>JAWNKX010000067.1:1200000-2400000 GCA_035041755.1 Cacoxenus indagator
GACAAACGCCGGTGGGGAGACATTTTTTTCGGAGCCAGTGCTCGTTTCTCATGCCTGCGAACTGTCAGCGTAAATTTTGAAAAATGGCAGAATACCATTGACGAAGCAGCAGCAGCGGCAGCCATGGGTGTAGTCCTCCGGGATGCCCACCCATATAGGTAAGATACTAATGGCAAAAAATAAAACCATTCTAATGACTGCCTAAAACCTAAACCTAAAAAATTGTTGTGCAAAAGTATCAAACGTGTCGGTTTACAATATCCCAAAGCGAAAAATCGTGTACGATTTTTTCTTTATGATTGCAATGCTATAAGGTTTTCACCTTTTTTCTTTTTGGCTTTCATTTTGGCCAACGCTCGAATATTTCGCATTCGCTGATTAATTGAAGCATGTGCTGACATATGTGCAGGACGAATGAACGCAATGGCCTTCTTTTAGTCATTTCCTTTTGCTTTCTTTTTCATGCAGCATCAACATTTTCACTTACCATATTTGCGGTTTGATTTTTTACTTGGCTTTTACTAAGAATCAAAGCGCGCATTAGAGTGTTGTTAATTAAAATTAACTTCACTTGCCGCGTGTTTTGGTAAAATTTTTGATTTTTTCTACTTTATCGAAAATAAGGATAATATATTTACGTTGCCTCACCTATGTAAGCACACTACTGAATTGAAACGGCTGCACAAAATAGTAGGAATCCAGTTTTAAAATAACTACCATAGTTGTGTTCTATAATATCTATTATTTTAGTTTTGAAAGTATATTACATAATTAATAATCTAAATAATTGGATCAAATAACGTATCTAATTATTGATATGATACCACGCTAAACCAAACAGGAGCAACAACAGCAACAGCAACAACACAAGCGAAGTCATTCAATCTAATACTCTTTCACACTCATTCCCCTTTCGCCTTATCCCCTCTACTCCCTTCAAGCACCTTCATCCTGAATTCCGTTTCAATTTTTTTGGACTTACACCTCATCAGTCTTCTCAATATCTCTATATATATATATATATACAATATATATATCTTTCCAATTATTTTATGCTTATTTTATGGTTCATTGCTCTTTTACGGATTTCCTGCGAATTTTTCTTTCGAGGCATCTTTGTATATGTCTTCATATATGTCTACTTTGCAAATATTTTACACCAAAGTCAAAAATAAAACAGATTTCTTAACAAAAGCGACATAACTTTGCTACTGAAACAATAGCTAAATGCAACTGATACCAGGGTTTGCGAGATATGAAGTGTTTTTCCATGTTTGTTGCACATTATGCGAAATTACATTCGTTAAGCGAGTCTTTTGTTTCATTTCAAATTTTGCTCGTTATGCAAAATACTCGTTATGCAATAGGCACCGAGTTTTCATTAAATTTTTATAGACTTCTGAGTCGGGTCAAAGGAAAGGCAAACAAAATGGTATGTATTAAGATTAATCCAAGAGAGATTGTACGGCTCTGTTTTATCACTGGACATACAAACTTCAATTAGTAATTAACAAAATCGTAGGTACAGAGTACAACAAACACGAGAACAACTTGCATAAACAAACAGAAGAGCAAGCGCAGGTAAATCCCAGTTATCCGCTACTGAAAGTGAAGACACAAATGTTTAAGTACTTTTTTAAGGGCAAAGCCGAGGTTGCCGGACCCAGGTAGTGTGTATATCTATCATATATCATATACAGTGCCGCAAGAATGTCAGCATAATGATATATATTCCCATATATATATTTTTTATATATTTTTCCCATATAAACCACTCAATTTAATAACGAATAATGTTTTATTTGTTGAACAAATTACTTTGGGCTCTTGTTTTTAAATTAAATAACGCACACCTAACACCACCAACAGTGAAACATCGCGTCGGAGGAGTGATGATATGGGTTTGTATGCCTGCTGTCGGTGTGGGTGACCTCTATATAGATGGCATCACGGACAAAAGCTATATTAAAAGATTAATTTTTTGGTTCGTTTAAGTTCCAGCACGACGATGACCCCAATCATACAAACCATGATATGAGAATGTGGCTAGCTTTTTAACACGACAAATGTGTTGCCACACCCACCACAATATCCAGATCCTAATCCCATCGAGAATTTATTGCAAGAACTGGATAGAAGGTTCAGGAAGAATCCTATTTCAACCAAACACGATTTGAAAAGGACATTATTGGAGGAATGGTCATATATTGTGGTGGAAATAGTCAAAAAATTGTTAAGTTCGCTGCTATAAATTTTGGAAGCTGTGATAAAGCAAAGGGGCAGTCCAACAAAATATTGGTCATAGCAAAATAATTAACTGTTTAATTTTTAAGGTTGGGTGTGCCAATACTTTTGTGCGTTGAAAATATGCTCACTTTTAGAGTTCCGTACGTTTGAGTGAAAAGCGGATCCATTATAGGATCACTCGCGTGTCTGTCCGTCCCACTTTTAGAGTGTGCGACAGTGTGCTTGTTACAAGGCCAGAGCCCATAAAACACTTTCAGACACTTATGGCGGATCTATTCCGTTATATTTCAATTGTTTTGGTTTCAACGATTACAAGTGGTGATTTTGATTTGCAAACAACGACCTGGAGGAACAAAAACGTTCAAAGATAATGAATCGCCAGACTTGTTGGATGGAAAACTCGGTTCAAACTCTTGCTACAGAGGCCAGCAATAGCGAGCAAGAGACGCAAAATCATTTTTTAGCATTACAACGCTCGGCCACACATTGCAAGAGTTGTGGAGGACACACTGTTGGAGTCCGAATGACTTGCGTAGAGACATGCAGCATGCCACGTTTGCGAAATGCTAGGAGTGAAAATGGGTCGAGGAGTAGATCGTTGACATCGCTCCGAGAGTGAAGGTTTTAAACAATATTCTTCTTGGAGGGATTGTTAATTAGAACTAAAATACTTCCAACAAGGCAAGTTGTCTTCGCGTATCAAAATTAAAGTAAATTGAAGCAGCTTGAGAGTCAAAAATTATTAGTTTCCAGTACCTTCACTGTTATATTTAGGAGGAGCCTTCAACTTCGAGTTTGAGTTACTGCATAGATTTCTTACGATTTTAGGTACATTTGATATACACATAGACAAATTGGTCATTCTTTCCAAGTGGAGGAAATACACATCTACCAAAGCCTCATCAATATCGAAAAAAAAAAATCATCACGTCGCATAAAAACGCTTTGTGAGTTGCTAGACTACAATAAGTATGCGAAAATCATGGCGCTTATGGGAGTGGTAATCTACGCAATTACATCATCAGAATAATTTATTATTTTTTT
Organism: Cacoxenus indagator; assembly: GCA_035041755.1. Lineage (NCBI taxonomy): Eukaryota > Metazoa > Arthropoda > Insecta > Diptera > Drosophilidae > Cacoxenus > Cacoxenus indagator. The sequence continues at coordinate 1,203,292 of JAWNKX010000067.1, forward strand.
ATTTATTTGCCGAGTGATGTGTACAAATGTTTGCTTCAATGGTATTAGTTGAAAGTACATAGTTAGTGGCTGTATCAAACGTATATGAGTAGGTCATCGAAGGGCATTTGGTTTATCATTAAGGAGTACCAGAACATATAAGTAGCGTACACTTAATAAAGTAAATCCGAGTTGTTGGCAAGTTATCTAGTTTCCCAAATTATAGCTTATTAGATTTCCAGCGGGAAACCAATGTGCCCTAATCCTATTGCTCTCATCACACTGAAAAGACTATGCGAAGTTCACAAATGAATATACAAAACTATCAAATGCCAATTATCGGCTTAGTTAAGAAAGTGCTATAATAGTGAATTATAAAAATCAGAAAATTATGTGAGAGCCTGCCTTGTAATCAAAGGCTTTTGACAGCGACACACGTCGCTTCTCATGGTTTCTGTTGCTGTTGCCGTTGTTGCTGCCATGTGAAATGCAATCAACCAAAATGTGACACGCCCACTTATTAAGTACAAGTATTACGGACAATTAGCGCGACTTGCAAACATTGTAACCGAACTGAAGTGCGCCTCAATCCAACTTCAAGTGGCAAATTGCACGACCTCTTTTTCTGCATCACTGGGGTTGTTTACGTCCAGAGAAGAAGGGAAGAAAAATCGTGCGTGCGAGGACCAAAGTTTGCATGCACGCGCCCACGTTTTGACTCACCTCGATCGTTATTCGACGAGCGTGTGATAATTACATTCCGCATGCGCGGCACGTGCCGTCATTGCCGGAATCGTTAGCGTCACAGGAAGAAGTATCCATTTCCGTTCTGTTTTTGGTTTCCTAATTGTTTAGATTTGCTATAAATATTTTGTGCAAATATGTACTTAGTATTGTACCTTGCTCTCTCAGTCAAATGAGGGTTAATACCATGGCGTACGCCGTGAAATATGTCTTTCGAGTTCAAGATCCCACTTCAAGCGGATTTCAAGTGACTTTTGAGTGCGTTGAATGAAGTACTTGAAAGCATATTCATTGTATTTCCCCATATAGTTGCTTCTTTCAGGTGCAGGATTGCGAAAGGCTGTGGTTTTGTGCTTTTTGGTCATAATTGCATTAATGCAGTTTTATAATTGAGTTGTGTTGCGTTGAGATAGTGTGGGAAAGTTGAAACATTTTCTGATTGATTGTTGGATTTTGTATTATAATCCAATGAGTTTTGAAATATTTTAAGCGAAGAAGTTTGATTTCTTACTTCCATCAATAAGGCCAGAGGCATATTAGGATTCATTAAACGTTTGTGTAAAGAGTTTAATGATCCCACTAAATTACTCTTCAGATCCTTAGTTACACCTATTTTAGAACATGGATCCTGTGTAGGAGACCCATAGTTTAGAAAGTACAGCGAGTACCATCAGCGATCAGTTCAAAAGCAATTCTTACTCTACACTGCGTAACTTACATTGGGATCCTAACATCCACCTTCCATCCTATCGATGTCGCCTGAAGCGTATCCAATTGTTACCAGTATATATTCCCCTTTTGTGCTTAGTAATACACATTTTAATGTACCTTCTCTGGTTACTAGAGGCAATATTACAATTGGCAATATTTGTTGGTTTCTGTAAAACTACTTATCTGCAGCATGAACCATTTCGTGTCTTTTGTCAAGCTTAGATCCTGCTGGTCCCTAGATGGTTTAAATCAACGTTTGGAGTTGGCAGGTAGCATGTTTGTATATATACATTAAGAATTTTACAACTTTTTGCTTAAATTTTTTTCATTTGTTGTATACCTAACCGATTTTAATGAAATTTTGGGAACGCATAGGAGTGGGCCCCCATTCTATAAGAGGATAGTTTTAACATAATAAGTATCCTAAGCTACATATGTCCAAGTAATTAAGGATAAAAATTTCCAGACATATTTAATTATTTTATTAATACATTAATTTAATAATTATTGTTTTGGAGCGATAGTTTAGATCTTAGGCTAAACATATAATAACTTGTGTAGTTTTTTGTTTTGACTGTTCTGTATGTTGTCTATGTATTGTGCATGGTGATCTGCTCTAAGGTCAGATCCGTAAGTTGCCACAGATTTAGTAACTTTTATAAGTAACAGGTACCGTAAGAGGTGTCGTTATTTATTCTAATATTCTTTTATGAAACCATTTAAAAGTGTATATTTGGCTACAGATAAAAACATCATCAGCCTCTAATAAACATGCAATATTAAACTAAATCTAAGACTTAATTTAGAATTCAATACCTAAAATGATATAGACAATTCAAACAAAAATTTAGATTACAAGTTTAGAAAGTAAGTTATGCATTAATTTAATTAAGCCCAATACTTTGAAAGTGTAGTGGAAGGAGCAGAAGATGAAACTGAAGCAGTGACTGGTAAGGTTACCTGCGAAAGCCTAGTTTTTTTCTTAGGAATAAACTCATGGACCACCATATGTGCAGGCCAGAAATTAGCGCCACAAATGACAGAAAATACTTCAATACCAACTGAAAGCTTGAAAGAAGAGCCTTCTCTAGGGCTAGAAAAATTAAAATTATGAATTTTAATATTCGAAGTGTTGCATGCTTTTGATGATATATAGCGTGCAACGTCGTCACAGGTTGTCTCCTTATCCAACCTGGAAATAAAAACATGTTTACGAGGATCCAGCACCTTCAAAATACATGGCACTGGAGTAGAGGCAGTATTGGACTGTGAAGAACTCTTAGAGGGTGACAAAGTACGGGAGGAGTTAGAGACTTTAGTAGAAGATGAAGCAGAAGTTACAGTAGTAGGACAGGGAGTAGAGCAAGATGAACAATTAGTGGAGGGAAAGTTGAAAGCTACAGTTGAAGTGGTAGTAGAGGGGATATTGGTAGAAGGAGCTACTGGAATTGGAGCGGGATGGGATGATTGGTTAGATATTGAAGAAAGTACAGAACAATAAGTGGGTAAAGGTTGGGAAGAAGGGGAACAAGTTGGAGAAGTTGAAGCTGAAGTCACAGTAGTAAGACATGGAATAGAGGAAGTCGAACAAGTAGTGGAGGGAAAGTTAAAGGCGATAGATGAAGAAGTAGTAGATGGGATAGTGGTTGACGGAGCTACCGGAATTTGAACGGGATGGGACGATGGGGTGGATATGGAAGAAAGTACAGAAGAGTGACTGGGTAAAGGTTGGGAAGAAGAAGAACAAGTTGGAGAAGTTGAAGTTGAAGTTGAAGTCACAGAAGTAGGACAAGGAATCGAGGAGGACGAACAAGTAGTGGATGGAAAGTTCAAAGCGACAGATGAAGAAATAGTAGAACAAGTTAGAGGGGATTGTGAAGAAGGGGGTTGAGGAGACGAAAAAGAAATAAGTGGCGCTGTTGTAGGTGGAAGATTATGAGGGGATAATGGCGGCAGTTGTACTGCATTAGCCATTGGAGTCAAGTCGAAAGAGTACTCCAAAAACATTTTTGACCCAGCATCACACTCTGAGGCTAGCTCAGTGAATAGTTTCTTAAGTTTTTGGTATTTAATTCGCATACGGTGGTACATCAATGAGAAGTCCCCCTGGCGATTGAAGCAGGTGGGGCACGACCACCTGATGCCACCACATGCAGGTTTAGCCGTACCGTAAAGTCGGTCATAGTCGCGACCAGTCAACCCAGCACAATTAAGGTGGGCGATGTTATCGCACATCCAACAAGAGACACCTCTAAGCTTATCACTATTAAAGTTGTTCTTGTTGGTGCAAGCCCTAATACAGCAATTCATTTTGCGCGAAGTATAGATACAAGGTATTAAATAAAATAAAAGCAAAATAAGATAAATAAGATAGGAAAAAAAATGAATAAATAAAATAAAAATAAGTGAAAAGGAAGTAAATAAAAAAATAATAATAATAATAATAACAATAATAAAAAAATGAAAAAAATTAAAAATTTAAAAAAAAATAAAATTAAAAAAAAAAGATAAAAAAATTTTAAGTAAGTAAAAATAAAATTAATAAATAAAATAATAACAATAAAATAAACTTGAGTGAAAATTTTTTTTTTAAATTTATTTTCAAAATTTGTTTGTTATTATCAACACACTGTGCAAAAAAAGCACAACGACTTAAGTCCGAATTTTGACGCTCTCAGCTAGACAGAGATAGAATTGCAAAGAGAAAAGTAAGGTGAATAATAATATTTTCCCAGAGAAAAAAGAGAAAATACAGTTATTTAAAAATAATAACTACTGTATAGAGAGCAAGAAGGAAACAGAAAAAGACTAAAATAGCAAAAACTATTTTAAAGAGAGAGCAAAGCAGGAAAAAAAAGAGATTGAACTCAATACACAGGAAAGGCAAATTTAAGCGTTGTACTTGCCAAAAATAATTAAACATTGATAAGTACAAAATTTATACGGGTGAAATGAGCCATACACCACAAATAAATTCACTTATAAATTCACTTAACACCGGAAAGAAAATAAATATTAGTAACGATAAACGACAATAGACAAATTAATTGCCAAATGCTAATCTAAATCAAAATGCGGAGCAGAATCAAAACACGTCTGTTAAGCACAAGCTACTAACTACTACTAAAAAAAAAAATAAAATAAAATAAAAAAAATGCTAATATTGAAAATTTATTTGGAGTTACTATATCTGCTGGAAACATGGTTTACAACAGAGGACCTAGTATGCTACCTTGCAGAAATTGTGTTCTTATTTAGCTGAATGTTGAGTATTCGTTTGAGATCTTTACGAATTAGTAGTATGATATTTGCGCATTTGTACAGCAACTTGCTGATTATTCCACTGACGTCATTATTTCATTATTTTCAAGGTCATTTAACATTTTGTTTGTGACGCTATGGATGATAAAGTTTAGTGGTTTCTACGAAAGCGAAATTGGTGGTCTGGTATTTTGTTGGTAGAAGACTCTCTACGCTGACGACAGAGTAACGTCTGTTTTCAGCATTGGAATTACAATCACTTTGGCTATTTTCCAGGATTTGGGAAAGTAGTTTAATCTGAAAAGCGCCTCAAGTATGTTCCGTACATACTACACCGCTTTTGGCGGTACCTAATTTTTTTTTTGCACTTTAAGTCGCGTTCAATGATGGTGAGATGATGAGTATTTAGAATGCCGTAAATTTTATAAGCGTTTTGTCTCAGGCTCATTTAACGGCTTGGACTGTTGGCTCATGGTTGGTGGCTCATTGTTGCCCACTATCCATTCTCCCTTTTGGTGCCTGATGAATGTTTGTTTTTTTTCAATTTCTACTAAAGCCACAATCTCCCATTGTTCATACAATCAACCAATGACTCTAGATAACTCACCGCATTTTTTTAATAATCATCAATCATGCAAATTCGCATTCTAATCCTTCGAATAACAGCGGCAACACAAAGCACTTTTGCACTTTTGTTCGTGCGCTCCCACATGATGAATTGCGATGTTTTGTGTTTGAATACTCGTTCCGAGGGTACAACATGGCAATCATATCCGAGCAGTACAGTTTTCCTCTTTTTACTTTCTATTTTTGTGACACAAAGAAAATTTCCACATGGGATAACTTGTGAGCAAAGCACAAAAACAAAGAAAAGGAAGTGAGTGCTGCAATGAAGTGATTGGAGGGATTGAGAAGGACGAAGTCAATTCGAAAAAAGATATGCAGCGCATGTTTGTATTTGTACCTATGTGTGTCATACACACACTAATACACGGAGAGGGAATGCAATCAAGAAGCAATCGACACCAACTTAACAAAGACGCTCGCTCTGATGAACGCCACGACAACAAAAAGCGCATTTTTGTGAACATTAGCAGCAAGTGCAACTACAGCGGCAAAGAGAGTGGTAGACGACAACAACAACAACAAAAACAACAAGCGATTTACCAAGCGAGAAAATGGAAATTTATTGTCAGAAAATGAAAGAATCAGCGCCAGGAGTAGACGCAGAAGCAGTTGAATCAAAAGAAGAAGACAGTTAGCAAAGAATAACCCACTGATACTTAAGCTCTTGTCTAAGCGTATCGCCTGTCATCTATTAACCCAAAAAAAAAACAATAATAATAAAAGAAAAAAATTCCCTCGCAATGCGTCTGGGTTAGTGAGAAGTAGGTGAAGCAATCAACTTGGCGTGTTTCCACATTTTGTTTGAGTGTGTGCGTGTGTGTGTGCGTAGTCTTTTGATAGGCAGGCAGGCGGATTTTCCACTTCCTGGATGAATGTGTTGTTACATTGCCTGATAGGTAATCACACACACATACAAACATACAAAAGGTGACAATGCAAGCAGCAGCTTTGACTGAAAGTTCTCATTGAATTCTTCTTCTTCGTCTTCTACACTTGTCGCTGGCGATAGTTGAAACTATCGCAACATTGTTGCCTGTGTTTGTGGTGTTGCGGTTGGGCCGCTGGCCGTGTTGCCACTCGCCTTTCATCTGTTTTTTCTCTTTTTTTTTTTTGGTCTTGCTTTCGGCTTCTTACGTTCGCATGTGGAGCCATTAGACTTGAATCGTTTTCGATTTGTCGTTGCAATCGACACTTGGGACTATCGTAGCATAGCAAACAAGATTGTTGCTGCACTTTTTTTGCTGTTTGCTGTTCTCTATGGAGCGACGGCAAAATGTTGAAATGTGGAAATTTAAAAAAAGACAAATAAAAAATAAAACTAAAAGAATGCCTTTCATAAAAGAGCATAAAAGTGTTCAATTACCCTTTTTGGTAAAGCTGCCAACAGATAATGTCGGTCAATCTAAATGTGTTGCAGCTTAATGGCGTTACTAGAGTTACTCTAATACTTATACCGAAGCCTTTAATAGCTTTGTTAACAATAATAACAACAACAACAACAACGACGTTAATAAGGAAAGTGCCAATGAACGAATAAGCAGACAAAAGCAACTTTCTCTTTTCGGGCTTAGAAACCCAGAAAAACCTAAATGAACCAAAATATTTATTGAAATTGTTTGACTCCCTGGGGCCCAATGTGGTATCTTCATGAAGTCTAGCAATGGCTGCCATTAACTTCATTATCATCAACATCATCATTCCTGTTTTCATGAGTTTGCTACGTGTACCCCCGTCAAATATTATTGCGCCATTAGTGTCTGTGGCCAACTGCTTATGGGTTGAGTTAGATTGGCTTGGCTGGTTGGATTAACTTGGCGCGTGTAGAAATGCTTTTTCGACGGACGGTGTTCTGATGGTTTGTTTGCATTGTATTATTTTCTAACTCAGTGTTCTTGATTTCAATTTAAAAATTCTTCAAAATTATATGGCAATCTCAGTTAGTTTACATTATTTTCGATAGCAGATTTATTTTCTTTTATTTATTTTATTGTTGTCGCCTCGGTAACTATTACCGTCAGTAGAATTGACCGTCTTTCCCGGTAGACTATTGCAACAAACTTCACATACAAACGTTCCCAATGATGATATATATGTATCATATATGTACCAATATTTATGGTATTCGGTCAAACGGTATCGGAGTCCGTAGGCTACAAACAGACAAACAAACACACAAGTATCTATTTCTGTATTTATATATATGTTCTTCTCTTGGGTTAAAACTGTTGGGTAAAAACTATTCCGATTCGCGGTGAGGTGTGGATTTTTTTGTCATTTCGTTTCAGACTACAGCAAAAAACAATAACTCCGATTCCAAAGTGTAACTCGACTCCGAACTATTTGTCAGCCATGTTTTATAATAACAAGAGTTCGCAAATATGTGTCAACACTTTTAGGTGTCTTCAAATAAGCAGTTTTTTGCAGACGCAATGAATAAGGGCTACAACAGAAACTTCGAGCATTGTTTTCTGATTTTTGTGTTTTCGCCCAAGCAAAGAAATTCTTTTTCTGTGTCTTTTTGCACATATTTTTCGACGATCGCTTTGTTGATAATAAATTGCTAAAATTTTCTTTTATGTATATATGTGATTAAGTCGATTTGCATTTTCCATTCCCTATCAAAAGTGTATTTTCAAGTTGTTTTTGTCCTGTCTGACAATGCTCTCAACTTTGATCAACTAAAAACAGAAGACAAAGTACATGAGTACATACAGTAATATTAAGTGTTCTGCGCAGTGAGAAAGAGAGTCTGATTAAAATTTCTCTGTGTTTCAGTGAGCAGACCTAATTGAAAAGATGAGTTACTATTATTTGCGATGTAGGGTTAATTTTTAAGCCTGACAACTCCATTCTGGCTACCCAACAAAAGTTGACTGTCGCATAATGTGAGAAGCGGTGATAATAGGCAGACGGACTACCACGAAGAGAAAACGAGGGTCTACGTTTGACAAGACAATTCGCAAATAAAGACGGAAAACCTATGACCAAAATCTATTGTTTCCCAAAATTACAATATGCAATAACAAAATACAATAATTAATTTATGTATACTGATACCCCTTTTTTTTTTTTTTTTTCCATAGACTTAGCAGGACCGAAGTGACCACATTGGGCCGGACCAAGTGCTATCAAAATTCACCCAGTTACATAGTAGGCCAAGGTCAGCTGGTCTTATTACTAGTTTCTTTGGTCAGCATACAACCCCAAAGCTAATTATGTTCTACATGGCTACAGACATAACATCATCAGCTGTTTTCAATTAAGCATGCAAAATTTAAACTACAGTTAAGAATTAACTAAGAGTTCATTTCAATTAAAAATGACCCAAGTAAGAAAGTACTATTTTCCGAAGTCGTTGAGGATGACCGCTACAGTTGCTACCAGCCACAACCGACTCCGATATGATGGTAGGCGTGCATTATGTTTCCAGTAAAGATTTCTAAGGACAATGTATACAAACTATTTTTGAACAGACTCAAACACAAGACCCATATTCAACAATAGGTCTAACAAGTAAGTTGTAGAAATGTGGGTGCCGAAATGCAACTTGGAGTCAAACAGTTTTGTTGCTTCATTTTATTATTGTGTTATAGAACTGTTTTCTTTTACGATTTGCAAGTCGAGAGCCCCAGTTGGGGTGTCTACCATTTAAATCTCCTGCTTCAAGAAATTTACTTATGGTGTCGAAGAAATACTTGAACCATGATTCAGAAATCGAAAATCTGGCTGGACAGTAGGCAGTTTATAGTGTCATCTTTCCACTTAAGGTATTGATGACAATCGACATAACTTGCATATAGTTCTTCGGGTTTGATACTGACTCGTAGTGTTTCAGTCGCCTTCTGACGGGTATAACCATCCCGCCGTGTGCTTTGCCATCAGGGTGGTTTGTAACCTGTGGTCTCGAAATTATGTCTGTTTTTGAGGTGTGTTTCATGCAACGTGACTTGTATGGTAGCCTGGGGCCCTTTACAGGCTGTTATTTTGCGCTGATTCATATACAGATTCAGATCTTTTTAAACGGGGCAGCCTAAGCAAGTATTTTGTGGAAGGCTTAAGCGGCACCTAGGTTCATATGTTATTTATTTGGCTAGAAGCCGTACATATGGTTATTTAAACGTGGATTTAGAATTTAATATTTAACAACAAAAAAAAATAATAATAAGATTAATAGAATAAAAGTATATAAAAATGAAATAAAAAAATAATTCAATAAAAAAACTAGCGATTGCTACAAATTCAGAATTGATCTATAACACGTATGTGTTATGAATTATATGAATACATTTATATATATATATTCATGTATTATACCATGAAACAAACTACGTCATTTTCTTACCAAGCCGACTATGAGAAATATTGAAATCAAAGGCAAAGCAAGTATTTGGTCAATCCAAAAGGAAATAATAATTAGCTCCTTAAATGCTTAATAATTTAACTAACACGGGTTGGTTTTTACATTTTTGTTTTTTGGTTGACTCTGAAGTCACGTATAAAAATAACACGAAATGCTCAACACTTCGGCGCCAAAACAAAAAAAGAAGGAATTTGCTGCGAGGGTGCTACCAAATGTGGCAACACGCACACCAAGCCAAGTTAATTAAGGGTGTGAACTGGTTGAGATATGCCAAAATGAGTGCCACACACCCACGCGCACACATGCACGCATATAAAGTGGTCAAATGTTAAGCGCGGAAAAAGAGGCATTACAGGGCCAACACGCATGATGAGCACGAGCAGAACCAAAAAGAAAAAAACAGTGGGGCTGTAAACAGAAAGAAAGGGGCCACTAAATAATTCATTAGCGGCTTTTAACAATAAATTTTGTGAGGCCAACTTTTTTCACCTCTCAACGCTTTGTGGTTGTGGACAATTTCGAGGCACTTATTTCAATGAAAAGCGTTAACCAGAAACATAAAAAGGAGAAGAAGTTGAATTGAGGATGCTCGATTTGTGTGTAGTTGAACTAACTTGTGGCCTCTTCTGTAGGCAGTTTGTAGCATTTTCTATATCCTTTGTTGGTAGTATGTCCTTTTTTCGTATAACGTTATATTCGTGGTCATTAGCTTGGTATTTTCAGCATGTTGGCATTTGTGATAAGCAATGAAATATATATTTGTTTTTTACTTTTTATTAGATTTCTTTGTGTTCCAACACAGCTGCATTATTATATGGTGCTTAGTTATTGCGAAAAAAACTCTCCCTCAAATATGCGCTTCAACAAAATGCAAAACACTTCGTCGTATTGGATGCCAACACATTCAGCCATACATACACACGCATATGTATGTACATGACATTACAAACATGTTTCGCGCTATTGTTGCAGTATGCTGGCAGCAGTGGCAGTCAAATTAAAACGCAATAGTTCTTCATTTAGTAGCATGCAACATGCTAAAGAAACCAACAAATATAATATACAAAAGAAGAAAAAAGAAAAAAATTACAGCGGCAAGCAAACGCCGGAAATGGCTATAATTGAAAAATGTGGTAACAAGCAAAGCTTAATGAAGGACACTGTTTTGTTGTTCGTGCTGCTTCTCTTCCCTTCTTCTTTACGACTTGGTGACTTCGTACCGTCTTCGTTGAGGGAGGTGCTTTTTTGCATGTCGTCGCCAACGAACACGCAAACTTAAAAAAAAAAGAATAAAGAAAATAAAATATTGCTTTTCGCCTGGTCGAAAGCGTGGCTAAGCATGTTGTTATACAATGTTGTAAGAATGCGTTGAATGCTAAAAAGACCACCAAAAAGAAAAAGGTGAAATAAAAATTATGCCCCTTGTTGGCTTATCGTAGCGATCAGCGCAGCGCGTCTTACAAAACTGTTGAGTGCTCTGCGCTGCTTTACAGCCTGCTAATTACATCATTAAGCCAAGGCAATAAACTCAATGCTTAAGTTATGTCTGCCTTGGTTAAATTAATCCCGAAACGGCGCCTACTCAACTACACACGAACTCGCGTAGACACTCGAACACAAACATATAGCCGCGAGAATATTTCAACAGCCTCTGCATCAGCATTCAAGTAAGAAAATCCTATGGGATCCATTTTGTCTAATGCCTTTCTACAATTTCAACAGTTACGCGCTTTTCCACTTAAACATCTTAAGCAGAATTTCAAATGTCGCCCGGCTGTCATAACACAGGAGTGGCAAAAAGCTTAGCATACTGCAAGGCGCTCAAAGTGGCTGAGCCGCATTAGCTTGACTCAAATTTCAAACGAAGACAAAACATAAAGTAAATAAAGAAAATGAAATAAAAAATCTTTAGATTCAAAACACATAAATTTGAACATTTCATTTTTATCGCATTGCGATTTTCTTAAGGCGCCATAGAGAAACAAAGAAGGCTAACTCACTCACCTCAACGCAACTTAAGACACTTGCTTGGCTCTTATTGACTTTTGATATGATAAAGTGCCATAAATGTCACCCCATTAAAAAAGCACCTCAACAAAGGAAGGAAGGTAAACGGTAAACGATAAACGGCAAAAGTATCTCGAATGTCAACAGATAAATTGTTGCTGCATTGGGTTGCGTCAGCTGGGGGTGAGTTCAGGTTCATGTTCAGGTTCAGCTTTGGGTTTTGGTTTTGCCTGAGAATTTCGACTCAGTTCAGTTGGCTGCAGCTCAGTCAATTTCAATTCAGCTCAACTCAACTCCGCAGAGCTGAACTCATCGCTTGGCGATAATGCGCCTCAACTCAATTGGGAATTTTAAAGTAAAGTTGAATTTCATGTTCGACTGCGGCAATTGTCACAGATGGTTTAATTGAAGTAATTACACACGAAAGTCGTCATGATTTATCTTTCCAACTAAGAGTTCAGTGCCACCGAATTGAGTCGAATTAAGTTGAGTTGAGGTGGTTTTACGAAATAATGGAAGCAAAGCGAAGCAGTTTCTGTGGTCCTTACTATTTTACACTCTTCATGCAGTGAAGGGTTTTAACACTTTGCTATGACGTCTGTAACACAGTAAGGCAGCGATAGGCATTGTTGGCCTTTAACTAGACGAGTATATGTTACTGATGAGCTCAACCAGACAAGTTGGTTTGATCAGTGGAAACTTAACTAATTTTTAAACTTAGGAGATGAAATTTTGGGGCTAACATTTTATGTAAAAAAAAAAAAATTATTGTAGATCCCAAAGACCCAATTTTACACGTTTCTCATTATATGATGAATGCTGTACATTTGCCGTAGTCGTGGCTAAAATTCAAGTTAGGATGAATCAAAATTTAGACTGTTCTTTTATTAAAGGGAGCCGAACCAACACATAACCGAATGGATCAAAGCTGAGTTTTTTTTCTGACATACCCAACTTCAATTTGGATGAAAATTCAAAAAAGCACGTATCCAGTATTTATGGATTATATCAAACTTTTGAAAAACTCCGATAATTGAAAGATCCTATGATTATTGAATCGTGTAGCTTCAAACTCTACATACTCTTGGTGAAACTTGAACTCGTTCGGGTTTGAAGAGTGTTATAACATCTGGTCAGCCGCAAGTGTAAAATGATTTCTTGATTTTATTTTATTTTTACTTGTGTATCGTGTTTTTTTCCGTAGTGGAAAAAAACTTGAAAAGGGTTAATTTTGTTTGGCGGAGGTAGTTGTTTTTGTTTGATATTACTGTCGAGGTTGTTGCCTCGGAGTGGACGTTGTTTCTAATGAGCTAATGACAACTTCATGTAATTACTTTATGACTGTGCTGCCAAAACAATCACAACAGTAAAAGACTTGCAACGGCAGCTTGCGGCAACCGTGCAACCGTGCAACATACAAAAAGGTGTCCTCATTATTAATGTGACATTTTCAATTTCGTTGTTGAGTTAAACAACTTGTTTTATACGCTTTTTCATTCAAATATAATAAAGTCTTTCTCTTTTATGTTTTGGCCCTTCTGTCTTATTTTGAAATTATGATTTTTAATGAGCAAGTTTTTCCGGCTTCTTAATGTAATCGGGTGTAATGTTTTTACCCAAAAAATATTACACCCGATTTTAATCACTTTAAGGTAAAGCCGGTAATTTTAAAAGGATCAAACTGTTTTTCGGTGTGTCCTCATTGGTATGGCCTGCCACGTGAGCGGAACCAGCTCTAATCGTAGCAGTGCATTGTCGTAAGCGCATGATTAGATGGTTGTCACTTTCTGAGAATATTATCTCAACACAAGCAGGACGAACTCGATTTGTAATATCCATGCAGTTACACGATGTCAGCCTTTTTATTGTTTCTTTCGCCTCCAATAGATAACTTTGCATCGAAAATCCCTTTTTTGTAGTAATTTAAAGAGCCAATCATGGCTTATAATGCCCTACAATGCTATTGGTATCTATGTCGAATAATCGCCGCATTTAAAATTTCGAACAAACAATATTAGGAAAAATAGTTATAAGAGGTGGTAGTGTGACCGAGGTGACCGGCTAGTTGCCTTAAGCTATATATTAACCGTGTGCTCTATCATGGGAGAAGGCCGAAGTGGAGCTTATTGAGCCGCCGCATAGATGAAGATGTAGCCAAGACTCTAGCCAAGCGATTTATGTGCACCAACAATCGATCGTTGTATCGAATTTATATATTTAAAAGAAAGTGGGGAAAGGCGTTTACTTCTCTCTGCTGACAGTAGTTTTCAACCAATTTAGTTGTTTAATTTTAATTTCGGTGCGAACCGGATAGGCAAAAAAGGAAAAAATAAATAAATATGAAAAATTATAAAGCCTTCAAAAAAAATTACAAGAGTACGCTCATGTATGAGGAAATATTTAATTCTAAGATTGTTATGTTTTAATGTTATTCAAATTGTTGGAAAAAGTTTTCTTTTTTTTTTTTGCCTAGCGAAGTGGGAACGGTTCAGCTCGTACATAAATATTTTTCAAAAAAAGCTAATTGGTCAGATTGCAATTAAAGAGAATTGGATCAAATGGTCCCTTAATACAATATGAGAAAATTTTACTTTTTCTTCACCCTGCCTTATAATATATAATTGAAAGTGTTCAAAAGTTATAAAGGAAACGATCCTAAACTTGAACCAAATGGTCTTAAGCTAACAGGAGAAAACATGCAAAAATTTCCATCTCAGACACTCTAAAAATCGACATGACATAATTTTATTCTCTACTCAGCAACCATACAATTTTCCAGCCAGCATTTCACACGCCTCTTCAACTGAAATATTTTCGAAAAACCCATTGGCTTAAGTAAGTAGGGGTCGCTTTTGAAAATGCTTAGTTGTAAGAATTGCTAACGTCAGAAAGCAGTATGAGTTCAGTTAAGATGTGAAGTACAAATTGGTTAAAGTTCATTGCTTCAAATCCTATCACAGCGCTGAATGTAGTGACCAAACAGTACTGCCAGCTCAAAGATTTGCTCATTGATATACTCGTATTTATAAACCCTATTGTGGTGGCTCTGCTGACTTATCCTACTATTCCGAATTTTTTAGGTTTACTTGTTATCTTGTTAATTGAACTGGGAACATGTACATTCTTTTAATATTTTCCTTGAGGGTTCATTGATGTCTAATATGTTATTGTGTATCTTTTCACTAAAAATGTCATGTTGTTTCATGTTAATGTCATAATAATTCTTAACAACCTTCAGATACTCTTTAATGTGACATTTATTATCAGGAAAATGTTGAAATAACTGATTTTGGGAATTTGAATAAATGGCGATTTCACTGCGTGTGAAAATCGACCATCTCTTGCATTCAGTAGGTGTTTACCACTTACTGTAAAGGAGAAGCCAAATTGATCGATTAGCTGTAAGGATTAGTTAAAAAGAAGTTAGTTGCAAGATTTCTCTCGAATACATTGCAAAAGTCTTATTGGCAAATCGTGTTGTGTAGGCTAATCACCATCCTTTTAAAATTATTTAAGCAATACAGAGCTGCTCTATCCTCTATAGAGAAATAATGAGAAAAACTATGCCTAGTCGAGTGAAATTCATCTATTTGTTTGTTTGTTGTCCGTTATGGACGCCGAAACCGCTGTACCGATTTTGATGAAATTTTCAGGGAATCTCTATAATAGCCATTAGATGGTTACTGTGAAGATTGGTGGGAAAATTCGTTCGTCTAATTCGTTAAATATTAAGACCAACTTAATTTTCAGTTGCTTCTCTAACTAGAGCATCAACAAAGCAGCATCTGAGAATTGAGTTTCCTGGCAGTGCTGCTCAATCTGTAAAAAGGTGAAATGTTCAAATATTCATATAAGAAAAACCATAAAATAGGTAAAAAAAACATAGGGAAACTCTAGAATAGCCTGTCGAGTAATACTGTGAAGTTTGGTGCTTTAGTATACCGCGAAAGTCGGGAAAAAATTAATAAATTGGAATATTTGTTTGCAATTATTTTTGCTTCATCAATAAAAAAGTATGTCAAATTCAAAATCGAAAGGCTATAAAAGGAAAATAAAAAAGTTTAAGTCACAAATTCCTTTGATAATCTAAACACGTAACGAAGAAGACATTAGTAAATTTATTAAATAGAAGGCATATTAATCGTTTCATTAAATTAAAAAAAAAATGCTAAATAATGCTTGTGGTAAAAAGCATCAATTGGAAAAAAACCCCCGAAGCAAAGCGAAAAAGTAAAAATAGAGCTCTTGAAACGGAAGAATAACGAGTATCTCGACATTAACCAAACCGAAACAGAGAATTTGGAAAATTCGTGTTTTTCACACGGTCAATTGTACCAAAAAATTTATATATTTATACACCAAATGAAAAAACCAAAATATTGTTTTTCCGTTAGCATCAGAATAAAAAATCATTTACCGGCGGATAGCATAGACAACAGCATGCCAAGAGGTAACAACGCGCCGGATATCCGCTAGTACAATATACAATAGAATTGCCACAAGAGCTGAAAATAATAAAATTTTCGGTCAATTTTCATATAGTTTTTTAAAAATATAAAAAAATATATCTGAGTGCCTTAATCGGTCCCGTAGATTCAGATCAAGTAATCGTGTCTTTTTGTATAATTCCAAGTAGTTTCTAAAGAACTCTGTTCATTCTGCTATCCCAAGCCTAGCAGTGTTGACATTGACTATCGCGCTTTTAGCAATTGCTGCATGTTAAAATCACAACTGCTTGCGATTTTTAAATCATTTTCAGTTAAACCACATCCAGAGTTGAAAAATTTAAATTGCGGAAATTCAAAGGAACTCAATAAAATCGGTTGTTATTCCTTGTCCTTTGCTTTGAGTCGTTGGAATGTCTTGTCACCTCCAACTCACCAAGCACCTTTGTCGTTGACTGTCTTTCATCTCGCATTACACACATTGCTTTTTTGTTCGCGTTGTTTGTTTGTTTTGCTTTGTTCATTCATTTGTAAATCGAGAATGTTTCAAGTTTGTTTCCGTGTCTTTTGATTTTTGTTGCTGGTGAGTCACGTCTTCGCTTGCATTTGATCACTTTTTTATTTAGATTCGTTCATTCGTTGGAAAAGTAATTTCTTTGTGCTTTGCTTAGGCTGTGTCGCCAATCCCCCAACGATAGAGCAGAGAAAAGAAAATGTAAAGAAAAGTAATCATATACCGACTCGGATTTCGCAACGATTCAGTACAGTTCACTTGCTATTCTTGCAAGTTTCTCATTTATTCTGCTGCGAAGCTGCAGTCGCAGCTGATTGCTCGACGCATTTGTGCTTCGATTGGCGCCATTTGCAGTTGAATGCGTTGGCACATCAGATAACGACGTTGCAAACTAAACTGACACACACGTACACCCCACCACTCGCAGTTTAGCTTCTCTTTAAAATTTTGGCCACATTAAATAGCCAGAAAGCATGCTCGTCGCCGATGTTAGCCACCTAATAACCTTAAAAGCCTTATCGAGTCATTTCGAATAAACAAGCAATTTAAATGATGAATATGCAATAAATACGAAGGGTCAATGAGAAATGCCGTAACTGCGCTGCCAAACACACACTTTGTATGCTAATGAGCACAAATGTTTTATCTAAAAAGCCAAAAATTAAATGAAAATTGTCAAACTAAACTTAGACGACAATGAGAATAGTGGAAAAAGGTAAAGGACTCGCCTTCGTACGGTAAAAGGCCAAAACGAACATTTTCGGAATAATTTCGAGCAGGAGTTCACTTGAGTTGAGTTGACCGGTGCTATTAAAAAGAGGAAATAAGAACTTTAGATATGAAACAGCAAAAATTAAAAACATGCTGAGTTCGACAATTAAATACAAACGAATGCTAGACCCTGAAGGATAAAAATACACCGAACAAAATTAGAAAAACAACCAAATCGGTGTGGAGTCGGACGTTCTGGATTTGGACTGATAATAATAATAATAATAATAATAATAATAATAATAATAATAATAATAATAATAATAATAATAATAATAATAATAATAATAATAATAATAATAATAATAATAATAATAATAATAATAATAATAACGATAATAATAATAATAATAATAATAATAATAATAATAATAATAATAATAATAATAATAATAATAATAATGATAATAATAATAATAACAATATTATTAATAATAAATGTCTGAAACAGCGCTCTGGGTAGTTTAGCCTTTTCAGTCGTGAGCTGTGTATGTTGTCCAGCAACAATCCGTTCTTTTTTCCAAACTCAAATAATTTCTTATATGAGATTACTGATAGGGTTCGGTAGAAGTTTGAAATATCTCTAGAAATCTCTAGGGATAAGGCGGTTCTGAATTAAATGACGAGGGAGCTACAAATACTACTTACGGAGTTGACGAAAAATACTATGGGCTAATCCCTTGCTGAGGCCGAGCGAGGAAGCGCCGAACACAATCTTTGTAGCGCGACAAGTTATCATACTCATTTCCTATTTTTGAGAAGTCAGTCGAAACTTTCTTCAGTGTACGAATAAATATGAATATGTAGAAGTTCCTACATTTGTCGCTCAAAATGGAAATGAAGAGCTGAAATGAAATTAAGTTAAATGATGAGTATACAGCAAATTAGAGATTAACACGCATGTGTCCTTTTGACTAACCAAAATTCAGAAGTTCATTCACATACTCACTCTTTCAGTAACTCTCTTCTGCCTCTCATTCCATCGACAGCGGTCAATGCACCCACCTTTCGTAAAGAATTTTCAAAAAAAAAAAAAACAAAAAAAAAAAACAAAAAAATATATGAGCGATAAAACCGAGCAACACAATAAGTCGTTATTAACAAAAACCAACTCGTAAATTTTCTTTTAGTGCGTGTCAAAAAGAGAAAATCTAGCAAAAACGGTTAGTCGCAGGGGACGGCGATGGCAGTGACTACGATAGGGATGATGGAACCGCTAAGAGGTGATGTGATGTTCTCGATTGGCGTATAGGATAGAATAAGGACATATGCAGTTTACAATACCAAAAATTGAGCATTTAATTAAATTATAAAATACAACAACAACAATAAAATTTCAGAAAAAACCACAAGTATTGTGTAGAGGCAGACAAGTAGAAAAGTTACGTAGTTGTGAGGTTTCTAACACCACTCCCGGCCCAAGGATGGGATACAGCCGTCGAGGCAGGGCGCATTGCCGTGCTTAATAAACTGTAACGAATGCGGTAACATGACAGCGGCTTCAATTAGTTGTTAGATGGTTTGATAGTTCCAAAGAGCTCCCCCTCACGCATTGAACGTGTGCCATAGAAAAGTTTAGACTTCAGACTTCGCACACATTTTGTGGGTGTTGCCCGAGGCACTCACTTCAAGTGGTCGAAGTACACACAGTTGATTATGTATTTGACTTGTTGGAAAACATATTAATTGGCCTCTACAGCGACAGCGCCGACTGTCAGTTGCTTCAAGTATCGTTTTGGTAGTTTGTTTAAGGCTGAAGAGAAAAGGGCAGGCACAACACAAAAGTCGAATTAATTATTGCTCGGTTGGAAAATATGCAATTATTTATATATGTCATTTTTCATGACTTTGTTTTTATAGAATTGTGCACTAATTTGATAATTACAGAGTGCAATGCCAGCCAGCCACACCAACATGCATATGGAATTCTATACATTTGTACATCTATCCGTATCAGAATCTGTATCTGTGTCTGTCTCTGCTGACGTAGCCCGTGCTATTGCACTGCACTTCACCCGTTTAACCATCTCGCTGCCCCGCCTATTAAGCCTATATGACCTCTCAACTTTCATTGCTGATGGGTTAATTGGCTTTTAATTTGTTGTGAAATTGTTGTCCTTTCGGTTTATTTTCACTGTTATCATGTAACACATGCCTACACGAACACACACATATACACATACACACATACATAGAGTTTGTGTGACTTGCATTGTTATTAAGTTATTATTTATTTTAGTTAAATTGAGTTTAATTCATGCGTAATGCGAACCGCTGCAGGACTAGCCTGGTTGGCTAATACGTAATTCATTATAATTTGTTGCTGACAGCTTGGCCGAGCAATTAATTTACGCAACTGTAATTACATAATTGTGCAAAAAGACTGGCATCCAATGAAGTTTGCAATGACACAAGTACTTTTTTATTCGTATCGCACTATCGGTTTAACAAAATACGCTTTGTGATGCTTTTTTACTATAAAAAAAAAACGCTGAAGAAACAGGCCCAGAAATGTATGCAGTTTACGGTGAGAATGCTTTGAGCGAGCGCCGGACCCACGGGTGGTTTGCTAGGATCCTTTCCGAATGTAAAAGATGCACCTCGTCGGCCTGTCACTGAAAAAGTCGATGAAATATTGCAACTGATGAAGCAAGCCCGAACGGAAGCTGTCAGGAGATAGAGGAGGCACTAAATCAACCATATGACAGTTTGGCATCAACTAAAAAGAGCAGGCTACTCAAGAAGCTTGATCTTTGGCTGCAACATGAATTAACGCAAATAAATTTAATTGACTGAATAACCATCAGTGAAATGCTGTTGAAACGTAATAACATTTATTCGTTCACCAATTACACGGTCAAATATATATTAATCAAAAACTAATTCTTTGCCTCTAAACCCCAATTGCACAACGTTTGTTCTACGTTACGTCGGTAATTTGGCTATTATAACATTCGTAAGTACAAGTATTGTATATTTTGTACCATTAATAAACACCTCATATTTTAATAAAAAAGGCTAAAACAATATAAAATTTGAGCTGTCATGTACGAGTAATCTATTAAAATTAACATTATGCCGAGACCCATCTCAAATGCGAAATAAAATAAACTAAATATAAACAAAAAGTGTGAATGACAACGAGTTGAGTTGATTGAATTGATTGATTACCCTTAGACGATGCGCATCGCCAGCAAAGCCAACTTTACACTTTGACAGATTGGTCGATTTCGTGGGTAGTGCTGCTGTCACAAAAGTCAACAGCAGGCAAAATGACGTAGGAAGATTGACAAACACGACTTGGCAGGACGCAGGACGCAGGATGCAGAGCCCTGCGCTCAAGGCGCAGCACGAGTCAATTCGAAAAGGGTGCGTGCGGTCATAGAAACAAAGTCAAACACTGCCGAACAAATGTCGCGGGTTGTCGAAACAAGCAACTCGAAGTTGTTATCTCTATTGATCATTCTAATGACGATGATGATGATGATTCTGCCAGCTTATTGGCGTTAATATAACAATTGTCAAAGGATTTATTAACATATAATGTAATCTCAACCCTTAACTGAATCGTATCGAACCGTATTGACTCTTTGAATATGCATAAGTGCAAAGTTTTGTTGTCTCTTCGCTTCCGCTTGATTCACTCGCACACCCTTTGCCCGCTAAAGAAAACGAGATGATACTACTCGTTTTTTGTTTATTTAATATAGAACAGCAACAACAAAATTCTAATATGAAATAGCTACAACAAATAATTGGTTATCAATCATTTGATTGATATTAATGAGCTGCAGAATTTTGTTCGAGTTATAAGTCATAAATTTGCGGCTTCATTAAATATGTAAAATAGTTTGCAAATTTAACGGGACTCTTTTTTTATGTTTAAGCAACATCCTAAATGAAATGACATGCGCTGTCAAATCGAATTGGTTGAGGTGAAATGGATTTTTACCATTCCTCTTTACGAGTACACTCACGCGCAGTGAATTGCACGAGTATAATAACATTGTCAAGACATTCGTAACACAGTACGCTATAGACTAGGAGTATATGAAGTGTACATACACATATGGGTTCCTTATTAATAGACTGCTTTCATCGATCGCCCTTAATCGACTGAACTCTTCTATCCATCGGAAACGATGACTTCTCTTCTACCTTTGGCTTATTTTCTCTTATACTCAAACTCTCTCTATATATGTCCACGCTTCACTAGGAGACGCTTCACCATACAAATTAAATAATTATTTTTATTATTATTAGTATTATTATTATTATTATTATTATTATGGGGTCTATGGCTAAATGGTAAAGTGTCTGATCGGGTTTTACATGGTGAAGTCCATCACGATCCATCCAGACAAGTCCCAAGCATCTCACCGTCTCCACGTGGCGACCCCGGGAAGGAGCTCTGTCACCCGTCAGTGCGCTTGCTAAGGTGAGAAGGCGACGTCCAGCTTAGGCTGACCAGGTGGAATGGCTCTCTGGGCGAGAAATCCAGGACGCGTCTGTTCCCAAATCGGGCAGCGTCTTGGTTATCATCTGCTCCACATTGGATGGCTATTTATAATGTCTTTTTCCGAATCGGTAGACAGAAAAGAAGATCCGATCGCTGGTAGGTATTCCAACACTTTAGTACCCAGATTGAATGCAATCAGCCATGAAGTTTTGTATCAACCCTTGTAGATGTGGAAACCCCGAGCGCACAACAAAGAATAATGCACACCCACGGCTCCCCAAGGCAAGAGTTGATTCTGAAGATGGGGACCCTGGAAGAAGAAACGCTAGAGGAATACAATGGAGATGGAAATATAAGCATGGACATTAAAGACGGTGTGTCTGAACTGAGTGAACTCTTCGATGTCATCGGAAGCTACAGGAAGAGCTGTATGAACGCCGAAGTAGAAAGTGCTAGGGAGGCGAAAAAGCAAGGCACTGAAAAATAGGACCAAGACGGAACTGAAACTTCAGCCCCGTGCACCCAGAAAGGAATTGCTACAAGTCCTGCGATTCAAGGTTCGAGCAAACAATGAGAAACAAGGAGCCGAATGATGGATTCGAGACTGTGAATCACAAAAAGGGAAAGTCGAAACATGACAAAACAAAAGTAAGCAAAACTCAGAAAACAGGTGATATTAGCATAAAGGTAGATAAGCCTAAGTCTAGGACGCGAACTCGGCCGGAAGCAGTGCTAATTAAGCCAGAAGGCAGAAGGAGCTACGTGGAAGTTCTGAGAGAGCTGAAAAAAAATATGAAACCAGATGAAGCCGACAGTTCTGTTCGCTCGGTCAGGAAGACAAGAACAGGGGATATGCTACTTGAACTTACCAAAGGAAGCAAACTTGATAAGCTTTGTGAAATTTTGCATCAAAGACATGCTTAAGGAAAGTGTGTCAGTGAAGGCCATCAAGCCAATGTGCAAACTGGAGATACGTGACCTGGACAGTCTCACAGACGTAGAGGAAGTTGTCTCTGCAATCAAGGCAGTGATAGGCGACAGGGGTCAAGAAATTCAAGTTCGGTTCACAACGTCGGTACAACTGCGACATTTCAGCGAATGGGAAACGCAGGAACAATCCCCGACATTACTCTGGTCTCAGAGAATATGGTACATAAGATAACGCACTGGAAAGTCTTAGATATGTACAACGGCAGCGACCAAGAATATATCTCTTTCATCCTCGCAGAAAATAACACATTCAATGCAGAACGTAATACCGCCCGTAGTAACCGTAGATGGAACGTAAACCGTTTGAACAAGACCCTATTTATCAACGATATCGACAGGTGCCTACTCAATGTCTCTCACAACGGAGGCACCCAGAGTGTAGTATATAATACCATGGAAGCCATAAAAACTGCCTGTAATGCTGCTATGCCAAAGGCAGGAAACCCCCGCAGAAAAGGACAGGAGTTATATTGGTGGGCAGAGGAGATAAAAGCTGTGAGAGAAAAGTGTATCCAGGGGGAGATGTACAAGACAGCCAAAAAGAGCTTAAATATCGCCATCCATACCAGCAAGCATGACAAATGGAAAGCTCTCTGTAATGACGTAAATTACGACCCATGGGCCTTGGGTTATAAAATCGTCATGAAAAAGCTTATGTCTAACAGTGCACTCCCTGATATAGAGGAAGAACAAATGGACGACATAGTTAAAACGCTCTTTCCCACCCATCTTGCTCGACCAGCAAACAAAATGCCACAGACTATTGGGGAACATGTAGAGCTCTTCACCGAAGACGAACTTGACAAAGCAGCCAAGAGCCTTAAGAACAAGAAGGCACCGGGCCCTGATAATATTCTAGCGGAAGATTTAAAAGCAATAACAGCAAGCCGACCCCACATATTGCTTAATATGTACAACAGGTGCATACGAAGTGGAATATTCCCCGAATCTTGGAAGATACAGCGACTGGTATTGATCAGCAAAGGCAAAGGAGACCCAGGAACACCATCAGCGTACCGACCACTCTGTATGCTAAATACAACTTGTAAGTTGCTGGAGAAGCTGATGAAGCCCCGATTAGGTGCAGCGATCGAAAGCGGGCTATCTGAAGGATCAATCCTAAAGCCAAAAATATAAGCTACGACGAAATCCTCCAAATAGATATGCCTGATGACTCCTTCTTAGTAGGATATGCAGACGACATAGTCGCGATAATCTCTGCACGTAACACCACGCATGATCAACGCAAGCTCAACCAGGTGATGATAGGTGTTAAGCAATGGCTTGACACAAAAAGCCTTCAGCTGGCTACTGAAAAACCCGAGCTATTGCTGGTCACTAGACGTCGGATGCCAGTGGAAATTGATATGAGGATCAACGATACCATCATAAGGACACAAATAGTGATCAAATACCTAGGAGTCAGGATAGACACGAAGCTGACGTTCGGGGCGCAGATCCATCACGCGAGATGCAGAGCTGCAGATACAATAAAATCACTCAACAGGCTCATGGCAAACACAGGCGGACCACTTCAATCTAATCGGAGACTACTGATGGACATAAACAACTCTATCCTGTTGCACGGATGGCAAGTTTGGGCAGACACATTAAACGTGAAATGCAGAAATCTTTGCTGTTGGTACAACGAACCTACGCGATGAGGATAATAAACGCATATCGAACGGTATCTGGAGCAGCAGCAATTGTCATCGCCGGGGTGAAGCCGATTGATCTGCTAGCCATCGAGCGAAAGAGGATTTACGAGCTGCGTCAAGCAGGGGTAGCAACGAGACAAACAATCGATCATTGCAAAGAGGAAACTCTTGACTTATGGCAAGAGAGATGGACTAATGAGAGCACGGGAAGATGGACGGAAAGGCTTATACCTGATATCAAAGTTTGGGTACAAAGAAAACACGGCGGAAGAGATTACTACATCATACAATTGCTGACAGGACATGGATATTTTAGCTCCATCCTGTTCTCAATAGGCAAAAGTGCTGAAGCCAGTTGTGTATACCCAGACGCCGAAATAGACAATGCAGAACACACAGTCTTTCACTGTAAAAGATTTGCAGAAAGACGAAATCGACTAACACAATCGATCGGACATATCACACCCGACAACATCGTACGGAAAATTACCAGTATTGAAGAGAACTGGAAACAAGTGGCAGTTTTTGTTAACGAAATTCTTCGACTGAAGAAGAAGGACCTTGACATAAGGACACAACAGGGTGGTCTGGATGCAGATCATCCATAGACGAAAGAGCGCAGAGTGCAGAAAGAGGCCCCACTTTGAAGTAATGCAAACACTGTTTCGAAGTAGTGATAAGCCTGATGGGGAGGAGGTTTTAGTGGGTGCGAGCCCCACATAGCACACGACGGTGTGAGATGCGGTAGGCATCTCCCCCTTTCTACCCACAAAAAAAAAAAAATTAATTATTATTATTATTATTGTTATTATTATTATTAATATTATTATTATTATTATTATTATTGTTATTATTATTATTAATATTATTATTATTATTATTATTATTATTATTATTATTATTATTATTATTATTATTATTATTATTATTATTATTATTATTATTATTATTATTATTATTATTATTATTATTATTATTATTATTATTATTATTATTATTATTATTATTATTTTTATTATTATTATTATTATTATTTTCTTTCCCATGACTTCCCATATATTTTGTCATCGTTTTATGCCAGAGTGCATATCAAGTTCTAAGAAGAAAAACGAATAAAAATCCTCGACAAAATGCCAAGAAATAAAATGGCATGAAAAGCGAAGCAAAGAAAAAAAACTACAAGAAGGAAGTCGTGTCGCAATGCAGAGCAGCACAAAAGTATCAACAATAAAGCCACAAGAATACAAATTACCAAGCTACAAAATGGCGCGCACTCACCCACTCATGTACACTGGGACATTCACACACATCCGCGCGGAGTGAAGTGCATATAAAAACGGAAAGCAAATTTGAATTTTTAAATTAGTTTTGCTAACTTTTGTGTCAGCCTGGAAATGTTTAACGACGCGCAAGGAAATTGCAAAGCAAAATGTCTTCAGGAATTATACGATAGACAGCTCATCAGAGGGGATTACCCCAGGATGAAAGCGGAGTTCAAAGGAGAAGACGACAACGTTGACAACGTCGCAGCAAATGTGATAAAACGCAGTAGAAAATGGCGGCCACTAGAGTTGTTAACATCATGGCTGTGGTGTTGGTGGGGTAGGAGGTGGGGGCATTATAAATGGCGGCAACATGGGAGTTTTAGGCTTAAGTTCCTCTCAGCGTGGTTGGTGTTCTGAGAACAGCGAACTAAATTTTATATTGTGTGTTAATGTATAAATATATGTTTATGTGTGTGTGGGTGTGGGTGAGAAAAACTTGTGACTGTGGATGCTAACAGTAGTCATAGCCAACCATCCACTTCAATCACCCTGCTTAAGTGACTGATTCCCTTGTAGAAAAAACCCAAACCAGTCACGCACTTCGAGCACATTTCAAGCATCCGGATATGAATCAAAGTTCGTTTATTTCTAATTTGTTTGTGTCAACAGTTGTCGAATAGTGATGCCAACAAATGTGGATTGCAAGTTGCGGGTTTGTGTATGGGCTCATGTGAGCCCGTGTTGGTGCCACAAATGAGGTTGTCATCGTATATTTTATAATTTTATATATATTTTATATTTATGGAAGATTTTTTCTGGCCGTCCTTGCCAGCCCACTTCTGGCTTTACGTACAATTTATTTATTGTATATATATTTTTATTTATTTGTGGACAGTTTAAATGCAATGTCAAATTACAGATAAACTTAAACAAAGCTATAGCATCGAGATCTTAAGCTTAATTACTAATCAAGATATTAACAATAATAGAGATAATAGTAATGGTTAAAAGACTTAGCAATATAATTAATAGTAATATTATATGTATGTGGGTATGTGCAATGTAGTATTAGAACTTATAAACTACTTTTATTAATAATATTTATATTCGATTTCATAATAGGAAACTAATGAACTTGGGTAAATTATCTTTGGAAGGATTGAAGAGGATTGTAAGAGGGTCAAGGTGGCTAAGAGTTTTGATTCTATTTCTATGGAAGAAGTGACAATCATAGAGAACATATTTTACTGAGATAGGTGTATTCGAGTTACAGAATTTACAGATATTGGATGAACAGTTGGAGCGGTCGAAAAAGTGGGAGTGGATAAGATTGGTGTGGCCGAGACGTTACCGAATGATTTTTGAGAGTAAACGACGAATATGTAGGCTGATCAAGTAGTAGTCGACCGTAATTGTAAATGGTGTTTTTTGGAGTGTTGTATAATTTGTAGTGGTTATTAGTGGAAGCAATGAGTGAGTTCAGTTCTATTTTAAAGTGTGTTTTAATGTGCTTTATGATATCAGTTATATTGTAGTTTTCTTGGAAAATGAGAGGGAATTTGAATGCATCTTTAGCAGCTTTATCTGCTTCTTCGTTGCCGGTGATGTTGCAGTGGCCAGGGGTCCAGACAATTTTGATTCTTGGTGAATTTTTCGCAAGAGTCTGCCTGATTGTTAGGGGATAATATGATTGATTGGAAGTATTGGCTATAGCTTGTAATGAAGAAAGTGAGTCGGTACAAATAGTAAAGAAGGTTTGTGCTTCTTTGGCCCTCTGCACTGCGTTGTGAATGGCTATGATTTCCGTTGAGAAAGACGAGCTGTATTGGGGAAGGAGGAATTTATCATGTGCTCTATTCATTACTAAACTGAAGGAGGAACCGGAGTCCGTCTTGGAACCGTCTGTGTATACGAGTACATGAGAGTGTAGGGATTCTTTAAGGCGTAGGAATTCTTTTTGGTAAATTACAGGTGGCGTGGAAGACTTCGGAAGTTGGTGAAGATTGGTATTGATGACAGAGGAGTGGAGGTTTAGTGTGAAGGGTGGGGATATGCCTTTGATTAAGGATATTGGTTTGGTTGGAAGGCCATACCTTCTGCGGAGTAGCAGGGAGCGGTGGAGAGTAGAGGGAATATTTGGTGCTGGATTTTTATATTTAGATATATTTTTTAGGGGTAATGCTAAAAGAGAGTCATTTGAAAGAAGTATTGGTTTAATTAGTATTGCTATCGAAAGCTGCTTACGGGTTTCTATTGTCATTATTTGGGTTTCGAAAAGCATATTGTTTATAGGAGTAGATCTAAAAGCTCCTAGTGCAAATCTAATGGCTGAGTGGTAAATTACTTTGATCTTGTTTAAGAGGGAGGGTGGTGAGTTTCCATAGAGGTAAAGGCCGTAATCTATTTTTGACATAATCAAAAGTTTTATGACATCTATCACAGATAGTTGGTTGCAGCTGTATTTGTAATTTGAGAGACATTTATTTATGTTTAGCTTGGAGTTGAGGGAGGTTAAAAGGTTTAGAATGTGATTGTTCCAGTTGTATCTGTGATTTAAGGTGATTCCTAAGATTTTGAGGATTTTGACGTCTGCAATCGGAGCTAGAGAGGAAGAGATTTTGACTTGACAGGAATGCTTCCTACAAATGTGCAAATGTTTGCAGTTTGAAACCGAGAGAGTTGCACCCGAATAATCACACTAGGAGAGGATATCTGCTATTAATGGATTTATGTTTATTGAGGTACACTTGTTTATTTTTTTGACAATGAGGTAATCATCAGCGTAGGCGTAGAAGTCGAAATGTCTATGTTTAAGGATTAATCTATTTAGTTTGTTGTATGCGATAAGGAACAGGATGATGGAGAGGGGAGAGCCTTGCGGAATGCCGTTGAATTTTTGCCACTCTTGAAGACGGTTTGCCGACTGTTGATTAATTTGTTTTGGGACACAAACCACCATAGACGGTTAGCAATTATTTTGTCTATAGTTTTGGCGCAGCAAGAGTTTAGCGAAATGGGTCGGTAGCTATTGAGTTCAGTTTTGTCGGAGTTAGGTTTATTTATGGGGATGATTTTGCTCAGGGAGGAATTTATTGAAGATGTTATTATATTGGTCGAGGAGACGTGATGTGACTGCTGGGTGAAGATTATTTAGCATGGGGTAGGAGATTCTGTCCAGACCTGGAGTTTTAACTTTTAATTTTGATAGTGCGGATTTTAGTTCAAGAGGAGTAATTGGAGTTTCAATTAATTTTGCAGTGGATGAGGGTGTATAGGTAGTGGGGGTAGGTAGTAGATTTGTTTTGTGTAAGTGAAAAGTAGTCGAAAAGTTTATGTCGTTTGAACCGTTCGACCAGTTAGTCCCGAATTCTTCTGCTATAAGGTAGCTGTCAATGATTGGGGTCTGTGAGTTGGCGCTATGTATGGCGTGTATAGAATGGTACGGTTTTAAGCCACAAAAGGTACGAATGGTACTCCAGATTTTTGATGTAGACGTGTTTGGGTTTATTGATGAAGTGTATGTTTCTAGTGAGAGGCGTTTAGAGAATTTTATTTCGCGCTTTAGAAGTGCGTTCACCTTTTTGAATTTTACAATATTCTCAGTCGATATATTGCGCTTAAGGGCGTACCAATGATGATTTTTAACATCTTTGAGTTTTTGAAGGCGTGTGTTGATGTACTTTGTGGGATAGCGCTTTTGCGGAAGATTTTTATGATATTGGCTGATTCTTTGTTTAAGTTAATGCTTACAGGGCGTTGAAGGTGATATATATTTGTGGCGTCGTTATATAGTGTCCACTTTGCAAAATCAGTTTTGAAGGTGTTCAAAAAGATTTATAATTATTGGGAAGTGATCGCTGAAAAAGCTATCAGATTCTATTTTCCATGTTGATTCTAACGCAAGGGTAGTTGTAGCAAAGGTGAGATCTATATGAGTAAAGGTATGATTGGTGCTGAAGTAAGTGGGGGATCCTCTACGATTGTTTGCGGGCGAGCCCCATAAAGAGTGCCAGCTGTTAAAGTCTTCAGAGATTAACGAAGGAAGTGTGAGATTATCATATGCATTACGTAGATTGTTAATAGAGAATCGGGGAGATTCGGGGGAATATATGAGCAGATAACGTAGAACTTGATTGAGGAGTGAGGATAAGGAGTTGTAGGTATAAATTTTATAGTTGATAGGAGTTGGAATATTAGACAATGAGTTAAAATGTGTTTCTTGGATGGTGATGATTTTTATATTATACTTTTTTTTGAGAATTTGTAATTGATCATAATTGTTGGAATAACCATTGTAGTTTCATTGTAAGATCTTAAGAACCATAATAAAGGAAATAAAGCAGAGTAAATTGGAGATTGTGTAGAAATTGTGTTTTTGATCAATTAGTAGCGTTGAGTTGTAGCGTGACAGGAAATGAAGAAACCACGCTCAACACTCAACGTTGTGGGAGAGTATGTTGACCGAGCTGTGCCACAGATTAATATCGGCTTGAAGTGTTGTTAAGTGGATACTTTTGCTGCAGTATCTAGCTATTACAATGCGTCCTGCGGATAGGTCGGCTGAGGCACAGCTCGGTATATTAAATTATATTAAGTTTTCGAATATCTCCTCTCTTTTATAATTGGTTTTAGAGGGGGTTTAGATTTTAGCGGGGTTTTTCTTACAGAATTTGTGGCCTTTGGAGAGACTAAAAGTTTAGCGTCGCCCGGCGATGAGGAGTCCAAAGTATCGTCATTGATAGGCTCTGGATGATGTGGGGTGATGGGTGGTTGCTCGCTGGTGATGTTGGTAGAAGACAACGTATCGATGTCAGCGTAGCTTTCTTGTAGTATTCTTGTGGTTAGTGTTTGTTGTTGTCTGAGAAGATCAGGCAATTGCAGAAAATGATGGTGTTGAGGATAATTGGAGGCGATCATTATATATTTTGTGCGCAGATTTTATGTCAGTTTTTCCGAGGACCTTGATGGCTTAAATCTCTTTATGCTTGATAAAGGTAGGGCATTGTCGATAACAAGGGTTGTGGTGGTAAGTATGGACGTTGTGATTTCTGTAGTTAATGCAACAATGAAGGTTGGTACATGGTTCCATTGCTTCTAGGTCGACGTCGTCCGGTAGGCCGCAG
This sequence comes from Cacoxenus indagator, assembly GCA_035041755.1. Lineage (NCBI taxonomy): Eukaryota > Metazoa > Arthropoda > Insecta > Diptera > Drosophilidae > Cacoxenus > Cacoxenus indagator. The sequence continues at coordinate 1,234,206 of JAWNKX010000067.1, forward strand.
TTTAGGCCGAGTTTAACGCTTTTGCAGGCTTTAGTTGGGTGTCCAAGTCAACCGAAGTTATTGCATCTGAGGGGTAGAGGAATGTATAGTCGTACGGGAACTTTTTTATAGCCAATGTTGATGTCGGATGATAAGTTTGAAGTGGCGAAAATTATTATAATGAGTCCAGTTTCCTTTAAGGTGTTATTCTCTTTTTTTTTGATATTTTTTTGCATTCAGTAACGCTTTGGTTTTTGAGCTCGTTAGCAATTTCTTCTTCAAGAATGTCCCTCAGGTTGTTGCAGTAAATAACACCTTTGGAGCTGTTGTGTGAGTAGTGCTCTGTTACTTCGAGTCGAATTTCGTTGGTGAGAGAGGTGGGTTTAATAAGTTTTTTGGGTTGTGCTACATTTTTTGTTTTGATAAGAATTGTTCCGTTACGCAGTGGCTTACATTCGTCAACTTCGCCGTTGCACACATTATTGATGACTTTCTTAAGGAGAAAGGGTGAGACGTTAGACAAAGTGCCGTTGCTGTTGCTTCTATTTATAATAAGGTTTTGGGACAGCTTGAATCATTTTTGAGAGATTTACTGTTGTCGATTGAGAATTTGAGCTGGTTGTTGTTGTTGTTTGTGTTTTTGTCTGGTGGATCAGACATTGTTTTTGGGCCGAAGGCCTATCGTTTAACTGTTGTAACTGTTGTTATGTGTGGTTGTTGGTATCGTTTTATTTTAATTCTTCTTTATGTACTTGTTCATTTATTCGGTTTACTGTCATGGTTTTGTTGTCGCAAATTATTATCGATTTGGGCACGTATAAAGTGACACGTCTGTACTCTTCAAAGTTTAGAGTGGAACTGATTGTATATATATATATTCCTTCATTACTCCATCAGGAAGTATACGGCCTTCCACAAGTCTCTTCAATCGAGAATGTGGTAGTTTCGTTAATCAAGACTGCCAGTCTATTTACCATGACAGATAGTTTTTGGGGCAGAGCAGGTGATTGGCCTGTTGCTCCAGTGTACAGGCAATGTGGCGCCATCTGTGGTTTGATAGACACAAGGCCTCTCCATTCTATTATTTTAATGGTCACCCTGACTCTACAACATGACCAAATGTTTTTCGTTGGGCCATATTGTCGAGTTGTGGTGCCATTGGCGGTAGGAGAAATCCGCCAACGTGTGGTGTTTTATTAATTAATTATTAATTTATCTAATTATTATTAATTAATCAAATCGGAAAAATGGGAAAGGAAAGGATGGAGATAGATGCAAGGACCATGCCCGAAATGGGAGTCGAATCCACGATCTCTGTCTGGTAGTCTGACGCACTAACCTCTAGGCTACCGAGGTCGACTGTAAAGTATAATATTTGAAAATATGTGTTGTTTATTGCAATGCTAAAGTGTGAACCATATTTTTACACCAGAGAGTATATGCCCGGCTTATATAAGCATGCATTTCCAAAAACGCTCTCACTGTATTCATAAGTGAGAGCACTCACTCTTTTCGCATACATCCGTTCATACTCTTTTTGTAAACAACTCATAAACACAAACAAAGAAATGAAAAAAAAGCATGACACTAAAACGTATAAACCAGACAAAACGTTTCTGTGCTATTCTTGCGAAATGGATACAGTCGACGCTCGATTGAGTGAACAGGGTCAGTTTTAGTTAGTTTTGGATCTTTATGCATTTAAGGGAAAAATTGTTATATCGGAGCAGTCACAGAAAACTCTCTCTCTTCAATTTCACCCGAACTCCAGTTTTAGGTGTCACAGAAAACTCTTTCTGTAGGATTAGAAACTTCCACAATTTCTTTGGGATAATTGGCTATTTTCACCCATAGGAACAACTTTTTAAATAAAACCAATGATAGGAATGGATTATTTATCAAAATAATCTGCATCAATTTGTCTATGGTTTTGTCTAGAGTTTTTCAAAACTACCGAAGCCGAAAACTGTAGAGTTTTCTGTGACATATATATAGATAAAAAAAATTGTGGACGCGAAAGTGGTCCTGGCAAAGAAAATAGAGTTGTCCGTGTGAATGTGATACCTCGTTTGTGGCAGTTTAAACATTTTACACAGAAAAACGATAGACAAATAGGAAAAAAATATTTAGCCAAGTACGAGTTGACGTCGCTTGGAGAGGGTTCCTTACGTTGAAAATGTTTTCGGTTTTCTTTTTACTTTATTGAAAACTCACTTAACCAAACCGAGTGAAATATCAAATCATATCCACTCATTTCGTTTTGGTTAAGTAAGCAACTAATACAACGCTTACTTAATAAGTCACTCAATCACAGTTAAACGATTTTTAATTAAATTTTTGAGAGTGACTTTAAGAAGAAGTACAGCACTTTTTAGGTTGATTTATCATGTCATCTTCAGTCTATAGTCTTCTTGTAGGTTTTCCCGAAATCTAAAAGTAAAGAAATATTTTATGTATGTTTTTCCAACATTTTAGATATATTACACAACTTAACCAGTCCAGTAGATTGGCTGTAAAAGTGGGTCAGACAGACACACGAGTGATCCTGTAATGGTTCCGGAACCTTTAAAAGAGAAGCGTGCACTATCGGAAACGTGATAGAAGTGAAACGTATAAATTCTTTCCCTGTTTTCACTTTACTAGCAGGAGCGACCATTTCAGGTCTGCTGATGTACTGTCACTTTCCATATCGCTTCTTTTGTCTCGATATTGCATATTGTCACAATTACCTCAACGCTTGCGTTGCTAAGTGTAGGTAAAATTTGACAAATTATTATGACTATCGCTTGTGTCACTACTCCCTTTCTCTTTGTTCACGAGATGAGCGCAAGGCTGCTTTGCTGTGTGGGCTCTCGCAGTGCTTCCCACGTATACTCAAATATCGAAATTGATTTAATATATATGATTGATCAGTGCCGGTAACATATATTGCATAAATCATTACAATCATTACTAAACCTATTGAAAGAACAAAATCGTCATAAGGCGCTTAAACCAAAAGACATACATAAAAAGCAATTACAACGACAACGATTAGCCAATTCTGATCATACTCGAGATTTTTTGAATTCATACATATGTATGTATTGCTACGAACTCCATATATTGAAATAGCTTTCATAGTGAGTTTCGACCTTCAAACTTGGTTATTGTCCCTGTTGATTGACGTTGCGGTACACTTTTTCGTGACCACAAACTTCGTGACACAAACATGTCGCGCTTCTTTTGAATTTCATTCATGTTTGATTATTGGCATCCATCCATGTTTAACACAATTTATCTAAGAAATGAATTAACCAAACAAAATTTTTCTTGGTTTAATAATTTTAATAATTCCAATCAAACATTAAATCAATGCTTATTAGGGATAGGTTGGATAACATTGACAGTGAGTACTTAAGTTTTAAAAATACAAAAAAGTTTAATTAGGAAAATAAATAGGTTTGATAAATGAATATGAACCTATTATATTATATATATATATTATATTACTATGTAACTCTATGTCGTACATCCGAAGGATGGAGCCTTTTCAGGCTTCTCTGGCAGTAGTTTGTTGTAAGGGCAACAGCAAGAGAATTGATATCGTCATTATAAAGACTGGTATGGAGATTAATTTGCTCATTAACTGATAGGATGCCAAGGTCATGGTGTATTAAAGTCCGCTTGATGTACCAAGGAGCACCAAGGGCAGAGCCTGCATAGCCTGAACGCGATTTATCGTACTCTTTGCAGTTAGTCACCAAAGCGGAGTGCGATATTTGTAGGATGGTGTTGCGATGGCCTTATATAGCCAAATCTTGGCAGCCAGGTAGAGAGAGCTACCAGTTCGAAGTTCTTGCAGCATTTATGAGGTTAGACCACGTCAATCGGCGATCCAAAAATATGCCCAAGTATTTGACAGAAGGTTTTTGAGGGACTTGGGTGCCGCAAAGCGTTACAGGTGGGTAGCGTTTAGGGTGCAACGGAAATTTGGGGAGTTGATTACTATGTTCCATCGTGTACCAAGATTCAAATTTGTCAACAGTTCTTTTGGAGGTGGCAGCAGCTAGATCGCACGAAGTGTTACACCCTATAAATACTGTGTCGTCAGCGTAAGTGGCAGCTAGAGTGTTCTCTTCGGTTGGAGTTGGCATGCCACTAGTAAACAGCAGTGTAGATGTTCCTTGTCAACAGCTAAACAGCGTCCATCAATGTCGTTTGCGGCCCGAATGTCAATATTCAAATTATTGCTAAGTGAAGAATACCCAAAGAGCTTATAATAGGACCTGCTGCTAATGATGAGAATTACGTCAATATATTCCATTTCGTTAGCATCAGTATTCCAGACGCCAATTTTAAGATCTATTCTTAACATTGTTGAGTGTTATTGACAAGGAGTCTATTAAACAGGCGCTCCGGCAGGTCCATCTTTCGATCCAACGTAGATAAAATTAGATCAACTTTAGTGTTAAGGTCCATCTGTACCTGTTGAGATACCTGCTGCTGTTGCAGCGATTCTTGTGGTTGTTTTTGGTTGTGGTGGTGTTGTGTATCTAAATGACACAGTTGTTGCGCAATTTGCTGCAATGATTGAAGTTGCAATTGATGAGCAGAATGTGAATGCTGCCTTTGAGGTGTTTGCGATTGCTGTGGTTAGGCGGGATATGTGTCAATAGTAGTTGAGTTTGTGTCGTTTCCTGTTGTTTGCCTTCTTTTTGCTTGTGCTGGATTTGCTTATTTTGTCTCCTTTAAAAGCACTTGCTTTTGGCAGAACCGTCATTAATAATTGGTGGGGGTATTGCCATAGTCAAAGTTGTGGAACCTCTTAGAGGAAGGAGCGCTTTTGATGAGACATGTTGATTAACATAATGTTTATAGACGTCGCACTCTTTGTAGTTTGCCGTGTGGTCAGCACCTCACAGTGCACATTTACCGGGGTGCCCCTCATTCTTGCTATACTCAAAAGTAGCGTGCATGTCACCACATTTAACACAGCGATGTAACTTGGAACAATATTTTTGAGTGTGTCCATATTCCTGGCATCTATGGCACTAAGGTGGAGAAACACGTTGGTGTGGTGGCTCAACAATAACAATTTGGTCCCAGAGTCGTTTGATTTCAAAAATAGATTCAACGCAAAACAAAATAAGTGGCTTCTTGCACAGTGTAAGCATCCCTAGGTGCTTTGGATGAAAACCAATGAATAGCGACTGGGCTAGGGATCTACCCCCTTGTAGCTCTAATCTATAATAATAATAGTTATCACAAGGGTTATTAAATAAATGCACTGATTTATCGCCCAACGGCCAGTAAAATACTTAAAAAGCCACCGCGAACCTGAAAATGCGTGACGCGTCCGCGCTGTTTGAAAGCTGACATACGACATAATTTTTTCTTTATTGGCATCCATGTTTAACGCTACTATCTCAGAAATGAATTAACCAAACAAAATTGGAGTAGTTATCATTTTTAGTGTAGGATCACACATTTCTAATGATCCCAAATAAGAATCAGTGTAACCAATACTTTACCTAGAACATACTAAAAATGACAAACAAAAAATTAATAGATTTATTTTTAATCAACATTATATTTATTTTATTATTGACTAGAATACGTCAATAACAATGTTGAAAATTTAATTAATAATGTTAATAATTTGAATAATAATGTTAGGTAAAAATATTTTGATCACTATAGAAATTAGTTTCATTTTGTTCGCTCCTATAAATTGTTGTCTGGAATTTATTAAACTTTGTAGTATTTATGTATAACATATTTATTATTTTGTATTTATTAATTTTCTTCTTATGTTATTAAAATTAGAGAAGATCTCAGTAGATCAATTGTGGCATTAAAACCAATTGAATTGAGTATACATTTTTGTGTAATTAATTTTTTCGCACGGTTTTAAAGTTAACGATTAATCTATTGATCGATTTTTTAAGCAACAATTAATCGACACATCGGTTAACTAGTAAAAAATAATAATCGATGTCACTAATCGATGTTTTGTTTGTCGATACCCATACCTAATTTGGAGCAATATATTAAGGTTTAGTATAGCGTACTCACGGATCTGCTGTGAAGTAAGAAGCTTCACTCACTCAAATTTTGTAAAAGGCGGTAGAGAATGGGGAGAATAGATTATTTAATTTAATCTTTTTCATTCAATAATACTTAACGAAACCAAATTATTACAGACGTATTTACTTTTATGACCATCACTCCATTGAGCGGCATTTTCAAAAGACGGATTGGACTAAATGAAAGTTAAATTGAACCGGTAAGCACAAAGAAACAAAAATTGGCTTACAAACACGAACAAGTAAAGCACACAATACAAAAAAGTTTATAAATAAAAGAAACAAAAAGAGGAATAAATATAAAGAAACAAGAAAAAATAAAGAAAATCAGAAAAACCAACATGAAAGTAGGAAGATAACTTTGTGCATTTTATTTGCCAAGTGAAATTACATGTCGCTCAAGGATATTCGCGTCGTGTGTGAGAGCGCAATTCACAATCACACACCCATACAACGGCAGCCATCCAACCACACACGCATATGAATGCAAATTAGAACCGCGACCACACACACGAGCGCAGTGTAACGTCCAATGGATGGGATATGTAGAGGGTTAGATAGGAGGAGAGCATAAGATAAATAAAAGCCAAAGCAAAACTCAAGGAAGGGGCGACGGGAGGCCATGCTGACACAATCATAAAATGCTGAAATAGCAAAAATGCTCTGAAGATTTTCTTGTCACGGAAAATATTAAAATTAGCATTAGCATTCTCTCAGATGCTGTCCCTGTCTCGTACGTTCTATGGATTTTATTTGCTTTTTGGCGTTTAGCAACTTTTGCTGTTGTTGTGTGTCATCGAAGTTGTTGTTATTATTGCTGTTATTTTGCCTTCGGTGCGAAAATTTTGAAATCAAAGTTTGCTTGCAAAAGGGTGTGCTGGTCGTGGCCTAAACCGAGGGACGCAATGCAATGCAAAGTGGCTATGAGGCTTGGCATGGCTAGCGTGAGATGAAAGGATCTGATCTGAATGTTGTCTTGGGGGAAGTGTGGTGGAGGGAAATATCTCTGGACGAGTTCAGCGTGGGTGTTTCCAAACGGCAGTGCATAACTATGATACTTCCTCTTTTCTTCTTGTTTTTATTCATCGTCATGCTGAGGCAATCGTGTCTTTCTTGATTTTTCTTCTATTTTATTCTATATTTTTATTTTTTATTTTTATTTAGAGTTCACTTTGATATGCCGGCATCGTAGTTGGGCGCAAAAGGTGCTGATGACGTTGGCATGAAAAGTAGCTTGTTGTCAGCACAATTTCCCTCACATTTCAGCTGGTAAACATTATGATTGCTTTTCTGCATTTACCATCCTATCCTCCTCAACATTCTGCACTTTGGCACAAAGTTGCTAACAAAATTAGCATATTTATTATGTGATTTTAAGCACACAGGCAAAACAGACGGCAGAATATGAAGTCAGGTAAATGAACTGAAATAAAAAGTTTGATGAGATTTTTGTTTTGGAAAACTTTGACTTAGATTTGTTTCTTCCTTTGATTTACTTCGCATTCAGCATTTGATATGAGATTTGCGAATTTTCTTCAACTGGTTCAAGAGGTTATTCTTTAATTAGTTAGAGCTTAAAGCGAACATTTCTAAGAAGAGTCATGGCACTTCGAGTTACATCGATGCGACTGAAGCAAATTAATGACCGTGTCAAACAACTTTGATATGGGTACGACGCAGTGTAGTGAAAGCTAACAAATACAAATGGCTGCCATTTGAAGAAAAGGTGTGGCTTTTCATGCCACGCCATGTCACGCAACACACGCCATGACAAGCCAATCGAACCGATCCAGCCCAAGTCGAGTCAAGTAAAAGCAAGCCGTGTTACACACTCAGCTAAGTTGTGTTCGAACAAAATATTTGCATTGTTGTTGTTGTAGTCGTTATTTGTGGCACGCGCGTCCGCGCACTGCACTCAGCTGGAAATTAGAATAATTAAATGGCGAAAGCAGACTTAATTGGACACGCGCGTGTGTGTGTGTGTGTTTTTTTTTTAATTCATTATAAGATATGCATAGTATACAGACATATTAGAGAGTTAAGACATAAGAAGTAAAGTTCTGTTTAGAACAGGAAGAGAGAAATAGATGTAACCATGACCCCGTGGAACCACCGCGAGGCATTGCATCACGGGGTATGGCTCCGGTTATTAACCGGCTTCTTCATTACGCCGGGACCGCTCTAGTGACCTCAGCGTTGTCATTGTCGATGCCGCGTAGCTGCTCACCGCCCTCCAGCATTGCTCGCTCGACACCATTAGGGCAACTAGATTCCTATCTGTAAGGCCCCTATCTGTGACCCCCAGTGTCGTTTCCATTTGTCTTCTACCGTCTTGGAACCTGTCGCAGTTGAATAGTACATGCTCTGCGTCTTCCACCACCCGGCCCTCGCAAGAGGGACAGTACGGATCGGTTGCGTGCTTAAAGCGGTACAGATATGCCCTAAAGCATCCATGTCCACTGAGGAGCTGGGTGAGGTGAAAGTTGACCTCCCCATACTTCCTGTCCAGCACTCGTGCGTCCTCTCTCCTCGCGCCCGTCTGCTGAACCTCGTCGTGGATCTCCGAAGCCTCCTCCGCTAGAATGTCAATCGGTATCATCCCTGCAATGACAAGAGCAGCATCTTCTGAAATCGTACGGAAGGCGCTGCATACCCTTAGGGCCGCCAATCGGTATGTGGAGTCGAGTCCTCTGCGATAGCTCCTTGTGGCCATAGCCTTAGCCCAGATTGGGGCTCCATATAACATTATAGATTTAGTTACCCCTTGGAGTAACATCCGTCGTCCTTGCCGGGGTCCACGAGAGTTGGCCATGATCCTGCTTAGGGCTCTGCACGCCGCAGCAGCCTTTTGGTTTGCATACGCAAGGTGCTCCTTAAAACATAGTCGCGTATCCACCAGCACCCCGAGGTATTTAATGGACCTCTTTGAAACGATGACAGTTTCGCCTACTTGCACCCGAGCCTGTTCCACTCTTTTCCGACTGCTGATGAGCACGGCTTCCGTCTTGTGTTCGGCCAGCAGCAGCCCGGACGTCCGTAGCCACTCGTAGACCACAGATATGGCACCGTTGCACGATCGCTCCACCTCGCTGATTGTTTTGGCTACTCCCACAATGGCAATGTCGTCAGCAAATCCAACAATCTTGACATCACTTGGCAAAGCTTGTTTCAGCACTCCATCGTACATAATGTTCCACAGAGTGGGTCCTAGGACCGATCCCTGTGGGACGCCTCCGGTTACATTATACTGTGTGACGCCCTCGTCTGTGTTGTAGAGAAGTATGCGTTCGCTGAAGTAGCTCCTTATGATATCGATAAGGTATTTAGGGACCCGAAAGGACCCGAGAGCTTCCAACACCTTGTCCCATCTCGCCGAGTTAAAGGCATTTTTAATGTCTAGGGTCACTACAAGACAGTATTGCTTGGTACCCCCCTTCCATCGCGTACCTTCGATTGCCGCCTTAGCTGTATTGGTTAGCTCCTGGATAGCGTCTACAGTGCTCTTCTTCCTAGTGAACCCGAACTGCATAGAAGACAGGCCACCAGATCTCCGCACTGCTGCCTCAATCCTGTCGCATATTATTCTCTCGAGAATTTTTCCGGCGGAATCGAGGAGGCAGATGGGCCGATACGAGGATGGTTCTCTAGGATCCTTGTCCGCTTTTGGAATCAACACTAGTTGTTGTATTTTCCACCTTGCCGGGAAGACACCTTCGCGCAGACATTGCGTGTACATTCTGTTGAAAGTGTCCGGGAGCAGAGTTAAAGCCGCCTTTAATGCGAAGTTTGGCACCAAATCGGGACCTGGTGACTTCGAGTTCGCTATCCTCCGGGCTGCATGGCACATCTCTTCTTGGCTTACTGGATAAAAGCCATTATTATCCTCCAGTGCTGTGCTGGTGTACCTCTCAATGACGTCTGACTGTTGGGGAAACAGGGTCGCCACTATATGTGCCATTTCCACTGTATCGGTAGGCGCTGTTGGTCTTGGGGCTTTTATTTTCTTTACCACGATCCGGTATGCTCGTCCCCAAGGATCGCGGTCAGCCTCATCACATAGGGCCAAAAAGCAACGCCTCTTACTTTCGCGAATCGCCACTTTGAGCTCTTTCCGCCTACGCTTGAGTAAACTCTGCAACTCGAGTGCCCTCTCCTGATCGCGTGCTCTTTTCTGTAGTCGCCGTGCTCGCAAGCATCTCTCGCGGGCCGCTGCTATTTCGTCGTTCCACCAGTAGGCTGCCTCGTGGTGTCTCTTATATCTGCGTCTGGGCTGCATGCTGGCGTTGCAGGCGACTTGTACCCGAGTCATCAGGTCCTCAGCAGTCATCGGCTCCTCGGTATTCTCTGTGCTCAGCATCTCGTGGAAGATGTCGGGGTTGAAAGTCTCCTCCCTGTATCCTGCTTGGTATTGGCTCTGGCGCTGCGTACTTTCCTCTACGCCTTCATGGATCGAGAATACTATAGCCATGTGGTCGCTTCCAGTATAGTGTTCGCTAAGGGACCAAGATGTGGAATTGGCTATCGAGGCACTTATGAATGTAAGGTCTATGATGGACCCGCCTCCCTGTCGAGAGAACGTATGTCCTGACCCCGAGTTTGCCAAGACGATATCAAGTACGGCGAATGCATCCAGTAGACAGCGCCCTTTCGCGTTTGTGGTGGGGCAGCCCCACTCGATCGCCCATGCATTGAAGTCGCCCGCGATGACAGTGGGGTGATGGGATCTTGCATCCTCGACAAGTTCGTCAAGCGTTGTTCCATATTCTTCCAAGCTGGTGCTGGGGGGCAGATAGCAGCTGTAGATCCATAGGTCCCCTATCTTGGCCCGAACAAAGCCTTTTTTCGCGAGTGTTGTTCCGCAGCGCATTTTGGTAGATCCGTAACACCCAATCATTGCCTTTTTTGATGAGTCAGCGCACCAGTCCGGGGAGGGATGGCCACGGTATGGTTCGCTAAGTATGGCAACGTCGATTTTGAGCTCGTGCGCTGATTGGGTTAGTAGGTCGTTGGCATCCGCGCAGTGGTTTAGATTCAGTTGTAAGAATCTAATTTTGGTTTTTCCTGAGACGTCCGCTCCTCTCAGCTACAGGTAGGCAACCCCGGCTGCCTGCTTGGTGGTTTGCGTCCTTGCCTTTTGCTGCGCATATAAAGCACTTTGGCAATGAAGTGCAATCGTTTGCCTTGTGGTTGGCCTCTCCGCATTTAAAGCACCACGTGCTCCTGTCCACGCTACTCCGGCAAACTCCAGCGATATGCCCGAATTCGAGACATCTAAAGCAACGCTTCATTTGAACACGCTCTTTGACCCTGCAAACCGTCCAGCCAATCCGGATTTTGCCTATTGTCAGGAGCTGCTTTGCCAATGGGGCTGGTAGAGCGAGGATAGCCATTTGGGTTCCCGCGAACGCTGGTTTCAGCTTGCGAATGCAGGACGCTGTAAGCTCCGGCTGCTTCAGTATTTCCCGTGCCGCCTCCAGTACCTCACCTTCGGTGGTTACATCATCCAGGTCTCTGAGCTCTACCTGGATTTCCTGGGTGATTGCTCTAACCGTCGCTCGCTCGGCCAGGGCCTCGCTCATTTTGTCTTTTAGAGCTTGCGTCTCCCTCCTGCACTCACCGTTGAGCTCTAGGAGAATTTCTCCTTTCCGTGTTTTACGCACCTTCCTTACATTCTCCCCAACTATCTTGAGGCTCTCGTCCTTCTTTACCATTTGGAGAATATCGCTGTACGAGAGATTCCCCGTCTGCTGGATGATCAGAGCATCTGGTCTTACTCGTCTAGGGGGCACTTTAGGTTTCTTTTTAATCTTTGGACCAACCTGTTGCCACTGGTTCTGGTCCCTCACGGCTTGATCATCCCGTGGTGCTGCCGGGTCCATTTGCCTACTATTTTCTGACTTCTCCAGCGCCTTGCCCTCTACTGTAGATAGCTGGCCAGAGGACGTTTTAACCTTTTTGGGTGGTGTTTTCCTCTGCTTTGCTTTGGGGTCTCTTCCTCTTTTAGGCGTGCCATTGCTAATTGAAGCGGCAGCCGCCGTGACCACTTCCGTCTGTGTTCCTGCACTGGTAACCTTTTTTTGGGTGTCGCACAGCTTCATTACCCTCTTTTGGAGAGCAGAGATAGCCATTACCTTATCCCTCATCGCTTGGTTGATATGCCTCTTTTCCTTGTCGTTGAAAATTACGACAAGTTCGTCGAGGCGTGTCTTCATGTCCTCAAGCGCGGAATGTAGACCTGGAGCATCACGCTCGATGCTTGCGCTATTTTCTTCTTTCTGAGCGCTGGTTGGTGAACTTGCTCTTGCTTCATCGTTCACTTTCCTTGTTCCGGTATGTTCCGGCTGCCTTGGTGACCTCGCAGTTTTAGAGCTCACCTTGAAGGCATCCTCTGCATTACGCGCGGTATTTATGCCGCCCTCCTCCTCCTTTTCGTGTGTGTGTGTGTGTGTGTGTGTGTGTGTGCATGGATGAGTGAGTGAACGAGTCGATGCCATAGTCATGACTTCGCTAAAATGGCATCATACAATTTTACTTCTTCTTTCTCCGCGACTAAAGCAAAAGCAGCAGGACACGCACGCGAATACTCACACCAACACACTCTTGGGGTAGTATAATATTGACAAATTAGCATAATTGTTCACGTAATAAAATTCAACTTAAGTACAAATGAGGAGTAAGTTGACGAAAAACTTATAGAGAAAAATAAAAATAAAATAATAAAAATACAATTATATTGGGTGTGATACGAATACGTAATACTCTTCTTTTCATAACATGCATTTCGACCTACTACAAAACCCGTCTAATCCAGTCATAAAATGATACGATCCACTAATCTTATATATATATATATATATGACTGGTCGGGAAACCCGATTAACGGGTCTCGACCCCATCTTAGTAATATTTTTTTATATAGAAATGTTATAAGTTCTCTTCAAATTTTAAATTTAAGAGCTGATAAGTCCCCGGTCTAATGAAGAAAAACAAATTTAGTAATCCAGTCAATAATGGTCGATTTTCCTCGTGAAGAGTCCGGACAACACTTATGCCATGCTTCCCTTTCAGTAAATTCATCTGATTGACATCAGTTGGAGCTTACGCACAAAACAATTTGGAAAGTCGACAAAATAGACGGCCAAACGTAACAACGGCGGGATGGTAATAACCTTTACCCTATCTGACAAACACATCATTCGTATGATGATACCTTGTGAGAAGAAGATGGATATAACTTTTTGATCAAAAATATTAATTAACCGGCCAAGAAACAGACAATAGGCGTTAGTCCAATGAAGTTTTATGGTTCCCATTTGATTATTCGTTGAAACGAAACGTCTGACATATCTCTCAACTAAGGTTTACAAAGTATGCTGAATAAGAAAATGAATAAATGTAAAACAGGAATTCGAACATATTGAGTGCTCTTCTCGGTTATAACTAATTCACGGCGAACTAATTCACGTTCAAACCGCGCTGATGTTTAGAGAGCGACGGATGATGAAAATAGTCCTGTTGGCATATCTAAATTATGTTCGAGAGCGACTGAAAATTAACGACACGCTAATAGATTCAGAATGCAACGAGTTCATCCACATCAAATGCAACGCCAACGAGCACGACACAAGGAACGTGTCGAAATGCACCGACGCGCGGCTTCTTTAAACGTGAAACGAGCGGTATTCCATTACGATTCGGAAATCGATTACCGAGAGGACAGATAAGTAACAAATGGAGAAATGTTAGTCATTAGTCGTCATTCAAATTGAGTAGTGAATCTACTGGAATATGTTAGGGTTTACAAAAAATTTAAACATTTAAAAATGCAACAGTTGTTTCGAAAGGGGACGTTTGCCGCAATGCTAATATACGCGACAATTCCCTGACCAGTTTCGATGTATGGTAATTACAACACAATTGTCTTTCACATCATTCGCTGTTGTATCAGAAACAACTTCAAGATTTCACATAACAATTGCGGCACTAAGCCAATCCAAGTTGCAAATCTCAGCTCGAGAGCTCCCTTGGATTTCGAGATTATCCCTAACAAATGCACTAATGCCTGGTATGGAATAATATTGCAAATTAACCCACGGGATCCTATTATCGGAAAAAAAGTATGTCCTACCATCGATCGAACTCTATCCCAAACAACAAAAAAACGTATGCAACTTTTTGTGGTTGGCCTTGCAGTGGTGTTGCAAAAACTTAGTCCTAAGAAAACACATATTTTCCTCTAAAAAATCAAATAGAGATATAGCCCATGACACTCGTTGACTGCATAGCATTATATTGGTGAAATAATTTTTCAAATCGGATGAGTAGTTTCGAATATTACCTCTAACATCCTAACAAACATTACCCCTTTATAATATTAATAATAATATAGATAGATATTTTGTTATAATCTTTACGCTTTTATAAAGTTTATGACAAATGTTTATGTTGCGCTAGGTGAAGGGTATACAACAAAACAGAGGCCTAAACTTGCTTATTAACATGGGGATGGGTCCACATTGCCCTGCCTCTGTACGCCACAGTCGAAGCTAGCTATGCCATAAAGACGAGTGGCTCGGACAAATTAGTTTGTATCAGCTAATTGCGACTTGGCATGTCACGTGACAATGAGCGAGCGAACTCGAAAATTGTGCGCTGTATGAAAATTGCTTTGACTTTAGATAAGCGCGCCAGTGACAGGATATAACACGAAGCATTTATGTGTGCGTATGTGTTTAGTTGAACGCTTTGGACAATAAACTTTATTACTGGCGTTTTAGTTCAGCGCGCTGTGCATCATGAGGAGACAAGTTGACTTGCCGCCGACTAATTGGTCTGCGCAATCTCTCACAAAGTGTCCTTGTAGCTGTGCTAATACTGTCAGCTGTTCAAGTGTGCGTTTATTGTGTGCTCAGAACGCTTGTCACTCGCTACGATCTCAACTCAAAAGAATTTATCTCGTCTGAACTCACTTCATCTCGAATCGTCAATGACACACGCATCGCTCCATCGAAAAATGCCACTTTTGTCAATCGCACAAAAGCCCAAAGTGCTGCGCCTTCAGTTCATTATTATTATTTGCTCTCACACTGCGCGGCCATTGTCATGGACTTCAAATTTCTTCCATACTCTGTTCATCGATGGCAATAAGTCGCCGCCTTTGAGTTCGTCGCAAACACGCAACTTTTCGGCTTTGGTTTCATCGTCCTGCATTGCTGGAAGGCCACCTTGGCTTTTACATTGTTGCAAAGTTTTTGATTTCATTGTAAAATTGTCCTCACACAAGCACGATATCAGAGTAGTCGATCCTAAGTAGTTCTGTATGTATAGTCGGCGATTTCGACAATTGTTGGCTTTGATTTCGAATCTTTGTTGTCGCTTATCGTGCAAGCAATTTAGCAAATTGCTATGGTTTTTGGGGAGATAACCTGAACTGGACTTTTAGTGTAGTATTTTGTGTAGTTTGTAGTGTAGTGTTTCATTCGCATAGTGATTTTTACTCAATTGTGCTAAGTATGTTATACGACTCTATTAATGGAAACTATTAGGTGTTATAAGCCCGTATTCCCGGTGGCGTTATGGTTTTAAAAGTCGTTTCTATGTCGTTGTCGTTGTAATGGCGCTTCGTTCCTAAATTCATAGTCCCGAAATTCATTAAAACGAAGAAGAAAAGTTATCGAAAAGTACAATAAAGTCAAATGAATGGTCGGCAACGCAGCTATATTTTGTGATGTTATTTTTGGGTTTTTTTGCAAATAATTTCGTTTCTTGTAATAAATAATGTAACAATGTAATCCTTTCTTTTTCAGCGGATTTGTTATTAGCTGAGGACCGGACCCTTGTTTAAACCGTGGGTATTTCGTCATTGCTGGTACTGACGGAAGCAGACGCTAAATTTACGTTTTCACCACTATCGCAATTTATATTAGGCGCTTCCCTTCGACAATAATCAACAACAACTTGTCCTATTGGATTTATTTGCTTTTTAAATCGAAACAAATCTACCGCCGCTTCTTCCAACAATGACAGTGGAATCTGTTTATATTTGTTGGTAATCATTCCATACATTTATACATGCTTTTTCGGTGGGATTATTTTGAAGTTTTTTTAATTTTTTCTAATAATTAAATTTACTAACGTCTTCTTCGGTACTGGTGCAAATAATTAAACCGTTTTAGGAGTTAAATTTTTTTTATTTTTCTTTGAGAGCGTTTCCATTTCGCATCGGTTTGAGTTTCGGCGTCTACAGCGGATACACATACAAATATATACATTAAATTTAACATACAAATATATAGATAGATAAGGTGCTTGCTTTTTGCCAGCCCTTTCCTTCACAGACTGGGGGTTCAAGCGGGTTTATTTTTTCTGCCAATTTTTCCCAAAAAACATCAACATTTAAGGGTTTATGCTCTTTTGAAAACCCTTAGCATATTCTACCACTTTATCGTCTGCTAATATTTCTGTGTATCGAGAGTGTGCAAGCTCCGCAGGAAATATAAACTGAAGAAAAATAAAAAAAATAAAGAAGACAATCGGAATAAAAGCTCAATACCAAATACATATCAGCAAAAACAACAATAACAAAAAGAATAAGGTTCCATCCTAAAAGTCATTGAATTTAAAATAAAAGAAAATATAGAATCAAAACAACTCTTCATGGAAAACATAGACAGCTAGACAGCAGTTACCGTTACAAATTATTTTATCAACAGCAAAGTGAGATTCTACACCTACACATCACGGACACTGAAGAACAAATTATAGCATTAAATGCTAATAGCCGCGCACCAGAACAGATCCATCGAGTTGTGCAGAATGTCCTCGTCCACATTCTTAGCCACCTACGATTACGATACTGCGTTTATTGGCAGCTCATCCCACTTAGGAATTCCTGGATGGCTTCATCAGATAGGCAGAGCGCTGAAACATCGCTGTCAATAGCTCAAAGTCGCAACACTGTACGTTTGCACTTAGGAGAAACTCCCTTCCAACCGTTTCACTGCATAACCTCAGGTAGGGCATCCCGATACCTGGATATGATCTTGTCCAAGAAGTTGACGTGGTACAAGCGCATTGTCAAAAGTGCTGCAACCTCTCAAATATTATCAGATCGTTGACGCACCTTGGTACATACGTTGTGATGTAATTTTCCGGGACCTGCGAAACCCTTGGTCTGTGAGCAAATCAACCATATCACAAGCCGTTGTTGACCGACTAAGGTCTCATGCCAATAGCCTAGCATCAACTCTAGCTACAAATACTTCCATCTGGAGGCTCACGCGATTTCATCCCAATAATCTTTGTGTAAATGGACGCCAAAGAGAACGTAGAGTCTTTTTCAAATAACACACCTTTTAAATTTAAATTACTTAGACTTTAAGTCATCTGCCACTATTTAACTTTTGTCAAACTAATTTTTTACGTCCGCAAAGTCAGTGGTTATCGTTGTCCAATTAAAAAAGAATACCTAAATGTGTCATCTGAGCAAAGACTGTACGATCAACAATAAAAACGAAATGGAGAAACCTTATGCGTACTTTGCAAAAAATTCAGCCAACCGGCATCATAAAAGGGATGTGAAAAATTACAATAAAAACTTATTAATAAGAACAAATATTCAACAAAAAGCATTAAGTCCAAATTTAATTTTATCTAACTAACATAAGCTATGCTAAGGCAGTAAAATTTAACGCAAAACAAAACAATGTGAAGCAAACCATTAGTACTAAAAATGTCTTCACCTCTCACATTCTAGATAAAAATCGTATAACAAATTAAACAACCCAACGGAAAAACGTTCAAAAACAAATTGAATTTCAATCTGCTCGAGTCGAGATAAATTATTCCATGTTAGACTCTTCCCCATGAACCAACATCCACGCATATTAAGTAAATAATGTTAAATATTATCTACTTATCAAGAAGATATTATATATAAAAAAAATTTGGATCTACACAATCCAGACATCGGTTTAGTAAACCAAACCAAATTAAACCATAGACAAAAGCTTTGGTAACTACAATCTAATACGTAAAGATAGAAATGATTTAACAAAAAGATGGGGAACAGCTATCCTCATAGCTGTCATTCTAGACAAGTTAACATCTAGAAACATTCGATAAAAGCATTTTGCTCCAAAATAATAAAGAAATATTATTGGTGCCTGCCTTAGAGTAGATCTAATAGTGTGAACATTAATGTAATTTGCATTCAGTTTAACAGAGTTTGAGGGCAGCGCTTTGATTTGCTCTTTCTTCTTTCGCTCTCCTATTCTACCTTCTTACTGGCTTTATACAACTAGGCTTAATCGTAAGAATTGAATTTTGTAATAAAGTAAGTGTTCCACAAATCCCGATCACAACTAGCCAGGAAAACGCTCCTAGTCTTAACACACATTATATGCATATTATTGCAGCTTATTACCCTAGTGGTAACAATGACAAAAGTTTTACCAACGCCTTGCAGGATACCTAAATAGTAAACATGCAAATTGGGGAAATATTCTAAAAAATTCAAAAATTCTAATAATTCAAAACCACCTCCAGTTTTGCTGATGACCCTCCGATTCTTAGTCGCTGCAGATGCCCAATAAAGGCAACTGTGCAACTAGCTGGACACCTAGTATCTGTGGAGAGATTACTTTCAGATTTTGCCTACTAGTAAACGAACAAAAATGCAAGCAAGTCACGTTAACTCTTAAGAAAAAAAGCTGCCCTCCTCTGGTCCTTTACAATGTACGCATTCTGCGAGTCGAAGAAGTAACACACCTGGGCGTCAGCCTGGGCAGGCGGTTCAGCTGGCGCAAACACATATATGCCCAAAAAACGCACCTGAAATTTAAGGCTAGTAACCTTCATTGGCTAATAAATGCAAGCCGAACCAACATCGATATTATCCAACGATCATAGTCCAAAATTCTGAAAACCTGAGGCATCCCGGCACTTCCGGAACGAGAATAAAGAACTGTACATCAAACCCGTAAAAGAGATATCAGAACAAAAAGCAAAACATTATGCGTACGTCACATCCGGAGCTTCTTCCAAGATCTCTAATACAAGTTTGCACTCACCGCAGCGGATTGACCAGCCAACCCAAATATTCAAATATCCTTTTTTGGGGACGTTTTATGATGAATACTTAATGGTAAAATAAATTAGAAAAAGATTTGATTAGTTATGTTAGTTTCTTAAGAAAAGTGGGAATCCAATAAATAAATCGATGTTAAAAAGGCTAATGAAATGAATTATCGCTGTAAACTTTATGCTTTTCATTTGCCCTCATTCCCTAGGCCTAAACAGTTTTTAGGCATCTGTATAGCTGATATTTATAGCCTCGGTGGAAGTGTACTATAGCTGCGAGACTGCAGAGGTCGGGTTCAGTCCCCACTGGAAGCAGGATATATGGTCATGGGTCATATGGTCAGGCATGATTTATGATCATGGGTGATTACCTCCAACATCCGGTAGGTAGCGTTGTTATTTCTTGGTAACGATAGATTGCAATACCATCACCAAGGACTGGTAGCGGCAGGCTGATCACCGAAATTCCGAATTTAAATAAAATTGTAGATACAATTTTTAGAAAAAATTTGAAATCAAAAGTATTTAAAAACTAACCAATTCAAGCCATATTCCCAACAACAGAATCGTAGAAATATATTCATTTTTAAACTTTCTCAATTATATTAAGTTGAGTAAAAAGAATGGCTTACTTTCAAATTTTATTTAAAACTAGCGGCCCCGTAAACGTTGTTTTGCCCTTTTTTTTTGAAATTTTTGTAATTTGTTGTAATTAAATAATTTAAATAATATTTAAAAAAATAAATAAATAAATAAAATAAATATACCGAATTTGTTCCTTCTTGGCAATATTATAGGCTTACTCCAATTTATCTCACATGTGAATTACTCAAACAAAACTTTACGAATTATAACATACTAAAAATTACCAAAAATAATGGATTTCCTCAACCTTATATATTAAATATTAAAAGAGACAATAGTATTTACATTTAAGGGTACAAGCGCGATGTCCAATGATTCTATAATTAATAATCTCCATAAAAAGGTGTAAAATTCTTACTTTATTAAAAATAAACCTAATAGACTTGAAATAGCAATCCCTGATAATATCCTTAACTAAAAAGCTTCAAACACTGAACAATAAAAATAAACTATCTATGTTAACATGACAGCTTAAACCGATTTAACTAACGTTTTCAATTAGAAAGTATATGTAAACACTTTTTAAAGCGCTGTAACGCACAAAGCAATTTAACGAATCACTTTTAAAACCCGTCACTATTCAGATAGGTTTAAGAGTTGGTTGTTATCCGTCGAAAAATCAAATACAGCTGTTTATATGTGAATGAACAGAATGTGAAGTTGTGAAACTGCTTGTTACTCTGCTCTACGGGAAATTCGACCGATTTTGATACCGAAAACAAAATATATAATATAACTCCTCAGTCATTTTATTAAGATTACATTCAAGCATAATGTTGAATACCAGAAATGCTGAATAAATGCTGCCCTGTCCAAAAACACCTGTTGTTGACAGGGGAAAGTACTTATAAAAGTGCCTTTTTATGAGTGATTTGCAAGTGATTGAAACTTACGAAAAAAAGTATTTTATTGGTCTTTTTGTAATGGAATCTTTTAATTATGGTTCGTATTATGTGCTGGTACACTTCAACTGTGCAAAATGAAAATGCTCTCTTTGCAATGGTGTATTAATATGAGGCATCTTTAAAAAGCAGCTTTGTAAATGAAACTAATTTTTGAAAAGAGCTACAAAATTTTTTTAGCACTTAGCTGTGCCGATATTATTTATTTTTTATTTAATCTATTATTATTTCTATTCACTTTAGCACAGTGAGCGCTTTTTTGGGCTTTTCCCGCAATTTCATTTTTTAGGACTTAACCTCACTTTTAGCAATGAGGACTTGTTTGCTGCTTGGATAAAGTGAAGAGTTGAACTGAACAAGAGCGTGTGATTTTCGAATGTTTTAAAACAGGTTCAAACAGAAGCACATGTGATTCGTATTTGGAGAAAATAAGCAACCAATTTTGTCTTAATTTGTCGTTGAGATGACAGAAATGTGGAAAAAAACTGGATCCGTTTTAAAAAAAACATGTTGCCGGGATTGATGAAAAAACAATCTTAGATGTTAAAAAACTACTTGGACGTCCTGCATTGCCATAATTGTTAAAAAGTGATAGAGGCCTGATAAACTAGCTGGAAATATTTCAATTTGTCAGAGAAATAATGTGGGTTTATTGCTTCAAGCAGCAGGAGTAGCTGCTCGTAAGCGAAAACTAGTCGATCTGGCAGCGATGATTAAGTTACTTTTAATAAGTCCAGAAAAGGAGAAAATGATCCGAAAAATATAGAGACCATTTAAAAGCCTGAGCGCTTCTCTATGGATAAGGCATTGGCCTTAATGTTGGATAATGGCTTAACAAAAGAGCAATATTGTGCTGTAAAAGAGAATTGCAAAAACGGAAAACACAATTCTAATTTTTTATAAAAAACCCGTGCCTTTGTTTGAAGATTGTGCGATGAGCTTGATTAAATTTCAAGTATATTGTAATAAATTAAATAACTTGCTTAAGAGTTGTATTCAAAACTCTTATTATAATAATATTGGCTCCAAATGAAAACCTTTGCTAAACTATTGTAATATGAAAAATGTTATATGGATTAGTTTTTTATTGAGATATCCTTCACTTCACACAAAATAACGAACTGCTTTATGTAACAAAGCTTGGTGTGACAGCGCTAATGTTACTGAACCACACATTTTGTTCACTTTTTTTCGGCCAAGTCAGATTAACACAACCAGAGAAACAAGTACCACCATTCTGTTCGAGCCTCAAAAGTTGCCATGTTGTATAATTATTTTGGTTTATTTTAATTTGCTTTATCCTTTTGCGAATTATACCGAAGAATCATACTATAATCAAGATAGGCCATATACATTTATAAAATATTTTAGGCAATGTGATTTTTAAAAATAACCCATTTTGATTTGCATGACAATTCTGCACTCATAACAAAAGGAAGACGCACTTGTAAACACTTAAAAATAGGTTTAGTAAGACAAACCGATATAATCTAAATTGGCCTTAATTGTCATATAAGCGGGGCAATAGATCCTAATAATTCAACCGAAATGTTTAAGACTGTCAAAAACACATTGCAAAATTTATTATAAATTAAAACTAGAATTGGAATGGCACGAACATTATGTTTAGCCCTAACTAGACAGTAAATAACTTGACTAATTAACAAGTAGACAATTTTTTGTAACAAAAATGAAATCCAAGACATGTTTGCTAATCTTCCCAATAAATTGTCATAAGATCTAGACGGTATTCCAAATATTATTCTTAAAAAGATACCAAAAATACTTGTTATAGACTGGTGCACACTCTTTAATAAAAAGCTAAACAACGCACACTTTCCTCAAAAGTTGAAACTATCAAAAAATATGAAAAGAAAAATTTTTCCCAAAGAAAAATTAGGCTTAACCTTATTGAAACATCTACGTCCATAAGCCTCCTAACAAACATGAAGAAAGTCTTCGAAGCGTGCGTTAACAATCTTTTATAAAATGATAGAATTTGTTGAATAATAAACAATTTGGCTTTAAACTTCAACACTTAAAATTTTATGCAATTCACTGTACAGTCTCACATATATCTCGGTATTGTCAAAAATAAATAAATAAATTAACACTGGTGCATGCTTAATAGACCTGGAATAATATTTAGATCGAAGAACTTATTTTTGATTCATTTTACATTATAATTTCATTCATATCATTTTAAAATATCAATTCATGCATTTATACTATTTCATAACATGATTAGCCATAAAGAATGGATGATGGTGCTCATCAAGTAACTGTCAAGTCTCCAATCCTATTCAATGCTTTTATTTTATATCTCATGAAAAGAGTAAATATCATAATCGCCTTCGTAGACGATACTGTAATTTATCCAGTAAAAGTATTTAAGATATAAACAACAATTTACAATTATCCTTTAGAAGGGCCGAAAGCTTTGCTATCGACTGTCAGCTCAAAAATAATGCTGCAAAATGCAATGCAACAACAACACACGAAAAAATCAGAAAGAATTTGGCATTAGAGTCAATCTAGTGCCTTACTTAAAGTATCGAACGTGGTCAAATATTATATTTGGGCGTTCACCTACACAAATTTTAATATTTTAATTTACACGTTAAGAAATCACAGACTCGGGGTTTGCCGGAGTTCAGATATACCAAATACTTTTCTATTCGCCCTATCGTTAATCTGACCTATCTTAACATACGCAAGACCTATTTGGTTTAATAGGTCACCATTTTATATGGAAAAAATGCGATTTTATATAGAACCCCAGAATGTACTATAATGCAGCGAAAGTCATTCGTGTTAACATTTATTATTACAATTCATTAAATTAGCTAAATACTAAGATCTTTTTTTTTCATAATTAAGTTATAACATTTATCGCAGTAAACTGCATAACACATTTGTCGGATTAAAAAAAAAATAATGAAGTGAAAAAAAAAATTGACTTATACTAAATTAAAAATGATGCAAATTGCGCCGAAAAGACAATGATATAGAAGGCTGATTCCTTCTTAGGGGGAGATCATGAGGGTGTAGCCTTTTCAGTCTACGCCTTGTTGAGATATGGGTGAGGGAGAAAGCTAGCGGATTTGGATGCGACAAAAGTCTGTAGTGGTAGCGGCAGCTGTGAGAGTTAATCACCTCCATAACAGTTGGCACGGCAAGATCAATATGCAGCGTGGTGTTGCGGACGTACCAAGGGGGGCCCGTAAATCTTCTGAGAGCCTTGCTCTGACACGCCTGCACTCTTCTGATGTTGTAGGCAGCAGTAGTGCCCCAAATTTGTATGGCGTAGCGCCAAGCAGGTGCCACTACTTGCAGATAGATGAGCCTTTTATTAGTTAAAGATAACTTATTCTATGGGCGGAGGAGCCACTCCAGTTTCTTGAGCTTTTGGTAGCAGAGCGCTGTAACTACCATAATGTGTGCACGTCAGGTAAGACGCTTATCCAGGATCAAACCGAGATACCGGATTTGCTCCATTTGCGGAATGATGCTTGTGTTGTAAGTGCCTACTTTTGAGCGCAAATAAAAATATGGAGGAACAATATTTTAGATAACATTGAACCTGACAATTGCGGTGGCTGGTCAACAGAAGAAGTACCATGTCACTCAGAGCAAAAAGGGCAGTTTACATGCACTCGATCAAATCAAACTATAAACGCATCCAGGTACTGCAGAACCGAACCTTTCGGCAAATAACGTGCTGCCCCTGGTACGTGAGCGGCTCTACACTCCACCGAGACCTAAATCTGCATACTGTAGAGGAGCAGATCGGAAGGCACACTAGTATATACAGTGATAGGCTGAGCAGATACTGCAGTACGCTCGCGAGAGGACTACTACCCGCCATGCCTTTAAGGCAAATAAAAAGCCTGGGATTTGCCAAGACGGTTGGCCAACTCTGAGGCACTTCTCAACCAGACTATAAGTCCTCGTGCGAAATACATGAGGTTTGCCTCCACTTAAATTATGATAAATGTGTTGTTAAGGTACTATATTTTGCATGTACGGGTTCAACGCTTACTTTTTAATAATAATAAAAAAAACCTGTCTGGTTGAAATCTTATCCATGTCAGAACTTTAGCCAGTTCTACGCAATGATATGCGCAGCTGAAGTGTTTGTTTTCCTTTAGTTGATGGACAAGAGCTCTAACTTTCGCAAGGTCAAAGGAACCTCATAGCAACCGCGTTCAGAAGATGACGTAGATACAAGACCCCTATATCTAAAGGATAGCAAAGCAAGCAAGGTCCATAACAAATCGTGGAGATTTCGAATCATATCACTGAATTCATAGCATCGATTTTCCCAACTTATTTGTAGTACCAGTGAAAGGCTTTCGTCCCAAGCGAGTGGAGTCCAATAGTTCTTGTGTAGTGCGTCCCAGCGTCAAATTTTAAGAATGATTCACTATCCGAATCAGGAATTTACAACAGCATTAAGCTGGGCTGTTAGTTCAACATATTTTGAGGCTGAATTTTCCCTTGCTGAGTAATTGATTGACAATTTCTACGACTTCTTCCTCTGTAAAACCGCCTTAGATGCGATCGTCGACGTAGAAGTCACGAAGCACGATTCTCGATCCAAGAAGTTGGGATATAAATTCGTCAATAGCCAACTGATGCAGCGCTCTAACGGATAAGAACGACGCAGACTGTCTGTCTTCTTACCTAAGACTTACCACAATCTAATTTTTAAAACCAAAGAGTATATTCCCTCTGGAGTATGTATCTTGTGTCTGGGGCTTCAATATCAGATGTATATCGATCGTATTGAGTCGGTGCAAAAACAATTTCTACTTTTCGCTCTCAAAAACTTGCACTGGGATCCTAATGCTTGCCTACCATCTTATCGGTGTCGTCTCAAATTGATCAACCTCCCTACCTTGTCTAGTCGTAGAACGGTCATTGGTGTAACTTTTATGTATAACCTCATTTATGGTAGTATTTACTTACCTTTCTTACTTAGAATGATTACCTTTAGTATACCAGCACATCCAACTAGACACTATTTTCCTATTAGTCTTCCCTTTTGTATAGCTTCCTATTTGCAACATGATCCATTCTATGTCTTATGAAAATCTTTTAATACCCACTTTGCGTGTGCTGCTCCTCCCACCTCTTCTTATGTTATAAAAACTAAATTGTTGGCATCGTTGAATTAATGCATAACTTATTTTCTATACTGGTAACCTGCATTTTATCTCCTTGTTTGAATAGTCTATGTCATTGTAGGTATTGAATTCTAAATTGAATATTAGCTTTAGTTTAATCTTGCATGCTGATTATGTTAGTGGCTGATGATGTTTTTATTTGTAGCCAAATATTTAGTACGTAGACACTAGACTTGCTATCGCATGATCACCAAAGAAATTAGCAATTAAGACCAGCTGAGCCCAGTCTGTGTTACTGGGTGAATTTTGATGCCACTTGGGCCTGCCCCATGTGAGATCAGTGTGTGGTAATTGCGTACCTACTAAGTCAATAAAAAAAAACCGTCTTTTCGAATTTCTCAAACAGGTAGTTTAAACTAGTTCCTCCTCTAAACTTGTTGATTAAATAAAACAAGGCTGACTCAGACACAGACTTTAAGCCAAATGTTACCGTGCTTAACTTACAGATATCAATGTCCTTTTCCGGAGAATCACGCCACAAGATGCATTGAAGATACTTGTCTGTCGATATAACTTTCCAATGTCTCCTGTGATGACCAGCGGGAACGTTCGGAAGCGAAGTAAAATATTGAATATGTTTTGTTAAATTGTGGGTCCGGCCATAATCAGCTCGTTTAGCAATTATCGAGATGGCAATGCCGCCGATCAGTCGAACACGGCACGGAGCTTTGTAGTTGTACTGTCGTCCTTAGTGACAGAATGATGAGGCAAGAAATATATATCTGCATGAGCCTAGTGATTTAGATCGGGATATTCCGTCATGAACTTGCAATGCTGATCCTTGAGTTCTGGATATGTTAGTAGGAATCCCCAACCAATGCCGGACTTTCTATGCTATGTACCGGAGTCCAAGCGGCCACGAAAACGTACAAAGACGCCGATGCGATTTCTAACGAGCACTACCGCTGTGGCCAGCAGCACAATATCGGACCTGAGATTCTGGAATGTGGAAGTATCGGACGCAGATTCCGATATTGCAACCAAGGATCTGTTGGCGTTATTTGAAGGCATAGGTGAGGAATTCCGGTTAGTTGAGGACACAATTGGTCTGTCCACAGTAACTGCCTCTACGTCATAAGAATTCAGCAATGTTTGGTGTGTTGCACTGTCTACGGCACATGCCCCGTTGATGTAAGCAGTTGAGAAAAAGCAACAGCTGCTTGGCTTCCTTAATGCGAAGTGCAGGCGATAGGTTGGCAAATCGAATGGAACTGAACCAAAGAGTATTCATGTGTCTTTGTTAAGTGGGGCAGCTTCACTAAAAAGCTTTACAATTCTTCAAATGTGAGTGACTTAAAAGCTCACTATTGTAGACAAGAACCATCAAAAAAAAGTCTCGACACAAACCATCATAGCCTTTCATAGTTTATTTTCAAACCATACGAAATTCACCATAAACTCAATGCACGAGTCGAAGGACAATGGATGGCAAACACACATTTACGATGAAGCCAAACCTTATCCTTACGCAAACACACACGCTGTCACGACGTAGCAGAACACATGCGCGTTTGAAGTTATGCGTGTGTGTGTTTTGGGTTTGTTTCCGCGTGGTCCACTGGTAAAACAAACACTATGCAAACAACGCGTGTGTGTTGAATCAGCATCCTGCCTACAAATGCTCGACGCCTGTTTGAAAATCCACCATGAAAGAATGTGTGCAGCCATACAGGCGCAAAACTGCGGAAGTGTGCGCTGCGCGACAAATGTGTGTCGCGACGTCATGTGTTGTCATTGTAATGTAGCGCAGTGCAGTGTAGTCGAATTGAAGACAAGAGCAGCCACAGCGTAATGTTGCCTTATATTGTGCACATACATACATACACGTGTGTGTGCGTCGCAAGGACATCAATGAGCTCACAGACGCGCACAATACTGACGGTAACATTTTGCAAAGCAAAGGCATCAACAAAGCCTGCTAATGCCCTTGTGGATTATATGCCAACAACAACAATAAAAAACCACCACCAACGAGTGACTACAAACAGAGGGCAACGACCACGCCACGGCACGAGTACTGCGACGGCTAACATTGTAACGACGTAGTAAACGGCTCGCCTGCTGCGCCTCCTGCTCGCCTATTACTCTAAGGTTGTGTCTAGTTACGACGTAAATGTAAAACTCCAAAACGCCTTGGTGTTTTTAGCAGTGGTCTCGCTCGCTCAACGCGTAACGCAACGATATGTCACTCACGACGAGGCACGACGTAGCACGACATGGTTTCATTTTCTCCAACGGCGTCGTGACCGTCGCAAAAGTCTGACTGTCGTCATCACCACCAACGTACCCTTAGTTCCTTGTGCTATCTCTCTCTGATACGCTATCTATCTCTGTCGACTTACATGTTTTCGAGCCGCTCCGCCTTACTGACCGAGCGCCGCCCTCGACAAGCAAAGCGAAACCATTTTGCGCACGTAACGCTTTGCTGGCGTTGCTGTTTGCCTGGTAATCCTTGGGCGTTACCTTAAGAAGGGTTAAACTACTGATGGACACGTGTCTGTTTTGCAATGTGCCATGCCAAATGCGTGTCGTTGTAGCCTTCGAGACGCTGCTGCTGTCGTTTGCTTCCAGCAAGGTCTGTCCATTGGGTGTGCCCATGCTCTTGGTCGCTATCGTCGCCGTCGTCATTGTCGCTCAGACTGTTCTTTGTGAAAAACACAAAGAAGCGTCGCGGAAGCGATAAGCGCGACCTCGCCATCGCTTGAGTCGAGTTGAGTAGTGCAAAGCTTTTATAGATAATGAGTCGTCATCGCCCACACTAGCAAAGCAAACACACAGGGTGACATTCACGCACACACGTAGTAACACACACAGCATACGGCATTATTGGATTTCGGCAAAGCCTATAACGGCAAACTCGTTTTAACCCACCCACTGGGCGGGAGGTACCGCGACACACGTCCTTTTGCGTAGCGTAGCGGCAGTGGCACGTAGCGGCAGTGGCGTTACACTTGTTGTACCACACTTCCTGTTGACGATATAGCGATTCGTAAATAACTCACCCCTAAATAGCAGAAAATTTTTAAATCGTTGGAACACACCCCTTGCGAACGAACGAGCTCAGTCACGCGCACACAAACAATGCACACGTACACTTTCGCTTTCAGTTTTACCCTCGGTGCCGTCATCGGCATTCGAGTCGCATTTTAACCGCTCTGGAATGCGATTTTCCCTTAGTCTCGCTTGCTGTGCGCCTGGCCGAAAACTTCAAATGGAATTTCCTTTCATTTCAGTCGTTCTAGCAAAAACGTTTGCCGACTAGGCTGCCGTGCGTGTTTCGTGCAGTAAGCGACAATGCTGCAACATTCTGTAGCCAGATTGTACGTTTGTCGAAACTGCATTACAAACGACGGGCAGCGCCATCTGCCGGATATAACCGATAACAGAATCGGTTTAATAAGGTTGATAAAATTTACAGCAGCAGCAAGAGTGGTTGTTGATAATACGGCTCGAAGTCGAATTCTAAAAGAAATACAATTCAAAAAGCAGTCCTAGAGCCAACTTTGAACAGAATGGTCTCCTTACTATTTCTATGAGATATAATTAGATAGAAATTTAGAAATGTAAACGCAGAGATGAACAGCGACAGTTTCTGTTGGAATTATCTTATATTTCATAGTATGCCTGTGAATTTAATATTGAATTTGAGGTGTGTTTGATAAGCTACTGCTCTCGTATATCTATGCCCAGACAGAAAGCCAACGAACAAACGGGCGAAACCCTTCAAAAATCATCATTGAACTGCGGTATGATAGTTAGCATTTGCTGAATATGAGACAAGTCAAAAATGTAATATCGCAATTATTATTCGTCTAATTAGATTCATGTAGTATACACATATGAACATGTGTATATGTATATGTAGTACATATATACATAAAGTGTTGTCAAATCGGTCCACCTAATATCGCCCACCCTGTATCCAATAATTAAAAATTCATCAACTTTACCGGCAATATACGTACGAGGGTGTTTTCAGAGGTAGTCGGCCTCACACAGAAAACAAATAAACTTCTGCGAAAGTGCTTCTTATTTTCCAACACAGCCCCCTTTTAGCTCGATACACATTTTCCAGCGATTCTCAATGGTTTTTACACCTTGCTTAAAGAGCGAAACCTTCAGAGCGAGCTCTTGTCGTCAACGACTGACTGATTAAAAACCTCCAAACTCTTTAAGTTTATCAGTGTCCTTTCGTCTCTTTTGCTTCGAGTACTCTTAAGTGCTTCGGGCACACTCCCTCAACATCGATTTATATTGTACACAAATTAATAGTGCCGCACGTGTGACCGCGATCTGTTGCCTTAATAATTCGATTTATCTACGCGATTATTACTTACTTCTGTGCCTGACTAATTGCGATTAATTCACCGAAATCCTATAGTGATCACCATTTATTAACGTCTGAGTTTTATGCTCCAGAAAGCAGCAATCCACACAAAAGGTTATCCCCCTGGGATACGAAGCGCACATCTTGAAGGAAAAGTTATTCTGCGCCTTGTGCAAAAAAGCCGGACACCTTATATAAAGGTTCTAAACACTATAAACAATTCTACTTAAAATAAGCAACAAAAAAAAAAATTCTAGCAAATTGTGAATCCTAACATAAGTTACTCGCAAATAATTAGAGATAATTTTAATCCGACCACCAAGAACAATCCACTCCAAATATAGCTCTTAACCAATTAAACAGTGCCATACAAGCTCTTTGCTTGCAACTCTCAAACGTACAAAATAACTTAACGAACAAGCGCATCGACTGGATATAGTTTGTGGTATATTTGACTCAGTATGAACCCTAATTTAACGACTAGCAAAATATATCCTAAAACATTAAACACAATATCCCTTAATGTCAACTCCATTATATATTTGGGTGGAAGATTGGAACTACTAAATGAAACTAAATTGAACCCAAAACATAACATTACATTTGAAGGATACACTCTTATCCGAAATGAGGGCGAGGCACAGCGATACTAATAAAATAGTATATAAAATTCTGTAAATATATAAACAGGAAAATTGACTCTCTCACTTCCTTAGAAACTAGTATCATTAAAATAAACATGAAATCAAACTGGTCCATGTAACTATTGCCACATATTATCCGGCAAAATAATGACTTATTTAAAGCAGAAATTAATATTTTATTTCAGACACTAAATTTGCAAAACCCTTAACAACACACACATAATTTGGGGTAACCACTGTAAAAACACCAAGGTGTCCACACACACAGCTTCTTACACAGACGCAATGCCATTTCTGGACATATGCATTGCTGGAAATAGAATTCGGTTCCACTCAAACTTCACGGACATAATTAATTGCTTAAAATGTTTGGTCTACGATAGCCACCACCAAATGATAGTTTCAAACTGGGACAGATTCAGTCTGTATGAAATATTAAATATCACACCAACCTATTTTCTAGACTACAAAAGGACCAATTTGAAAAAATATAAGAATACCTTAAATTGTTTATATGAACAGAATTGCCCTACACCCAATAATAGGAAATAAAGAATAGTCTGGAGATTATTCGAAAAAACTGATCCAGTTTGCAGTGACCGGAACAGATAAAAGTTTGTTCGAGTAACCAAACTCATATGAGGTCTCGCATTATCTTGGTGGAACACTACACCTTTTCTGTTGAAGTATATCATTCAGTTGGTCCAGCTAATGACAATAGACTTCCGAATTAATTGTTATGTTGTTCGGTAAAAGCTTAAAAAAAAGAATTCTTCGAAATCGCACCACACAGACATCATCACATTTTATTATGGATATTGGCTTTCGAAA
Source organism: Cacoxenus indagator (assembly GCA_035041755.1). Classification (NCBI taxonomy): domain Eukaryota; kingdom Metazoa; phylum Arthropoda; class Insecta; order Diptera; family Drosophilidae; genus Cacoxenus; species Cacoxenus indagator. Next base: position 1,265,871 of record JAWNKX010000067.1, read on the forward strand.
TGCTTTGAACCGGTTCATCTTCCATGATCTCTTGTGGTTGACATTGTTATATACAACCCATTTTTCATCCCAGTAATAATTGCCTTCAAAAATGGCTAATTTTCGTGACATTTGAGAAGTGAATCACGGACGATAAGGCGACGACATAAATTTCTCTCAGGAAGAACACGGGGAACCCATATGTCGAGTTCAAGGCTAAGCCCAGCCCTTTCAAGTTCTCACACGTGTTGTTATTCGCCGGTTTGAATTAACTAATGGCTTTATTGTGTCTTTATCAGCTTCAACCGGCCTTCCAGAACGTGGTGAATCTTCGACATCAACTTCTGGCACTGGCGTACTGTCAATATATCTTCTCCATACACATCGGTTAATTTCTTTCTCGCTTCAACAGCATTTTTACCTCAAGCGCGATCTATTGAGTCCAGAAAAACGTATACAGTTGAATTCAATGCATTGGCATTCAGATACGATGCAACAATCAATTACGCAGATGTTTTGGCCAACCTGGGAACGATGAACACTGTTTATTAAGAATGCAATGCTTTGAAGTGTCAACACGTTATGCGAGCGGAAAGGTCAAATTTGCACAAAAAAAGGAGTAGTAAAGTTCCCAGAAGATTATTAATATGTTCTTAGAGCTAACAATAAATTTATCTTATACAAAGTTTATCTATACAATGTGGGCTTTCTTCTGAATTATATCTATCCTTATTATTATTACAATTTCATAAGATCATATATTTAAATTTAGCAAGGAAAATTGGGAAGAGGAAAAAAACCTTAGAGTAATGATAAACTTAAACTAACTAAACTAGATTAGAATAGACCGAATCTTAATTGCATTAACCAATGCTTAAAGAATCGATCGGACACATGTAAGTGCGCAATATTTAGTTTTGTATAATAAAGTTTCTTTGGGCAAGAGCTATGTTGTCGTGAATATGTTAAGCGTTTGCTAAATCGTGCAGACGAGCTGTAGGTAAACAAAATGGTAGATTTAGGATCATCTTAAGAATTTTATTTTGGGCCGTTTGGAGCTTGTTTGTGTGACACTTGGCACAGTCACCCCACACTACGGACCCATACAAGCATTATCGGAAGAAAAATTGTTTTGTAGATGGTCATTTTATTTCCGATAGATAGTGCAGATTTACGATTTATAAAGGGGTAGAGGATGCAGGTAGTTTTATTAATTTTGTCTATTATTTTGGCTACATGTATATTAAATTTTAGCTTCGTGTCTAAGTGTAAACCAAGGTATTTTACCTTATTTTCCCATGGAACGCTATTTGAGTCAACTACAAGGTTAGAGCTTGGCAGAAAACAATCCTTACGCTTGTTTGTAAAATATATTGCCTACTGAAATAATTGGATAAATTATTAAGAGAAATTTGTAAATTATTTTTAACAGTGCTGAATTCAGCATCTGAGCAGTATATCGCAGTGTCGTCAGCAAATATTGAAGTAACACAGTGTGCGGAGATAGTTACATCATGGGTGTAGATATTTTAGAGAATGGGGCCTAGAACAGAGCCCTGGGGAAACATGTCAGTGACTCAAAGTCATAAGATATTGCCTACAGAAACTTTCACTTGCCGTTTACATCTTCATTCGACACAAATCCCGAAAAACGCCGTGGGGTCTACTGAGTAAATAAATGGCGATAAAAGGTCAAAGACATGTACATTGGAGATGTAGATATGAAATCATTCATATAATTTAAGATCACATAAAAAGGATGAAACCATTTCAACTACGGTGTTTTGCAGTTTAGAAAGAACCAGTGAACTAGTCATTGAGAATACATGGAACCGAAGTTGTATATGTCCAACAACGTTGGTGTTAGACGCTGAACTTATTCCGTACATCCACAATGCATTTAGGGGAAGATTACGCCCACTCAGTATCCCTGCAGTCAGAACAAGTTACAAAACTTGGAAGTAATTTGTTTTATATCTACTGAGCAGTCTTCTATCAATAGTTTTGCTTTGAGGAATTCCCAATAAAAGGAATGAGTACTTTAAAATGATTGTGTTTAAATACTAATCCACTGGAGGTCGAGCCCTAGCCATAAAAATAAGAAAAAAGCATAATATGAATTGAAGAGAAAAGTAGTCACAGCAATCAAATAAAATTATTTGCAATTTGTGTGATTGAGCACCTAATTAACTCGAAAAGCGAAACTTCACACAAGTTGACACGAAGCTGTAACAGCATTCAACACCTCAAATTTCTGACTCGAGACTCCGCTCATTCCATGCCACCCTCAACTTCTCTCGTTCCAGCTCAACCCAACTCAGTTTCAACAGTTGCCCATTTGTAGGTAATAAGAAAAAATATCAAATCATTTCAGGAAAGCGTCAAATGACTTAGGACAAACAAGTAGAACTATACGCCCGCCTCATTGGAAGAAGCATCCCTTCAACGGAGATCCGTACACTGACAAATAATCTAATTAGCCGCCAGCGATGAGTTTCAACTGTCAGACGGGCGATGAGGCAACAAACTCAACAGGCTAGTTGGCTGGCTAGCGAGTAGTAGCTGGTTGTCAGATACACATACAGACAAACAGAGAGACAGAGGGGAAACAACTCGATATTATGTCAAAATGTCACCGAGTGAAAGGTAATAAATTGTTGCGCCACTGAGCTGCGCTGTAACTCCAACCGTCACCACGTGTTTTTAGTGCGGGCCGTACTCGGAAGTCAGCTGCCGGTGCTATTTTTGGTGCCTCTGTGCGGCTCCAACCGCTTGTGTCTTGGCATTTTTCAATTAATTCCTGTGAGAGTTCGGCACGTTTCATTCATGACTTGCGATCGACCGAGTCGTCGACTTAAAATCTAATTAGTCACATACTTCATTAACCACGAGCGACTTTAAGTCAAATGAGTAATTAACTTTCCCGCTCGGAGATTTCGCAAATGCAGACGGTGTGAGCACTCTGTCCTCCTTGAGCTAGGGACTCAATCTCCTCCGGCAGTTAATATTTCATAATTGAGCAATTTATTTTCGCCTCCTTTGTTGTAATGCAGATCAAAGTCGGTGAATAGTCTAGCCGCATGTGCCTTTAAAATCCCAAAGATTTAGGTGTGGTCCCGAGTCAGTGGCATTCAGACTTGGCGGTTTTGTTACCCATGTTACCAACAGCCCAATACCAGCAAACAAATTTCAACTAACGTTGCCTTCTTGCTACCGCTTCTGTCCATGCCCATTTCATTTCTCCTACAGCTCATAAAATCTAACAACTTCCGGTTCTAAACTGCACTTGTTGTGATATATGTGAACAATAACTAGTTGCTCCCAAAGTGGGGGATCTTCTACCTGTTATGTGCATCTTAAATGCTGCGTTTGGCATCGTTTGCAGCTTGTCGTTCGCTTCGTCTTGCAACACAACGCATCGTAATAAAATCCTAAATTACACAATCAAAACGACATTTGAAATGTCAGACGGCATTCGCCCATCGCGGTTGCCATATGTTTGTTTTACTGCTAACAATGTCATCATAATAGACTCGATTCGAGTCGACCGGCTCACTCCCCTCTATGGCGTTCAAAAAATCACTCTGAACTCGTCATAAATTTTATGTGATTGGCTTGGCTTGTTTTGGCTTTGTGTGTTTTTATATCAGGCATTTCCTCAAGTGGAGAATTTATTGTTGTTTTATATAGACTTATTTGTTTGCATTAAATTGCTAGCATAGCAGATTTGATATTTGGATTTGTTGTTTTTGTTCTTCGCTTCTTATTCTGTTGACTTTTATGACGAGATGAGTGCACATCTTGAGGAAAGTTCTTCTTTCTTATTTCTTCTTTCTTATAAGTTAATTAAATAATGTGTTTGCTTAGTTTTCCTCGTCTATCTTTTTCACGCGTTTCCTTTCTCTATCCCTCACTCTTTTACACGCCCTTTCCACGGATAATCTCTTTCCAATGACAGTGTAATAAGAACTTGTACGACATGTCACCGCAACAGATTCCAATTAGTTCACGCTTCACTTATATGGCGAGAATGCAGTCAACAGCGTTACAAGGCGCGGGAGCGGTACGAACGATTCAGTAAGTACGCACATAAAAAGAAAGCACCGACATTTGCTTTTGCTAAAGAATCAACCAAAGGCGAGGGTATACCCTACGCGTACAACTACATCTGGTCTATGGCACATGTTGAGACTTTTCCTTAATATCGCTCAATTTTTCTTCGTTTTTTCAGGTCCGGTTTAGGGAAGACATTCAAACGTCGCTATAAAAAAGTAAAAAAGAAAAATAATAATAATGAGAAAATTCAATAAATACTCTTACCTTATTTCTTACCCTATTCCTACATATATATATATATATATATATATATGCCAATGGGTCATCTTATAATATGTGTCTCTAGTAGTACTATAAGCACAAGGTTCTTTGATTATAGCATGATTATAGTTGATGATAAGACCTTAAAGTAGTATTCCTATATTAGTTGTAAGCTCAAAGCTGTTTGTATTATATAAGTTTAGCGTGAGTAATTAACTTATTATATAATAAATGAATTTAAAACAATAATAATTTTGAAGCTACTTTTTTGTTTATAAAATAATTTAGTAGACCACAAATGCTTTTATGGTCACAGTTCGCATATGGTATGCATCATTAAAAACTCTATTAAAAAAAAATAAAAATAAATAAAAAATAAAAAAATCCTATAACGATCTCAATACCAATTAGTGCGAAAGTTAATACTTGAAAGTAACTACGCAAGAGTGTAATTATTGGTAATCTTCGAATACAAATTTTACAACAGATCAGGAAGCCTAGCATAGGACACACCGTTCTGTTGCAATCATTAACGTAGGGATCAACCACATTCTAACTCTATTCAATAGGTTGCTTGGATAACTAAGTATAATTATTGTCTTTAAATTGACAGAAGGAGAATATATACGTAGAACAGGCCCAGAAGTTATATTCGTTGGGGAAAACTCAAAATTCTTCCATTCCGTAAGAGCAACGTAAAATAAAGCATTAAACCGTCAGAAAAATTTATTCTTAGCTCTGGATCAGGAAACTACTGAATCCGCTACTGTGAACAATCTTCACTCTTCAAGGCAATGAGCCGCAAAACGAATGATGTGTGTTTATTTCTTATCCCTAGCCCCAAAGCAAGTCCCCAAAGAGCTGATCTTTTGCTGCAGAAAACGCACCTCGGTGCCAGAGGGGCGAGCAAACAAGGCACATAATTAATTGGTACGAAATTGTTGTAGTTTATGCTGATTGCCATTTTAATTAGTAGTAGCGACTTGCATAAAGGGAGGTCCCATTATAGTTGATTTGATGAGCCTTAACATTTACGCGAAATCAGTTCCATTTTAGTATACATTACGTATACGAAAATACGTAGGTGTCGCCTTCTAATAACCCTTCCAGGCACACGCTTGACCTCTCTTACAGCTTGAATTCATGTTTTCAGTAATAGATTGTAAGGGACACAGCCCTACACAATTTAAGAAGTGCGGCTCTTTGTGATCTGATATGATGTGATATCTCTCGCCCTCGGCTACTAAGTACCTCGGATTTAGAAGTTTGTGGCATCTGTTGACTTCGAAATTTCGTTGGATTTTCAAGTGTGACAAAACTCTGGTAGCGCCTCCAAAAACCAGCGAAAAAATAAAAATTAAAATAAACTATATGAATAGCCTCTGTTGCACAATTCTAAATATGGGCTGTTATGATTTACGGTGACGCATGACAGATTTACAAGTCGTATTTACTGCATCCATTTATCATAATTTTGTCACAAAAATAATAAAGTTTTTTGCGCTTCACTGGAATGTATTTTTCTGTGTGGTTTTGAGCCGGTGGCGCCTCTGCGAGTGCTAAATTAAACATCTTATAATTTTATTGTATATATTAATTAGTTCTTCTAAAATAGAATATTTTAGTAAATCTATTACATTTTTAATTCGAACAGGGCTGCAAATTGCTAGTGAGTCTAACCGTGTTTAAGCGTAAACCAATATTTTTGTCCAATTACAGACTAAGAAAGAAAACAAGAAACAATTATAAGTTCGGCTATGTCAATAACTCTCTTGATAATTAGGAAGAAATATATGGTGGCGAAATATATTTTCCCCAAACTTTCGAAAACGCCTTGTATGTGGGCTGTACTATTCAGTAAACCTACCGTAATGTTTACATAAAATAGTATCAAATAATACGCTAATATCGATAATATGTTGTAGTAGTGTTCGGGAAAAATCTTGAGGAACATGAGGAAAATATAGAAAAGTCGTCCAAAGTCTGAGGAAAGCAGACGTCAAATGCCAACTTGACAAATGTGAATTACTCAAAGAAGAGGTATCATTTTTCAGTTTCTTGTAACATGAAAGAGTATCAAAATAACCCAAAAAAGTCGAAGCTATAAATAACTTTCCATCACCAAGAACACTGAGAGAACTTCGTTAGTTCCTAGGTATGTCTAGCTATTATAGGCGCTTTATTTTTCACTACGGAAAGTTCCGGAGCCACTTATTAAATCTCGATGAAGAAGCCTTGGAATCACTTTAAAAACTCAAAAACGCTTTGATTTCAAACAACCTGACATTTATCCCACTTTAGATAAAGAATTCCATTAACAAAAAACCTTTAAACTATACCATTAGGGCAGTACTCGCACAAGATAATAGACTTCTTTCTTTCACTAACACTGAAAGGTGCGGAAAAAAATTCCAAAATACAAAACTAAAGGCCAAAATATAACCACGCAGACTTAACAGTCATATTTAAAAATATACTCCTCAAAAAATACCCCTAAACATAAACAGACAGGAAAAATTCAGGGCGGATCTTTCAAATTGGTACACATTATTAGCCTACGGATATATCAGGCCACAACCACTTATACTAATGAACATTTAGCCCTACTGAAACAAGAAGAAAAATATGAAATAACAAAAAAAATTATTCGACACATAAAACCAATTTCAAAACCATGATCAAAGCGATTTATGTATTACGCGATAGGTACAGCATGGAAATATTTAGCTGGGACAGCGGATCACGATGATTTAGAGGTTGTAACAAAAAATTTATATGAACTAAATCAAATAACAACACACAAGTAATAATTAACGAAGATATCACTAATCAAATGAGTAATTTAACTACATATATAAATGAATGAATAACAATATATATAAAAATATAATATGGTATGGCCATATTAATATACTATATGTAAAACAAACCAAATCATAACATCAGTAACGACAGTTGTAAGTAGCCTTAACTCGTCATGTCTACTTAACCATGAGCACCACATCCAAATTGTTGACGTAATTGAAGCTGGCATCATTCTACTAGATGATTTCACCACAGTCACAGTCAACAACCATCTCTTTAGTAGCCCAGAGGCTTCCCAAGTGGAAGTAGTACCAGGTGTTATGCAACCAACACCAGTGGAAATGGGACGATTTGCATGGATAGGGATACTAGGGATACTAGATACATTGTATGAACTGAACATCCAGTATACCCGAACGATTCAGACCGCCAATACCACAAACTTAGCAATAAACGATTCAAAGGGTGAGAATCTCAAATCTAGAGACTCAAATAACGTATACATGCCGCTCTGCAGACGCTAATTCGGCACTTCCTCTTGACGCAGCTAACAACTCAAATATTGCAAAAGAATTTGGTTTCTTATTAGTAAGAATTTTTTGTGTTAAAAATTTATTGTATTAAAAATAACTAACGTTGTCGCTAGGCAAAACCACCTTCCGCAGATTGAATCAGTTGTGGTCGTTTTCGCACAAGGTACTCTTTTAAACGCTCCAATTGTTACTTATAGCGGTCAACAGTCATGGTTTCATTTGGTTTAAGTAGCTAATAGTAGACAACACCTTGATGGTCTCACCAGATACAGAGCAACACCTTGCGTCCATGAATGTGGCGCTTTTGGAGAGCTAACCCAATTTTCATTCAGTTGATTCCTAAATTGCGGCTTCTTCAGCGGCCGCCGACGTGCGAATGTGTTCCGCTTACCAACACTCCGCTAGCCTTACAATTTGAGCATCACCAGCAGAGAGAACTTATTCATATTATAATTATTTATTCATTAAAAGTCCCACCAAAACCAATACAAGTAGGTGGTGGGTTCATAAAAAAAACGCCTCAAACCTATACCTGTTCCTTTTCCGATATCATTCCCACAACAATATCAATATAATCAAAATAAAAATGGATGACGGCAATCAAAACAAACAAAACAAAGGTGACATACAGAAATTCCTTTCACGCTAATTCGCGCCAAGAATTCGCGTTGCTAAACTGCGGCCTGTGCTGCTACTTCGATGTTAATAGCAGACAAATAACATAGGCCAATGTCTTCTTATTATTTGAAAAAAGCTCAAAAAGCTCGTGAGAGAAATGTGAACTCTATATGAATTAATACTCTTTGATCAACAGCCTCTAAAGTTTTTTCAGCACCTGGACGCGGATCATCTTCAAGGCTTTAAATTTCACTTCTGAATCTTGTAAACCACTTTTTAGTCGATGAGTGACTCACAGAATTCTCGCGGAGTGTTGAATTTGTCAAATCCGTAGCTTCAGCACCTGGGAATGTCTTAAGTGTCGCTTTTCATCCATCACGCAAATTACTGACATTTACTAATTTAGTGTTGCCAGTTCAGCGATGTCTATTTTAATAAAAATGTTCCGATGCTAAATTTTAATGCACTCAAATATCCGAAAGTTCTTCCCCGATGGCGTTGAAATTTATACATAATTTGTTATTATAATACGTGCTTGTTCTAATATACTTTTTATATAAGTAGATGGCATTGGAGTGGAGTTGACTTAACGCATGTGGTAGTTTAAATACCTAATTATACTAGTTTTTCGCCCAGTTGTCGAAATTCGACCACACAGAGAACTACTTGCTGAACTTATTGCTGAGGTTATTTCTTAAAATACATCTCAATCGTCATCAGTATATTGCCAAAAGTAAGAAGGAGAAACAGAAAATAATGTTCACCCAGAACTGTTATGTCTTTTTAATGTGCTTAGGCATAACATTTCAACAAATAAACTATTTTGTGCACATCTACACAACTATAGCTTTCCATTGATGTATGTTTCATATTAGTACGTTGTGTCTATAATAGCTTTAGCTTGATTTAAAAAAATGTGTTGACGTATTTATTATATAAATTTCTGTTTATAAATTAGTATTCGCTTTGAATACTGATTGATTTCATTGATTGTCATTGATTGTCATTTATTTTATTTTCTTTAATTTTATTATTTTTTTTTCTTGACATATGTGTAACGATTAACATTAATCGTAATAAACTGCATGACATATTTGTGTGATTAGATTGTCATTTAAGTAAATTACTGAATTTAATAATTTTGTTAAATATTACGGTTCTCATTGTGAGAAGCAATTGCAAATCACACAGAGGAACTAGAGCGACGAGAGAATCAGAGAAAGAAGGGCTCAAAGTTATAACTTTTCTATTAATCTTTTCCTTAACCTGGATAGAGCCACAGCAAAGCGAGGCCGAGTACGCTACTAATGAATAAAAATGTATTAAAAATTGTCTCAACTAATATCAAGCCAGTATTAATTCCAAGTAACTTTTTTTAATCACAATTTTTAGAGACGAGTTGCAATACAAGCCACAAATAGATATTGACTACGAAAGTCTATTATTGTATTATAGCTGCCATGTTGGGCTGTCCGAACTTGTGTGAACTTAGTTAAAGTAACCTAACTGACTACTTCGATCTATGAGTTTGGTAATTTCCATACCTCACCTCGGTTCAGTTAAAGAGGACAATTATAACAGTTTCATATTCACAGATAGGTTGAGTATGGATCTGTCTGCGGGTTTTGGCTAGGTTTTATGGTTATCACTTTATATTAAGACTACAATACTTTTAAGGGATGTTCTGTTATCGAAAACCTCTTCAATAAATGTTTGACATCTGGCACTTCTCACAAAAACGACGATAATGATGATCCTTCTATTAGATTATATTAATTTCAGGGATAGTCAACGAAGTCCTCTTCAATATACGAATGTCACACTTCCGGTTGCCCTTTCGTAGTGCGATCGCCTCCGCCTGCATCAAAGCGTTAAAAACATTTAAAACTTTTACATTTTCACATAAGCGTTGCAAATTTGTATCGTTTCATTTGCTCTTAATATTAATGTTCATATAATGATTACGAGCCGCTGACACGAGATGTGTATTTCTTGGTGCCGTGAGTCAGAGAATGTGTCTCTTTTTTTTCTCTTATCTGTTTTTAATTTGACATCGCTGGGGACGATTGCTTATGCGCGGGTCTAATTAAATATCTGTTGAGAATAATGTTTTTATGACTTTTTAATGTTTGCCACATTCAAAATTTGTATTTGCATTTGTAAGTTAGCAAAATATTTGAATAAGACGTGTTTCTATTTGTTGGTACTCTACGCTGTACAATGTTTTAGCTGATGAGTATCGGCGTTTTCCATTCTCATCTGATTTGACCATTTTTACAGCACGGAAAGCAATGGAAGCTCAAAAGCACAACTGAGCACACTCAGAATACAATAAACACTGATACATCAAAATGCGGCTCCATAATAATCATATAATATCAAGACATATTTTTCTTCACCACCCCCGCCAATTTCAGTGTGTTTGTGTGTTTAAGTGCGGTGCGCGAGTTTTTATGGACCATGAAATTAATTTACGATTACGACAATTTTAATTTTTAAAATGTCACTAAAGACATGTTAACAACTTTAGTTGTTTTCATCGTCATCCTCGTCGTCGTCATCGTCGTCATCGTCGTCGTCGAAGTCAATGAAGTCGAAACGAAAGTGTTAAGGGGCGCATGGAAAGCTTCTTTGTGCCCCTTACGGCTGTGGGGTGCGCGTGTACGAGGTTATTGTGGCCTTGCTGAGCTTGACGTTCTTCCCCATCAAACTGTTTGGTTATCGGAGCTGCTTTTCTGCAGGGAAGGTATTGTGTTTGCTGCGCGTTGTGTATTTGCCAGAAGCAGGCGTGTTATGATGTGGCGTTGACATTTTATGGCCGTTTTCAGAACTCATTCAAACGAATGAGTTTGTCGTGATAAATTTTGGCGTTTATGAGAAGTTCTGCGTTCGCAGCTTATTAGAGGAAAAACTTGTCAACAAGTTCTAATGAGCTAAAAAATTGTGGAAGTAAGTGTAGTACAACAAATGTTTGGATTCAGTGCAGGTGCGCCGTTAAGGGTACTCAGAAGCACCCTACAAATCGTGTGCCGTTTTCTCTTCAGAACTGTCTCTAAATCTTATTGCTTAGTGTGAGTTTCGAAATTCATTCATGATCACCACATCCCAAACCCATTACGTCTTTGGTGTCCCTTTAGAAGTTTACTCATCACAAAGAATTCCCTGAGAGTAGCACAAACCTTGGTCTAATGGGTTATCACATCTTTAGTTCATTGCAAGAACAAAGTCGGGCAATTCTGCAAGTTGACTTCTTGATGATTATTCATACAAACCTAGAAATATTAATTCAGTAATTTAATAAGAAGAAAATAGTCTTTACGGGACCATCTTTCGATCTTGATGGAACAGTTTTTCAAAATCCAATTCGTTATTTGAATTTTGCAAGGACTTAGCCTGAGTCAACCGAACCTTCATTTACACTTATCGCGATAGACGTTTTTATGGCTATTCTAAAAAAATACCTCTCTTGGCAATATACGAACTTTTTAAAAACACACAAGTCATAAAACACTCAATTAAGAATGCTGTTAGCAACATCTGGCTTGAAATTGTGGATTCAATACATAAAATGTGTTATTATCTCCCTTCTATGCAATTTGTGTTATTGAGTTCTATATTAGTATTATTTAGATTGGCACAATGAAATAAACTTTAAACTTTAAGTTTGGTGAAGTATAATAGAGTAGAGGGTACCTGGCGCGTAGCTGTCACTTGGCAGGCTCTCCGAGTGGTTTGTTGTATCCCGGCACGGCATTTTTTCGTTCGCACCGTCTTCCCTTTATCAGACTTTTAATTGACGGATTTCAATAACAAAAACCTTCACCAGTTTTGGAAGAATATATATTCCAAATTTCATACCAATCGGTTAGCTCAGTCAATGGTGATACTCAAACATGACAACTAAGATTGTACAAGGTACAAAGATACACCTTTGTTTTATATACGTAGATGTAGACGATGAAAATACGTTGATTTTGTAGAATATATTTTTATTTCCTGCTGTAGTTATATTCTCAAGCAATGGCATTAAACAAAGTATACACTCCCAAAGCAATTTGCGATACTAATTCTCGGATTTCATTTGCCACTAAACCTGGAATATATCCAAAACAACAGCAAAGTGAGTTGATGGCATTAATAAAAGCCAAAGAATGTGTTAGATTTGAAAATTATTTATTTATGGCAATATGAGGCACACGTAATTCTGCATTGGCTTCGAAGCACAAAAAAAGAAAAATCATACAAATTTAGAATTCTATTTGTTAGTTAGTGTTGTTGTTGTACTCGTTATTGCTACTAACAAACAACAAAAAATCATGTTGCAAAAATAAGTGATAGATTGACATCAACACTGGAAACGCGCATCACTGCGTACCAAACAACACAGCAGTGGCAACAATAAAATGCTGCAGCGAGCGAATGTGGGATTGGTGTTTTGAGCAAAATCACCCGAAATGAAATGGAGAGGGTGATTTTGTAATAATACGCAAAACGAGAGCAGTAAAAGTGGTACCAGTAGACACCACAACCAACGAAATTTTGCCATTTGAACCTCAACGCAAGCAACTACGAAGATATCATTGAGTAGGGCATAACAGCTATGTCATTGATGACATACAAATAATAAAAAAAATTAGAACATTAAATATAATTAATATGAGCAATTGGGCAATCTCGGAGGGCAGATATTGTGCCCGTACAAGGTTATATATATTTTTTGGTATACTCTTTATTTGCTAGAATCGTTAGATGGCGATTACGTTAATCCTATCATATCTAGGACAAGGAATGGCTTATGATGTTCAACTTTTGAATGCATAAGAGCCGCACTAAATGTTCTTGGTATTAAAGTCACCTCCTGCTAGGAAAATATGGCCGAAACTCTCGAGAACCTGCTCGAAAATTTGCTGTTTCAATCTATTGCGCGGAGGAACGTAGATAAGTACAAGTGTTATGTCGCCAAGCAGGCTTGTTATCTTTACAACAACAGCTTGTATCGAATGAACTGCGACCGGTGCTTATTCTGCAAAGCTAAGACCTGCCTTTATCAGGATGAGATACCGTCTTGAGCACGCCCACTCGGGGGATTTGCATAAATTACATCATAACTTTGGATTATGAATATGCGACTTTCGGATCCAAAGAGGACACCAATAAGATTGGGTTTCAAGAAGATTCCAAATGGGCCTTTGGCATTCCAAATGGGGGTACAAAAGCTTATTTGCATAGGTTTGTCAATACAATGGAGAACATCTGGCCAAGTTCTGCAATGAGGCCAGCAGTTCTGTCACTTGTGGACGAGGAAATGTACACACTAGCGTAGTGGGTTTTATGTGACTTTGGTGTTGGCATAGCTGAGTTCCTCGGTACGCGTGTATTGCTGAATGTTAGATTCTGAATGTCGTAGCTGCCCAGAATCAGGACTAAGAGCTGCACGGGGCTGCATTTACCCTTATTTCTCTTTTGCATTATGTCTTGGTAGATTCTTCAACCTTTACAAGCAGTAGTGTGAATCTCACTGTTAGATGCAACTTTCTTAGGCTTGTCGCATTCCGGGGACTTATGAGACAGTCCACAATTTACACACCGGTAGGGTTTGTTGCAGAACCGTTTTGTATCTGAATTCCTCACAGCGGTGCCATTGAACCAGGTTATGGAATATTTACCGTGGCTTTTTACGTTTTTGCCTTTTTGGTGTATATCTAGAATAACATCCCATGGGTGTCTATGCGTTTCCGCAATTTATTGAATAATTTTAAAATAGTTTGTCTTTGCGAAAATATTGTGTTGCAAGAGATGTGTAGAATAGTACTCTTAGAAAAGTCTTCGCAAAAAATAAATTATTCAAAAAATTAATAAGTCGATTTGAAATTTATTTACAAGGTATGTGGAAATTGAATACTCAAAATTTGCTGACTGTTACCTTTGGGTGAGAGTAGGAAGAGTGAGCGAAATGGAAAAAAAAATATTGGTACCAAGTTTAAAAATTATTTAAAATTTTAGTTCAATTACTGTTGTTGATTTTGTTGAAATTGCTGTTGTTGTTGTTGTTTTCTGTTTCGCTGCCTAGTAGATGCAATGATAGGCTGATGGACCATCGCAATAGACTTGCCAGAGGCCTAGGTAATTCCAAAACTATCACCAGACTTAGAAAGCGCCACTTCGGCCTATTATTGCGCACACCTCCTTCCCGGATCGCCACGCGATTACACCCACATTCAATAGGACAATAGGTGGACAACCTCACCGCAGGACATAAATAGAATGCAAAACTTGTATCACAAAGCGATGCTTATACAACATCATTAATTGTGGACTTGGCGACTAATATAGTATAGTTAGATTAAGAATGTTGTTATGGTCAAAGTTTGAAATTCTGTCCACATTATACTTCACTACCAGTGCTCAAGTAGTTCATTGTAGCTTGTGCTTAACAGACGTGTTTTGATTGTGCTCCGCATTTTGATTTTGATTAGCATTGGCAATTAATTTGTCTTTTGTCGTTTATCGTTACTAATATTTATTTTCTTTCCGGTGTTAAGTGAATTTATAAGTGAATTTATTTGTAGTGTATGGCTCATTTCACCCGTATAAATTTTGTACTTATCAATGTTTAATTATTTTTGGCAAGTACAACGCTTAAATTTGCCTTTCCTGTGTATTGAGTTCAATCTCTTTTTTTTCCTGCTTTGCTCTCCCTTTAAAATAGTTTTTGCTATTTTAGTCTTTTTCTGTTTCCTTCTTGCTCTCTATACAGTAGTTATTATTTTTAAATAACTGTATTTCCTCTTTTTTCTCTGGTAAATATATTATTATTCTATCTCTGTCTAGCTGAGAGCGTCAAAATTCGGACTTAAGTCGTTGTGCTTTTTTTGCACAGTGTGTTGATAATAACAACCAAATTTTGAAAATAAATTTAAAAAAAAAAAAAATTTTCACTCAAGTTTATTTTATTGTTTTTATTTTATTTATTAATTTTATTTTTGCTTACTTAAAATTTTTTATCTTTTATTTTTTTAATTTTATTTTTTTTTTAATTTTTAATTTTATTTTTTTTATTTTATTATTATTATTATTATTATTATTTTTTTTTTATTTTTTTTTATTTATTCATTTTTTTTCCTATCTTATTTATCTTATTTTGCTTTTATTTTATTTAATATCTTGTATCTATACTTCGCGCAAAATGAATTGCTGTATTCGGGCTTGCACCAACAAGGACAACTTTAATAGTGATAAGCTTAGAGGTGTCTCTTGTTGGATGTGCGATAACATCGCCCACCTTAATTGTGCTGGGTTGACTGGTCGCGACTATGACCGACTTTACGGTACTGCTAAACCTGCATGTGGTGGCATCAGGTGGTCGTGCCCCACCTGCTTCAACCGCCAGGGGGACTTCTCATTGATGTACCACCATATGCGAATTAAATACCAAAAACTTAAGAAACTATTCACTGAGCTAGCCTCAGAGTTTGATGCTGGGTCAAAAATGTACTCTTTCGACTTGACTCCAACGGCTAATGCAGTACAACTGCCGCCATTATCCCCTCATAATCTTACGCCTACCACAGCGCCACTTATTTCTTTTTCGTCTCCTCAACCCCCTTCTTCACAATCCCCTCTAACTTGTTCTACTATTTCTACATCTGTCGCTTTGAACTTTCCATCCACAACTTGTTCGTCTTCCTCGATTCCTTGTCCTACTTCTGTGACTTCAACTTCTCCAACTTGTTCTTCTTCTTCCCAACCTTTACCCAGTCACTCTTCTGTACTTTCTTCCATATCCACCCCATCGTCCCATCCCGCTCAAATTCCGGTAGCCCCGTCAACCACTATCCCATCTACTACTTCTTCATCTATCGCCTTTAACTTTCCCTCCACTACTTGTTCGACTTCCTCTATTCCATGTCTTACTACTGTGACTTCAGCTTCAACTTCTCCAACTTGTTCCCCTTCTTCCCAACCTATACCTACTTATTCTTCTGTACTTTCTTCAATATCTAACCAATCATCCCCTCCCGCTCCAATTCCAGTAGCTCCTTCTACCATTATCCCCTCTACTACCCCTTCATCTGTCGCTTTCAGCTTTCCCTCCACTAATTGTTCATCTTGCTCTACTCCCTGTCCTACTACTGTAACTTCTGCTTCATCTTCTACTAAAGTCTCTAACTCCTCCCGTACTTTGTCACCCCCTAAGAGTTCTTCACAGTCCAATACTGCCTCTACTCCAGTGCCATGTATTTTGAAGGTGCTGGATCCTCGTAAACATATTTTTATTTCCAGGTTGGATAAGGAGACAACCTGTGACGACGTTGCACGCTATATATCATCAAAAGCATGCAACACTTCGAATATTAATATTCATAAGTTTAATTTTTCTAGCCCTAGAGAAGGCTCTTCTTTCAAGCTTTCAGTTGGTATGGAAGTATTTTCTGTCATTTGTGGCGCTAATTTCTGGCCTGCACATATGTGGTCCATGAGTTTATTCCTAAGAAAAAAACTAGGCTTTCGCAGGTAACTTTACCAGTCACTGCTTCAGTTTCATCTTCTCCTTCTTCCACTACACTTTCAAAGTATTAGAAGGCTAGGCTAAAGTGTAAACTTTCTTCTTTTTATCTTAGAAGTTTTTCTATCAGTTCTGTCATTATTGTTTTCGTTGAGACTTTGCTTCGCCGTGATTTTCTAAACTCTGAAATTTCCACCTCTACATTATTAGCTTAATTGAATTAATTCATAACTTACTTTCTAAACTTGTAATCTAAATTTTTGTTTGAATTGTCTATATAATTTTAGGTATTGAGTTCTAAATTAAGCCTTAGATTTAGTTTAATATTGCATGTTTATTAGAGGCTGATGATGTTTTTATCTGTAGCCAAATATTTAACACGTAGACATTAGCTTTGATATCGCATGTTCACCAAAGAACTTAGCAATTAACACCAGCTGAGCCCAGTCTATATGACTGGGTGAATTTTGATGCCACTTGGGCCTGCCCCATGTGAGATCAGTGTGTGGTCATTGCGTACCTACTATGTCTATGTAAAAAAAAAAAAAAAAAAAATAAAGAATTATTCACTTCAAAAATGTTTAACCTTATGATTTGTATACCGCATAATTCGTTGTATATTTCAGTAATACAGAAACTAGCGAAAAACACTTAGCGTGAACGTCCCTATCCAGTCGGCTGTTGTGCACTCACAATAAAAATTCACAATAATGCTTCACAAAATATGTTGGGTAATATTAAAAATACTGATGGCACATGGAGCGCACACAGCTGTACGATAACTGAACCGTAAAGCATTTCTTTTGTTGTTGTTGTTGTAGGCATAAAACGTAGTATGTTTTTAGAAGTGTCACTGAAAAGTGCAGATTAAACCTGATACTTTTCAACGTACTGTTGTACTTTATTTTTGTTACTTGCCGGGTTTGTTCGGTTTGGTACGCGCGGCTTAGCTTGGCTTGACTCGATTCACTTCGCATTGGTTTGGTTTGGTTTGGTTTGGCGAAAATACTCATCAAATATTCATTACACAATCTAAGCCCGTGTGAGCACTGCTTAATATTGCAGTAGCAAAAATATAGTTCTTTCGCTTGATGCTATTTATTTTTTAGCTCGCGATTTTTTTAGCTTTTGTTATATTTGAGCCTGAGTAATAAACAGGATTGTGGTGTGAGTTGTCGGACGCATTTAATAGCAATCCGAGATACATAAGAATGTTAAGGTAATAGTGATGCTATTGTGGTACTCTTCTATCAGGCGCAGCAGCAGGCAATATAATTTGACAATCAAAAAATTGTATAACCTATCCTCTATATTCAGACATCTAAGTTTTTAGTGTTTCAAACCATTTCGTCGTTGGTTTAGTTCGTTTGCCATAAGATTTTTTTCGTTATAGTTTTCTCCGCAAACCTTAGGTGCGTGCTTTTTGAAAATTATATCAGCGTATGACTGGTCACACTAAACGGGTGACCGGTCTGATTGGCTTCCTTCACCTCCGATAACCACCGCTATCAACACCATATCAATAACGTCAAAAAAAGAAAAAAAATTTTTACAACTGAACCCTTAAATCAAACAACCTACCATACACACTCATTCATAACTTAAAGGAAAATTATCTCCCCTAATCAAGACAAAAGTTGAAAAGTCAACGACGATTATATACCCCCCACCCACAAGGGAAATCCAAATGTTAACCATCATCATCTGCCAATGCAACTCCCGGTGACTTAAATAACCAAAACCGTTCAAACACATAACGTAATCCCCCAACCTTCAGCCCATATTCGCTGTGGGTGTCAACACTATAAATAGCGTGCTTACTATCATCAACAAAGTCACAGATCCAGATTTCGAAGAACCTGAGCAGCTCATTATTAAATTAGAATCTTATCAACTGCTCAAAAATTCCGGAAGTGCCGTGGCCTTGCGCTTTGTGGAGCCAACCTCACATAACCAACTATCTAGCGTCTAACTATCATCTACAAGGCGATGCTCGCCAAATGAAATCCCACCTACCATAGGAGGCCAACGTTTGTGCACTTATTAATCTATATATAAATACGTCAACACATTTTTTGATATCAACCTAATACTACTATAGGCACAACGTATTAATATTCAAATTACACCAACTGAAAGCTATAGTTGTGTAGATGTGCACAGAATAGTTTAATTGTTACAAAGTTGTGTGTAAACACGTTGAGAAAAGTTTTAAAAAAAGGTGAATTAGCAACAACAAAATACATTGTACACGCAAGCGGTATAAACATTTTTTTATATTTCTCCTTACAATAACAAAATACATGCCCAATATAACAGTTCTGCTTCAGTTCATCGAGTGGGAAAATTCAAGAGGGAATGTGAGTATTATTATTATTATTTTTTATTGTAGCTTGGAATTAATCCTAAATTACAATACTTTTATAGCCAGAGCAACGAAGGCCTTCAGGCTGGAATGTGAGTAATGAGACTGAGTGGGATGGATAGTGTGAATAAAGGTGAGTGAGTGTGATGAAGACTGTGAATAAAAGTAAGTGTGTGATGAAGTGTGATGGAGAGTGTTAGTAGAGGGGAGTTTTCCAACAAATGCACAACGATTTTATCTATAAAGATTACTTATCAGCAGATTAGTCATATATGGATAAGGGTGGGCGTGGTAGGATTGGTGTGAGAACTTGTGTTATTATACATTTGGTGGTTATCAATTGTTTAACAACTGTTTTCGAATTTGTGCCAAAACAATGGAGATCTGTGCGATGGTTCAGTAAGGACATTTCGTGCAGTGTCTGCCGTGAAATATACGCCTTGGCGTTTCATTGTGTAACTTAAGAGAACAGTAATGCCCATTACCTTTTGTCGATATTTGCACTGTGATTCAAACTGTAATCGTAGTTGAAATGATATTGAACTGCAGCAAGATTCAAATAAGCATGTGCTTTTGCCGGTGGGACATGCGCCCTTTCCTCTATCAGTTGATTGTATAATGGTTCGTGGGTCTATAAATATAAATCCGAGATATGGCGTTAGTAGCATCACTAATCAGCTGTTGAAATCTCATTATTATCGACCGTATGGTTTCATTTTGATGTCAACTAGCGGCCCGCCCGACTTCACTTGGGCTGTATACATAACTGAGCGCACTACTGTCTTCGCAAATATCCCCTCAAACTTATTTGCAAACAAATCACAAACACAAACAAAGAAATGAAGAAGAAGAATAGCATAGAAAAGTACAAACCAGGCAAAACATTTTTTTTGCTATGCTTCTTACTGAAAAATTTAAATTTTGGACAAAAATAAAACGAAAGAACCTCTTCCGAAGTGTTTCCTCAATATTTTTTTTGTATACAAACCTTGCCACCAAAATAAGGAACACAACAAAAAAAAAATCATTAGCCAAATAAGTTGAGCTGTACTAATGTGATGGGGCTTCAAGCAATTGAGGGAAACATTTTAATATATATATTGAAGCAACAAACTCTCTTGTATTGAAGGAAATTGGAAAAAGTGAGATTCGCGCAGTGATGAAGCCCTTTAATTCAAAAGGCTTAACACTGAAAGAAATATAAGCTAAGTTTGATGAGGTGCATGGCATATCTGCTCCTGCGTTTCTAACTATTTACAATTGGGTAAGTGAGTTTAAACGTGGCTACATCCACAAAAGATGAACATCCTTCGGTACGCCCAGGAATGGGATGAAAGCGCATCAAATTTAAGCATATATAAAATATATTTTGCTTTAACCCTTCATTTTAATTTTTATACTCATAAAGCGCTTTGACAAAAATGCCACGCCCGAATGAAGACAAATTGGTTGAGCTTCCCACTCGCAACCACAAGGGGCCAACCAAAGGCACTGAAAGAGACTAAGAAAAATTAATGTGAAGCCTGTAAACAAAAAAATAATAATAATAATGATTTTAATATTAATGCCATCTGACATTTAGCACATATTGTGTATACCGTACAAAGCGCCAATCTCGACAGCCATTCACGAAAAAATATTATTCCAAATATTCCAAAAACCAAACCGCGAAGCCCATAAAAATGTCGCACGAGTTGGGTTGGGCGCATAAATTTGAATTTAAATTGCGCGCGCAGCTCAACGAAAATAAGACATTTTCAATGCGCTCCGCTCTCCCCACTAAAGTCATTATAAACCAGGCGTTTTTTCTCGATGTGTGTGGCGACTGCGCATCGTCGTGGACGTCGGCGTCGACATCGGCATCAAATCAGTTGACTTTTCCATGTTTCCCAGATTTCTTGGCTTCTTCCTCTTCTAATTATGAAAATGGCCAATTAGCATTTCTGCTATGGTTTTCCGGGCCCGCTGTCAATTGTCAAACGTCTCGCTCGACTTAATTTGACTTGCTAAAAGAGCCGCGGCTCCGAGACAAATTCATTTCAGATTACGAAACTATTAAATTATGAGCGAATTTGGTGGCTCTTTGATCACTTGCCAAATGACTTTGTGTTGCGTTGGTGTTTTCTGTTGTTTTTCTGAGGCTTTTTGTTTTTGTGTTTTTGTTTTTTTTTGCAACGTTTTTACTGTTGCATATACTCGTTTATGACTTTTTAATGGGAATTATGAGCGTTTAATTCATGTCCCAATTGCAATCGTGTTAAATCTATTTTTAATTCGATTTGACTTTGCCGCGTTTAGCAAGAAGATAATCAACATTATTGGAAAATTTAAAAATGTGATTCACTAATCATAACATAAGTCTTTCGTGGATTTTCCTTCTGCTTATTTTGTTTAATTTTTTTAAGTGCTCTATATTTGCAATCGGTTGAAGCCCAACAATAAGCGAATGTATGGAAAAGTAAAGGCACATACAATTTCCATTGTTTGGGATTTTGCACTCTATAGTCAACGGATTACACATATGTCCAAAAAGTTGATAAGTAAAGTGTAGATATGCTCTTCCGATCGTGACCAATGTCTGGTGCTGAATCTAATGCTGTTCCCCCCGACCGCTGGGACGTGCTGATTTAGATGGATGACAGACTTCCGGCCAAGCACGACATATCAACAAAACTACGAAGTTGATACCTGAAACATTTGATTCATATCCAGGCTAGTAGGATATGCATACCAAAACTGCTTTGAAATAAACTCATGAATTAATCTATCACTGCGGACCTCTAACTTACAATTCGGTCCACTTGCTTTTGTCATAATATGAAGTCGACAATTGCGACGCCCCTCACAAGTCATTGGCTGGTATTTCACAGTGGTACTCATAGCAATGATAGTTACTTTGCGATGTGCGAGACTTGTTGTATTATGCTTGTATGTTCATACTGTTCAATCAGAGCACGATGAGATCCAGCAAGAGAGCTGAGGCCATGTTTTTGGGACAGAGCAGGTGATTGGCCTGGTGCAGCCGAATACAGCCGATGGGACTGCCATCTGTGGTTTGGTGGACAAAGCCTCTTCTGTCTTATGTTTTAATGGTGAACCTGACTAGACAACATTACCAAATGTTTTATTGGCCAAATCGCCGAGTTGCGGCGCCACCTGGCGGGACGAGGCACAATTTTAATAATCAAATTGATTATTATTTATTAGCTGGCGGATACAGCAGCAAAAGCCGCCACAACAGCCCCACTAATTCTTCACAACACTTTTAGCAAGAAAGAAATTAACAACCTCGTCAATATGACAAGCAAACTAGTTTTAAAAAATATCTGGAGCGAATATACACACTATTATAAAAGAATAAATCCTTATCGGAAACCAACAAACATACCAATAACTGTAAACAGAAAACACGCAATTATCTACACTAGATTCAGGCTAGGCCACACGAGGATTACACACGAACACCTATTCAAGAAAACATCACCACCGATCTGTCCATACTGCAATAAAAGCACTCTCACTATTGAACATTTCACGAATAACTGCCCATTTATCCTCAACCAATGCATCTCCTTAAAAATTCCCAGTCCTACCCAACTCCTCGCAGAGGCCAACATTTAAAATATCAAAAATTTTGTAAAACTTATTTTTAAACTAAATATAAGCCTCTAAATACATGTAAAAAAGACCAGCCTGAAAGCCTTCATTGCTCTGGCTATAAAAGTATTGTAATTTAGGATTAATTCTAAGCTACAATAAAAATTATAATAATAATAATTATTTATTAATTAAATATTAAAATTAAAATTGGGAGTAGGAAATAATTTTGGGGAGTGACGAGGAAAAAAATTGGAAAAGTGGTTGGACCACGCCCGAGGTGGGAATCGAACCCACGACCTCTGGGATGGCAGCCAAGTGCACTAACCCCTAGGCAACCAAATGCGTTAAGATAATAAGATGTTACAATATGCAAGTTCAAGAACATTGTGAGGGAGATGAAGAATAAGAAGTATCTCGATACTTCTTACTAACGGGTCCGTTCGAATACTTGAAGATAAGGATATACCAAAAAGCAAGGTCTCCTACCTACGCTGATGTGCAATATGTCTTGAGGCATAACTTGAATACTCAAACCAAGCCAAAGGTGTCCCAATTGAAGGCCATGAAGTTTGCCACAAACTGTTCACCCTCCATGTCTCAGTTCGTAAATTATACTAGAAAGAACAACCAGATGCGGTAAAAGCGACCTTCGAAAATCATTATGTACATCGATGACTATTGATAATAGAGCTTCCCTCGTGAGTGATCTTCGATATGAAAGGATTCATATCAAACAACGAGAAAGTCCTACAACAAATTCCGCAAACAGTGCGCTGTAACAGAACTCAAATTACTTGCGATTGTGTGGAATGCTGGGACAGACAAGTTTTTTTATGCAACCAACACAATAATATATACCAACACAATAATATATAATGAAAAAACTAGTTCTCAATGCAGTGAATTCGGTATACAGACAACAATTGCAGGTCGAATTGTAATGCACAACCGTAAACTCCGTTGAAACTGTGAAAAAGAAAGCGGCACGGGTTCTTAATGAGTTAACAGAAGAAGACTTCCAACACTGTTTCGAACTTTGCAAGATTCGCAAACACTGTAGAAATAGAGGAGGGGTGTATATTGGAGGCAATAATAAGTAAATCTCTATTAAATCAAAATTAAATGTTATACACCGTCAGTCTCGTTATTTAATTGCCACTTACTCAAATAAACTAAACAAATGCCAATTACATTGAATTAGGTGTATTCTGTGACTCTACCAGCAGACTGTTCACACTGATCTGCGGATATCTGACAAACGAAGTAGGTGAACGATATGATATCTCCACCAATGGGTGGAGACTGCTGAAAATACAGCTGACGTCATCGCTAGAAATACAACGAATAACACCAATTTTGAAAAGTGGATTTCAGGCACAAAATTCTTGGAGATTGTACTTGAAATATTGCTAAAACCAAAACAAATCAACAAACAATGAAGAGCTCGCCAGGCTTCCATACGAACATCCACAAAAGATATTTCCTGCAAGTTTATGCAGAAGGCGTATTACGTAGCAGAAATATACGACCCATGGATGTCACTACTACAAGTGCAATAGAGTTAGACGCCAGACAAGCATTCACAAAGTTAATAGTACTAAGCATTCACGATAGGATAAATCTCGTTGGTGTGCCTAAGCTGAACACAATCATCAAAAGAATAAGGAAAAAAGCAATTGATAGTGTTTGACATAACGGGACATTCACTTTGAAATCGCCCATTGTCTTAGCACCAACTACTGCATAATGGCGATTAGGGACAAAGTTTCGTTTCGCATCGAGGGAACCAGAAGAACCCTTTAAACAAATCGACATGCTAGCAACACTATCTGCTTAAGGAGGCAAAAACATTGATTGAACTACGACAAAAATCTAAAGTAAAAGAAGAAGTAAAAAAACGAAGTGAAATAAGACTAAATAAAAAAAATACAACTCTCAAAATTAACAACTAACTCCGCATAAATTACAGAGGCATTTCTATCGATAGCCAAACCAGAGCCACACACTCAGCAACGAAGAGCACAGTGGTTAAGAACGTATGAGTTGACACCTTTGAGGCTGCTGGTGCTGGAGTCTTCATATCCAAAGCAATTTACAGTTATGAAAATAACTGAGCGGCATAACCGCAAAATGACAACGGCAGCAGACAGTCAAAAATGAGCACAACAACGTCAAAGGATGAGGACGCAAAATTGCCGTAAACGGAGCAAAGCACAAACGGGAAACTTCTGCTAACGAAGTGAGTACCCCGGAGGACACTTAAGCATATGACCGAACATGCACATAAACACATATACATTAGTGTACGCATGGCGAACAACTAACGTTAGAGGACAATGTCGCAGCGAACATTTTTCGAAATTACACGGAAATGACGAAATAAAAGGTGCAAAATTTACACACTATAAAAAGAGATGATGATCACGCTCGCAAAGTGTGTGTAATCCAAAAGGCTGGTCGCCGTTTTGAGTAGAAATGTCAGCCATATTGTTGAGTGCAAAACAATAAAAGGAGAAAGATGCTTGAGTGCAAAGCGACACTAGTTGCACGTTCATTGGCTGAGAGAGCGAGAAAGGCGTTGACTGGCGTTTGGTACTGAAGCAGAGAGCAGACAGAGAGCATGCCACTCAAAGCAATGAGCAAGCGCGATAAGTGAGCGTGAGGCGAACTGTGTATGGGTATGTGCTTGCTGAATAAGTGGGTGGGTGGCTTTTAGCCCAAGCGAAATGAGGGTTAAATCGCGTGCATAATTTAGCAGTTCATTTCATTCATTCGAGTGAAACTCACTCGTTTGCCGCTTAATGGTTTTGCGCTGAGCTGCTGCGGCGATGAAGGCAACAGAGATGATGACGACGACAACAACGGCGATAGCCACCTCTGATAATAATGGCTGTGCCGCCTCCACTGTTTGGCGTTGCTTTTTATCACGCTTTACGTGTTGGCCCTGTATCTGGTGTTTTAAGTACTAGTAACTTGCTGTTGGCAATTCAGCGAACGAGTGTGAGTCTACGAGCAGCGTACAGCGTACGAGTGAGCGAGACAGTGAGCGAGCAATGATGCAAATATCTACTAACGTTTACCGCTACAATGACAACCATTTATGGCAATTAACACTTTAGATGTTTACGACAATAACAACAAAAACAACTACGAACATTTTGCGACGTCCTTTTCATATGCCATTTACAGTGTGCCCCGTACTTAAACGTGCCTTGTCGAATTTTCGTCCTTGTATCAGTCAGTTTTCGTTTAAAATCTGCGGGTTTGTATATCTATAAATCCTTTTCCATTTTGTGAATTCATTCGTTTTGGCTCGTTTCTTTTTGCTCTTGCATTATTTTCATCATTAGCGCTGAACAATTTTTCATTTCGTTTGCAACTCACGTTTTTCTGGCTTGCCGACGCCATTTTGCGCTTGGTCATACTTCGTGTCGCTACCTCGCCGTTTCCATTTCACTTCCGTTTGGTCAAATTCAATATCGTGCATAATTAATTTGCAATTAGCACGTTTCCATTTCCGTTTGAACAGTTTCACGTTTTGAGCTAGTGAAATTTTCTAATTACCTGAATGGAAAATCGTCCAACAGTAGCCGTCGGCGGTGGCAGCGTTGACGATGGCGGCTGAAGCGGCGCCGATTGCGTTAGAATTTTAAATGAGCTGCAAATTGCCGATCGTATTAGCGCGGAATATTTAATTCTAATGGCCGTTCTAAACGCGATTGCAGCATTTGTCTGGCAAATTCAGTTTAAACATTTTTTGATTCAACATACATAATATATTAACTTTGAAGAAGGAATCGTTTAAATTCCGCTCACCTTTAATGCATTAGTTTAACGCCGTAGGATATTTGAATTTGAAATTTTATAATTTTTTTAAAAGTGTGTAAAATTAATAATCCTACAGTTAAGGCGAAAAATAAAGATTTAATAAAAAAGAGGTGCTGTGCCGGGGCCACGGACGTTTTACGTAACCCAACGAATTTTTCGATCCTTTACCTATCGAGTAGCTATAACCCCATTTGTACTACACTTTTTTTGTTTTGTTGTTTTTTTTTTTTCGAATATAGCTATCGTCAGGCGATATCTAGCTTATTTGAACACCTAAAAAAAATTATTAATTATAGTCTAGCATTCCATTAACCCTATGAAATGAGCGGATCGAGGACAAACCACTACGGCAATCACCTAGTCTACTTAGCTTAGCTACTTAAGTAGGAAGATATCCACATGCTTTTATTTTTATTGATCTATCCTTTCAGATCCTTAACTCCAAAATAATCATTGAGAAACAATTCAATATTTATTTATTTTTTACTTCAGCTGTTGCCTTTATCCTACACTGGATCCACCAAACAAAATTGGCTAGATAAAAATATATTCGCGAAAAGTTTTGGCTTAAGAAAGATTAGAAATGCAAGTGAGGGATTACGGTTATAATAAATGGACTCGAATTATTTTCTCACAACCGCGTACATATATATGTATTATACATATATTACTCGAATATGTAATAAGATTAAATGTTTCTGATCGCTGATGACAACTTTCCTTACCGGCTAACTGAATTTTTTTGTTGTTGTCATTTTCGCGATCGGCTGCCTCGTTGCTCTCTGCTGCTAAAATGGGGATTGGTCATGACGATATGCAGAGATATTGCAGATGCGTGACTTTCCTTTCCTGTGGTTTTGATTTCTAATTCTACGTCGACAGATTGCAAATATTAGGTTGAGGAGAAAGAACGCGGCGTTTTTAGTACCAATTCAGATTATTATTCTATATATTAAAATTAAATATATTAAAATTAAATTTTATTAAATTATATGTTGCCTATTTTGGTTAACCACCTTCTGTAATTTATGGGGTTTCTGTCAAAAAACGAGTAGAAGTGTATTTAACATGCCTATTTTGAACTTAATTTTATGCCAACAAATATCAGGACTATATGGTGGATGTATTATGAGCTCCAAGCCAGGGTATTTAAATTTTTGCTGATCGTTAAACATACAATTTTTCACTTGCCTGCGCCGTATTCTTCTCTCTATTGTTACTTCTCTTTATAATAACTTTACATAGCACGAACAAATCTCAATATAATGTTTATCAATGATTAACTGATCCGTCGGCTATGAATCAAAAGAGTTTCCGACGCAACGAATCGTTTAAGGGTTATGACACTTTAAATCTAATTTTAATTATTTAATTATTTAATTTTAATTAAAAATGGAGTTATTATTTTAATTCTACTAAAAGAGAAAAGGAAAAAACGTTCATCTCTCGGCATTCATGCATAAACAAATAGGGAATCTGCTTTTGACCATTTCATAATAAATGAAATTAGCCGTAATTAAAATCCGAGCTGAGCCATTATTGGCGAAGCGAGCCTATTTGCGCATTAACTTTGAACGCTAATTAGTTTAATTAGCCGACTAATTAACGGGGCCCAATGAACGCAAACAGGAATGCCAAGTGGGTAAAGTTGGCGTCTGACGCCATTTTGCCTTGGCGTGAGGGCCTTGGTGACAGCGCTTTGGCAGTGATGTACGCACTTGAGTGGCGGGAATTTAAAATTATGACAATGGGCATACGGGCATTACGCCGTTGACCGCGGAAAGCTTGAAAAAAGGAAAATAAATTTTCTAAATAAGCGCGGAGGCGGGCAGAAAACTGCAAGTCGTTTGTTCTATAAATTTGGGAGGGTAAAGAGAAAATCGATTTTCGTAAAATGTTTATTCTGCTTTATTATCGTAAAATTTGTCAATTAAAAGAATTAAATGTGCGTATGTGTATATGAACAACTGTTTATGTATGCGCTATTTATTTCTACAGGCGACTCATTTAATACTTATTTTCACTAATTAAATGTACACGGGCACAACATACACAGCCAAGCGTGAACTGTGCGTGTATGTGTGTGTGTGTATAAAGTGCTCAAACAGAGACAGCACTTTCCACTCTTCCGCAAACTGAGACTGCTTATTGCTGCTTATTTGTGCCTTTGTGAGTAAATATGCATGCCTGTGTATGTGGGTGTATCTGTGTAAACAGCAGCTTGCGTCTGCTGCGGCTTTCACTTTACAAACAACACACAAACTCAGAGAAACTGACGACCGAGTGAGGGTGTGAGGTACATAGGGGCATATAAAGTAGTCTGTCGTGGGTGTGAGTTTGTATGCCTGTGTCGTCGCTGTTTGATCATTTAAATAATGAATAATGACGAGACAAGCAATTAAAATAATTTGCGGTTTACTGTGCGTATGCGCATCATTTAATTTTGCATGTAAAAAGGTGAGCGCTTCTATTACACTGAGCGAAAAGAATTGTGTTAAATCTTTAAGATCTTTGTATTATAAATCAAAGAACCTTTCTTGGAAATAAAAGGAAGGAAAGGCTTTCAATTTTTCTGGCGGATAATGCACATATAAGCGAAGATAACAACTTCATCCCCCAAGTCGGCCGAAGAAGGCTACGCTTTATAACTTTTCACCTCACTTTTCCTTTAATTGTAATGCTTTTTTTATTCTTACAATAGCCTAACCATGTTTGTATTTCAAAATGGCAAGACAGTAAGTGTCATTAGCATAAAATCTGACTGGCAAAAAATTTCCTCAATTTTTGATACATCGCTTTAACTGGTCTTTTAGGAAAATAGGTTTTAAGTAACATTTTTTAACGTTTGTCACAACCTAACCCTAACCTAAAAAAAAGGAATCTGGGTATTTATTGAGCGAAGATTAATCCCGTTGTTTCCACTGTCCTTGCTATAGCGAATTCAATAAAACTACCTTCAGCATGTCCTAAAACAATGATTTTCCCATTTTCTCCTCAATGTGCTTATTGCTAAACCAGGCATATACAGAAACACATTCACACACAAAATCACAGCAGAAGCAGCCACAGGGTTACGTACATTCATCAATGGACCAATTAAAGCAAGTACGCTGAATGGTGTTGGTAACAAGCTTCTTAAAACTAATTAAAACGAAAAAGGCATAACAAGCTTCTCATTAAGGTTGCCTGCCTAGCATTGCTACTCCGCAGCGCAAGCCTCACTCCACTCGCTCAACTCCATGGGCACATACACACCCAACAAATTTCGACACCACTTTGCGGTTAATTATAGAAAAGCGGGAGCGAGAGCACACGCACAAATAAACGAGCAAACGAGAAACACGAGCGCTGGCGAAAGCAAAGCAGAGTAGCCGAACACGAACACATCTACCAACACATATCAACAGCGCCATTTTACATAAACGCCAAACATAAAAAATGTGTAATTTAAGCGGTCTGGATGAGGGGGAATTATATAATTTATTCTGCTTCACAAACGTCGAAGTTCATTAGGCAACACCTCATCCCACCTAAGCGCATT
The DNA here is from genome assembly GCA_035041755.1 of Cacoxenus indagator. Taxonomy (NCBI): domain Eukaryota; kingdom Metazoa; phylum Arthropoda; class Insecta; order Diptera; family Drosophilidae; genus Cacoxenus; species Cacoxenus indagator. Next base: position 1,295,963 of record JAWNKX010000067.1, read on the forward strand.
AATAATCAACACTTACTAACGGCTATACAACATTGTCACTCATACCCACCATAGACTCTCTGCATGCCAACAACTAGCTGTGCGTTGATCTGTTCCCTCTCTGACTCGAAATCGCTTACATCCTTTTGAGCCTCCTACTCTTCGTCCCTTCGGAGCGACCGATGCGCATAAACCGCAAATTGGATGCGATATTAAATTGTCTGTGCAAAGCGCATATAAATTTTTGTTCAATTTAAACAATTTCTGCAAATTGAGAGCGAAATTGCGCACGAGAGCATCGCTGCGCATGCAAAACGAAATACCAAGTAAGAAAGAGACGGACAGGTGTGTGTGTGGAATGTCGGTTGTCGGTTGTGGATTGTTGAACGAGTGGGGTGAAGAGGCGCCAATATAGCGTAAATTGTTATTGTTTGAAAGATGTCAAGGAAGATAACAAAATGCCGAGGAGCCCGGCGCAGCGCATGTGTGCGAGTGTGTGCAACAGAGAGAGGGAGAGAAACTGAGAGCATTCATAGAATGAGTTGTTTTGTAGTTCACAAACACAAACGTCGCATAGCAATAGCCTCAACTCAGCTGTCAACTCAACTCAAGCGGCGCCAGGCAACAAGCAATGGAGCACGACTAGAGATGAGCACGATTTTTGGAAGAAAGTGATTGGAATGAGTTGATTGATTAAGCGTTCTGAACAGCCAGGACTAAGTACCTTGATGAATTTTCGCGATTTAAAATGAATTTACTGATTTTTTAAATAAAAAAAAGTTGAGTCAAAAGAACGTACTCCAAAACTAAATAGAACAGTTATAAGATTAATAGAAGTTCTTCTCCAATTAGGGCTCAGAATTAGCAAAATCATCTAGAAATGTTCATCAACAGCCAAAATTTCAATTAGGCGCAACCCGATGGAATTCATCTCATATAACAATAAATCAATTAGGAAAAGAAATGTGGGGTTTGTTCATTCATACATGTATGACAAGATAAAACGAATGGATAATAAAAGCGTTGTGCAAAGGTCGGATTGCCCGTGGGAGTGGGGCAGTGTTTCAAAGAATAGTAAATTAAAAGTGATTAAAAAACAAATGAAAATAGAAACCACAAAACTCAAAAGACCAGAACGCACCAAAACAAACGCGTAGCTGGCGAGGTAGGCGAGCCAAGCAGTCCGGTAAGAAAATTGGTTTAAAACGTGCGCCATTTTGCAGGCAACCAAGCGTGTAAGCAAACAAATTTTGCGCTAAATAATTTGACAATTACTCACATCCAGAGGACGAAGGACGAGAGCAAAAATCTAGAACGGCAACAACAAAGTAACGACGGCCAAGGTGACTGAGTCTGAGGCAGCCCAAAGACTTAAGGCACTCAACTGCCATGCGGTGTGTGTTCCTCTATTATGTACTAAAGCGCTTATGTGTATGCCCCTGTTTTTCTCTGTGTGTTAGTGGTGGAGAATAAAGTGGTCACGGGTGCCGGGGCAATGTGTCTGAAAAATGAAAAGTCGACTTGGAACACACCATTACATTTGCCAACTAAACGAGGAGAAAACAAATTAAATCATTAGATTGCGTTACTGATCCTTTAGACTTAAGTGTTCTGCCGTGTACCTCATAGCCCCTGCCGACATACTAAATTTCTAGATTGGCACGTTGTAAACTGCTACCACTTGCTCTCAGTACATAAATACCAACTCAGCAGGGCGGAGTCTTTCAACAATTCCACTCCAAAGTGCAATAGAAAAGCAAACAGCTGTTGTCGAAAAATGGGCGTGGCTCTATAGAATTTTGAGTATTATGCTTGACTGTGCTCAAACGATGAGCTAAAAATAACGCCAAACCACCACCAAATGATCTCAGCAGTATCAGCAGAGCGTTGGCAGCAGCATCCGGCGAGGGTTCGAGACAGCCGATTTTTTCACTTTCCATTTAGTTCACTTCCCACGGGCACAGCAATTGGATTAGCGCGCGTTAAACACCGCAAAAGCAGCGCCCCGAAAATCGACGAAAAAATAAGGGGGAAATTTAAGAAAATCTCACTCGTCACTCGTCACTCGTCATCATTTGAGCCTTCGAGCAACCCTCTGCACCGGGCGCGCGCATTTCGGTTCTTTCATGGAACAAGGTACGTCGCCATGTCATCAGCGGCAGCATCACTATCCGGATTACGTCTTAGTTAAGTGAGATACGCATTGAAGCGCTGCAGCAATCAGTGACAGTCGATTGGCTGCGATCAAAGTGACAACAACACGCAACGGATAAAAGCGCCCAGAACGCCAGTGTTGAAAAGCATTGAACTATTTTCAGAGCTTCGTAAGAACAGTGAGAAGTGTTAGAAACTTTTTTAAAAAATAGTATTCAGTGGGAGTAATCAGTGAACACCATTGAAACATGGTGATGTTGCAATCGCCAAAAACAAGTGAGAACAGCACCTCAGCTGCCGCAGCTGTCGGTCTGATGAGCCCCAATTCGAATCCGGATTCACCCAAGTCGAATACATCACCTGATCATAATACAAATGAAGATTCGAACAAGTCGAGTGCATCGCCGAAAATACCGAAATTCATAATACAAACCGGCACCGGCACGAATACGAGTGTGGCAAGTAAACAAGAGGAGAACTACCGTTATTCGATTGAACGTCTGAAGCAAATGACAGATGCGAATTTGTTGAGTCGTCTAAGTCCAACGATAGAGGACAATATGGAGAAGTCAGAGAAGTGTGTCAATAACAATAACAACAATAATAATAATTCGAACAAAAACAACAATAACAATATTAAAAACGGTAGACGCGCCCAATCACCCAATGGCTTCACAAGTCCACAACAAAGGAAGCTACTCGAGCTGCGTCACTTGGCCCGTCCAGAGCCGCTGCAGCATCCACATGCGGCACTTTTGCAACAACATCCGCATCTGTTGCAAAATCCACAGTTTTTGGCATCGGCAGCGGCACAACATCATCATCACCACCATCATCAACAGCATCATCATCACCAGCAGCAACACAATCAACAGCAGCAGCAACAAATACAACACGCGCACTTGCCACATCAGGCAGTTGCATTTCATTTGCGACCGCCTATCCCGGCATGCGCTACAGCAACAACCGCAGCCGCCATGAGTCCGCCATCGCCAGCGGATTCACCACTGTCGCCACCAACGTCACCAGCACAAACGCATTCCGAGCTGCAACACCAGCAGCAGCAGCAACAACAACAACACCAGTTATCACCACCAGTCACTACGCCACCCGCAAATCAAATACCACATTCCCAAAACACGCAGATGCAACCACAACAGCTGTCATCGCCACCCTCATCCACATCTTCGTCCTCATCGGCATCAGCATCAGCAACAGCGTCGGCTTCACTGCTTCTATCCGCAGCCACACATCCTGCCGTTTTGGCAGGCGTTGGTCATGTCGTCAGCCCCAATGACATGGACCTTGAACGGATTAAGCTGGTTGTGGCGCGTAACGCTGCCGCCGCGGCTGCCACAACGGTTATGCCCATTCCAGTCGCCGCCGCCACAGCTGCAACTGTTGGTGGTTGCTTGTCCGGTTCGGCCTCCACCTCGTCATCGTCGACTTCGACATCGACTTCATCAATTTCGCGTGCTGATTTGAGCGATTACGGCTTCAGAATACAACTGGGTGGCTTAGCGGCTGCGGCAGCCGCAGCGGCCGCCACCTCAAGACAAATTGCGGCGGCGAATTACGCACGCAGCGATACCAGCGAGGAACTCAATGTGGATGGCAATGACGAGGATAGCAATGATGGTTCGCAGAGTACGCCGTCGGTAAGTTGTAAGGAGAACAATTTCCCCTCTCTCTTTTTTGGTTTGTTTTTATTTGCTTATTTGCTTATTTATTTTTCAATTTTTTATTTTGTTTAAATTAATTTGATTTTATTTGTATCACTAATTCCTTTAGGTCTGTCCTGTTGATCTAACACGCTCGGTGCCCACATCGAACGCAAGTTCCAATACCACTAGCGAAAAGGAGGCTACGAAACGGTTGGCTTTCTCCGTCGAGAACATTTTGGATCCGAATAAGTTCACGGGAAAAAATCAGCCACATTCAAGGCATGGCGGCGCTAGTGGCGCTGGTATCGGCAGCGGTGGCAGTCGAGCGTGGAATTATGAACGCAATGAAGAGATGCACGAACGACTCGATGAGGAACAGAGCGAGGATATGTCGGGTAAGCTCGGCTTCTACATATTCAAAACGATTGTATTTACACACTTCAGTCACTTTTAAAATGCCCACACCCAAAGCCTTTGAGACCCTTTAAACCACCTGCATGGCAAGCAATATCAAACCACCTGCAGACATTTACATAACCGTACGTCGTTCGTCCTTTTTGTTTTTTGGCTCAGCACTTTTTGCCTAACATTTTTTCAATTCACTTATTTGTGTATGTGTGTGGGTTTGTAGCTTTATGGCATATTTTGATTTGATGCCAGACGAGACGACTCAACTCAACTCAACTCAATTCGACTCTACTCCACTCGACTCGCTTCAATTCAATTCGATTGAATCCGTTTTGATTTGATTTGTTGTAACAGTTTTGTGCGTCGAACGGAAGTTGCCATTTCCCACTTCTCGACACTCTTTCTTTTCGTCCTGTGTTTGCCTCCCAATGCGTATGGGAGCCTGGCCAAGTGTGCCTGTAGTGTGAGTGGGTGGTGCCAACTTCAAAAGCAAATTCTGCACACTTTTTGTTTTCGTTTGGAAAAAAGGACAAACAGGAAAATATTTTAGACTTTTTCTGTCTGCATCCATATTCAAAAAAAAAGGAAGGAAATATTCAGAAAAAAGGCGAAGAAAAGCCAGAGCTGGATTTCGTCGGAATTTGTTTTAATTGATTGATTGATGTTTTTAATTGGAAAAGCAATTTTTGTATGTATGACTCTCATCTCTGCTCTCGAATTTCTTTTTTTATGTTTCATTTCATTTCTTGCTTACTTTCTTCTTTTTGCCAGTCTGTTTTTTTTTTTTTGGGGGGTTTTGCTGTAGCTAAATATTGCTGTAATTTAATTGATTTGCATGCTTCGCTTGCTCCAAAGAAGTGGTGCAAAAACTTGGGCAAGGTGGGTCATACTGAAACACACTGACTCTGAGAATTGTTAAATTAGGTCTTATAAGTTGGATAAAATGGGTAGAGTGTGCGGATATTTATGAATTTTATAAAATGTTTTACAAAGTTCATCTCGAGAGTTGGAGTGTGAAGTTTTTAGTTTTGATAGGTTAAAGAGGGTTCTCAAGTGACTTAACATAACAAAACAGAATACTTTGATTTTCCTTTGAAACAGTTCAAGAGATTCTATAAAAGTTGAATGAGAACTCTGTGCCTACTCTGTGTATATATCAGTGAGCTTTCTATATATACGTAAACCTGAATAACACAAAAAGCTCCAACCCAAGGTCACCTACTGGGTTCAAAATTAGAAGAAGATAAAACGATAAAATCTCGAACAGAACCCATGGTAAAAAATTATGGATGCTGAGAACACCCGTTTCTAACAAACAAAAGCCCAACGATTTTATATATATAGATAAATGATAATCGATCAATCTATTATTATTTAGACCAGCTGAAAGTAATTCATAAGTATCACCATAGAAATATCGAATAGAAATTGATAGCTGCACAAATGACCGTGGCAAAACTACAGGAATTGAAGTTGGCACTTCTTCAACATCGCCTATACTTATCTCGTATTTGTTCGGCAGTTTTGACAACTTTTTGGTAGGAAAACAATTTAAATCCGACAACGCTGAAAAATTAGCCTACCAGGAATTCATTGACTCCCGTCCGCCAGGGTTTTATATAACCGGCTTGCACATTCTTCCCCTTAAATGGCAACAGAAAATAAAAAAGATATGGATGCATAAATTAACTCCTTGTATTACTATACTTACTGTCAGCCAACTTTTCTTTCATTTCTGCAAATTTCAGACATGACGACCTAATATAATTAATTTTTAAGCATCAGTCTGTTACCGATGTTAGCCTCTAGCTCTTACTCGCGGAATTAAGCTGCAGTGATATGTTCGTAGTGAGGCTTGAGACACTACACAGAGATGGAATCTTTATTTTTTCAGGACACATAGCCTTTTTATAATCTGTTATATTGTTCATAACGCTTACCAACTATCTCCCGGTCTATTTTTTTATGTGACTTGGATATGAGTAACAGTCGTAAAGTCACACTTTCCGAAATACAGTGAAACGTTTTTAGGTGCGCTCTCAGCGTCAGCTAATTTTTGTTCAGTCCAGAATGGTGTCCATCAAGGGACTGGATTTAATTTAATTTAATGCTATTGCTTTTGCGTTTAAAATTATCATGTGTGTTGGAAAAAAATAGATATTAGTCACTTACGTGAGCTGACAACATTGCGCCTACTGCTGCTGCCAACCTTTGGCGCGTGTTTATTATGTTCAGTGGATTTCACAATTTAAATTTTACGAATGTAATGTACGTCAAACTTATACCCGGAAAGGAGTTTATAGTTTATGGTGATGGGAAAGAAGTTACATTGTCGCTTAGCATACACATAATTTGGTTATAACAGCCTCGTGAATTAATTTTAAGATCATGTCTCGGGTAAAGCATCTATGAAAAATTTATGTTATCAATAGAAAAACAGGTAGAATATGTGCATAGCGTCGAATTATGTCCACTTTGAAAAGTATTGTAAAATTTTTTCTTTGTTAACAACCCCAAAATTCTCACCAAAGAATCAATATCTCTATCATAGACTTCAATAATTCCAATTAGCATAGCACATATATAACTCGTCATATTGTGTGTGTGTGGGAGGGATGGTGGGGCGGTCCAGACATAATCATAATTAAGCTAATATAATCTGTCGCATAATAAGTGAGCGCCCAGGTGGCATCAGTGCGCATGTCAGCTACACACAACTGATGCTGGCAATGTCAATAACCAAACCGCCTCATTCAACAGCCAACCAATGCAACTGAACAAAGCAACTACAACTCCACATAAATGCATATTGTCACCGAACACAGATACATGGGATAGACAGTTGGATACCCGAATGATTACTGTACGCGCGGGTGTAGCCAAATTAAACATATTTCATACACTTTGTGCCCGCAACTCCATTGAAGTGGATAATGAACGAGCGGTAATTAAGTAGCTTGCTAATTAATGACAACACTGAAAACGACAACAAGTCGATTATAAACGACAGCAGCAGAACATCACAGGTAGGGCAGATTTCGTGACTAACAAAAGCTCGTAGCCATCACTACAGGTAGATGTGCGTCGCTTTTGTTACTGGCTTGATGTCACCTGTGCAGTGCGGCAAGTAGCGTCGCTAACCATAACAACAACAACAACTCTCGAACCACAACATCGAACAAAGGGTGGACGCCGTGTAAAGCAGCATCGCCGCAATTATTTCAATCATCATTATCGATGTAGGCTGCCCTGTTTCACCGCCTCACTTACATTCATAGCATGCTTTTCGGTGCTTTGCTTCCAGCGCGCTGCCGCGGCTATATTGGCATGATTTTGTGTGTGTGTTTATGTTTGTGTGCGGGCATTCAACGCTTTTGAGTGCCGATGTCGGTGTGTTGTTGTCCGTGCTGTGTCAACGGAGACTTGCGTAGCGCAAAATAATGACGAACACCATTGATGAAGTTAATTGTGTTTTATTAGCACAAACAAGTGAGCAAGCACTTACACACACAAACACACATTTACCCACTCTAATACAAGCTGCCAAATAGCCAATCAAGCGAACAACGTTAATGTGTGGCTGATAATGACGTAGGGCATTCTTGTTTGCAATTTGCTTGCATAATGAGTCTGCATTCTAAGCGGTCGTTCTCATTGGATCTTCTTGGCGGTATGTGTGTGCATGCAAGTGGGTGGATTGGGGTTTTTTGTAATATATATATACATATAAAAATGGATGTCTGGCTGTGTGTATGTCTGTCCGACACCGTTTGACTGACCACCATGAAAATTGGTAAATACATATATTAATGTGGATTATAATGGATAATAATGTTATTTTTTGTTTGATGCGAAAGTCTACCGGGAAAGTCCAGACATTTTATAATAATGATATTTTTTTACCATGTTGTAGACAAGACTGCAGATCTGTGTCTATTAAACCTACAACCAGAGTATGTTAAAGAAATTATGGGGCGTATAACATGAACTTATACATGGAATAAGAATATAATCTGGAATTATATCCAGACACCTCACACAGTAATTATAATTTTAGACCATTTCATCAAACATTCAGCTCGCATCGTTCGGCAACCACCGTATTCGTATGATTTAGCCCCGAATGTCTTTTGGCTACTACTTAAACTAAAAGACCAATTCCGTGGACACCATTTCTACTCGATTAATAAATTGAAAGCTAAATCGACGCCAGCATCAAAGGACATACAAGAAATTCAGATTGTTTCGAGAGTTGTAAAAACGTTGGAGAAAGTATATTGTGTCAAGTGGGGATTCCCAGGTCGCTTAACGTACCTCCCTTGTTTAAGAAGCTCGATATGGCGTATTTCTATGTGCTGCGCTGGCTGATCTACTAAGTGACGAAGTATTTGAGGCATAGTTTCTGACCAAGCAATTAATACGATCGACATCGAAAACGAAATAAAATCATCTTTAAAATTTGCAGGGTACGACGCGCACCTCACTTTCTGTCAGTTATGTTTTTATGTATGTCCCTATAGACTCCTTAAAAAGTAAACTTTTTAGCCCAAAGTATAATATTCCGGTGTTTTTTATGAAATTCATCTTTGTATGGAATATGAAGGAATCTATATATCTACGTACTTGGGTGCATAACTATTAACGCATCCACTTTTTTCAGTGTACAAGCTATAGTGAAGGAATATAAAAAATGGGAGTATAGGGAATGAAAACGAGTTAAAAGAGATTGAGAAACACAAAGAAAAAAAACAGTTACATACAATATTTTACCGTAAACTATTATTATCTCTTTTCGTGTTGTGCATAACTATAAACGCACATAGTTATAGTAGAACAAAATAGAACCAAAAATAAAAACAAAATACTTTTTTTGCATTTAGTAATGTATGATCCCTCCTCTCGTTTGAACAAGTTCAAATACGCGGTTCGGAATACTATTTATTAAATTTTGTAAGATATCGGGGGAAATTCGGCGCACAAGCAGAGCCCAGAGGTTTTCCACTGAATTCATGTCAGGAGAACACGGTGGCAGTTCTAAAACCTGGAACTTTGCTCTTGAAGCCACGACCGTGTCTCCAGACTACTGTGAAAAGGTGCGTTTTCTGGTTGAAAGGTCCACCTAGTGCAACTTATTCTTTATAAAAATGGAACTAAATTCATCCGTAATACGGAAACGGTATAATTTTTAGAGTTCATACGTGTGCTTGTAAATGGTAACTCCAAACGGCAATTGTAGCAGAACGCACCCCACACCATTAAAGAACAGCCACCAAAGTTTCTCTTTGAAAAATATTGGGGTTCCTTTCTTAAAACGTTCCCAATAGTGGTTGAAACCGTCAGGACCATATAAATTAAATTTTTTCTCATCCGAAAAAATTATATGAAAGTAATATGAATATTTGGGTTCCGCTTAAGAATCAGTCTACCTTTTTACAACCCGTTGACATGTTTCCCTTAGCACACTTCATGCGATTTTTTTTAACCCGTTCCAACAAACTTGTAGAAGGTTTAAGAGCTTGTCGCACAATGAATTCTGAATCCTTTAAAGCTCGAATTATGGTCCAGCGAGACACTCTTAGGCCACACTATGTACCTAACTGGTTAGCACTCTTCATTCAGTTGCTTGCAGCTTTCATCAACCGACTCTTATCTCGGTTGGTTAATTTATGTTTTGCTCCTCCTCGCTTATTTTTACCATATTCATTTTGGTTCTTTAAGCTTATTCAAATGAGAGGAGGGTTTGCACATTACTAGATGCTAAAAAAGGTTTGTGTTTTTACATTTTGTTACATTTTGTTCTATTATAACTATGTGCGTTCATAGTTATGCACCACACCAAAAATATATTTGTGCTTCTCATCCTTTTTTAACTCGTTTTCATTCCCTATACTCCCTTTTTTTCTATTCCTTTTCTATAGCTTGTACACAAAAAAAGTGGCTGCATTTATAGTTATGCACCAAAGCTTATATATATTTAAATGGATGTTCGTCTGTCTGTCTGAAGCTTATACACTCCGACATTGTTTGATTGAAAACCATGAAAACTGGTACATACATATATGTTTGGCGTTTTGTCTAGTCAAGTTTGGCGTGAAAGTCTACGGGAAAGTCGGAAAAATCCCACTCGAAAACAAGAAGAAGCGAGCGAACAGAAAAACGAATAAATAATAGCTTGTCGGTGACGTAAAGTCATCAGATTTTTCCCTACCAAAAATCATTCAACGTAACCAAAGAAATTTTCACATGTCGTTCCCGAGCAGTGCCGTGGCCCTTGCAAGAAGTTATATAATAGTCAGGTGTATTGTATTCGCATATGTAATGTTTATGCCAAAAAAATTCTAAGATACTTTCATTCTACTTCCTTAAAAATGTCGCTAAGGTATTCCTTCATTTTTGTTGAAAAGAGCTGAAGGAATTTTGCCTCCACCAAAGGCGAATAAAAGGGAATCATGTAGCAACGCGTTTAAATGTGGGTGGCTTAGATTTTGTAATATATCTTTTGCAAGCGTTGTTTGGGGCACAAAACCGAAAAGCGTAAACCACCACCAGCAGCGGCAACAATAAAAACAACCAGCGACAACGACAACAACAACGATAACGATGACAAAAATAAAATGGCTGCAAAAGGAAAACTTTTATTTCGTTTCAGCACTCAATTTGCTTGCGCAGACGCTCCCTCACTCAATCGCACACACGCACACAAGTACACACATACCCGCACACACACATACTCAGAGACACAGCCAACTTACACACCCACTACAAGCCGCCATGTTGGCTTTTCCAAGCGACTTTTTCTGTCAGCAATCGTAGTTTTTGTCACACACAAACAAATTATAAAGTTTCCTTTTCGATTCTATTTTATTCCAACTCACTCACACTCTTCAAAGAACTTCCTGTAACAATTCCCATGCATTGTTCCATCGTTTATGGATGCGCTTTTTCATGTCTCCAATTCACTTGGCTGGGCCACATAGGCTGGCCGAGGTTCGGTGGCTGCCTCATAAAACAGCTAGCAAATTATGGCCGAACACTCATTTATTATTTCATGAGAATAGCAAAATGAGACGACAAATACTCCCCTGGGACGCATTCGAGCCAAGTATATGCGATTATAATGACTGCGACACTGAATGCGCACCACGAATACTCTCTCCACTCCGAGTTACCGAAAATGTATAAGCCATTTTGCAAATCATACCGACTTCTACCGCACTCTTCAATGGCCGCCTCTTGCTTAATATCCATACGTGTGTGTGCTGGTAATTAACACTTGGATTTCATAATTAAGTTTATGGGACAAAATGTCTGCGGCGCATAATGCTTGTACAGTCAGCAAAACCCTACTCACTTACTCACTCTCACTCTATCTCACACTCACTTGCTCCTTCCTTGTCTATCCGTCTCTGTCGCTTTTATTCCTGGCTCGTTAATTCAGCTCTCTTGTAATTTGAATATCCTTGTGGCACCCGAGGGGCTCACTTCAATTTTAAATTGCTCTGCATTTGGCACACTTGCCTCCTCATTTGCAATCTCTTACTCATTCACTCACTGATTCATTTTATGATTTCCTCTGTTGTTAGCTATAAAAAGTCCTTATGACGTAGTCTTGTAATTATAATTAACTGCATTAAGTCAGTTCACAAATTACGAGGATCCAAGTAAACTGCACAGCAGAAAGTGAAACAAAACAAAAACGGGATGGAGTCGTTTTTCCGCTTTGGCGATCAGCGTTAATCACACACGCATTTTAGCCTCTTACGCCTATTTCGCAGATCTGATCCATTTTCCGTTTAATCTCTTTTTGCTGCGATGTTTGCGGTTTTGCAGCCAAATTAACCAGTCGTTAGAAGCGTGCTGCTATTCAATTGGGGCTGTGGTGCAGTGCCGCGCTTTATTACGAACACATTAAATGTAACTGTTGTGTTAATGGGTGTGTAAGTCCATGTATTTGTGTGAGTTTTGCAATTACGGTCACAATAGGCAGTAGTGAGTTGTGCCTATTGGTTTTTGACGGCATCGGAACAGTACTCATAGCTTTTAACACATTGGAAAGCAGTATAATTACGTCAAGTGTAGTGATAGAGGGTTTTAGTGACCCAACGTTTGATCACAATAACAGAAACCCACCATTCTGAGCATATAAGTGGTTTCTAACAATTTTAAAAAATCTACTAACTTAGACTTAATAGACAACTTGGTTTTTAAAGTTACAGCATTATATCTTGATCATTGTATTTCATCCTCTTCTTGTAAACCATGCATAATTAAAAATTAATAAGATTTCTCTGCCAGGGCTGATTTTAATTTACATTTGCTGTGCAGTTTTGATAAAAGACCTTCAACTAACGCTTTCGCAGTCACATTCTCTTAAGTGGCTTTGTACTTGGCATTTAATCGTTTTAATCTTAAAAGCAAACTCTTTTCAAAGTTCACAAGACAAGTATACTTCACAAAGTCTACGAACAACTCGGGTCATCAGTGCATATAAAAGTGGCAGCCAACACTCCACAGACCATTACCAAAAAACCAAAGCAGCCAATCAAATACCATTTTCCATGCCACTGCAACTCATTTGCATATGAAAGGACTTTGTAGCGCCATCGATAAACAACGCGAAATGTGTAACTACCAATTACGGACGCTATGCACGAGTTGATGGACACAGCCGGTCACTGCTGACAATTCAGCTTTATTTGTCCAGACTAGTCAAATAGCAACTCACAGACAGTTCGGTAGATAGGCATAGAGATGGTCTGTCTATCAGTTACGCCGACTATTGACGTTACGTTTACGCTGTACTCTGCAACATGCGCGATGCCTCTGTGCCCATCTCAACGGCGAGTGAGAGTCCTGTCATGCTAACAACAACAATTCGTATTTTGAGTTGGGTCAGCGAAATGTTAAATATTAAATGAAGCGTTCTCGTTAATTTTCTGATTAATTACCGCAATGTTGTTTGTACTGGCCTCTCTGAAACACCCAGGTTGTGGCTGCGATGATCTACTCGTACGTACGTAAGTGAACGCCACTTAGTCGCGGCGCTTTTCATTTGCATACTTTTAGGCGCGCACATTGTATAATACACACCTAACCTAATTACATGCAAACAGCGACCAACTGACCATGATAATGAAGTTCAGCGTGCTAATCACGATGGCAATGATTACAGCAATGATGATATGAATGTCGATGATGATGTTTTTGGCCAATTACCGCATTTGCTCATGCATTTTAGATGTATGCAATTGCCGTAGGCGATTTCGCAACGTATGGGCGCATGAAAATTTGATGTTGCAAACTTATAGGCAGACAGACGTGGTCTAGAACAAGAAAGAAGCGAAGCCGCACGTTGGCGTACAACCGCAGTAAAGTGTTTCTTGCCAGCACATAAAACGCTCAAAACCCAACTGGCTTTGATTTGGGTTGACAGTTATGGAGCTCGCTAGTTGTACAACCCTTTTTTCGTGCTTCGGTTAGTCTTGTATCCCTTTCCTATCATAGCTGAGATCACTCCGTGGTATAAACGAAAAAACCCGTTGTCAACTCTGTTAAATTGATGCTTGAGTGCATTTTGCGAGTATTAAGCGATTTTCTCCATTCAAACCGCAAGGGTTGAAAATCAGGCATCAGACCATAGACAATTGTGTGAGCACTCCTTTTTGGAATTTCTGCCGCTGGGTAAATCGTTTTGTCTTGTAGTTAATTTGTTAACAAGAAAAGTTGATAGACTTAATTTGCTGTCGCCGTTTCAGTTTCAGTGCGACTATTAGGTTTTACAGGTTTTTTGCTCCTAGCGCACCCGCTTGGCTTATTAGAGAATTATTTAAGTTCTCCTCGTTGCAGAGTTAACTTAGCGCCTTTATCTAATAAGTACAATTATCTCATTATATGAGATTCAATGATTACGTGTTGTGCAATCTGAGCAAATATTATAGATTGAATGCCATATCGTTGGTATGTACAAGTCAGTCAGGTGACTCTGCGTAGGCTATGAAGAAGTGTATAAATATAAAGCATATGAAAGAGACACATTGGTATAGTTTAATTGAATTCTGATAGACACAACGTATACGAGGTGCGTTGTTTGCAAACATGTTGCATAAGATATGCTTCCGTTATTTCCCATTTTTCCAATTAATGTAAGCAAATACACACACAGACACACAAATTTCAGTCAATGGTCATTGATTGCCCTTGATTGATTTCATTACCTATACGACTCTACTACGTTTTTGCTTGGCACGCCTCGTTCCTCTGTACTATGATTGATTGTGCTTACACAAAAATAGTCAGTTACCTTCCATTATTCACTTGCAGCCCAAGACTTGAATGACATGGTCGATGATGACATGTGCGACGATGGCAGCGACATTGATGATCCTAGTAGTGAGACCGATTCGAAAAAGGGCGGAAGCCGCGAGGGAAAATCTCAGTCCGGTAATAGTGGCGGTGGTGGCTCGAAGCCACGTCGGGCACGCACAGCCTTCACCTATGAGCAGCTCGTCTCGCTTGAGAATAAATTCAAGACGACGCGTTATCTGAGCGTCTGTGAGCGCTTGAATTTGGCACTCAGCTTAAGTTTGACCGAAACACAGGTGGGTGAATAAATAATTAACAAATTAAAACAACAGATCTTCAAAAGTCGTAGAAAGACAACATGTACATAAAGAAGAACCAAAACAAACTTAAAAACCTTTGCCTCGCTCTTCTTCAGGTCAAAATTTGGTTCCAAAATCGTCGCACTAAGTGGAAAAAGCAGAATCCCGGCATGGATGTCAACAGCCCAACCATACCGCCACCGTCTGGGGCTGCTTTTGGACCCGGTGCTTATGCCAGCAGCCTGCTCTATCCGCACGCGGTGCCATATCCACCATATGGCCCATATTTTCATCCACTTGGCGCGCATCATTTGAGCCATTCGCACTCATAAAATTGCAAGATGCAACAGAAATTGTTGCAGCTACTCGAAATGCGTAAATGAACCGTCGTCGTCTCTCCAAGCCGTTGTGATGTGGAAAATTATGAAATGTTAATGTAAATCGCTTAAGAAAGTTTTATGTTGCCAAAGTTTTACTCTTAGTTCCTCAAAAAGTTGAACAGTTGTACATAAAGTGTTGATCTGCCGCTGTGTAGTTTAGTGTGGAGTAGTGATTTGTTTACTAGCCCCCTAACATATTATAGTTAATAAGTTTCAGTGTAAAATATATATAAAAATATCTCTATGCCAAAAATATCTCAATTAGCATTGCGTCAGCCACTTTTAGCAATTAAGGTTTTAGTACTTAAGTACGAAAAAGAGAATCAAAAGCCACTTAATTAATGTAAATTATAATTAATAATAAATAACAAATCAAAAATGAATCAGAAGAACTTTGTCTACGCTATTCTGTTATTAACATAAATTAATTAGAAAACGGAGAAAATCCCTTACGAAATGCGTGTGTTTGTCGATACGCCTCGGTCACTCATACTAATCATGTTGATGATGGTGAAGCTGATGAAATGAAATGAAAAAACAGCAACACCTACCCAGCCAGCCAAGGAGCAAGTCAAGTGTGAAATTTTAAATTTGATTCTCATTTGTGGGCTGCCAAAACACAAAAACACAACCGAATTGGAAATTTTCTTAATCCGATTTGCACGAGCACAGGGATGAAAGACAATTGCAGGACAAACAAGCATCATCGCTGGCTTGAGTGACAACAAATGAATAAATTCACACACTCACAAGCACATCAATGTTTTTTTTACTTTAGCTACAATATAAGTGAGAGTGAGACCTTAATTTTTGACCGACTTGCATTTTGGCGCATGCCACTGTCGGCTGACTGAGCGATGCAAGTATACTCGTGCAATGATAAGCATTATGACTCTGATGACTTATTTCAGTGAACTGTTGACTTCAATGCCTCGACAACTGACAAAACAAACAAACAAAAAGATGGTTGAAAAAAATAAGCGCAAGAGTGAGACCGATGGTGGATGGTGGAGGCCGGAGAAAGTGTAATAATGAGAGAGGGAGAGGAAAATGTTCAAAAAATCTCTTTCGTTTAGCATCGAAATCCTATCAGTGACGCGACGTCGCTTTTTGTTTGTTTGCCTAAGCGCATTGATTGCCATCAACGTAGAAGAAAATCCTGCGGTCGTGCCTAAGGATCATGAGAGAATGACACCAGCGTGGCATGCCGTGTGTCACAGCAGCCTGAAATTCGCACATGAAGCTCAGTTCAATTTAGCTCATATGCATAGCAGAAGGCAGTGAAGGATGAGGGCAGCGAGCGAGCCTTGATTGGGAGGATGGGCATTAACATGGTTCAACGTCGTCATCGCAACGTGGCAAATTGAATTTTCTCGTTTGTGGAATTTATTTGCATATTAAAATATATATGTACATACAAACACACAAACACACAATTAACTATATACGTTCACACGTATGCTTGATGTAGTTACATCTGGCTTTACTGTACCCATGGCGCTCACGTTAGTCACTGCTTAAATAATTAATGAAAAATTTGCTTTTACATTTGTTTTAATCTTTGCTTAAGTACTTTGCAATTAGTCGCCCAAATCCTATTTCATGTTTGTATATATAGATATATATTCACGACAGCACACTCTGGCACATACACACACCAGTAGTAGGTGGTGGCGTGCGTGCGTTGATTGCTGCAAATGTACGAGAGAACTACTAAATTATGCAGCCACTAGGATTCGTAGTGCGCAAAGCTGCACTCGCCAAAAGGTCTTCATGCGGAAATTCTAAATTCAACAACGACTTCATTTGTATAACTTTACAACGGTTTTACTGTTTCGCTTATATAATCATGAGTCACCTCAGAGTATGGCGTCATTTAAATCCAGATCCGCGCCTTTTTTTTGGAGTTTCGTTAAATAAAATGATGCGATTCAAGGCTCCATAGTCGGTATTATAAAAAATATTTGTAGGATTTTTTATTCTCCCCTATATAAGAGCACATAAATTTCAGCCGATATATTATTATATATATAAGAAGATTTTTTTTTAAATTGTCCCAATCTCAACCAACCGGTAGTTTGTTGGAATAATAAAATTACCATTTATCCATAATATTTATTGTGGTCTTCGAACATAAGCCTCGATTTAAGAATGAGCCGAACTTCTCAACTCCGCAAAGTAGAGATTGAAGCACGTTGTCTCTTCTTAACTTTGATTAAACTAAAAACAGTAGTCAGTACAATTATTCTGACGAGTCTTAGTCACGACTATCGGCGTCTGTTGTTTTGAGCTGCATATAATAACCACAACATGTTTTATGCTCATTTACAGCTACATGCAAGCCAAACTCTTCGCATCTTAGAATGCGAGTAGACAGCCAATTTAGCTGCGGCATAAATATGTAAACCTAAAAAAATATGACTTATTGTGGCTGAGGAATTCTACAACATACTACAGAAAATGTTTGTTAGGTCTTTAAAGAGGGCAGCAAGAGATTTGATTAAGGCTGCCCAGTCTCATTTCCAATTCCTAAACTTACTACTTTAGAATTCGTTCTGGGTTGAACTTTGAAATAGCAGAACACACATTATACTAATATTCTAAGATATATGTTTGACGTCGAACACAAAGAACATAGCGGAAGGCCGAATATGTACGAATAACCACAATTGGAGGACGATTCATGCCGAACGTAGCTAACGGTTGACAACACTTTAAATAAAACCGATGGTATCAATTTCTCTGAGTAAAGCATCTAGGAAACCGTCAAATCTTATTTGCACAATTCAGACAATACATCCAGATGACTATTGGTCGGTCGCCTCATAAAAAATTCGAATTATCCTCGTACAACCCAACAAATTGGCCATTGTTAGTATTCGTTAATGTTGTTTAACGAAAAATAAATTAAAATCATCACGGTCACGAGCAGTTGTGATAGTGATACTCATTATTTAAGAAGGGCGTATATGTTCATAAATCTGAAGGAGCAATTGAGCATAGTTCTTCTTGGAATAACAGGAAAATAACCTGCAAAAATAAAATGAAAATCGTAATGCTTTTTCGTGGTTATTACTAATCAGTAATCACTAAACGAATTTTATTTACTGTTTATAAAATGTTTTTAAGTATTTTTAAATAACGTAGGTTGAAATGAGCCAATTTTTGGAAAAATTGTATCCCCCAAGCTACTCAGCTCTGCACCGCACTTCCACCATAAACTCAAAGACCACTTAACGCTCTTCAGACAAATCACTGAAACGATAAATTAACGACACTTCCTACTTAAGCCGTGTGAAAGAAGTGCTCAGAGTGCCGTGGCAAGGCGGGAAACCGTCTAAGCACAAATACAGGACAATTGCTTTCCAATTTTGAAGAATGAAGAAGAATAAAATAAAAAGCGCATATTGTTTACGCGCGTTTTGGAATAATGCCTATGATGACACCCCTCAAATCAGTACGTAACGAGCCTCAGGACACGGAAAAAACAGAAGTCGTTTCCACTTTTTCCTTTTCCACTCAATATTTTTGTTGTTGTTGCTTGCGCCTGAATGTTGCAGATTAAGCATACGCGAATCCTTCGAGACGCAACGCAAAGCAGCCTATCAGACAGGAAAGCATTTCGCTTAGATGCAGCCCAGCCGCCCATCGCTTGTCGCCCTTCGTCCTCTCTGCCAAGCTTGTGGTGTGGGTAACATTTAATCTGCACCATTGACTTTTGTTCACTACATTTTTTTGTTGAGAGTGGGTGGCGTTGGTGCTGCTGTGTAATACACCCTTCCAAGCCCTGTTCGCTCGCCCAGCCGCTCCGTCACTCGAGTGTTGGTAAA
This sequence comes from Cacoxenus indagator, assembly GCA_035041755.1. Taxonomy (NCBI): domain Eukaryota; kingdom Metazoa; phylum Arthropoda; class Insecta; order Diptera; family Drosophilidae; genus Cacoxenus; species Cacoxenus indagator. The sequence continues at coordinate 1,314,979 of JAWNKX010000067.1, forward strand.
TTTTATGCGAATATTTAGTTTTCTAGTTATCAGATGGATTTATCGAAACTTATTGTGTTTGTTTAATTGAATTTGGATTGCTGAGCGCCAAGGAAGAGCGTAAGAAGGAGCACGAGGACGATGCGAGTTTTTACAAACGCTAACGACAATTTCGCGTTTCAGTGCGCTCTGCTTCGCTATTGATAAAGCTTCAAGTGGAGCGGTTACCAGTCTGGAGTTGATTTCGGAATGTGCTTCTTCGTTGTAGTCCTTTCAATGCGATGTTGTTCGTAATTATTTTCTTTGAGGCGCAACCAGCGGGCGTAACTAAATCGTACGTCTAATTGCGGGTGGGAGATAAAATTGGGATTTACTTTACTTCATTTAGTTTTATAGATTTTCAATGGTTGACAGTTTAGAGGAATAGACATACATATATCTTGTTAAGAGGGCTTCCAAATTGCATAGGAATTTGGTAAGAAACTTCGAACATTTAATAGAATGCTAATCATAGAATGTTAATCAAGAGGACTTCAAATAACACTCGAACAAAGTTAACTCAAAAAAAAAATATATGTCTAGAGTATCTACATACGACCCAAAGATTTGGAAGTGCGATTCAATGAATTTGCGATAAAAATCGTGTAATAACATCTGTGTTTTGTTTCTTTTTTTTATAATGACACAGCGATTAACATTAAACGCAGTAAACTGCACGACATATTTGTACGATTAATAAAATAATGAGGCCATTACTTCCTTCTTGGGCGGTGGTCGTAGCCTTTTCAGTCTACGTCTTGTTGTGCAGCGTATGAGGTAGGCCGCTACCGGTTAGGGATGCGTCACAAGCTTTTCTCTGTAGCGACTGCTGTATGAGGTTAAGATAAAGGATTCTTCCAGTTACTGGGATAAAGTTGACATGTTATCTCCACCGATACGGAACCTTGCTCCCAGTCTGCTTAGGGAGCATGTACAGGAAGGATAATATCAGATCTCCCATGCTGGTATTTGCAGTAGAGATGTCCTCACAGGGTCAAGTTGAAGGTATGAAAGTTCCTCCTTAGTTACGACAGCCGCTCCACCCATTAGTCTTTTGCTTGGTTGATCCGACTTGTGGATGTTGTAACCAGGTGGAAAGTTAAAATCTGCCGACCGAAGCTCTATTTCAGTAATAAGCATAAGTTCGTTGAGGAACAGCTTCAGTTGCTCGATGTGCCCTGATGTGAATTGAGACATAATTGTTTGAGGAAATGGTTGCTCTCCTTAGGTTTATTAAACATTGATTGAAGTGGGTCAACTTGAGCTGTGAGGGATGTTTCTACAGCCTCCAACCTGCTAATGTTGCCAGGGGTCTGTTACGATTGCTGTCGATGCACAGCTTGGTAGTTAACGTTGGTAGGTCCCTTCGGAGGATTAGTTATCTGCAAACCTACAGGAAGTGTGCCCGCATACGAAATGTCACCCTTGGCCATTGCGGTCGGGACTTAACTCAGTCTCCTCGTAGAATATACCCACTTGCTGCCACGCACCGGTATTGAAATATTGGGTGTTGGGTTCTTCAATTTATTCTTCAATGCTCTGCAGTCCTTACTCCAAGAAGCTTAGTTGCCTACCTTATCAGTTTTGATAGGGAATGGTTTGCCAGCATCGGCGTCAAGAACCATTTTCTCGGCTTCGACAAGTATTTCAGTGGTGCCATCCTTATTTCCTGGGTCAGCTAACAGACACAGGAGCTGTGTTGATATGCCACGACTTTTAAGAGATACGTCAGCTGCGTTGATTTGGGCTGACCCCTTTTTTCACTTCTTTACACTACAATGACGGGAAAGTGGACTGGGTAATCTTTTGGCCCTAGCCGCTGCCAGCACACCTCCCTCCTGAGCACAAGCAGTCGCAGATAAGGTAGAAATGGGGACCCTGCCACAAGAAGCAACCGGCACCGAGGCAGCGCCAGTCAAAAATTGACTTTGAGGGGTTCGTTACGAACCCACAAACGAGCACATTTTAGATAAAACAAACCGGAAGATGGCGCTTAATTTTACCCGTTCTTATTATTTATTTAATTTTTTAACCGATGTATGGATATACAGATTTTTCTTTAAATTTTCCCTTTTTTTATGTTTATTCATTCTTCACTCGACTTTGTTTGACACAGCCTACATCTAACTTCAGAATTTACGACATTTAAGATTATTGGGAAATTTTGAAAACAATGACATGGAATCTAATGAAAACATCTACATTTTGGAGTTGTTGAATTTAAACTTGGTCTAACCAATTAGTCTTCCTTTTATTAAAATAACCCATTTAACTCAGCCATTATTTTTTCCCCTTTTCATACCATCATCATTTGTATTAAATACTCAAGCAACTTAACAGAAAATCTTTGCAAACAATAAAATGTCAAAAGCTTCAAATACGATTGGTGTTTCAAAGAAAATTTGCCGATTTCAAGGATGACAATTAAAATTTTGTTATGCGCTGTCAAACATAGCCCGGGGGTCAGTCGGCATCACATATGCGTGTAATGTATGCGCGTACTTATAAATTATGGTCGAGAAGTTGACATAAACAAGGTCCCAAGTGTCCTTTTCTGATATTGCTGATCAACTCGCTACGAGCACGACGAGCACGGGGATATGCGAGCACGGCTTTTATGACAGATTTCCCATCTCGATTACGAATAATCAGCGTAGAAGTGCTTGGGATATGCATTTGATGAAGAGCAGCGACCGTTCTAATTTCCAACACTAAAGTGTCACCAGGGACAAGTGAAGAAGCTAAAGCAGACAAAATGACGACAATGACGACAGCGGCGGGAACATTGAAATAAACAGACGCACAAAGTTTGTCACATGTGCCCCGTGGCTCGGAGCTGGTTACTGAGGGTGGCTCGAAAACTATGGTAGTCGAATCAGCCGTTGAAAACGTTCGTTTGTTTGCACACACTTCTCCTCTGGCTTTGTTGTTCCGGTTGGTGCTTATGAGTCCTTATGAGGAACATTGAATTACATTTTGATGATTGTCAATGTGACTTTAATGCCATTTTTCAACTTGACACTCGTGCGTGGTTCTTGGGTGGGGTGATGATGACGGAGGTCCGGATGAGCGAGGGTGAAGGTAACGCTTTAAGGTGCACGTGCCTTCAAAGCAGTGCTGAGAAGATGGAAGGCAGAGAATAAAGGGGTGTACGGCCTGAACGCAATGGTGACATCTGCGGATTAAATTGCAATTTGTGCTCATGTAATATTGAAGCTATGCTACTGGAGCACAAACGCAACCAGCACGACCGACTCTTATAGTACCCAGCTCCACTTCCGGAGTGACAAGCGAATTGTTGATAGTGAGTCGTGAGTTTATTGCGAATGGGTGGGTGGGCTGTTTGGTTGGTTGTCTTGCGTATAGGTTACTGGTGTTTTAGAGCTATTAATATTTGAAAGTGTTAGTAATAAAATTGTAAAATGCTTTTGTGTTGCGAATTGCTTTTGATGTTTTTATGGTCGATTAGTATTGCTCATTGTGGATGAGACGATTACATGCAGTTGTGAGCGTAACAAGGCGAATGTACTATTTTCTATTCGAAATGAAACAGAAGCGTAAAGTGAAAAGATGGCTATATATCGTTATAAATACTGACTTTTTATCAATATCTATGTTGGACCAATCAATAGGTCACTGAAGGCATCTTATGGTAAAAGGTGAATTTATCGGTATGGTATATATTGGAGGAGCCCCAGAGGCGCCGAGTTCACTACGTGTAAAGCAATTGAACAGAATCGGAGGACAGCTTCCAAGAAATATTTTAATTTGTTTGGCGTAATGGCAGGTTGATATTTCGAACTTCTGATAAGCCTGGAGATAAAGTGGGTCTGTGACATAGCAAGAGAGAACTGCCATGAATCGAAACAACGAATGTATGGTATTTGGGAAAGCCTGCCACATTAATAATATTTAGTAGATTTTGGATTCTGAAGTTCAAACTTAAGGATTTAGCATATTTTGACTACGCGTGTGTGAATGCTGTTTTCAATGTTAGAAATAACTAGGCACCAAAGCAATGATAAAGTTTGAACAGAGAGTAATGTAATGAGCTAACCAAGAAAGCGAACCTAAAGCTTAACCAGCTTAAAATTTTTATTTTTTATTTATTTATTTAATTATTTATTTATTTTTGTTTTTTGCTAAAAATATAACTGCAAATCTTCAAGGCACAATACATGTTTATCATATGTCATGGATATTCTTACAGATATGGATATTTTCGTATCTATCACATGCAAATTTCCCAGCATGTCGGGAACAAATTTATTAACAATGAAAATGTAACTGATTTGCGCAAACACCTTCAAATGCAGCCAGCTTCCGCTTAGTCAGCAGCAGGAGTAGCAACAGTGACCGCAGACACACTCCTGTTTGTCCCTTTAGTGCGAAAGAGCCGCCAGTCGCCGCCCACCCGCAGTATAAACAACTCAATTTGAATGCAGTTAACCGCGTAATTGGGGCACGTGCCGGCAGCGGGCGTGGCGCGTGTGCTATTTGCGGCCGAGCGACCTCCATAAGCTGCAACACAAATTGTAAACCAATTGGCAAGCAACTGGTTACACAAGGATAACACACACATACACACATACACACACTTATACACATATACACAGACACAAGCATACAAATCGTAATGCGTTTAGAGAGTGCGTATTCCATTAATTCTAACTTCATGGTCCGAAATTTGTGCGTAAATGTTTTCTCACCAAATAAATCGCTGCACACGTTCACAGCGTGTCCTTTATTCTGTCTCTTGGTCCGTTTAGCGTGCTCTTTGTGCCTCATTTCGTTTCGCTTTCGGAAAATTAACTGCAAATTATGGAAAAATCTCACACTCAGTCGCGTCTTGTTTTCCGTGTGCGGACGTTCGATTTTTTATAACGATTTGTAATGGATTTCAAAGTTTAGTTGGCTTGACAGGTGGCAATCCATGGGAAGTGATTTATTGCTTTTCAAAGTTAGCCGTAGAAGAGGTCATTCATCAACGATTCTTTAACCCTGACAATATTTACCGAACCCCGAACTTTCCCAACTTCCCACAAATATTTTAATTAGAATCAAAGAATTCAAAAAACTGGGAAGTCCCGCCGTTTTCTATATCTATTTATATATACAAAGTGAAAGTAAAATATGTATAAATGGTACCTATAGAGTTCGAAACTGCTGGGACGATAAAATTTTCAGGAAAACTACAGTTGTCTGGAGGGTAATTAGGAGCAGTTAAGTTTTGTGCGAAAGTCTGCCGATTAAGTCCGGAAATTCCATCCAATTACAATAGCTACTATTTATTTGTAAAATAAAGCAATTCGTTAGATTGTATGAACTATGAAAGAATCATATATAATGGAAGACAAGCGAATGAACACAGAAACAATAACCAATACCATGTCGGTAACGCAAACTCATAAGAATTTGCCCTACAAGAAATCACATAACGCCACTACAGAAGGTACAGAAATACAAAATATTTCCAGTATACAGCACATATAACGGTTTACGAATGCTGAAATTTGACGTTATTGAACCCATAGCTCTAAAGATTTTTTCTTTTCCATAAAAATAGGGATAATCATTTGGGATCACTGAATTCCCAGTTTTCAGTTATTCAGTTGTACCCGCTACTTTACCGTCATTGGAACATACATAGCTGTTTGTCGCCGAAGAGCAATCGAAAAGTTGAAAGTAGCGTTTACTGGGAGGCTATGGATCTTGATTCATAAAAATGCAGTTCAGTGTTCTGTCCAAAAGGCTTCTGTTGAAAAAAATGTAGACAGCCATAAAAACACTTTACTCTAGAGCCTGAGCTGCGAAACGGTAACCTCATTATATAAAATCAAGCAGCAATCCGATAGGTCTTCACAAACCAGAAGTGTTAAGCTTTTAAAATTTACCACCCAAATTGAAAACTGCTGACACACCGTTTAGGCTTCGATATATATGTACTCTAAATACTAGCTACACATCTTGCCAAAAACTTGGACATACCATACACAAAAATATTACAAAAACAACCCAGCATTCAGCATATCAAAACAAAAACAAGGAATGTTAGTCTAGAAAAATATTCCCAAAATTTTTTGCCGAACCTCGCTGTTCACTGACGACCGAAACACCCAGTACAATACAGCATTTGTTGATTATTCTGCTGCTGCCTACCTGGCCTCAGGGTGTCATCCTTCAGGATGTGCCTTTTGAGTTCATTCCTGCGCTGAATAATTTCCCAGGTTCCACAGTATTCGCCTGTGTTCTAGGCGGAAGCAGAAGCGTTCCAAAAAGAAATAAAATCTCACAATTGTCCTAAAATGTGACGCTTTAATAAAAACTCCTCATAGACTACATCTTATCTGGGTGCCCAAACACAAAACCCAAGGGCTATGTATATCACAATCAAAGTCATTGCTTCCGCCGAGAAGGACATGTACAAAGCAATCTAACCCTACCTTCGAGGGCAGATAGTTAAAAACTGGGCATCTTTACTCTACACAACTCTAGAATTGTAATCCAAATCTAACTAAGTTCCGCTACCTACCCCACAGACTGCCAGCGTTCCAAATGACGCATCTTTGTCTGCCCTCGCATTGGACTCAGCCCCATTACCCACCTGGTCACAGGAGACCCCAAGTCTCCTGGTTCTCTATAGCGACAGCATTTATCGACCATCCATATGCTGGATGCGTTACTCGGTATTTGTATAGAATGAAGATGTAAACGACAAGTGACCCTTTCTTTAGTCGCGTTCAGCCATTTTTGATAGGACTAATTCGTATGAGTTCACGTTACCGACATGCTAATGTGTTCATGCGCTCGTCTCCTTGTTTTGTAGTTGCTTTTATATATATAGACAAACATTCACACAAACCATACTACTTCTTTTTTTGTTGTAATTTTACCTCTTAGCTCACACAACATAACCCTGGTTTTTCGTGTCAAAACCCCAAAGAGGCGCCAAACGCGTCTAATTCAACTGTTCGCTTTCGAATTTTACATTTAACAGGTGCACTTATCAATGGCCTAATCAAACAATACTATGATTTTAATATTTTCATATAACTGACCACATACGAAAAAATTGGATACAAATTTCCGACTTTCCGGTTTCGAATTCTATAGGTAACATACATAAATTATACGATTACTTTAATGTATCTGTGTGTATATTTGTCAATTCTGATAAAGAAATTTAAAAAAATAACATAAAATCGAAACAGCAAATCAAAAAACCAAAATCACAAGGTTCAAAGTACATTTGACGCAAAAAAATCCAGCAACCACCTTTCCAGTAAAATGCATCGTTGAACCTCAGCTGCTGCTGTTTTCATTTGTTGCGCTAGATTTTTCTCAATCACTGGGATAAACCCATGGGACTTCCACGCTGGCATAGAATAGTTGCATTTATTTGCGTACACATTGTCTTGAGATAAAAGTGAACGCACAGAGGCGAAAAGTTACACTGCCAGCCTTACTAATGGGTATGGTTGTGGCGACTGACAGGTCGAAATGCCAACGGGAGCGCTTTTGTAAATTGCTTTGGTTTGGTTTTTCCGCAAACAAATGTTAATGAGTGAATTTGTTCTAATATCCAACAGCAGCAAAGCAGAAAACTACAAAATTCGGGGATTTGAAACGAAGTGGTAAGCGAAGAGTTTGATAGGAAGTCCGTCAGCGTGTTGTAGTTTAAAGCAAAATGGTTGAGCAGAAATAGGGTTTCAAAAGGACTTCCAACTGTGAAGGCAAAAGCAAGGACTAAGTGAGATACTGAAGATAGAGGGAAGTAGAGACCAAGCTCCTGAGGTAGTCAAATAAATGAAGCTGGTAATGAAAATAATTAGGATAAGTTGGCTTTGCACAGTCAGCCGGAGGAACTTGTGAGTTATTATGTCCTTGTTGTTCATTTATTGTTGCCGAAGTTTCACAAAATCTCGTCTTTGTGCTGGCATTGATGCTGCAACTGGCATTCGGCTTAATGTGCTCATTAAAGTTTTACGCTTACACGGAGCCTTTTGCGTAGAAGTCGATTGAACCCGTCACACAAAAAGAACAACCGGGTGGACAAGCACCTGACTGGGTGCTTGGGCCACCTTGCAACCGAATTCACGTGGCATAGAACGGATTTGTCATCAACCAACGCGAGAGAAAATCACCCATGTGGTCGTTATGACAATTCGCATTGTTTGCACGCCCATAAAATGGCACACCACACACACACACCAATACACACACGGAAAACATTTCTAACACAATTTCGATTTTTGCGCTCATTCCAAATATTGACAAATAATTGCCGGAAAACGCACACCAAACGCTCGCCTCGCTTGACAGGAGCAGCGTGAAGCGAAATTCATGCTCAAATTGTTGTGCTTTGCCGTTGCGAATTTAGGGTTACTCCTAGTGTAGATGGTAGTTTTAATGGTCGCTCATAGCGCAGCAATCGTTTTTATCAGACATCATCGGCTTCATTCTGCCACTGTGCTTATGGCAACGCAGCGTTGGCCAGAGTTATGAAGCCCATTGTTTGGCAATTCAGTACTTGATTGTTAGACTGGGCGGGTATTAGTTGAGCGGTTAATAACGAATATTGATCAGGAGCGTATTCGAGCACAAGGGAGTTACTTGATTCAGATACCTTCATAGCCTTTTGGTTAAACTCAGAACAAAGAAATATTTTTCTTTTATTTTCTACTTGTTCCATATTTTGTTCACTAAAGAATAATAATTAAATTTAAATAGACGGCGTCAGCCTGTCACCATGACTTGCCCATACATTATATTTAAATGGCAATCGAAAATCCAAAATCCAAAATTGGAAGGATATTGTAAACTGATAGCGAGTACGGTACCTAAAGTGTTTGACACATAATTAAAGGAGGTGCAATTCATTGTAGCAAGAATAGAATTTTGTAGTTGAAGAAATATAGTAAAAAACTTCTTTTTATGTTTTATTTTGCAAATGTTTTTAATAAGCGAATTTTATAGCAATAAAAATTGCTGTCATTGAGACCACCCACTTCAGGGCCAAAAATTCTTGAAATGAAATTCGGCTTTTGAAGGAAAATAAAATGGACACGCATTGGATATGGATTTAATTGAAAGAATCTAAATACGCTTAGTGATCGGTGAATGTATCATATTTTTCCTTCTTAAAAGGAGTATTTGTTTAAAATATGCATTCTTAATTTGCACACATTTTATCAAGGAGAAATGGAATTGATATTACCGGAGAAAAAAATATTTTATAAGGTTGTAGTCTTAGGACTGATGTCTAATATTAACTCACTAAACCGCTCCTGTTTGTTATTTCATCTACATGATGAAATGTCCTTTTCTAGCGTTGATAATTAGTTAATATTTGGCAGATAACTTCTATTTGTTCTGTCCTCAATAATGACTTAATAAATTCGTTTTTAATGGTTATTGTCGAGCGGGGCAAATTGCCATGTAAAAAGGACACCGAACATTATAATTTGTCTCACTTTAACTAAGACACGACTCATATTTTCGTATACATAGCGTAACAAATCAATCTGGAATATTGGCAGTGTTGGCAGTATTGGCATTATTTGCATTTTAAGCCAACCGACCGACCGACCGACCGACCAAACAACACTTTCAGAAACTCGATAAACTGCCAGCCACCGTGCCAGCTAACAAGCAATTTCCACTCGAGAAAATGCAATTCAATTTTAAACTAACAACTTAATCCTTTATTCAATTTGAAACCCATTAAAAGGACATTGCTTATCCTTTTAAGTGAATGCAAACAGATTTTAATGTAAATAAGAAAACGAGATCGATTTTCGATTCAATTCGATTCGTTTCGTTTCGTTTCTTCTCGACTCCACTCGAAGCAATTCGTTTCGATTGGCGTATCTTTGCATGCGCAAATCTTTTTGTTGTCGGCCGAATTCGATTGGATTGAATTGCGAGAACCCAAGCCGGACGCTGTCACACCGCAGCGCAGTCCGAAAGCAAATGGCAAGAAAAATTAAGTTTATCTGCAAAGTGTGGGCGGTGCAAGTATCAGAGAAGCTATTCGCCTTGGTATACATTTCGTTGGCAATTGACATTCGCAACCGCACTTAAGCGAGTTAACAGCATTCCGGCAAAGAAGAAAACAACTCGGTCGTCGTAAGATGTACGCTAGTATTTGAATATTTAATTTTGTTGTGGGTAGCATGGATTTTGTGATTCGTCTCAAGTCAAGTGTGCCAGTAGTTGGCCCAGCACACTTCAACCAAGCGAGGGGTTTTCGTTACTCTTAGGCTAAGGGCTCGTGTGTGGGTTTCAAAGCGGGCAAACAGTCAATGTTCCATATTAAAATTCGATTGAGCTTTGGCATAAGAATCGAACTTGTACTCGTATTCATAGAAAAACAACTCGTACTCTCGGCTGCACTCGACGTCAGTGCCCTCATCGTTGCTTTTTTTTTTTAATACGGTGGAGTTTACTTTTTTAAATGTGTTTTATAACAGTTTCTGATAACTTTCACACCCAAAACACTCGCACACAAACACACCGTTGCCACATGTTGACTCTCCTGCCCTTGCTTAGCACAGAGTTAATTCTTGCCTCCTTTAAGTAGAGTTTGGGAAATTCAGCATGTGCTCACGTATAATTTACCCTCAAACGGGCAACTTGTCAAGTATTCCGTATTTCTTGGATGAATTCCTTTTTGGTTACGAGGTTTTTTTATTTCATTGCCATTTGTTTTTCATGCGAGCTCTCTGCCTTTTTATCTGCTTAAATGCAAACTGTAATCCCAACCAAGCAATTCTTTCTGAAGTACAGTTGAACTTCGATAGTCCGAACAATTAGAAACCAGTGTCCGAATTACTGAATCGTCCGGGTTACTTGTTTTATTTTTTTATTTTTCATGAAAATATATCTTCTTTATATATCTATACTAGCAGAGCCTCGGCGCGTTTCTGCCTTCTTCGCTCTGTCTACTGCTGCGATTTTCACGTTGATCCCCGCAATCACAGGCAGTGGATTCACCATCTTCATTGCCACCAGTGCCCAGCAATCGATATGTTGAGCAGCGCCTCTGACTGTGAGGATAATGCTGCTAACGATAAGGGACATAAGCCAAATCACCAAAGTTAAAAACCAATGGACTGCCAACAGGCAGACGCATTCAGTCGAAAAATTTAACAAATTATGCAACTTCTACCAATTTAAAATGAACGACCAAGTACGAGTTGACCTCGCGTGGATCCTAATTGGTTTGTGGTAACTAAAAATAATTTTTATATATTGTCTTTGAAAGTCGCTTGGCAGGTCTTTTTAAATGTTCCCTACCATGCATGGTCAGAGTTGATTTAACGTATGTAGTTCGCAAATGTTAAGTAGCGTACGTCTTGTCAATAACTATCAAAATGTCTTGTTCAAAGGACATTTGCTCTTTGTTATTCTGTTCTATTTCGTTGCCCCCGTTGTTTTTTGCGCGTTGTTTCTTTGTGGCTCATGCCATTGTTGTTGTTGTGTTTGTCGCATGCCTTTCTTGCCCACAACTGAGTACAACTGCTAACGGAGCAAGTTTATCTCTGTTTCTCATTTCCTTTTCTTCAGTCTTCACTATGCATTCAATAACAATTTGCTTTGCTGATATGCGGTGTATGCTTTCTCTGTTTCTCTTATATGTACTTATAATACCTTCATCTCAGTCGGCTTATAAATGATGCGAAGTTTCTCTTTTTAGTAAGATCTACCACGTTATGTCCAATCTATAGACATGTTATAGGTTATGCTGAGACCCCGAGGTATTTAAAACTCCCTTTGTAGTATAGATAACTTACGTTGTATTATTTTCGGTGGTATTGACACCCCATCTGCCAAACCATGTTTTAGTGTTTAATCGGTGTCATTAAAGAAAATCCGCTGGCATATTTTACATAGAAGTGCCTATCAACTATGTAGCTTTTTACAAGTTGCTAGAAGTTGTCTGGGGAAAAAGTCTTAAGCTTTAGTAGTAATCCTTTGTGCCAGACTTGGTCAAAAGGTTGGTCTGTACTATGCTGCAGAAGTGTCATCTTTACCTGGCTAGGGTTTAGCTATGACTTCTACAACCTTCCATGATTTGGGAAAGTATTTAAGTTTCACGAAGTTTCAGAATGTCGTAAGTTGGTAGCTCTTTCAGTAGCTTTTCTGTTATCCCGTCATAGCCTGGTGACTTGTTTATTTAAGGCTTTTTAATTTTCTTGTGCTGTTATTAGGCGGATAGGTGGGCCTGGGAGTGATTTGTTTGGCGAGTGTTTTAGTGTCAATTGCATTTGTGGGTCATTGACAAATACCCTCAGCTAAGGTCTTTGCGTTGTAAGCTTCAGTTTTCGCCCAAGTACCGACTAGATTTTCTACAGGAGGATTGTGTGCTGTCCTTTTTTCAACTAATTTTGTTATCTTTCAAAGTGACTAATTGGTATGGACGGGGATAGCTTTTTAATATAGCTTTCAAATGTTTTGTAAGAGTGTAATTTCAATGCTTTTTGCAGATTCTTTGCTGTTTTGTTTAGTTTCCTTTTGTCGTCAGAATTTCTTGTCGATTGCCAGATTTTATGTAGTTTCTTCTTGGTAACTATTAGAAGTCGGATTTCAGTAGCTGTGAAGTGCTTTGTCAGTTTTTTTGGTAACATCGGCGTTGAAAGAGGGCACGCTGTATGCTTGGCGTTGAAGTGACCTGCAGCCAGAAATCTTGGACCTAAATATCTGAAGTAATTGTTAAATTGCTCAACTAATATTTTGTGCTTGGGTGGGCAGTATGGAGCAGAGTTTGCCAGGGGACCGTTGCCAACATATATTACGATCTATATCAATTGTATGCATTCATACACGTATGTTGGACTTCTTGTGCTAAATGTTTAATGTGCCGTTACTTTTGACAGTTGTCACATTGAAATGTAGTATGTTTGTGATGAGGTGGCTCGAAAGTTATTTTAGTTTGGAGGAGATGTGTGTGATGTCGCACGCATCACATCGATTGTGATCAATTGTGAAGAGGGCAGTTTTTGTAGTTCTTTGCTGGATACTGTAGATATTAAGTACAAAATGACCTAATTGTTGGAGCTCTGCTCTGATTTCTTCCATATCTGACAAGAATGAAGTATAGATTTTGTTAGGATTAATATCTTTACTGAGGGTCTGAAAGCCAAAATATTGGCATAGTTCGCATACAATCATATACAGCAACTCCTTTTGGATTGAAAGGTCTGGAGCCCCACCGAGTGTTATTCGTATGACGAAACTTGTGCATCTTTCAAGTAGTTGCTCAAGGTAAATACTTTGCAACGTATGTATGATGTTTCAAAAGTTTTCTTCACGGTCTTATTACTTTAGGACAAACTTTTGCATACAGAATAAAAAATAGATATTTGCCACTAACCTTTTGACTTTTGACTTTCATACAAAATATACTGGGGTGAGTGGCTTGGCTGACTGACACTTGTGTTTTTCGGAACGAAGACCCGACCAATTAAGCATTGCAACAAAAACATTATTTCATTGGTTGATGGCGAAGGATTTCTGAAAAATCACTTTGAAACAAAATACTTTTCTCAGCGAACATTATTCTAGGAAATCTAGGAGTATAATTCCTTAGGGTTGGTGTGGTACAACCTTTGTCTTTCAAACTAATAAGCTGTCACAACATTGAAACTGAGAACCTCTTGGCACGAGGCAAATAAAAACCACTTCAAACTGGGATTAAGCACTTAACTCAGGTTTGCTTGCTCTAAAGAGAGTCGATAAATATGACCATGAAAATCGATGCAACTCCACAGTGATATGAAAGTTGCGTGATATTTTCTGATATAAATTAAACCAGCAAATGAAGCTAATTTATAAGGTAATTACACGTGAATACTGCGACGCAGTCAAGCACCCATGAAATTTTTGAGTAAATGAAGAAAATAGGACTAAAGAAATGTTGCCAACTTGAAGTGAACAAATCAGTCAGTTCGAGTACTTTTTGGCGGCTTATTTCACTTATCTTTGTCACCGTTATTCTCTCAGCTGGCAAAAGGGCGAATGCGCTTTGATGCGTCGCTCATAAGTAGGCAATAAAATGAGACTACGGACATGTTTGGGCCACTTAAAGACTAAGCAAGCGACGCGTGTAACACTAGAAGAAAAAATAAATCTTTAAATAGCAATAAACTGGTTGCTGACCTCTGAAAATAACGCTTTGAGCAGGATACTTCATTCCTTTCGACGAGCCCTAAATTTTCTCAATTTTTTCTATTGAAACCGAATTTCAACACATTTGGTGAGCTCATAATCCCTTAAGGCTCTTTAAACTTTACACACTTGTAGACACAAAAACGTAAAAAATAAAAATAAAAGATGCGATAAAGGACGAAAAAATTGGGAACGAAAAAGAGGATAAAAACGAGAAAAAACGGGTTAAGGCAAAAATTGTATCCACCCACTTGAGTTTTAATTGAGTGTGTGCGTGTAAAAAGGATAATAAGGATAAGGAAATGTATGTACGATTGTGTGAGTGAAGAGTAGAAAGGGATATATACATATATATGAAGAAAAATTTTGTTTAATACTTTTACATTGGAAAATCTATTCGGGGATATTCTTGTTAGTCCACAGAAGTGGAATGTCCGGATGATAGGATGGTTGATTAAATATTCAATGCTCAAAGGAGAAATTCTTAACTTATTATTTTGAAAAAATTATTTTCTCTTATCTAAACTATAAATAGAAATTTTCAAACTCAATTCTAGCTGAGAAAACTGTTCGAAATTCTTGCAGCACGAAAGGCACTCAAAAAAAATATATATATTTCAGGGAACACACCAATTTCAGCTGATTTTGTTGTTATGTGTTACATCTTCAATTTTGTTTGTTGTTTTGGCGTTTCGTCATGTCAAGGGGGTGAATTTCCGTACAATATCACCACACTGTCCTACGCCCGGACATAAGTTTTAAAGATTCGTTACGACAGAGTTCAAGTTGTTCTATTTTATTATACAATATTGTTATAAGAATTTTTTACTATATGTCTAGAAATATTGTCCGCTTAAGAGAGGTGCCTGCCTTAGATGATGCCTAAACTCTATTCAAGTTAAAGAAAACGTGAATTAGCGATACCTACTTACCTTATATTGTTACACTTTAAGAAACTTCTCATCTTATTTGTGTGCGTGCACCCTTGCGCCTGTGTGCGTCGGAATGGTTAGCAGAGACAAAATAAAAGCTTTGGTTGAAAATCTGTAAGCATATATCCCCTGCTCATACACATGTGTGTATGTGTGAGTGTGTGCAATAACAAATTACAAGAGAGGTCATTTAAAGGGCATTTAAATGGACAGACTGCAAAAGTTGGCATGGCATGACTGCATGGCGATAAAACTTTTACACTCGACAAAACTTACAGAGAAGTATGAGTAATTGAATCATTTATGCTGCTAATTGGAGTATATCCAGCCGAAGTTCCTTACTTCTATGCCTGCTATTCCACTGGCTGCTTGCTTAAAAAATGGTAATTAGCAGCTTAGGCATATTTTTCAATTAGCCACCGCATCTTTTTTCTTTTTTTTTCTTGGCGCAATTAAAAAATGAAAGGACGAACAGAAAACGTAAATTAAGCACAGCATCCTATAATGGAAGAAACATTTTTATTTTCTCAATTCTTGTTATTTTTTCCTTTTTCTATTCCATTTGTTTTTTTTTTTTTTTGTGTTTGTGTGTGAAGCAAACCAGAAAAAATTCAACCAGCACATGAATATTGTAAGTCGATTTCGGCTACTGTCGATCCTAGCGAATGCAGTTCTGATATTTTCAAAGGACACCGCTTCTAACTACATTTTGTAATGCCTCGCGTAAAAACACATCGCGCATAAATTCTAATTAGCTTAACGAATCCGAACTGGTGTTTAGGTAATCTGATCCTCAATATATCGACGGCAATGCGAGCCGTGAGGCAGAAAAATTAGTTACGCAAATTGTTAAATTAGAGACGGCACGCTGAAAGGGAAAGTGGAATGAAGTAGGAACGCTTCACAGCAAAGGGAGGAAGCCATTAAAACAAACAAGCGAAAAGTCAATCAAATAATGAGCTCAAGAGCAGACACAAATTACAAAATATGTATGGCCTAAAGGCATCTGTAGGGGGGACAAACGAAGAAGGAAGTCGCTCAAACTTCGGGCCCACGACGATTGATTTATCAACAAAGCACCCACTTCCTCGGGAATTGGAATGGGGCCGTGTGTTGGTTAAGCGAGTTTGTTGACAGCTCGTCAGATAATTACACGCCACAATGAGTTTAATAACTTTTCAGTGGAAACCGTTGGCGTTGAGTCTCGCTGTAAGTCATACCCAGAAATTATTCGCGCTATTATCAACACTTCAGCACGATAAACATTTTAATTAACACAGCAAACCAGCAAAGATATACAAGCTCCCTTTGCTCCCCTGTCACCAATACATCTCAACCATGCCTCTGTTGCCTTAAGCATAAGCTTCGTTTGATGGCTGCTTAACTCCTCATTTCGCACTTTACACATAAATTGCTGGAACTTCATGGAACTGACACCCCTCGCCGCACCCTCAAATTGCTTTGATATCCAAGAGTGCGAAACAATGTTTTATAATTTCTTCCTTCTGCTGCTGCCGGAGGCATTTTTCTGCTAGCACTCTTGTATGTCTCTGCAACAAATTTTTGCATTTCGATTTTTGTTTTTTGTTTTTTGTTTTTTGTTTTTTGCTTTTTATTACTTCTCATCTCATAAATTAAAACATCGCTGCTCAGTAGTTTGTCCTGTCTTCGCGTGGTAGAAAAACGCTGGCATCATCTGAAACAATGGACAAACTCATTAATTTAAACGAGATTTGACGCGCGCTTTGATAAAGCCCCAATTTATATTCGCAACACCAGCCACAAAATGGACAAAAAAGAAAATAAGAGAAAAGTGAGATTTTGAAAAGCTGCTAGCAGAACATGTTGCTTAGTTTGGAGCAGCAGGGGCTTAGGAAAGTTTAGTTCACTGTGAGAATTGGGTTGATAAACAGTATAGTTGGAAAATTGTTCGAAGAACCTCAAATTAAAAAGTTCTTCATGCTAAGATCTTAATGAAGAATAACTAGTTAAAAAATATAAAATAAAAGAATAATATTACATATAATTACAAAATATTGAAGGATATGGATATGCCCTGCGTTGCCATCAAAGACAAATAGAAAATTTCTCTGAAAATAGTGAGATATCTTAATTACCTATATTTTGGCATTTATTGTACATTATATAGTTGTATTACATTTCACAATTTTATATAAAAATATTGTATTTATTGCATTGAACATTTTTATTAGTTCACTGAAATAACGCCTCGAAGAAGATTAAACTTAAGTCTTCGTACTTGTAGAGCGCAAAGAATGCGAGAAGCAATTGTAAATCAAACAGAGGAAGGAAGGGTTACAACCAACGAACCAATCAACAAAGAACGGTGCAAAGGTATAACTTTTCTATTAATTTTCTTCATTAAACTGGGCTAAGTCACAACATATGGGTTCGCTAGTAACATATGTACATATATGTAAAAAAAAAAAAATATGTATAAAAATCAATATTTTTGGTTTGTATTTGTATTTGTCCATCGACAAAACTTTGTCTAATTAGTGCTTGTAATTGCGCAAAGACAAGAGGTAAAGATAAGTACAATCTTTCAAGGAAAAATATGTCACCGTATCGAATCATTTGTTCTGGTCTTACCGAAGTTGTGTCTCTTACGATTCTTCCGAAGTTCAACATGCTCATATTCTTATGTGGTTTATGTACCAGCTATTATATAATTATTATTATTATTATTATTATTATTATTATTATTTTTTTGCTATTCATGTAAAGGCAGAGCTCAATGAATAAGTCCGTTCAACAGAACATAGAGTTCAACAGTTCGGAAAGCAATCTGGGACACCTTTTTGAGGAATTCGTTACAGTTTCGCATTAATAATATGGTTGAGCAATAGGAGCTCCATGTACTCATACCTTACGACTTGGAAATATACAGTGCACCGAAACAGTTAATGAGTTCGCTAGGATTGGTTTAGACACGACGAGAAAGAGTTAGACATAATGTTCGGCCCTCGATTGCACTTTATAGGCACAGCGCAGATGAAATTAAGTAGTCACTTGTCAAACAAGGAAATTCATGTAGCCGATGTGGAACAAATGATATTTATAAGTGAGCTAAAAGTCACTATAACCTAGCCTAACACAACCTTTATAGTCGTATTAACAGGACTGCAATAGAAGAGTGCAGTTGAAGGACTTCATTTATTGCCATTATTGGCATTATGCACCCTGCAGCGAACTATAGCGAACCGATAGGTAAGCTGTCAACGAGAGTTCAAGATGGTGGATGATGAATGCAAAAACTCGCATTAAGAATAGTAGCTAAAAACTAAGTTTTATGTAATTTTAAAAGTAGCGATAATAATTTAATATTAGCTTATGCTAATTAGTTAATAATGGTCGGTTCATGATGAAACCAAGTGGATATATAATTTATATAACTGACCACCCAGGAGCGACTTTTGCTCAGTGTATTCATTTCTCTACTCCTTTATCACAGACATACTAGAATAAAAACACCAGAACCACAGAAAAAGCCAAGTTATCCACTTTCATATCAGCCGCTACTCTATTTGCAAAAGCAATTAATTTTTCGGACAACGGCGCTAGACATAAATTACACCAACTTATTTTTTTTTGTAAAGCACTGCATATCTTCTGGCTAACAGAGCGCGGTGCAATTAAGGGTACACTACACCGAAGACCAAAATTCAAATTAAGAAAAGGAGATGGTTAAAAGTTGAGCTGATGGACAGTTTTAGGTGTATTTACTTATCAGTTTTATTTAGCAAATTTCCAACTTTGAAATATGTATTTACAAACATGTGATCGAATCATACACGATTGCTCAGACAATCCTTTGTAAATAAATAGGCAAAAGGATTTAAGTCGCACACCAAGTTAACAAATCAAAGCCATCAGTATAAAAAAACACTTCAACGTACAACGCCAACGAGCACGCACTCGATGAAGGCTGACAACAAAGGAAACAACATTTTTTCCAGGCAAACATTGTCTATTTTTATCTCTTTTTCGCACAAACACATAGGGGAAACTGTTAAAGGACTTGAGCGATTTTTCAATTCAAGTTGACAGCAGCAGGCATTGATTATGCGAGGCGCTTTGAAGGGTTTGCGTTGCACTCGGGCGCACGGGTATATCATGATGGAAAGGAAAAAAATTGAGAAATCCTAACAAACTAAATACTTCAAAATTGGTGTAAACAATTTTCGAAAATGTTTTCGTAACCCTTTTCAAGCAGATGGACGTACGCGAAAGAAATGTCTCTGTTCGCTGTATTTAATTTTTACAGAAGCCACATTAGCGACGCCAATTACATTGTAGTGAAATTTGTAAAAAATTTGAATTCTGCCACATCATTTAATTCCGTAAAACCCAAAGCAAATGAGCAGACACACATATGTGTGTATCCTTGCGCAGGATATACAATGCTAACTGCTCATTTGCTACTCGGCTGTGGAAAATTTTTAAATTATTACTCGACGTAAACTCGCCTCAACTCAATTCGACTTGACTCGACTCGACTCGACTCTGCTCGTTCGATTCAATGCAGTGAAATTAATTGTCTGATTGTTTGACATGGTACCCACTGCGAAAATTTAAATAATCTTTGTTGTTGCCTTGCAGCGAAATGATAAATTATTAAATTAGCTGTGGCTGCTACCATTTCGGTGGTTGGTTGCATGACACGCAACACGCTCAGAATGCGTCTCACCCAGTCTGAATTCGCTATTGTTTGAGTGTCCTTACTGTTGTCGCAGTTGCTGTCGTTGTTGTTATGTCTTACAACTTGAATCCTTTGTTGCACTTTATTTGGTAGTAAATAGAATTGTCAAGGGACACTTACCGCTTAGACGCCGCATTTTGAATCAAATTACGAGGCTGGTTTCTGTTAATTTGCCTTTGCACTTCCTCTACCATTACGTATACCACGGCAGTTCACTATGAGGGGCACAACAACTATCATTTACACCGCGAAAAATTTTATTTTGCCTGAAAAGCGATTAGTCAATTATATAAATTGTCAATTATATAAATTCTGTGAAAGGCATTGATTCGCCCTGTTTCGTAAGAGGGCCTCCATATTATACAACTTTAAATTTGCTTTAATTTAAGCTTTGAGAATGAGAGCTTCGTCACCTTTGAATTTTCCTTTGAGTATCATCGCATGAACTACATTGATTATCAAATTTCTTACCATTGAAGAAAAAAAATGTGTTTCGTGAACATATGCTTTTTTCTCTCAAAGAGTATACATCATGCAGAATTAAAGCGGTATGAAGAATAATGAAAAAATAAGATATACCAAGAAGAAATTTTGGAATGAAAGGCTCAAGAAAAGACAATTATTTACATATAAAAATTTATTGATAGAATTGGACAATTCCTTTGACCAAGAGTTTCACAATTTTTTTCGCTTGTGCACTAGTGCACTATTGTGCACTAGACTAAGCCACTACAACGCGTGGACGGATACGCTAGTTTCCTATAAAAAAATTTAATGGAATTTCAAAACAAAAACCTTCGTCTTCGTCTTGGAAGAATATATATTAAAAATTTCATACCGATCGGTTAACTCAGTCAAGCGGGGTACTCAAGCATAGAAACAAACAACGTTTGTACAAAGCAGTTATCCAGCCCACAATATGTTAGTTTGTTTATCGTTATGCGTTTGTTTAGCGTTATGATTTGAATAGTAAGAATCCTTAGTTTATCACATGTACAAACTAGTGTTTCTTTTTATAGATAGGATAAAGTTTGGTGGAAAAGTAGCTTCCGAAAATGAGAGTCATGTGTGGCATTTTTTTCCCATATAACAAAGCAACTATTTTTCATGAAATATTTTCTATTGTTATTCATAACCTCTTGACATATTTCGAACAAAGTCATGATGCGGTATTTGTATAACAGAGATTCAGAGATTTCTGGTAAAAAGACTGGTGCAATACCGGTTTTCAGTGGTCTAGGGAAAATTCTGCATGGAGCGAAATAAATAGTAATCACATGGTGCTAGGTCCATACTTTATGCGGGTGGTATTAACATTGTTGCAGCTCTTAATGCACAGGACCTTTAAAAACCCGAATAAATCTAGGAGTCTTGTTTCTGGCCTCCAGCTGTTTTCATTTCATTCATAAAAACGAAAATAGGACGATGCCGCAGACTCATACGTTAACTCGAATGACGCAACAAATCAAACTAACATCACACGCTCAAGGTACACATCGACTCTGTATATGTTCATAGAAGTGACTGTTAACCTGATTTATTGTGAACTCATGCAGGGCTCTATTTGCCACCAATCCATTATTATTCAGCGCCCTGAACGAATTCCAATTTAATACTTTACAGTGTACTTCCCGAAAAAACTAAATGTGTTTTGTTCATTATGCAAAACACGCGTCCTTCGGGTAGTTCTCGTAAACACAAAACTATTTTGGTGACCTCTCAGCATTCAGCACTCAGCTCTCAGCATACAATTAATGTCGCCCCGGGGTCGCCGCCGCGGCATAGAGTTCTCCGCTGCAACACCATAAAACATGTCAGCCTGAACGTAAATATAAAAAAGGGTCCATGCCGATATACGGAAGCTGAAATCGAACTTGTTTGCTGGCCCTCAGGGTAGTTGTGGGTTAAACAATTTCAAACACATTTATTGTAAATTACGTTGTTTGTTTGAGTGTCGACTTGATGCACATTTTAATTGATGTCAATATGCAGCCCTTTGAAGAACACGTCCGGCAGTTCTGCTATTTTTTGTGAATAGCACTTATAAAGCTGCGGGCGGGTTTTGTGGACTGCATTTGGTTGTTGGACAAATATTTGAAAGTTATCTCGGAAATGTTGAGGTAATAGACATCTGCCATTATTTATTTTTCTTTTTCAGTTTTTTCGATTGTTGCGTTGATAAGAACTTACCTGTGATCGTCTTGTACTAAACCCACTCTCTCGCTACATTATGCAAAATATTTGCGCATATTAAAAACTAATTTCAAAAGCCAACAAACCAATAAGGAAATCAACAAATTCTGGAAGCCATGCTTAAACAAAATACATAATGCAAGTGCAAACATATTTTACCAAAGAGGGTTGCTGCTAAGCCCAAGGCACAAGTGGAAAATCCGTGACAACAGGCAGGAGTACAGGTAAGCGTTTTATGGCAGAATTGACAGGAAGACATTCCCCGTTAATTTTTGTACCCTCCGGATTCTAT
Organism: Cacoxenus indagator; assembly: GCA_035041755.1. Lineage (NCBI taxonomy): Eukaryota > Metazoa > Arthropoda > Insecta > Diptera > Drosophilidae > Cacoxenus > Cacoxenus indagator. The sequence continues at coordinate 1,337,306 of JAWNKX010000067.1, forward strand.
TATGAAGGAAGTTCATTTGTCAGAACCGGCTGAATCCGATGACTACGTGAAGTATCTGCAATATAGACCACAGATTCAATTTAAAGATCTAATTTGAACAAATTTTTCTTTGTTGACCTTTTGAGTACCCTACGTTTAGTGGATCGTATAGTCTGCCGTCCTATAGTATATTTTAAAAATAAATTTATTTTGTTTCAGTTCTTCTTCCAAATATTTTTTGGTGTGAAGAGTATTACGCCTTCCTCGCAGTCGAAGTTGACGTTGTTTCCTATTTATTTACTTTTTCTATTCTTTTATTTTATTTATCTTTATTATTACTTATTTTTTTTTTTAGCCAATGGCGCAACAAATTAAGTAAAAGCCACTCGCACAAGAAAAACATCAACATCAACTTCCGCCATTTGGAACTACATCATCAAATCAACTCATCATCACCAGCGTCAGCACACACATCTTCGTCATCATCATCATCATCATCATCCTCATACATAAAGGAGTGAAATCTATGCCGTAATGAACGTAATTTAGAAAATATGTTTCATCGGTTAATTTTCACGAGAATGTAAGGGTTTCATCACAGCCAACCATCGACGCCATCTTCTTAACCAGTATGCTGTTGTTGTTTCGTGCGCCCTTCATACACCTTACCAACACACGAAATCAAATCAAAAAGTAAAATGATATTTTTCATTATTAAACACAATAATGTGGTTATTATATTTATGATTGCGGGTTCCAGCAGTCAATGGCAATGGCGTCCACCCACTCGGCTGCCGCCTGCTCGATTTCAGCCACTTGTGTGTTTCTGGTTCCGTAGTCCTTGGGGAGTCGCTGCGTTGCTGTTTGCCTTCATTGTTTGCCTTTTAGTCTTTTGGGATTTTGTTGCTTAATTTTAAGTGCTGCTCACAATTGCCAAACAACAAGTAAAAAAATAGAGTAGAGAACTCCGAACCAAAACCGCAAGAGTGTAATGCAATTATTGGAAGGCAACGCCGGAATATTTCTCGCTTTGTTTATTCTTGTGTTTGTGTGCGAGCGGGCAAAAGTTTGATTTATATAAAAATCAGGGTGAAAGTCGCGTGGAAAAACTGCCAAAAGAACAAACCAAAACATTTATTTTCCATTGGCAAACGGCTTTATTTTCTTTCCATTTTCCTCCTCTTTTCGTTTACTTTCTTTCATTTTGTTTTTCTAATTTGTAATTAAAGTTGAATATTTGCGGTGTAGTGCATTATTATCTAATCAAGTCAACCTTAACTGCAACAGTCAGCCTCAAGATTTGTGGCCTACGCTGACTTAATATTGGACGAAGTAGCGGTGCTACTCAACGTCATACGATTCGCCACACTTTCACATACATATGCGTGTCAAGGCAACTGAATACATATTTTCCATGCCTTTCCCCTGGCTCTTTCTGTGACATACGCGGCTTTCTTGTAATCTACACCGTCGCTCAGTGAGAGCATAGCTAAAGTTACACCCAATTTGGGCTCGAATTACATATTAGAATATCCTACACAGTCTTCAAAAGTCATGCAATCCCATAGGTCATGTGAGGAGGGGTAACACATTGACAGCATTTTAAACTGATTAGCGCTGCCTTTAGTTGGTGGTTGCGGCATGAGAAAGGATTTGACTTTGTTGACGCCTTTCGTGACGCAACGTCTGTCTGCGTCCGCTGCCACCTTTCGATCTGTTTTCTGGGTCAATGAAATGCTAAGCAGATACGAAAAATTTCCGTAGAAATTCACGGCAGAAAGGATTTAAATGAATACGCGAACTGTAGCTATGACACTTTTCGGATGACGGACGGATGGACGGATTTTTTCTTCTCTTCTTGTCTTCTTGTCTTTTTCTTTGTTTTACTTTTTGTTTTACTAATGCTGAGTTCCGTAATTCAGCGGTTCTCTCATTCGATCAACTAACATGTTGTGCCTTTAAGGTACATTGATTTATTGCTTCGCTGCTCTTTGTAATTCCTAATTTCTGTTTTATGGTTTGAGACTTATTTAAAATATTACAGCTGGGCGTCTTCGTCTGCCCTTCTAAACTGTCAACAGTAGCTGTGATATATCACAAGCCCACAGACCCGTTGTGTTCGCGCATAGCTTTTATGATTAATCACTGGTAATTAGTTTGATTAATTGCCTTATTAGTGATAGTTTTGAGCGCATTACATAATGTGTGATAATACGGTCGGGGATTTGCGTTTGCGCTCTGATTATATTGCGACAATAATTCATGATTATCGTGCGTGGCATGGCTTGTGAGAAATGTGTGAAGATCGGATTTGAGGCATTGGATGTCTAGAAGATAAATAATATACTCTTAGCGCCATCACAGCTATATTGAACAAAACTATTTTTTAGACCAGCATAACTTTATTCGCTAAATGCTGAATGAAATAGAAATGATTTTAATACAGAAAGAATTGTATATAAAATACATTGTATCAAATACAGGAAAGAATTACATTCAGATCCCTTTCCATTTTATCAGCCGAATCCCTTTTAGCATTAGAATTTTATTCCTTTCAATCGCAAGCATAGTATCCGTCATTCGAATAATTTATTTTACCATATGTATGACAATAAATAAGCTTAATTCCAAATATATTAAGTTATTAATGTAAAATGTATAAATTTGAGCTATTCTTTGTCTAATTCACTCGTTCGCTGTGTCCTTTGTTCCTTTGTTTAAATTGGAATTGCTTCTACGATTCTTTTCCAAGTACGACAACTTCCATTTGATCCTCTTCGAACCATTATTTTAATTAACTCACAAAGTATTGCAATAAATGCAATACTTTTATATAAGAAAATGTGGAACTCTCAAACTAAATAATAAACTAGAAACTTAAGTCAAATAAATAACGCTGTGGAATACGAATTGTGCCTCAAGGCGCAGCCTCTAGACATATATCTTAAGCAAATTTAATTCTGGAATTCCTGGTTGGTACGCCACCAACCATCCAGATGGCAAGCCCTATGGTGAAAGAGTCATCGGTAAAAGATCTCGGATCAAGCATTACTACGTTAGTGTGTATAGTGTAAATATAAAAATTGGCAACCTCACTCTAGGAACCGCGCACAGCTGTCCACGATTTGCAATAACTGACCAGAAGTTTTTAAACTTCTTCGATTGCTTGGGATATCGCCTTATAGTTGCGGACGATTACTATTAAAACAAACCAAAAGAAGAAACAATTAAACAAAGTGTTCGTTAATTTTTACTATTATATAGACTTTAATCGTACTTCCTAATATATTATTATAACTTTGCAAGTTTGTTTGTTTAAGACACTTTTACGAAAAACTACCACATAGGGCTCGACCTGGGTAAGACATAGAGTACTTTTTTCCCGATAAAAGGGTCCCATGGAATAATTTCAATGTTGGTGCATATCAGGCGTGCGAAGTGTCAGGCGGAAACTATTAAAAATTAACAATAACGAAATGGATTACTGTTAGTTTAGATGGACAACAAAACAAAATCGGCAAGTTTGCTTTGCACTTGTGTGTATTTCCACACAACTGCTTAGGGCACAATTTTTCAATACATTCAAATTACGACTGGCGAAATGTACATACTCTGCATTTGGCCGAACAGTCTTAGTCTGTTTTTGTACACCGTTATAAACAGCACTCATCACATTTGCTCCATCATTACGTTGACACACACACACACTTTTTTCCATCAATAATTTTATCAATAAAAAATGTAGTCCCCTGCTTGACTAAGTCTGCTGTGCTATCTTTGATGGCTGCACAAAAACCTAAAAATACTTCTCTTACTTCCAATTATTGTATATCGACAGGTTCTTCATTTCCCGATCTGGTTACTACTGCATACCTCAGAAAAATGCTTTACTGATCTACCTTAGATATGTCCTGTGTAGTATCCCTTATGATAGCGAAAACGGTAATACTCTAATTAGTTCTAGCACATTATTCCCTAAGCACTCAATCAATTAATTTTGAATTGTTGGACTCTGATATCTTGTAGATACTAATTATGTTTTTAGATCTGATTTTAAAAATGCTTTCGAATATAAACAATGTAAAAAATAAACCTAAAAGTGAAATACTAGCAAAATTCTATCGAAATGAAAATTATTACCTTTGGGCACATTCAAAACTTGTTATTATGTCGAGCAACAACTCTAGAACGGACAGAAAAATGCCGTTATCTGTCATCTGAAATCCAATAAACTTTTTGCTAGGGTCAGTATGATATCGAATAACCTTGTAAGAACCATTTTCCGAAATGATTCTTCTTTACGAGTTTCATTTTTAACTTCCTTGTCGATAGCAGCATTATTTTCCCAAAGTTTGTTCATAGCACATGCTTTTGTATGGCACCTCGACAAACTGTCTATCTAATAAGAAGATATCAACCAGCAAGGTTCACAATATGCAGCACCTAGGACAGCCAAAAACGATTGACTGGTCCATAGTCCAAGATCGAAGGCGTCATCGTGGCCGGGGGTATTTCTAACTGCAATTATTATCGGATACTCTTGTTTTTTTATAAATTTAAAATAAATAAAAGAAAATAAAAAATAAGGATATTTACATTAACTTGTATGAATATCACTCTGAAGATCCATGCAATTACTCGCGACTCAGTAAATAATAAATAAATACATAATAATAAGTCACAATGTCCAACACAATTTTTATTACAGTTTGGGGCTCATATGATCAATTGCTTCAGAGGTATGAGTTAAGGATCTCGCAATGAGTCAAGAGGATATATATATTAATATTATATTATTGTAAAAAGTCTAAAAATTGCCCACCAGCAAACTTTAACTTAAATCAATCTAATTTCTTTAACTTTAACTTAAATCAACCTAATTTATGAATTTCAAATAACAATCAACAATCCAACGGTCTTTAGACTGAGACTGGGACCTGCATCAACCTACAAAATATAGACTTCTATTTCGTTGTCGTTAATCTCGTTCATACACCTACTCGTACCTTAAATTTCATTTCATGGTCCCTCGGTTGCATACAACTGTGAATTTTCGACCCTCCATTAATATTTAAATATATCTGTGTTCACCACTCAACGCTTTAATAGCAGATTCGATTTCCGTCAGTGCGGGCAATAAATCACAGCATGACAACGTCAAATCCGAAATCACCACAAAACAATTTCGCAGCCCAAATGACCAAAAGGACATACACGTACACGCAGAAACAAACATCACGCACACAGGCACACAATGCCACTCGAAGACTGCATGTAATGTGAACGAACCCTCGCAAAAGGTGTGGAAAAATGTGATTTTGTAATTGATACTAAAAAGCCCTTAATTGGCACCTTAACGTTGCTGATTTTCTGACAAATTTTCCCAAAGGACGGGGATGACGACCACGTTGATTAGGACGATGCCGACGACGGCCAAGGACGACCAAAGACAACGACGTGTGGCTATGCTGACATTCGTAAACTGCGAGGCAAGTGTATTGAGGACTTCCATTATCCATTTGTTAGGTGGGAGTGGGTGACTCATGAATGGCATAACTTCGATTAATGGGGACCATGGGTTCGGGTTTTTTGGTAAATGATATCACTATACTCGGCTTAAAAATCGGTTAAGCCATAATAGCTCGACGCTGTCATATTGAAAAATCAAATCACTAAGGCAACTGACACCTAAGATGGGTGGGCTTCGAGAGGACAAGCGACGAAATTCGATTTGTCGGCGTTGCTGTAAAGGCCAAGCTGACAGAACAAATTCTGCTAATCCATAATTGTCTCACAACGAAGTCCATGTGTGTATTTGTATGCATCTGTGTGCGCATTGGTCAAGTGGGATGTGAGCCAATAAATCTCATCAAACTAATGCGATACTTTTTGCCGAAAGGGGAGTTTGTTGGGCTCGTACTTACCATGCGAATTGCATGGGGTCGCATGTGGGCCGCGTGTCACCCTTGCGGTTTTGTTATTTTCATTCATTCATCCATCGCTACGTCTCCGGTCCCGGTCCCCGGTTCCTCCGGCTTTTATACGCTCTGACATTTTCGCAAGCCTTGATGTCATTTGTTAACATTTCATTAGCTTTATTTCAATACATCGAATCGAGTTTAGCTCAGCACTCAGTCGAGTGTAGTGAGGTGGTCAGTTTGGTGGCTGGGATTTCACTGTTTTGTTTTCACTCAAACCAATTCGCTTTATAATTGAATTTGAAATTGAAGATGACATTCGGTTTCAATTGTATGCCGCCACAGGGCTGCGCGGCAGTGGGCGGTTGCGCTGGTCGATGAGGCTCTTTGCCAAGCCGCTGACCTCAGTTTAGTACTATTGCATGTGTGTTTGTGTGTTTGTATGTAAATCTCAATACTGAAAATAACCAAAAATTCAATTATGTACAAAATTTCGAAAATTTGGCAATTTATTTTACAAAAACGCAATTTCCTATTTAATTTGCTCAACTGCCATGGTAATCAATGCGTTCGTGTTTGTTGCTCTGTTTGCGTTACTGACTGATACACACAATGAGCCGTGTGCACTTTGACCTCAAGGTTATTGCTTGAGGTATTTATTACACATTTGCATCATTCGAGGCTTGCATACGCAGTTAGCTTTGAAAAATGTACTTCGATTTCCAGGTCATTTAATTTTTGGGTTTTTTCAAGTGATTTGCTTCTTTTTCTCTGGTCCTTGGTTATTGGGTTTTATGGTCACTTGCATCTGCTTGATTGCGATTGGAAATAGGCACCTTTTAATTTTCAAAGCGAATGCTAAAATTGCGACTTCACTGGTTCTCTGCTGGTTTAAAATGGCTGATTTTGTAAAGCAACTTCATTTGGCTGCTGTTAAGAAGATTGAACACCTTTAGAGAAGGTCTATGTTCCAAAAACAATCATTTTTATTGTGTTTAACCGAGTGAACTTCAATAGCTGTGTCTTCGATTGATAATAATCTTCTGCAATATGTGTCTATTCGTATCTACCGTAACATAAGGTATCATGAGCGGTCTCATGTCAACAAGCTAGCATCTGCTCCGGCTACAAATACCTCCAGTAGGAGGTTCAAACACATTCACCCTACTGCGCACAGGAACGCCAAAGGACGAAGGCTTCTTCCTTACTTAAGTCGGTGGTTAGTGTTGTCCAATCAATGTAAGAATAAGAAATACTAATAATAACCTAAGCGATATTTTTGCTTCGAAAATCTAATTAAACAACCATAATCCGTAGAAGTTAGTGCTGAAGTCTATTTTCAGCCAGTATGGTTGTACGATACACCGTTCTAGGGCACTGCGACCAATACGGAGAGGTTTCCTTAACCCTCTCGGTCCAAAGTCGCAGCCACTAAATGATCCGCCGCAGAATTCACCAAAATCACAGATTCAGTAGCCGACACCATCACCGTGTAACGCTAATAGTCCGATTTTATGCCTTCAAACACTCACGGCTAAATTCAGCGAAAGTTTGTCCGGTTAACGCGAAATATTTATCTTAGAAGTTATTCCTGGTCGACACAGAAGCAGATTATTTTACGGTATTATGCGGCATGATCTTATTATATCATGCGGGGCACTCTATTTATCGACAGCGTTAGAAATTTATCGTCTCTAGCATCGCCAATTGCATGTCACTTTGCGGACATCAAATCTTTTTTTCATTGACTTAGTAGGTACGCAATGACCACACACTGATCTCACATGGGGCAGGCACAAGACTGTGCTGATCTTAATTGCTAATTTCTCTGGTGATCATGCGATATCAAAGCTAATGTCTACGTACTAAATATTTGGCTACAGATAAAAAAATCATCAGCCTCTAACATAATCAGCATGCAAGATTAAACTAAAGCTAATATTCAATTTAGAATTCAATACCTACAATAACATAAACTATTTAAACAAGGAGAAAAAATGCCGGTTAACAGTATAGAAAATAAGTTATGCATTAATTCAACGATGCCAACAATTTAGTCTTTATAACATAAAAAGAAGTGGGAGCAGCAGCACACGAAAAGTGGGTATAAAAAGATTTGCATAAGACATAGAATGGATCATGTTTCAAATAAGAAGCTCTACAAAAGGGAAGACTAATAGGAAAATAGTGTCTAGTTGGATGTGCTGGTATACTAAAGGTAATCATTCTAAGTAAGAAAGGTGAGTTAATACTACCATAAATGAGCTTATACATAAAAGTTACACCAATGACCGTTCTACGCGAAAAAAGGACATAACTTTGCATTTATTGGTATTGAGGATTAAATAGTTTTTGGAACACCAACGAGATAAAGAGTCTATGTCACTCTGAAGGAAAATCCCGTGAGAAGGGTTATTAAGGCGGAAATATAGTTTTACATCATCTGCGTACATTAAAATCTGAGAGTGTTTGATGACGGTAGGTAGATCATTAATAAATATGTTGAAAAGCAAAGGCACCAAATGACTGCCTTGGGGAACACCTGATGTTACCTTTAAAGACTTAGATATTGAAGACTTAAAAAGTACCCTTTGAGTGCGATGATCAAGGTCAGATGCCAACCATCGGATTAATGGAGAAGGGAAACCAAAAGCTTTGAGTTTGGTTATGAGCAACTCATGCGATACAGTATCGAAAGCTTTACTGAAGTCGGTGTAGATAACATCAGTTTGGCTACCTACCGAAAAGTTGTGATTGACAATAGAAGTAAATTCCAACAGATTGGTTACCGTTGAACGGTTCTTTACAAAACCATGCTGAGACATACTCAACAATGAGCGAATATAGAAGTGTAGATGATCAGTGATAATCTGCTCAAATAACTTAGGAATTGCACACAGCTTGTCAATACCTCTGTAGTTCGATATATCAGACTTACTATCCTTTTTGAATAAGGGAATTATACAGAATACCCACAAACAGTGCCTGATCGTTATTCTTTGCCATATTTAATTTGATTAACAACTTGCAAGGTACAGTAATATTTTACTTAAAGCTTTTCAGCAGGTACCGATTCCCGAGGAAGATATTCCGAAATCAACCATCACCTTTGGTTTATTTGAATTTACATTTTCAACCTACTGATAAACGAAGTTCTACGAGGTCTATGTCTAGAGATTATGATTTTCCATTCATAGACGACATTTGTGTAGCTTCTGTCTCTTTGTAAAGTGTTTCGACGATTATCTGACAACCATCCTGTGAATGTAGTAGTCTTAATTAGTTGTAAACGACTGTAGCAGTAAGTAGCATGTATAAATATTATAACGGCGAAAGCACAAGAATACATACTTATGTTCGTAGGTTTAGAGAAATGAGAGCAGAACAATAAAGGTCAGTCAACGCGCGAAGCTAATAAAGGAAAGACTCCTAAATGAACAACCGCACTCCTCTAAGCTAGAACGCAAAAGCTGAAGAAGCCGTACCCGCATGTGCGGCAATACAGAAAGTTATTAATGGTAATTTAAAACTAATAGGTTTCTATTCAAAAGCACTCACGAAAGCACAATGGAATTACAGCACAGTATTTTCATCTCACGGTAGAAGGCTGGAATTGGTACATATTACCGATCATCGTCTGCTTGCATAAAGGCTCGAAAAAGCATCTCCTCATCAAGTGCGCTTTCATCAAGATTTTCCCGGTAAAGATAATGTTAGTGTTGACATAACGATTCATGATTATGCAGACATCGCTACGGCTCAAACAAGAGGCGAACGAACTTCAACAGCTTTAGTACAGAAACACAACACAACAGAATTCACTGGTCCTGAGACCTTTTCCAATCCCTGGAAGCAATTTACAAATACCATGCCATACAGCCAAGTCTAAGGTACGCTCTTTTGTTTCTAAACAGTTTCGGCAATGCTTACTAGTTATGATTCAGGACCTATCATACCCGGTCGTGCGTGCAACGACCAAGATAATGTCCGACAGATTCGTTTGGCCAGGAATGGGTCAACATTTTCTATCGATATTGTCAATTTTGTCAACGTCCCACGGTACACCGTCAACCAAACTTCACCGGCTAAATACGAACCGCCAGATGAACGCTTTGCTCACGTCAACGTCGACATTGTTACAATTGAACATTAGAACTTTCGAACAGAAAGGTGTTACAATTGAATGTGGTAAAATGTTAACTCTGAATGTTGCCAATATTGTGAATAGCAAATCTGCTCATTCATATGATAATTGTGATAAAAGAAATGGCAGAAGTAATTTACAAAGTGCTTGTTTTACGAATTTAATTTATAATTGATTTTCAAAAAGTAATAAATTGTTTTTGCCATATAACGCAGCAACACTGGATTTATCATCTCATCCTAACTCGCAACAACTATCGACAAATACTAATGAATCCAAGCCTATTTAAATTGACTAACATAATCAGCAGTTTTGTCTAGGAGGGGAATACTGTGGCAACCTCACTCAGATCCACCTGAAGCAATCTCGGGCAAATGTTCTCCAACACTAGAAACGGTCGGTGTCAACCCTGGATTGCACCAACAATCTATCAATCCATCCTTCTTTCTGTTTGAACTCCCAATGCGTACACACGGAAAAATAGCATTATTCGAATATTTTGATAATTTCTTAAAATTCATCAACAAAAATCGAGACTTTTACAAAATTGATACCAATTGAATGAATTTTGACTCCATTTTGAATCAGATGTCCTTTAAATGCATACAATCAAATATATGTACATACATATACATAAACTAGGTGATACCCGGCACGTTGCTGCCAAGGAACATATAATTGTGGAATTATCGTTTGAAATTTGAAAGAATTATTTTGATTTCATCTGACTCTGAATTATATTTGAGAATCTTCTGCAAAAAGTAATAAGTAAAGTAATAATGGTAATAGGTGAGTCGCATTTTTAACACTTTGTAAACAAATTGACCGTAGATCCATAGAGAAAAAATGTTAACATATTTTGTAAACTTAACACACAATTGCGAGTGTTAAACTGTTAACTCTGAGCGATGTCATCATTGTGAATTTTTATATTTTTGTGAATAGCAAGTCTGCTCAATCATATGATAATTGAGATAAAACAAATGACAGCGGTAAGTTACAGAGTGATTGTGCTGCGAATTTAATTAAATTACCAATGGATTTACAGCATACAAAATTGCTGAAAAGAAAACGCAATCGTATTTACCCGACGTATTTCCGATGGCGTGAAGGCGTCACTCTGGACTTCATTCTCAAAGTGACGGAACATGTGAAGGATTCGCAAGATTGTTTTGAAGTAAGTTTGTTCTGAAATGTGTGATTAATTATTTAATTTATACTGGTTTGCTTTATTTCTACAATTAGAAACCGACTGCACAACGGTTTTACGAGAGTTTGGCGAACGATTGCTCTCGATTGCAAGAAATACCTTGGAAGACCATGAGGAGCAAAATGCGGAATTTTCGAAATTTATACATCGAGACAAATAAATGGATACAACAAACGGGTTCTGGTCTGTTGGCAAACGGCGATCGGAAAAGTGTTGTTGGTATGTAATGAATAAATAAATAATGAATAATTTCTTCTATCTTTACCATAAGTCTCATTGTTTAGATTATCTGCAAAGAAAGTGTCCTCACTATGACGAGCTACACCAAATATTTGGGCATCAGAAAGGCGTTAATCCATACGTGGTCATCGAGTCAGCAGAAATGTTAAATGAAAGCACGTCTGGGTTGACGCCTTCGCAAAGCCCACATATTAATGAATCACCGGATTTAACTCCATTATCAGTGACCTCCCCGAGAGAAGTAAACTCGTATTATACGGGCAACGAGATGAGCGTCCCGTGCGAAGACTACAAACAAAGTCCGGAACAGTTGCCTTTAACATCGCGTAGTTGTGAAAGTCAGAAACTGGCATTCGAAAGGGAGAGATTTCAATGGCAGAAGGAGAAGGAACTGCAAGAGTTACAAATGAAACAGAATAACGTGGACAACGATTTCACGCTGAAAGCAATGGAATTGGAGCAAAACGAACGACTCAAAATGAGATTAATCGAAGGTTTAATCGCAGTTTTTGCTACGGAAGCCCCTTCTCCACTCGATCCTAACCGGTAGAGGACAATGATGACCTGTACCATTATCGAAAACTGTAAACTGGGCCGCAAAAAACTGCATTGTCTTTAATGATATAAATCGTCATGAAGCTAGCCGTATTGACACGGACTATTTGCCGGAATCTCATTTCATCCAAGCTGCTTAGAATTTCCGAAATAAAATTTCTCGATTTCGGTACTGAGTGTTGGGTATGTGGAGCAACATAGCGGCAAGCCGAAGCAACCGCTATTGTAAGTGTAGCATCGTCTAGGATTTCATCGTCCAAATACTAGTTTCTTCTGAAAAATGATAACGTGAATGGAGAGATATATATTTGTATATAACAGATATTAGTATCGTTTTCACCAAAACTATCCAAAAAGAATTATTAAATTCGATTAATTATTTATATTATTATTATTAAATTATTTAATCTGTACTTATTTCAAATTATTGCCTTTTTCGTTTGTTTTCGGCATTTTCAAATGTTTACATTTGTGTAAACGGCATCAGCTGATATGAACAGTCTACGACGTCAAAAAACAAAATTGGTCGTTGACGAAATGTAGCGTGTATTTTTATAACCATAACTTTTACATATTTAGACGTTTCGTGAAGACCCTTATTATAATTATGATTGCTATGAGAAATCCGCAAATCATAATTTAATGATGAGAAGAAAAATAAAAACTATATACGATATAGGGTTGAAACAAAATTAGGGCTTGTTTGGATCGGCATCGAAAATAAAATAAAGTCATCTTTCAAATAATGCCTTGTGTAAATTAATTGTGCTATGCCTATTTAATTCGCGTAAGTGGAAGCAAATAAATTAACAAAGAACGAATATAAAAGTATATAGATCCAAGGAATAGCCTTGATGCTTTTGTAATAATAAAAATGGTAGTTACATAATCTGTGTTGATTTTGAGGGTCTGAAAGGGAAACAATATTTATTTGGCCAATCAAGAAATAAATCACGACCGTTGTAACCAAGGACGGCCTTTTGGACATGTAATGTACTCTGCGTTAAGTGGCAAAAAAGTAGTTACCTACGACATCGAGGACATAAAGATTTTCCCCTGAATAATAAAAGTAATGCCGTCATAAACTTGCCAGTACCTAAAAACGATATAGCCCTTTTTGGGATAGACAGGGTAGTCCGTCGCTTCAGAAAGGCATATGAACTGAAGTCGTTTCACGATCTGAAAAATGACTTATGCAGAAAAAAATGTTGAGAATATACAGTATGACAAAGTCCACGCGTAGGCTTGGGTGTGCTATCGTATTGTCATAACAATTCGCAGGAGTACCCCACTCAGTCGCTTTCTGAAGCAAAGGGACTTCTATTGCCGAGTCGCAAAGGCATATCTATGTCGAGCATAAAATTCAAGTCGTACCCAGATTGTTCTACATTTAAGCGAATCACTACTAAGCGACATGTACCACGAAAAATTGCCGAATGGATATTCATAAATTGGAACACAGTCAAAGACTGAAACATGTAGATTACCCACGTTATCCACAAATAATGACCGTAACCACATTGGAAATATCTGAAAGAATAAAGAAAACTCAAGACAAAGAGCAGTCGACCATTCGCAGATTATAAAAACAAAGAAGATTTACTTTACAAGACAATTGGAGGAACTAGAAATCATCAACGAAGGACTAAATCGTCATCGTACACAATGAGCGTAAAGTGCACCGAACGATCGGCAACTCTGTGAATTGTATAGAGAATGCACAATAAGAAACTGGGCAAGTAGGACTGCTTGCTGGCGTGCGTTTATAAATAAGAACAACTGTTACACACAATACATATTGATAACCTATAAGTTAATTTATATATTGCATTTAAGCACAACTATTACATATTATTAATACTGTCATTAAATTCGTTACTCTTTGGAATAGCATTTTCACTACAACTCTACCCGGCCTTTCCTGGCAGGTAAGCTTTTTTTAAATCTATGAATACATTTTTTTTATGTGACTCAATTTCGTTTTCGCTTTTTAAGAACGTATTAACTTTATAAAAGGAGGACCAACTATGATAAAATAAAAATTCTATTAAACCTACAGCAGATTACGACACTAATAACTTCCAGTATAAAAGAGAAATAATTTTTATAGTTGGGCATTCCTTCAGCAACGTATTGTTCGTACAATTTCTATTCTATGGACAATAAATTACAAACTATAAAATGAAATGGAATAAAAGGGGCAGAACACTAAATTGGCGGTAAAGCCGAAATTAACATATGTGCAATAAAGCAAATTTGATTCCAATCGAAACTACTCGTCTCGCATGGCATCGGCCAAGGAAGCGCACTCAGTATGCCAACCATTTAACCCGCTTTTAGCAATAAAATTACCCTTGAGCTGACACCCTGCCTAATCCCAAAGCACTTACGAAACTGTGCATCCTTTGCCCTCGAAATTAATGGTTTAAGTCGAAAGTGTTTAAGAAAAATAACTCTATGCATGGGGTGAAGCACGGAAAATGAAGCTGTAGCCGTATCTGTCGCTTTGACGCAGTAAGCTGTGTAAAATAAGTATGTACATATGTATCTAAGCGCAAAATGGGGAGGTTGACTGTAAATTATGTAAGCGTTGTGCAGCTATCGAAGAGCACCAACTTGTGTACACATACCGGCGAAGAACTGAAAATGATTCCAGTTAACTTGCACCCCGCCTGCGCAAGTATCCCCTACAACCACTTTTGAATTGTCGCATAAAATCCGAGAAATACTAGCTGCTTGTTCGTATTTCAAATACGTCCGTCCGTGCCTCGTTTGCCAAAACACCGATTGCCAGCGTTTGGAAATGTCGCTCAAAATCGAATGAACCGAAAGAAAGCTGTGCTTAAGAAGGCGTGTAATTGAAACATTCAAAAGACAATTTCCAAGTCTTAGCACAGACACACTTAATGGACGTAAAATACATCGACAGAGACCTTCGAGAAATGGCATAAACCAGCGTCATTTTGAATTGGCCGCGTGCAGTGGAAGAAGGCAGACCAGAGGAGAGACCCGTGATAACCAATCAGGCGTGGATAACCTGGCAAAGTCAATGGAAAATACTGAAATCCGTTTTTGTTGGTTACGGATTTTTCTCTTTTTTTTTTTGGAGCCGTACCCAAAAATGTATGCCAATAACTTTCATATAAAGTTGCACTGCTGTGGCTGCCGAGAATTCGATTGAATGTCACAGTTGTTAATTAAACAAACAGCAAAGATTGATTACGGTTTGATCGAAAAACAATTGGGGCGAACGCTTGAAGGCATTAGCATGATATTGGCCAAGTTCGATAGCGTCCATAGATACCCCCGTATCCAAGCTGAAGTATCTGCGCTTATAAACTGGCGCGATGCCAAGGCAAAACTTCGAATTCCTAATGGACTGAATAAATCCAATCTAAACACAAAATCCAGTTGCTTTCAACTCAACGCGAGTCGACTCGCTATAGCGCGGTATGAACCGTTACAACAACCACCACCCGCCACCAACTGCCGTTGGTCATGGCGTTTTAATGGCTTTTTGATATCCTTCTTTGTTACTTTCGCATTCGCTTCCTTGACTGTTTTCTTCTTCTTCCTTTTTTTTGTTTTTTGTTTTGAGGTTGACCTCCGTGCGTGTTTCCATTCTTTATCACTTATGTAAACAAGCGACGTCACTTGACACGGACACATTTATGGCAGCTTTACACAAACCCATGCACTCCCTCAGTCAGAGCGGTAATAACATTGACTCGCTTGATTATAAGCTTCGGCTACGACGATTCTTCAAAAAACGAATATATCCATTTTTAATGTAATTAATAACGTTTCAGGTACTGCATTCGTAAGCACAACGCTGTAATTTTCTGCCAGACAGTAACTGTTAATGGAGTACGGTTTCGGGCCATGATCACTAAGTGTTTGTGGCCTCAATTGGATGGCATAGTTCTGGCCTACATATGGTTCCAGCAAGATGACGCAACGTATCACACATCGGACGCTACAATAGTTATTGAAACAAAAGTTTCCAGAACGAGTTATATCGAGAAGAGACGATATGTAATGGCCAACATCATTGAAACCATTCACGAGATCCAGCCCGACTTATGCAGCAGAGTAATACAAAACTGGACATCACGGATAGACTCTTGCAAAGAAGCCGCGGAGGCCATTTGAATGTATTTTTTAAAACATATTCTTATTGAATGTTCTTTAAAGTGAAAAACAAGTTTTCGTCATAACTTACGCTAAAATCTTTTAATTCAATTTTAAAGTTTCGTCACTCTTAACAAAAACCCCTTATAATCGAAGCGCACATATACAGGGTGGGTTATGTTTATGGACCCATCTGGCAACACTATAATTTTGTGTAATATACACGAATCGAAAATACCTTGTAAATCCAAAAACTCACCGTGATAAGTGCGCTGCCGGACTTTTTCCTCTCGGGGCTACTTGAAGTCGAAGGTTTATGACAACAAGCCAAGGATCTGAGACGAACTTAAAGCAAACATCCGCCAGGAAATAGACGCCATTATCGTCCGAAAAATTGGGCTATAATGGAAAATGCTGAAATACGAAAACATTACTCCTTTCGAGCTGAGGGTGACCATTTACGCTATATCATATTCAAAAAATTATTATTATTTATGTATATATAATCAAATTTATTAACACCAAATTAAATTATCTCTCACTTGTTGAGTGCAACACAGAAACATTATTGTGTTTGTCTTTGCCACTTTTACAGCCAATTAGCTCTGAATCTACTGAACCGATTATATATCAAATATATATTTTTTTTATAATTTTTAAAAGAAATAGTTTTAAAGTTATTTAAGAATATAAGTGAAAATTTGTCATGACCCTCCAAAACTACTGAGCCTAAAATTAAAAAAAAAACGCAGAAAATAGTTCTTTAATTATAGATTTTGAAGAAAATCATACTACAAAGTGAAAATTTGCAGCATTTCTTGAAGCCACTCAAAAAAATTAGTGACAAATGTTTAGGTATAATTGAGTATTGAGTGAGTGTTGTATCAGTTAACTTAACCAAAGAAAACCGAATATAAATACGGTAACACATTCAACGTACGGAACCCTCTCCACTCAGGGTCAACTCGCACTTGGCTAGATATTTATTATTTAAAAAAAAGAAGGGGTCTACCTAATATGGTCCACCCTGTATATAAAACAACTCGCTGTCACATGCGTGGGCTTATTATTATATACATACATATATATATTTATTATTCGATTAAAATAGTTTATTTCGTTAAATTGCAATAATTCAAAAACCGTGCCCTCGTTTAAAATTGTTCGTGTGCCAAGTCTTTTGTTGTAATTTCTTTTGTGCAATCAATTACCTAAAATCGATTTCTTTTATTTGTGTATATATGTATATTAAATTTTACTTTTACCATGCAATACAAATACAATACAATATATGACTTCATAAGCATTGTTATCGTATATGTATATTTATCTTCTGTACGAGTATATTTAAAAAAGGATGTTTATCTGTGTGTCTGTATGTCCGAAATGTATAGATTCCGACACCGTTTGGCCGAACCATGAAAATTGGTACACACATATGCACATATATGGTTATGATGAAGAAGGTTTTTATGCAAAGTGCCTTCAAAACGATAATATAAATTTACTGTGTTCCACATTTGGTGTGTGAAAATACCATCGAAATTAAAATATTAGTCGGCGTACGCGCGAAGCGTGACAAGAACATGATCGTCTAGGCAATGAGACAGACACATAGCGTTCAACTTGGCGTTCAAATACGACCTGACAGTCTGTTACGAAGTAGATGTGTCGGCCGACCTACGAACTGTGCACTGGGCTTATCAACACTGCAATACTTTGATGTTTCGCCATGAAACGCCAGGATTATGTTACGCAAGAGCAACGTTAAAATAACCACAAAAAAGGAGTAGTAAACTTTGTATGAATGTTAATCTAAATATATAAATGCAACTGCAAAACAAGAAGGCGAGCAAAGGAACAGAAAAAGGAATAAACAATGGCATGTCGGTGACGCGAACTCAATTGATTTTGCCTTACAAAAAATAGCTTAACGAGACGAAAGAAGTCCTGAGTAACCCGGGGCCCTTGCTAGTTAATAATAAGGGGCAGCCAAAAGTCAAATTTACAGAAAGCAGCATTTGTCGTAGATTCTAACAATTTCAAATTAACACAATACACAATTTCTCTATTTTTACACTAAAGCCCAATAACAAAAACAAAAGCAGCTTTTAATAGAATATGTAAAAAATGCTGATCTGTGTAAATTCTTTTGACTACCTCTGTATATGACAAACGTTCGATGTTCAATTCGTTGATCAAAATTTCTCATAGTTTGGTGTTACTTCAGTTATATAACGTTATAATAATCTATCTTATTTATTGAATCGCACTGCTGTATATTTTAAACCCACTATCACTTCGAAATTATTTCCTAAACCTAAACTAATATTACCTAAACCTACCTAAACTGATATTCTCAAAGTTTTCTGTGGAAGTAAGAAGAAGTTTTCTAAAGTAAAGGCCGTTAAGACTACAAATATTAGATAGGCAGGCAAGCAACAAAAGGATTATGTAGGAGGATTATGAGGATATGCTTCAATGTTTCTAGGGGTATTGTAGGAGTGGCTTGCTCCTGCTATACAGTATCACAATATACGCCGTTTCGGATTAGAAGTAAGTAAAACGTTTGAAAATGCAAAGCCTGAGCACCGACTTCCGTAAACTGTGTACGGATATTCGGAACACAAAATTTACCCACTTTATGAGTAATTGTAACACCTTTTCATATTCTCCTTACATATTACTACCTATCTATTTAACTATATTGTTATATTGTGTTTGCTGCAAACGATACAAAATCTGAAAACGCAGCTCCAAATGACATTTCAGCGAGATCAATTAAGACAAAGATACACACATTTGTTCAGCAATCGAAGTTTTGAACGTATTTGAAAAAAATATACAATTAATGTGAACCGATTGGAAGATCTATGATGAAAACAAAATAATTTTACGATATGGAAACGCGAAGAGGTGTGGTTAGCTAAAAGGAGCAATCATCTGTTCAAAATTTTTCCAGGCAAGCACGAATTATTCTGGTTCCTCACATGGTTTCCCTATACAATCACTTTGTAGTGCAATGAGCTCCGAAGGGCTGATCACTAATAAACAACTATGGACCTCCACTGCCCACTTTCAGTTGTATCATCACTCACGCCTAAATCACGATTTTGTTGACTAGTGTTTCATAATACACTCTACCTATTCAAGTCCACATTCTACAACATTCTGATACTGCTAATCAAGCTGAGTGCATATTTTTTCTTGGTCTTGACCTAGAGTTCACTGTATGCTCTAGCGATTTTGAATTCTATTCCTTTCCTTTTAATTTTTCTAACTCCGATATAATATGAATTTGATGTCATAAGTACTGTTTACTTAATCATTCGGATTTCCATTTAGGCATCAATACATTCTCGAGGGGTGGGTAGGTGCTCAATTGATAAAATTATTTCTACGTTTTTTCATTGCTTTAGTCAATAACACATAATCTTAAATGTAGTATATTTGAGGCAACACACCACGTTGGACCTACAAGCATATTAGCATTATAATCATTGTTTCAGCACATCTAGAGCACTCAAAATTGGTTAAAACTATAATACTACAATACTTAACTGATACACGTTTTGCTTATAGTTAAAAATTGAAGATAACATCACACATGATCAAACTATATATCCACACATAACTGAATATACAGTGTAGCCAAAGCGCTAACAATCACAATGTCTATGAGTACTTTGAATACGACTGTCTTTTCATGACAACACTTGACCAATTCGTACCTATATTAGTATTATATTTTGTAGTAAATTATTGCGTGTAAATTTAATAAATATGCATATAAGCGCGCTACATCAACATTGTGTATAAGATTCCCTAGTATCTGACTTTCTGCTGAAGTGCACGTCTTCTATCATATGTTGGATTCTGTGGACATGCATCAAAAATCATGCTCAAATTGAAAGAGCAATAAAACTTCGACTGAGCCACTACTTTTCATAGTGTTGCTTGATATACAGCTCAATGATAAGCTTGCATATCGCCATACTGATGAAGTCACGGACCAACTGAATTTCTCTTCATATATCAAATGTATCTTAACGTCAAATTTTTAAGAAATATAATTCATTTCGAGGTTCTGTCATCAGGACTTCATGTCATGCTTTAGAGTGCAATCAATTTGCTTTTGCAGCCACGCGCCGTCCAAACTTCAATGAGTTGATCGCGACTGCTGCAGCTGGGCTCGGGTGGTGTATGATCAGCCGAACCACTGGTAGGAGTAAGCACGCCAGCCTACAAAGTATGTAAAAAATTTTTTTTAAAATTATCAGAAAATCCAACTTGTATTTATTTAATTAATCAAACCTTCGCGCCAATTTTTCGTGGATCCAAATTCAAGCCAATGTTCTGCATACCCTTGGCTAGTTTCGTTAAAGGACTGGTCAGCTGCTTCAGTTTGTTCAGGTCACCTCCAGTGCTGCCCGCACTTAGTGGCAAGTTGAGATCTTTCGCTGACGAAGAGCTGTGTTTTTCATTTCAATTGGTAGCAAGGATATTTTGTTTTGGAATTATTAGGAAATAACAGTGGCCACTTGTCTAGCACTCTAATTATTTATTTAAACTATTAACTCGAGAAATTACACTGACAAATGTAATATAGAATGTGCATGTTTTGGAATCCATAATATGTATAGCGTGTAGGCACATTTTCTTTTGGGTTTAACATCACTAACAATAAAAGCTTTTCGGCGCTTACCATGCAGCACAACCCAAAATGTAAATTCCAAACAAAGTTAAAAACATTAAAAACTAAATAGGTTCATACAATAAACGATAGTTACATACAATACATACAATAATAACATAACTCTGTGTGTGCGACTGTTTCGGTGTGTGCATGGGTGTGTGGCGCTTGTACCAAAGTAGGAAAAACATGAACAATCAAACCACTATTCATAGGGATACGCAAAAAACTAACACATTTCAAACCAAACCACCATCAACGAATGAAGCGTTGAATAAGCCAAGCAACGATACAAACTATTCAAGTATAGAATACCGACCTGGAAAACGATGTTGACGTTGGCTGTTCGACGGCCTCAGCTGCCGGTTCGGCTTGCACGAAAATTTGCGGATTCGGCGTTATTGGACGCACTGGTGGCGCGTTTTCGAGCAGCCCCGTGGGCAGCGTCACATGATCTGTGACCGAGCTGATCGATATGGTGAGCACATCTTCCCCAATTTTACATATGCTATCCTTGCTCTGCAAACGCTGCATATCCTCCGACGATGTGGGCGACTGCTTTTGTCCCGCTGTGTCGTTGCTGTTGCACATGACAATACCAACCGATGGTAAGAAGGCGTTCTCTTTGTAGTTAGACTTCTGTGCAGCGGCTGTTGTTATTGCCAGATCCGCATCGGAGTCCACTTCCGGCTCATACAAACTACTGTCATGCTCCTCTGTATCAGTGTTGCTGTCACTACCCCCACTGCCATTGCTCTTGGTACGCTGGTGGCCCACTGAGAAGATGGCGCTTTTCTCTGCCGCCTCAACGCCTGTATCAACGGGGATATGCCTTTGCCGCATCACTTGTGGATTTATGGTAGCCATGTGCTGTGGCGATTGCTGTTTTTGTGAGGCCGCATTGCTCGCTCGATTCTTAATTGGATTAAAACTTTGGCCGATTTTCGAAAACTGTCCAGCGACATTTGAAAGTGCCTTCGAACTGATTTGCACCAATTGAGATTCGGATAGATTGCGTGGCATGCCCTATATAAAAGATATAAAACAGATTAGCTTTGGTAGGTCAAAATTTTTATATTTTCAGTACTTTTGGCACATCCAACAGTGGCACTTTGCTCTTCCGCCTCTGCAACATGCCGCCGGTGATGAAACGCACATCCGACTTGCCCACATTCTCCAAAGCAATGCGAAACATTTCTACGATTGATGTAAGTGACTCGTAGACCTCGTCTTGCGTTTTTATGACATAAGCCATGTTATTGAAGAACCGTAAATTTGCCGAACGAAACATGTGAAAGTAGCCATCTTGGCCGTCAACGGCATAGTTCAGACGCAAGCAGAGCATTGCAGGCGCTGACCCTTGGAATATTTTAGTCTGCTGATACATGCCCAACTCGATCATTATTACGTTAACCAAGGGCACCTTCTCGAAACGTACAATCTTGTCCAAGTGCGAATCGTATTCAGCCACAATGTAACAATCATCCGTAAGCAGCAACACACTATCGACTTCGGTCTCGTTAATATCACCGGAGCTGGAAAAGGGTTAGATTAAAATGTGGTCAGAAGCTTTTATATAAGAGAATAAGGAGGAATTTGTATATTTTATATTGTGAGGGGAACATAGAATTTTTGCTGCGGTGATTTCGGACGGACACAATCTCTTCCTACTCCCCAACCCATTACTTCACAAAATCATCTCTCTGAGCTGTGATAGTTACGGTTCGAAGACTCGAGTTCCGTGTGAATTGGTTGAAAATCTGTTTTGCGGAAAGCAATTGGTTTATGCACTAGTTACCTTGGATCCGCATCGATGAGTCCCCAAGCACCCACAGGGTACTGAGCCGACCCCAACAGCAGGCGCCGGGAGTCCTCTACGAGCATTTTGGCCTGTTCCGCACTTTCCAATGCGTCATTGTCGTCCGGTGCAGTTTGACCGCCCAAAGCTGTCAGCGATTCAGAAGACACTTGATTACCGAGCATGAGATCTATGGTAGCCTGTCGGTAAGAATCCTTAAAACGCGCTAAGTAATAACTGAGAATGGAGATGGAGAAAAACAAAAACAAAAAATTTAAATCAATCAAAAACGAGCAGTTGGGGAAACTACTTAAATTTTCTAATTGAGATGTGTGCAATCAAAACAAATTGAAATAAACGGAGGGGAAGAAAAGGGAAAGAAAGCAATATTCAAATAAAAAATACCTGTTGAAATGATAGGATTAAAGAAAGTGTAAAAATAGGCGCAACTAAAGACTTTAAATGTGACTTTGGCTGTGGCCTTGCAACGACTGCAACGCTTTCGTTTCTGCCGGACTGCAACGCCTCCACAGCTGCTGCAGCACCATCGCACCTTGTGTAAAGGATCGTTTCCAGCAAATGCAGCTCTGGTCCCAGCACGCCGGCATGGTAATAACCGCGCGTTGGTGCCGGATACGGGGGGCAGAGTATTTGTAGCACGGTGCTGAGCACTTCATCCTCACGCAACTCATGCGCATCCTTCAGTTCACCCTGCATCAGTTCGATCAGGCATTGCCGAAACGTATCGGTAAAATTTTGTATGAAGAAGCTACGAAAGACGTTTTTGGCATAAATTAGGCAATGACAACTCAGAAATTGGGGGTATTTTGAAAAGCAACTCAACGAAAAGCCAAGTTAATACCGTAAAATATACTCTTCACCCACTTGAAAATGGGTTGAGTGATGAACTGCCCTCGCTTTATGTCAAAATTGATCAATTGACTGCAATCGAAAGTACCCTACTTCCGGTGGGTGAAGTGTATTTAGTTTTAAAAAAATTTTTATGGGCAAGAGTCCCGAAAACCGAGAACGGATCAATACGACATCAATATAACATCTGGTTTTTTCCTTTTTGTTTTATTTTTGAAAAAAAGATATTATTTCTCGACATAACTTTTATTTTACCAGACGATTTTTAGAGGCTTGATCGTTGGTGCAAAATCTCTTTCCGTTGGGCCATTTCTTCAAGTTAGAAAACCGACAACCCATACAAATCCTTTGTATTTTAACTACTGCTTGGTTTCAGATGTGTTGTGATGGGTCCCTGTTTTCATCGTAGTTCGGAAATGACGCAACAGCTCCTCCGGATTGGAGTTGAACACGCCAACTCAAATAAAATTGTGTCACGATTAGGATCCATTATCTGGGCTATAAGTTTCTCTTCGAAACTTAGGAGTCATACGGTATAATCATCTAGGTGACCTCTAATATGAAATGTGCAAAACTATAACTCGAAATCGGATATCCAAAACGTTCGACTACACTCAATTAAAAAGAGTTTTCCATGCTAGTCTTCTAATGCTTTAATGTAGCTTATTCGAAACCTGGCAGTAGCCCGACTCGGAAAGTCAAAGATGCATTGTCCTATTGATCCGATCCCGTGGAATTAGTAAAAAAAGAAGCATGCCATTAAAGTATTTGAAATGAGTGGACAGAGCTACAACCTCTGAGAGCTTATTGATTCATAGCAAAGCGTTGTCGGTGCAAATGAAATGGCAATGCGCTCAATAAGCATCGTATTGAACAATTTTTTCGTCGCAACTCACGCCGGAAAATTAACTTAAAAGTGGTTAGGAAGTAATTATATAAGAAATATGTCTAAAGTGTTAGCAATAAAAATTATTATTATTATTATATTAGAACAGATAAAAAGCCCAGCTCTTGGGTACCAACCGGTTGGCTGAGTTCATGCCATCCTTCATCATACCACTGATTTTGCGTTCGCCCGTACGTGTATAATCGCCCTTGCAAGAAAACAAATTATAGTTTAACGATTTCGTAATATGTACTGAAATATGCAACTGCTCACCTTCAGTGCATTTGTGCCCGCATACTGACGACTTATAATATCACCATTATTCGCCCACAACAACATAAACGGTGACTTCAATTGCTCTGGTATTGGTGTATAGGGCGGCGACAAACCCAACTTCACCAGTTGTGACTCCAAAATCGCTTTGCCAATTGCCGTCTGCACAACATTGGTGCGATCCAAACAATCCATACAATTCACACGAAATACCGATTTCTGATTGCAGATCACGCCACGCTGATCTCGCCAATGAAAACCCATGGCGCCAGCCTCTGGTGCCAGTGCCTCAATTAGTGTGGAAACATTCTCGAAATGCATGCCGCGGCTTTTGAAGGTAGAAGGGCGGGTAAATTAATAGTCCGTCATCTAAGACTAAGAATACCCACCAATAGTCGTGAAAGTCGAAAGTGACATAGACCACATTTTCGTTGTCATAATTTATCACATGCTTTGCATAAGCATCACCGATCAGCTTCTCCTTGCCGCTCTGCTCGACGAGATTAACAATGCAAACGCCCCCGTAGATTGACAGTTCCTTCTCAAAGTGTAGTTCGAAGGCTTCCTGAGTCTCGACTTCAGCGCGATCTAAACGTGGCGGCGGTCGATATTTGTAACCCGGCTGGCTCCAGTATATCGGCACGGAGCCGCGCACTTGCGTCAACGATAGCTGATGATGACGGAACGTTAGTATCTGCTCTGTCTCCACATAATTTGCACAATTTCCCTGCTCATCGACTCCTCGTCGCTTGTACCGTGTGCCGGCTCGATGTCGCGAACGCCGTGAGACAAGCGCCAACGTAAAGCACTCGTTGCCAATCACACAGGGTTCGACTTGCATAAAGCCCTGTATGATGGGAAGTACCCACGTTTTATCCTGCAAAAGTGATGACATTAGAAGTTGACATATGAGGTATCGTTCCCTTAATTCCACATTTACTCACATTCAACTTCATGATGTCCCTGATCATGTACATATTCCAGAAGAAGCGCTCATCGTACGCGTTCTGCTCGCAGTTCACGTGCCGTTGCAAATTATTTGTGATATCGCAATCGAAGCTGAAGTAGAAACTATCCGTGTCATCGAAAATCTTGTGCAGCTCATCTGTAATCCGTTTGCCGATCCGCGTCGGATCCCGTACACCGCCCACCTTCGATTTGACCTGATTGGAGGCGACGGCTGCCGCATGTTGCGTCGTGTTCTTGATCGTGTTGCCTGCGCTTTTCACAGCACCCCATGTTTTATTCATCAGCTGTGCGCCTTCAAAGAGTTTCGTCTTTGTGCTACCACCACTGCCGCCACTGGCACAGCCGACGGTTGAGGCATTTGGGGCTGAGTGTGTTGGTGTGGAATTGTTGCTCCTGTTGTGCGCACAAACATTAAATTCGAGATTGAAAAACTTTTTGCATACTTTTTACTCACCTTGAGTGCCTCGTGCACACCGTTAGTGCTGAGTCGGGCTCGTCGGCACTCAGTATACAAATTGATTTGATTTTGTATACCAAATGCGGTGGATAGAGTACCCCGACGGGAGTAGCCTCTTTAACTATCACAAGATGTGGCTCATAGACATTCGATAACGAGATGGGGCCAACAATGCCATGTGTCACGCCGATGCATTCAATGTCGTCAACGGAAGAGAGGTCCCAACCTGCAGTCATTGAAAACAATAGTTTTGAAATGAGATAAAAAACGCTATTCTGGGTGCAAGCGACACTTATGTATTTGATGTACGAAAACACTTTGAGGACGCACACTTTTATGTGCTTCCATTTGTAATACTGTCCGGGGTAGTATTAAACAAGTTGACAAGTCATTAGTAACATTAATAAATGTTAAGTTTCCATGAAAAGGTATAGCCTCCCATGAGGTTTATCATTATTTCAGGTGCGGTATTTCTTTAACGCAAAAGTTGTAACTATATGGTTAATCCACTTCACTCTTCTACCAAAGAGAGGTAACCGATTGGCTGATGCGCTGACCAGGGAATATTACTTTCACTTTGACTCTAGCAAGTTCCCCAGTACATTATCCTATGAACCTTCATAGCTATTTCAGGTTCCGATATACGAGTATGTAGCTAACAATATTGTAACACTAAGACCCACGGCCTTCTAATACTGTCCACACCAAAACCTGTCTCGAGACTAGTAACTGTCTTGACGGCACTTACCTGATAGGTATCTTTGAGATTTTGTTATCTAGAGCCACATTCAAATATCGACAATGGTAGAAGGTTACCTAATAAACTTCTACCGCTGACTATAGCTACCACGTCTTTTTAATGCATCTGAAGATGCACTTAACCGTGACTTGACTACTGTAATCCGACTCATAAGTCTGACACACATAACAAAAAAGCTGAGAAAAAGGATGCAGTCGGCGACATTGTTATCCTTGATACGTTTTTTTATACATACACACAAACATACAAACAGTGATGGAAAAAATAATAGAAACACCTTGTTTTCTTTTTAACATTCAAATTTTCTTCTGTGAAATTAATTATGTTTTAAATGCTATAATTTTTTTTTAATGTTTATTGAAGTATGTTGTAAATAACAACAAAAAATTGACATTCGTAAAATTCATATAACAAAAAAAATTGATTTCATTTATTGGCCTTGGAAAAAAAATATAAACAAAAGACTTGATACTAAGGAACATATAATTTTCCTTGAATCGAAATAATAAAATATCATTTATTATATTTTGTTGTGCCACCACGATTTTTTAAAACTTCGGCTTTTAAACTTCGACCTACGACCCATGGAATACACCAGTTTGGCACAAAATGAGGGATCATTGGTGTACCACTCTGCCTGCTCTTTTTCCCACAAAACATCCTTGTTTTTGGACTTAGACCCCCCATAGTTTATAAACTAACTATACACAGTTGGATGTATGCATCAAATCTGGTCACATAATTAATTAAAAATGGTTTGAACTGTAAAACTACATGCCGTTTCTATTATTTTTTCCATCACTATACATACGAGTACGTTACTTTTGCCTTGACTATGTTGTGTGCATCACGCATCACTGTGTTTGTGTGTGTATGAGTTTCCTAAATTGTGTCAGTTATTTACTGACATGTTTAAAGCTCAAAATATCTGCAAACATTAAGATTCGTCTAAGTGGCAAAATATCTCAAAATGAGTGCCCAATAAAAAAGAAAACCTTGGCCACTTTTTGGAACAATTCCCGACCTTAAAGAGAAAATTTATCTTCGCAACAGCGAAAAGCCACAGTCACCATCAAAGTACGACATGTGTCGCAAAGTCATGGCCGCGACGACTTACATTTGTGTTCAAACATTACTCAGAATAAACGCCTTTGTAATGTCATAAAAACACAAATCAAAAGAAAATATTAAAAGCAAATACCTAAATTGATTTAACAGACATTTCGAACATGATACAGGTGAAAGTGAATCAAGTATAAAATTAGAATCAATCGTCACGAGGAGGTGAAGCAGGTGCAACACACTATACAATTTCATTGCCACCCAATCAATTGCCACAAAATTGAGTCGTACTACGTGCTATGTCGCTTAACTCAAGGCGTGTCAATTGAAAGTTGAGAAAAGTAAACAGGGAACTGAATAGAAACAATAAAGCAAGCAAAGAGGGGCGTCATGATTGTCTGAAAGTAGGAGACGAAAGTCAACTAAAAGTAGTAGTTACACGGGTATTCCCCATAGACGGGTGTTGATGCGTGTTTGACAAGTCGAAAATGAGAAGAAGGGTTTATTTCTACTGGGACGATCTATACAACTTATCGTTGCGTCAAGTAGAAATAGATTTCCATCGATGGATAAAAATAATTTTAATAACCACAAGCATAAATCAGTCATACAAATCCTTATTACATTCTAAAATGAACCACCTTATTTAAATTTTATTAGAGAATTGAAAGGCGATTTAGATTAATGACTACATGCAACGACCATTCTATACAGGGTCTACCATCACTTTTTCACCAATTATCAACCAGTACATCAAATTAAATTTGTATCAAATAGACGACATGACTTTTAGCCACGATATCAGAACTTTTGAGAATAATCTTTAAAAAATGTATGGCAGAAAATCGAATATCAATGTCATCTCTTTTAAATAGGAATACATACTTGTTCAATAACTTCATTAAAAACAATGTAATGCAGTTGCAATAATGCTACAAGCATGTGTTTTGTACAGTCCCGTTATCTATTTTTGCAACTGTTATTTGGGTTTTTGATTCGCATTCTATTTTTAGCTCGTGGAATGGAAATTTCGTTCGTTTTGAGAGAAAAAATTGTCAATCTGTTCTTTTATGCTTATGTACGTTTGAGTGAAAACGAAACCATTTTAGGATCACTCGTGTGCATGTCTGTCCTGGACAGACAATTGTTCTACTGGACCAATTGGGTTGTGTGATATATCAAACGAAAAGCCTTGTTGCAAGGGTGTCAATTAGATCTGTACTATTATATAAAGTTGATTGTATGAAAACTGTATGTAACGCGCGGCGCTACACTAAACCGTTTTTAACTGACTACTAGGCGGCTACACGAGTTTATGGATAAACACCATTTTCTACCTGATCATCAATTTGGATTTAGGATGGGACTTTCTGACTTTCAGGTCAGGTTTCTTGGCACCTATTCTGCCCCGCGGCGGATGAGAGCCGGAATCCCGCAGGCCAGTGTGCTGCGGCCGTAGCTTTACTCGTTCTATACTGCAGATCTTCCTATTTCCGACTATGAATACATGGTGGCTCCTAATAAAGCCCTAATTGCGACATATGCCGACGATGTGGCTATCTTGAATAGTTCGAAGTCTCGAATAGAGGTTGACAGATTGGTGCAGACGCTAGAATCTGAAGATCAATGGCACTCAGACAACAAATCCTTGTTTTACGCTTAAGCTGATGAAGACACCAACAACTCAGATAGAAGGCGAGTCTCTACAGCAACCGTTGCAGGCTAAATACCTGGGCATCACCCTGAATAAGAGGCTCACGTTCCGACATCTAGCCGCTACCCGCAAAAAATGTCACAAGAGGATGCAACAAGTCAGATGGCTGATCAATAGGAAGAGCAAACTTTAATTGAGGGCCAAAAGAGAAGTCTATTCTAAGTGTATTGACCCAATATGGCTCTAAGGATTACAGACTTGGGGTATTGCTGCTATTGACGAATTGCAATCGTATCCAGGTGCTGCAAAATCGAGCCGTTAGGCAGATTACCTGGTACGTGCGAAATGTGACATTACACCGTGACCTTAATTTACACACTGCAGAGGAGCAGATTGGAAGGCACACAATATAGTGACAAACTCTGCAAACACTCTAACAAATTTGCAAGGAATCTCCTCCCAGCCAGACTTAAACGCCTGAAAAAATCAGGCTTCCACAAACATCTAGGAAGACGAAGATATTGGTCTCCCCCTTGCACACAAGTATTACGCTCTTCGTTTTTTGTTTCACAACATCTTATGCTTTTGTGTTTTGTTCATACTTTTGCCGTTTTGGGTTTCTGTCCAAAAACGGCTTTTATTGTGGAACAAAACCAGGAACAAAATTTCTCATTTGCTGTTTACTCTCAGAGTATACTTTTTGAAGCCACATACAAGAGAGGGCAAACTAGTTATTTTATAATTTCAAAAATAAATAGTTTTAGAGTTACTTGGAGAAACAGTCGACGCTCGATAGTGTGAACTAATTAAAACCGACCCTGTTCACACTATAGAATTGTTCACACTATCGAATGTTGTATATTTTTTGCTGTATGCAACATTCTTCTAACAAAATCGGAGGGCGAGCTGACAATTTTTAAAAAAGGAATGCCATACCTCCTTTTTAAGTTCTGCAGCCAACCATTACTCGCAAATAACTGACCATCAGTTTCTTTGAGTTAATCATGCAGGTTTTTGCTTGTTCTTTTTAATAAAACCATTTATGGAGTAATTTCTGGCTCTTTGGTTTATGATTCAATGATAAAGCCATTTTTCCATGCGTGCAAGTTCCGATTTCCTGGCCCACTGCACGTATTGCTAACGCAATTCAAAATTCTTTCTATATATTTTTTTTTAGCACAAATTGTGGATTTTCCTACTCCATATCTTGTTGCTAAGGCTGAAACGCTTGAACCTCGTCTGATTTCATTAATAATTGCTACTTTTTCCACCAATTTTAGATACTTGGATTTTTAGAACCCATTTTTGTGTAAATTTCACTAAACCGTATATAACTTGCCACATTTCAAAGGACACAAAATTTTAAACTCAACTCGCATTAAATGAATGACATACAAATAACGGTAACATAGACATTTCGGCGTCGATATGCAAAAACAGTATGCACATAGCGAAGAAAACAAAGCATAATGTGTTAAACTAATGACTGCGGCACTTTCGCGTTGCTGGGATAAAATAAAATAAAGAAAAGAAAGAAAAAAAAATTAGTTTTGTTCACTATAGCGTTTTCAAGATTTGTTCATACTACCGAGTAGCTAGTGTAAAAAAAAGACGTGTTCACACTACCAAGTGTTGACACTATAGAGCGTTCACACTATTGAGCGTCGACTGTATTTTTTTTCATTTCGTTTTGATGAATAATTTGTGTAAAAATATATAAACATTGAAACTGGCTGATTATTCACTGCTTTTAAGTATGGGAAAGGGAAAACACTGTCAGTTGAGAAAATCGCTGATCCATCCTTACAAGTACACCGACATGACAAGTAGGCAAATCGCGATTAAGATCAATCGTTCGGCCTCAGCGGTGGACAATGTGGCCAAACGACCAAAAAATGATAAGGATATCGACTAGGTAGAAAGTACTTAGAAAATAGCACGACTTAGCTGGCGTGCAGAAAACTGCAACTGCATCCGAAATTATATTGGATTTCAAAATACAAGTGTCTATACAGACGTGTACAAGAAATTTTCACTGGCAGTAATAGACTGGACTGGAAGAAAATGAAATCGAAGCCAGCCTTGTCATTACGTTAAAGAGTGCCTATGCTGAACTTTGCAAAAAACACATATCGTGTAAATTTCCTTCTTATTACTTTTGCCGCCCTATTCCGTGCACTCTATCTAAAAATTTCATATTAGTTGAATAGATAGAATCTTTTGTAATATTTGATATTCTCGCGGACATTTAAAGCTACACTATTACAAAAAAGAAAATGTTTTTCATAATAGTAACAATTTTCATCATTTTGTAAAAAGATTGCCGAAATGCAGAAATCACGTTGTAATACCATGTTTACGATGTTTTGTTTGTTTTTCTTTCTTTCTTTTTACAAGGCCCATACAATTTTAGTATCATTTACAGATATGTAAATGTTTTGTAAACGTTAATTTGATTTGATAAATGATTATCCATTGAGCAACGATCGATTGTAAGCTGTTCGTTGAGATACAAATACAGTTATGTGGGTATCTTTTTAGATACAATACAAATGTTTGCTTCATTTGCAAATTTACAAATCTATTGGTTTAAAATTCGACTGATTACTAAAAAAAAAAACTTAAAAGTTAAAACATCTTTGTATTTTCTCGGTGTAGAAAAACGTTTAATAGTCGTCATAAAACCATCGATTATTTGATTAATCGAAACCAGATGACAACGATTAATAAAACACCGATTATTTCAACAAAACATCGATTATTTCGATTAATCGATTGATCGATACCCATCCCTACAAAAAAGATTCCTCCTACAAACGCATACGCTTGCTACCCGCGCTGTCAAAATTTTTTGAAAGTCTCCTACGTGAGAGACTTTTCGGTTTTCTAAGATGTAATCAAATAATACCCGACCACCAATTTGGATTCGGACGTAATC
This sequence comes from Cacoxenus indagator, assembly GCA_035041755.1. NCBI lineage: Eukaryota > Metazoa > Arthropoda > Insecta > Diptera > Drosophilidae > Cacoxenus > Cacoxenus indagator. Next base: position 1,369,843 of record JAWNKX010000067.1, read on the forward strand.
ATTCTACGATTCAACAGATTCACCGCGTAACCCACAAAATACTTAACGATATAGATAACAATAAATTTTGTATTGGACTATTCATTCACAGATGTCGAGAAAGCCTTTGATAAAGTTTGGTACAAACCCCTAATACAAAAGATCCACTCGATTTTCTGTCAAGCTATATAGAAGGCAGATACTTTTATATTAAATATAAGAACAAATTTTTAAAATACGAAACCGAATGAAACTTAAAATAAATGAATTGCACTGGTTGTTAAACAAAAAATCGAAAGTCTCGCTGAATAACAAACTATTAATATATAAAACAATCACCAAACCTATCTGGCCGTACGGAGCGTAAATATGGGGGTCTACGAAAAGATCACATCTACAATTAATACAAAGACAACAATTGAAAATTCTACGTATAATTACAAACGCTGACTGGTATATCACAAATTTCGACATTCACAGAGGCCTGCAGATTTCCACAGTGGCTGAAGAAAAAACTAGTTTAAGTCGGAGATACCAAACAAAAATAAGCCAACATACTAAAAACGAGGTGAATACACTGCCTCTGCGCGAGCTCCAGCAAAGACGTAGACTTCGCCGGTCAAGGAAAAAAACAAACAAATAGAAGCCAGTGTACAAGAAATTATGTAATAATTTCTCTAAAATTCATATGATTTTTTCAGTTGCCGGTAACTACCAGCGAGTGGAAATCCGAAGCTGATGCTTTCAGTGCAAAGTGAAATTTCCCAATTGCATGTGGAAGAGGGGTTTGGAATCAATTCGTTTTGGGTCACAATATGTCGACAAGGTAAACTGTGGCAAGTGGATGTTGACGGTATATCTGGATTTGTCATATGCAGTATTTTTTTTTAACTACAGCTTTTCCTACACAACAATTACACTGACATTGCTTTGATATCGGAAGCACACTATACAAGTAGACAACACATGAACATACGTGGATACAAGATGCCATCCCGACGGTACAGGAAACGGTGGGAGAAACCTATATCCAGTCGACAAACATACAAATATTCGACTCATCCGAACCACTAAGAATAACAGCCATGTACAGTCCACCAAAACACAATATCTCACAGTAGCAATATCTTGACTTCTTAAAAACTCTCGGACAACGCTTTATAGCTGCAGGCAACTATAATGCAGACTGGGGTTCCAGAATATCAAACAAGAAAGGTAAAAACCTACAGGGTGCACTGCTGTTAGCAATAGCTAAACATCTTAGTACCGGCGAACCCACGTATTGGCCAACAGACAAAAATAAAAAGCCAGACCTCATTGACTTTTATATACTCAAAGACATAGACTTAAATAAATGTGTCATAACATCAAGACTGGAACTATCGTCAGACCATACACCTATACTACTAGAACTTAATTCAATTGAAGTGAACACGACCAATTCTAAACTATGGCACAACAACCAAACTGACTGGGATACCTATCCCGACTACATTAACACAAATGTAACTACACTGAGATCACCCGACAACGTAGAATAAGCTATAGTCCTCCTAAACGATACCATTGAAAAGGCAGTATTGCAAGCAACTCCGGACAAGGTAATATAGTATGTAAAGCGATACACACACCCTACGCTTCGCAAATTGATATGTACAAAACGAAAATTGAAAAAAGCATGGACCATTTGCAGATCCCCCGATACAAGGCAACTAAATAAATTAGAAAATATCTCCAAAAGTAGGAAAATTACGAAATCGCGAAGTATTTAGAGGCTAACACCGACAAGCTGTACCGACTACTCCTAAGCTATTCCTTGGAAAGCTACAAAGAAACTGACGAATAAAACAATACACCTAGACAAGGCGACAGTGCTAGCGGATTATTATGAGAAAATATTTAATGATAAAACACTCAACGAAGATGACTGTCAAATAGATCGACAATCACTCCCCAGCCAGCTCGCCTTAAAAAAACATGCACAAATGAAATATTCAAATGTATACAGCACGACATAAAGCTAAAAAAGCACCCAGATACGACAAAATTTACGGAAAACTATTAAGGCAGCTACCACGTATACATACGTAATATTTTCAAACCGATAATTAGACTAAATTACTTTTCTAAAGTATGGAAAGTGGCTGAAGTCATTGCAATATATCAATATCAAATTTGGGGAACGGCCAAAAAATCAAATACAGACATAATTCAAAGACAACAGTCAAAGATCATTCGTATGATCACCAAGGCTGGGTGGTACATAACTAACGATGATCTGCATCGTGATCTAAACATTCCAACAGTATCTACCAGACGAAGCTTACCCAACACTCAAATGTTGGTGTCAACCTAGTCCCAATACACGAACTTCAACGCAGACGCAGGTTACGGAGGACAAGGCCAGTGGATCTGGTAGAATAAATTCTAAGCTATATACAACACATATATCAATAATACCTCTGTTTATTTTACTTTTTTTTGCCTCTTTTTTTAATGTTTATTTTTGTATTTTATATTTTATTTTATTTATGTTTCTTTTACTTTATTTTGTTATATAATTGTATTAATTTAAATTAAAATTATATTATTTTTGTTACTATTTTTTTCCCCTACATCTTTATGAAAATGGACAACTCTTGTGATCTGTTCACATTAATTAGCTATAACACTAAAATAACGTTTAAACAATGTACTAATAGTCTTAATAAAAAGTAGAGACATATATGTACACGACATATGGGAAATAAAAAAAATATAAAAAAATTTTATACAACCGTTCGCGTCGACATTTACAGTAAAGTGAAGACAACACAACACAAACATAATTGCACAAGCACAAAATATCAAAAAGAAATAGATTTTCTTCAAACACCGATTCAAACACGCAAATACGGCCACACACTGGCAAGCCCCTTGACAAACACGGTGTTTGTCAAATGTGTTTGCGCAGTGAATGGGCTCTTTTAGCGAATTCGACAATTTTTTCGCACCAAACTTCCCATTAACCATCTAACGGCTATTCTAGAGGTTCCCTGAAAATTACATCAAAACCTGTACAGCAGTTGCGGCCAAACATACAGACAAACAGAAAAAACAAACATGCTTCAATTTTATATATCTATATAGATACATAGATGAACTAAACCAAGGCCATGCTTAATAAATTGATATGTGCCCCATATTTAGGACACAATCCAAATACGGAACGTGGGATTAATTATGACCAATTGTTTCGAATCTGTGATTGGCTGGAAATGTTATAGCGCCGAAATTAATATTAATCAGGTATGCACTATCCTAGTGGAACAAACAAGCACAATATGAAAAAGCAAAGTGTGTCATTATTGTAGGTTCAATTAGCAATATTGTAGTTCAAGCAAACACTAAAACTAAAATAGAAATTCTACTCGATTATCTAAGTCAATTAACCATACCAGTTTTTCCAACCAATCTTATCACAATGGGAATGTTAAATAATGCTTCCAGCAAAATACACCCACTGAATAAGCAAACACAAAAAATTTGAAAATATTAAAAATGGATTATATCAATGAAACACTGAAAATGGTTTAATCTTCATAATATAAGCAAACAAAGGTTGGAAATAAAGCGGCCTTCGTACTGGGGGAGACTTTGTATATGCACAATTCGTTGTACTAATTGAGAATAAGTTTCTCCTAACGCCACTGTCTGCTATCTACTTTGAGGTTTAAGTATAGCTAGAGAGAGTAAGACTGAGGGGCCTTAAACCATATCAGACTGTTAGATGGATATTGCAATAAACATTATGGAAACCACAAAACTGAAAAAGATACAATCTGGTCAGTTGATGAAGCGAACGAGGACGGTCTCCGTTTATAAACAAAGAAACGGTGCCAAACACCGCAAAATGAAACAACAACAAAGAAGATGAATTAACATTGAATTTAAATGCAAGCAAACGATTTTCTTGTTGCTGCTGACTTTTACGCAATTCTTTGAAATATTTTCAAATGCATTTATTTTTATTTATTTTACCAGGTTTCAGGATGAATTCCGACGTTGTACGATTCCACCAGAGACTTTTGTCGCGCTTCACGAAAATATAATGGGAATCAGTTTGGAAAACCTCCATTTTGAGAAGCGCGTTTGACCGACCGACCGAAACTGCTTTTACAAATTGAATTTTTGTTTATTTTCGATCACTCCACATAGACATTGTTTTTGTAATTTTTTTTTGTAATTTCTCGTAAACTTTACGGACTGTATCAACACATTAACCACAATCCAACGCCTGACACAGAACGAGACATAATGGCAGTTAGCGATGGCCGATATTTTAATAAAAGCAGCAGCTGAGTGAATACGAGCGAACATAGTAAACAAAGTTGCATTTCGATGCAAGAAACATGTGGTTCGATAGTTATCGGTATAAATTGTGACAGCTGTGATTTATTGGTTTGGAAAAAAATATTACATTTTATTTAAGTATACGATATATATATTTTATTTCTAAACCTAAAATCTTATCTCAAAATTTAAACTCATATATTATATATGTTATAGCAAACAAATGCCGACAAAGGGGTTTTACGTCTTTACACCGCCTAACGTCAAACTTGAAATTCGCAATCGAATTCGGAAAATAGGAAAGGAACCGAATTTCCAAAAAAAAAGGCAGCTGCTCACAATAATCAACGTGTATATTGTTTGAACCACACATGGCTTTACAAAATGTGCAAAAATTTCAAATATGGTTGAGTAAATGCAGTACATACACATTGCGCAACACGTTGGCTACCGTTGAAAGTGGTATCGCCGTCGATGCTTTCACTTTCACCGCCGTTACCATTGGCAAACCAACGAATAACGTTCACACCTGTAGTGGCTATAAGGAACAGGAGCATCACTATAATCAACAACAGCGACTTTATCATCGACACCTACGAATCAATCCCAACAGTGGTATCAACGTTAGTAGAAACAGCAGCGGTGACACCACAAGTAGCGGTACTTGTAGCAGTGTCGGAAACAGCAGTACTAGCTCCGGTGGCAATGATAGTGGTGGTAGTGGCAACAGTCACAATACCAACAGTGAGCACACCACCGGTCGTCGAAGCGGTCATTGGCTATTGCCATTCACTGCCGGCGTACTGACTGCGTATACATACAATGAACGGGATCGCTGGTGGCCCTCGATCGATGCCGCCAAAGTAACACTATCCGGGCGCAGACGGGAGTTTAATTTCATTGCCGATGTCGTGGCAAGTTGCGCCGATTCAGTGGTGTACATTGAAATCAAAGATAGCCGGCATTTTGACTACTTTACAGGGCAACCGATCACCGCATCGAATGGTTCGGGATTCATTATCGAGACTAGCGGATTGATACTTACGAATGCGCACGTCGTGATCAATAAACCGCACACAATGGTGCAAGTGCGACTCTCCGATGGACGCACATTTCCTGCCGTCATCGAAGATGTCGATCAGACATCGGACTTAGCTACGTTACGTATACAAGTAAATAATTTGCCCGTAATGAAGCTCGGCAAGAGCAGCACACTGCGCTCGGGCGAATGGGTTGTCGCATTAGGCAGTCCGCTAGCCTTGAGTAATACCGTGACCGCCGGCGTCATTAGTTCCACGCAGCGTGCCTCGCAAGAGTTGGGCTTACGCAATCGTGATATTAACTATTTGCAAACGGATGCAGCAATTACGTTCGGTAACTCCGGTGGGCCTTTGGTGAATTTAGATGGCGAAGCGATCGGTGTTAACTCGATGAAGGTGACGGCTGGTATTAGTTTTGCCATACCCATTGATTATGTGAAAAAGTTCCTGGAGCGTGCAGCTGAGCGCCGCAAGAAGGGCACCACCTATAAGACGGGCTACCCGGTGAAGCGATACATGGGTATTACTATGCTAACATTGACGCCTGACATTTTGTACGAGTTGCGTGCTCGTAGTCAAAATATGCCCGTGAATCTCGTGCACGGCGTACTGGTGTGGAAGGTCATCGTCGGCTCGCCGGCACATGTGTGAGTACACTTTTCGAGATATAAATATATATAGATTCCGATGATATAAATCTGCTTTTTGTTTTAACAGTGGTGGGTTGCAACCCGGCGACATTGTGACCCATATCAATAATAAGGAAATCAAAAACTCTTCCGATGTGTATGATGCCCTCGCTGACAGTAAAAACGATTTGGAAATTATAATATACCGCGGCATGAAGCAAATGAAAGTGATCATAACGCCTGAGGACCCATAATGTCATTGTCGCTAACTGCCTTTTTCCTAATGATAATTATTGTTGAGTATTTTGTAATTAAAGCACACCCGAGAGCGTAGAAATATACAAATAGGGACATATTAAGTGCTGCGGTGAGATTAAGTTCCTATTGTATCGAGGCCGCAAAAAATATATTTATGGCAAAGAAGTGACAGGTGGATTGGTCAAGGAGTTCGCAAAACATATTATGTGCTTGTGAGAGGTGACTCAAAGGCGAATTTACTGTACTTGATGTTAAATAGTTCCAGAATGTGGTAGAAATTAAGCTCAAGTGTTACGTTAGATGTTGTGCCTTATGTAACAAAACTGATCGATACCTGTCGCCGAACATGGCTTTACCACTATGAATATCGCCAAGGATGGCTGGATCTCTGTACTAAAACTTACTACGTCGGCGAGGGTCAAATCATTTGTACTTGTTCCCTCCCAAGGAAGTGTAGGCCTAGGCCGACAATCTAGTCAAACGCGCCGAAGAAGCAACTTCTTAACAACACAAGGGATATTCTATCGGTTATGGTTCACACCGTGAAGCTAGAGGCGCAACCTAGCTCTCGCTATGATCAACGACTATGAACGATGTCATATGTGTTTTCAGATAGACATTTTTGATGACTACCTGAACTTAATTATGCAGCAAAAGTGTTTAAATCGACAGTCTCTATTTTTGGCCACCATTTGACAACTGTACCGGCAACAACGATTTTGACCATTTGTGTTGCTTGCCACACACGCTGCTGTCATCGCCGCCATCGCTGAGCTGGAGTTTGCTACCCTGCCAACGACTTTCAAATGCGTCGTGCACTGTGCGTAAGATATCACACTCTGGCTTTTATATTATTGTTTATTTACATATGTTTTGCTTTTTACTTGATTTTGCCTTTAATAATAAACGACAACGAATAATTTATGCTTCGCATAGTGCATAAAAAAGTGACGTCCACGCACCATCTTCGAGCCTCACAGCGCACTGCGCACAGCGATTTCGATTTCTCTTTCTCGATATTTTCTTATTTTTTTATCGTTGCATTCATCCTGGCAAAAATGGTATTTACGCTAATTGAAATATCTTGCGTTGCGATCGATCGTTGCAATATATTAGGCCAAAATGGAAAAAAAAGATACAAGAAAAAAATATTCGAATTCGAATGCAAATTTTCAATAAAATATATTTCAAGCAGGTCGCCATCGTCGCCATATCCAGGCGATGGCTGGTTGCTTCGTGGTTTCGTGGGTGACAGACCTCGATCGTTGATGGGTTTTACTCGTTGTGCACGCATCTTGCAACGATTGAGTGTGGTTCTCCTCCTCTCTGCCCACTATGACAGCGACACCATATTGGCTCTTTGTGCGATCCGCTGCGTAAAAAAAGTGAAATTCTTTGTCTTTGTCTTTTTTATTTTAATATTTTCATTTTGGTTTTTTGCTTCTTTCATTTCCTTTATTTGTTGTCTTGATCTTTCTTCCGTTTATGCCAAATCTTATAAATTATTGCAATAAATTTTACTTTTTTATTTATTTATTTTTGCGTTTGTTGTAAATAAAATTTCGAACTTTTTTTTGTCTTCGTCGTCGTCGTGGTTGGTTGGTTGGTTGGTTTATGACTTTGCCACTGCAACTGAATTGACATATAACTTCGGCTTTGGCATTAAGTTGCTTTTATTGCTTATAAGTCGTACGCGTGAATGCAGCTTAATGTTCCTAAATATAAATAACGACAAATCAAAAAGGCAACACCAACAATAACAGAAATAAAATTTAACTGCACAACGCCCGAAAGTTCATGTAATCAAAGACGAACTCGCCGCGAGAGCGAGTGCAAACCTCGTTTGGGATGCCTCGACAGCTCGGCACGTCGTCATGGGGCAAACTAATTGAAATATTTAAATTCATAAGAGTATCGCATTTATACTTTGCAATTAATTTGCGGTATTTGTTTTTTAGACGTAGTGTTTATGTTGTAGTTGTTGTTGTTATTCACCATCGGCGGCTCTTGAATTTCATGCATGGGAAAATGTTGTCGCTCTTAGCGTTGTTGGTTTCAAATTAAGATCACAACATAGATAACAGTTTTGTTGCACTTCACATTGTCATTAAATATTTTAGACTTGTGATTAGTTTTGCAACATTATTAAGGAGATATTGCAAATTCCATAAAGTGCATAGGTATATAGTACACGTAGAGGCATAGCTTATGCCAGCCTATTTATTTCGCCATGATCCAAATCATGATGTAATATTTGACGTGTGTTGCTTTGTGTGTTGCTTTTAGATTGAGATAAGCAGATGGCATGTTTTTCACAGGACCAAAACAGCATATTACTCCTATCAATGCTGCTGTAAGAGGGAACACTGACTAGAATATTCTATGTGGGAGATTCAAAAAGTAATTTCTCCGGTACAGTTTTTCAATTTTTATGTTAACCTTTTCCTTGTAATCCTCTTTTCTTCTTTCCCTCTCTCAACTCTTTTCTTTACTCAATTATGCTTAGTGGTGGATCACTGATCACCGATTGATAGATTTAACGTTCCGCTTGAGTGTATCACAATTTCGGCTACATCCAATTACAATATATATATGTTTTTTTTTTTAATTGATTTACTTTATTTATTTATTTTTTGTTTGTTTTATTGACGATAGTTTATCCCGCGTTGTGGTATTTGACTTTGTAGTGCGACATCGAAACGCCTCACTTTGCGGTTGTTCATGTTCACATGCCCCAAGTAACGCGGTTTGCTGGCATCTTCACTCCTGGCTTAATGTATACGGCAGTTTACTAGTTGTCAGTCCAAAAAAGTATTATTTGTTATAATTTTTTTAGCAGCCGATATTGACGGAAATATGCGTATTGATGAGGGTCGGCATTCGCGCGTCTTCAATTCGCCTCTTGATTGAGATATTAAAAGTGTTGCGTATTAATGAATTATTATTTGTATGAGTGTGTCTGTATTTTTTTATGAACTTCGTATTATTTTTCTTTTTTTTTTTTTGCGATTTCTTAAGCTATGTCATTATTAACCTGAACCTGTCATTTACCCACTTCAGCTCTTTAGCATTTGGCGTTATGTACTGGAAATTGGAGTTGACGGAAGTGTCGGTTGGGCAACATTTTTTATCGGCTTCTTGTTTACTTTCTTAATTACGACGTGTATGCTTTGTTAAAATCTGCTCAGTTGCCTTGGGTTTTGATTTGGCTATTTTTGTAAATTATTTTTCAAGAAAGGGAATTTTTTGTTTCTTTTTTTCTTTTGCTTTCAGTGTGCAATTTGTTCGCAACTCTGACGTCGAAGAAAGGCCAAGTCGAGTGTTAACATGGTCAACTATGTTCGTGCTGCTTGTGTGGGAATTGTTTTTTATCTAGACTCGTTTAAGGCGCTGCTCAAGAAGCGAGAAAGTGAATTATTGCTTCGCCATAAAATTTGTTGACTTTTGATGAAGGAGAAAGGCTACTGAGACAAGTTATATCAATCGTGTTACCCTGAGCTCTTATCAAAATGTTTGGCTTAGACTTTCAGATTGAGATAAATTTAAAAATCATAGCGACATATCATATACGATATATGTGGGCCTCGGTAGCCTAATGAGACAGAGGTCGGGTTCCAAATACCACTGGAGGCAGCCATTTTATACTCCTCTATTGTAATCTATGAACTACAAGTTCATTTCTATAGATTTTCTCAGCCTCATCTTCAATTTGTAGCAATCAATAAAAACTTTCCCGTCCTTTTTCCTTAATTGTTTTGACACTTTGAACTGCATGAAAAGCGCCTAAAAAGGTTCCGATTTTCCGCGCCCCTTTTAAATATTCTGACCATAATTTTTTTAAGTGCATAACCTCACGTGAAATCGCACACGCTGGAAAACAGTTGGCGTTCGGGCATCGTTTTGCGCTTTTTATGCTTTGCGAATTCACGCGGCCAAACGAACGACTAGAGCTAACTCGAACTCGCGGCCGTTGGGAGCGCAGCGTGCGACGTAGGCTGAACGAGTTGGTGGTTGGTTGGTTTGTTGGTTGAGTAAATGTACGCCCGCAACTTGTTGGCCAAATAATTGATGATGGATTTTACTAAATAAAGCAGTGAGCAGCTTTGCTTTTCATAATCAACATTGGCTTTCTAACTCCGTCGAGCATTTGGAGAAATTTCTTTATTAATGATGATGACAATGAGAACGACTGTGATGATGATGATGATGATGATGTCTTTGAAGCTGAGCTCAAAAAGTATCTATGCTACTGTGTTTTTTATGTCGCACAAGGTCTTAAACGAAAATGTAATAAAAACTTTGGTTGAGGGTGGTTTATAGCTAAAGCACTTTAAAGTCTTTTACTTTGCTTTACAGCTTCAGTTGTTGTTGGTAGTGTTGCAAGTAGTTACTTGAGAGACTGCGAAAAACAACATTTTGTTTCTAATTTTATTTGGAAACCACACAAAATCGTTTACACGAATTGCTTTCAATTGATAACTTCGCTCGTGGCACACTGAGCGCACAGTTGCAACATCGAACAATAATAGTTTTTACCTCCTTCTGTAACCATTTCTCAATGTGGCAATTGCGCCAGTACTTCCGTATAATAATCATAATGTTATATTAGTGCCACATTTGTTTGTATTACGCTTATTTATTCGTTGGAAGTGCATAAAAATTGGCCATTCAAAGAAGTGTCTGCATATCAATTAAGCATTCGCCATGGTTGCTGTCCAAAACGACTTCATTTCGTTGCAACAATTTTCGTTGAACATGTTCATTGATCATTTGGTTGTTTGACTTGGTTTGGTTTGAGTTTCCATTCGAGCAGCGTGAGGTACAAATTTCCTTGATTTCTTCATTAATGTCTGAATAAGGCTACGCGCACTCGACTAGCGTATTTTATGTAGCTTGAAGTCGTCTGATGCTGGTGCTTGAAAATTCATTAAAGCTGACGCCTTTCGTGCTCTGATGACGATAGAATGATTTTCAATGATATTCAAAATGGTGATAATGATGATGATAAAAATGAAGACGATTAAGTTAATTATGATACAAATTTTGAAAATCATGATGATAATAATGATTTTACGAATGCCATCTCTGACTGCGTCGGTTAATTTACAAAATCCTGAACATACGCAATGAACTCGTTCGATTTGACTGCACTCAATCCAACTCAACTCGACTCAATTCGACTCAACTCAACTCGATTTGAATGCACTCACCATTTGTCGCTATTGTGGTTGTTGTTTTTTGTTATCTATGGCTACGTCTGTGTCTCTTTTTTATATTGTATAAGTGTGGCATATTAAAATGATTTATCGCTTATTGCAAGTTGCATTGACTTGAAGCTGCCACAAGTATTTCTCAACTTGGCCTTTTTCTATCTGTTTCGCTGTAGAGATCCTTTGAGTTTGGCCATTTAAAATGCGCTTTTTACCGTTGCCTCGTGTCATGAACTTTCACAGTCAGCATGTCATATGACTCTGAGAAAGTGATGTTTCTTTTTACTTAGAATTATAAATGCTTTCAAAAACATAAGAAAAAAAGATGAAAAAATATATTTATAAACGGCGTGTCAGCTCAGCTTAGTTTGGGTTACTTTGCCGTCATTTGCCTTTTCAATTAAGAACTCCAAGTTCAGCTCAAATTATTTGATTGATTTACACAATTTTGACAAACAACGAAGTGTGTCTGCGTGTTTGTCTGTGCGCCAAAATATCAACTCCTTATTGACAAATCACTTCTAACCATATTTGATAAATTATGCAAAACTGCAGATTATAATGATGACGCCAACGGCGATAACGACGACTGACTTCGGGAATGATGTCATCTTAACTTGAAAAACAAATTTGGTCAAAAGTGCTACAGCGTAATTTACTGAATCAAATTTTTTTTATTTTAATTTTACAGCATTTTTTTGTTTCCTCTTAATTGCTAGCCGTTAATCATCATTAATAAAGATGTCAAAACGAAGTCAAGTTTCTTGGCGTCTTTAATCATGGCTCGGTTTTGGGACTTTGGCTTTCTAAAATATATATGTACATATACAAATTTTAATTTTATTTTTAGTGATTTTAATTTGTTTACTTTTTTTTACTGAATTTGACTTTTTGGCATTGTTACATTTAATGATTTCGTGTTGTTTCCGACAAGTTTTAGCGAATTTGCCGGAAGAATCGGAAAAAAAATTTTAATTTTAATGCGATTTCTCTTTTGTGCGTGTTATTTTCGACTTGCCCCAAAGGCTTGCGCGTAAAAGTGTAAAATTTTCTGTGCAATCGCTTGGCAAATAGTTTTCGGACAGTGTACATCAACTACAGCAGGTGTAAAACAACAACTACAACATATGACAATAAAAAAACTACAAACTGAAACACATCACAACAAATAATAACAGCATAAAATAACAATGGGTGTTGCATCTCAGCGTTTTTATGATCGTAGCTGAGAATACGGACATAGCGCCGCAGTTGTCTGCATTGTCAATCATTAGCACTCATATGTTATTGATAGTGGGCACTACCCCTATGCAGCTGGCCAGCCCTCGTCTAGCTCGTGCGAATCTCGTCAGACGAAAGCGACGTGTTCCGTGTTGTCGATGCTCCTGCCCACGCAGAATGTGCGCAGTGGGGCTCCTCGTAGCGAAATGTATTCAGATAGCTGCGAAAACAGTCGCAGCTTAAAAATGGTGTCCCTGCTTTGGGTATTGACTAATATTTCTTATTTCTTTTGGATCATTTGACAATAGTACTTGAAACTCTTTCATCGGCCATCTTAGAGCGGTCATCCAAAGTGGTACCTAAGTACTTCATTGCGCGTTTTGAAATAATTGACGTTCCACCGAACAGCATCGGCAAATAAAATGATAGGCTATTTGAATTAAAGGGTAATCCCCTTCAATTTATCATACTTAAATTAACTATGGCCCTCAGGGACTTTTTTAAATGTAATAATAATAATTTGATTAATGTTTCCTGGCGAATGATGGCCTTAAGATCAACCTAAGTTGGGGTGCTTGGTTTATTGACAGAAACTATCGACTTCAAGTAGCCCCAGGGGTAAAAGTCCGGCGGTGCCAAATCAGGCGAACGTGGAGTCCAGACAAAATATAAATTTTAAATCAAGCGACAATCGATATAAAATAAGCCGATTGTCTTGCGAGCTGTGTAAGGTGGTGCGCCAGAAATTTTCATATCCCGATAACGCTCTTCATTTACGGTTGTAGAGTTTCCATCGATCACGTTATTTTAACCAGATGATCTCGGTCGCTTTTTAATGGGTGCTTTGGATTACCGACAGTACCAACAGCCAAAGATCTTTCGCTCAACCGCTATAATTGTTATTTAACGGCGCACCTTTTACTTTATCTTATTTTTCCTCCACGCATGTTGAATTTTCACAAGGTCCTTTTGAATGTGCAGCTGAACAATTTCAGCGCGATCGGTTGGTTAAACTCCAATCTTTCCATAGTAAAAATCCCCCAGGATTGACGCTTCACAAAAGAGCTGTCATCAGTCACCTAATACGTCCCACGCTATATATTGGGTTGAGTAGGGTACAAAAGATCTACTCTGTTCGCAGTGACCGCTTTCTTCGACAGGAATACCCCTCAACTGGTTACGGATCCCCGGAAATTGGTCTATTTCATTCCGTTTGGCCAGCGCTTAGGAGATGGAAATTCGATACAATGAGTTTTTCTGCGACAATTCGTGTTGCACTGGAGTGGGTCAAAACCGTTTTTCATCAATCCTAAGCTATTGGACGATTTTGGGGTAAAATTCGACATCTTTCACGTCGAAATTTCCTTAACCAAATCGTCGGAACAAAATTATCTTAGAGTGTAATGGGACTATAGACATTGTTCACAATTTCATCCGCCTTGCTTGCATTTTCGTATTTATACTTTAGAAAAAAAATAAAATAATAATAATATCTATATATACCTATAATCATATTCCTCCGAGACTGATGAAGGTTTTTGTGTAAGTTTATTTTTAAAACCCGTTAAATAGGAGTTTGGAAATTCTATTCGATTTTCCTGTACGATATCAATATTTCTTCATCAGTTTGCCGTTGAAATGTATATCAAATTTGAAATTGAAAGTCTGTCAAAGAAAAATATTAAAAAAAAACTTTAACTCAATCGAAAGTTTAGTGCGCAATATTCTTCGTTCAATAAACACGTTTTTTTCTTCAATGGTGATAAGAAAATTGATAATCAATGTGGTTCATGTGATGATACTCAAAGGAAAATTCAAAGGTGATAAAGCTCTCTTGTACAACACTCAGAGAGCATACCAAGAGGCAGCAACGCGACGGGTACCCTCTATTAAAGAAATAAAATTAAAAATTCCAAAAATATCGATTTTCTTTTTTATTGTCATTCAGCCAAATGAATTAACCAATCGTAAATTAGGGTAGGTCTCTTAGGAATCACACATTTCCAATAAGCCCAAGCATGAATAAGTGTGACCAATATATTACTATAATATATATTATATTTTTTGTATGGAGTTAGTTTCAGCACTAAACGCTTAAGAGCTGAAGAGCTTAAACACTTGAGCGTTAAAGAGATTCACGAGGCATTTACGGGATTTTGTGAGTACCCTAAATATTTTTTATCCTCTACTTTTTCTTTCAATGTTGTCAATTTACATTTTATTGTGGAAAGCGGGAGGTTCTTTCTTGAAGAATTTCTGATCATATTAGTAGTCATATGTTAAATTTTAGTTTGTGGAAATTGATATGCAATATGGTTGTAGTTAACTTCAGACTATTACTCGACGGGCTATTCTAGAGTTTCCTTGAAAATTTCATCAAAATCGATCCAGCGGTTCCGACGTATATAGCGGATATACATACAGACAGACATACTGCCAATTTTATATATATAGATATACGAATTATTCCACTAACGCCACTATGGTACCTATGAAGTTATCATTTTGGTTGACAGCTGTCTATATATATTCCACGATATCCCCTTATATCAACAAAGGCAAAACATTAACAACGTTTGTCGCTTAAGTTTTTTGATATCCGCTACAAAATATTCATATGCATACATATATTTGTACATTTTATAGTGCCATTGAACAAATAATTCATAAATACATTATAAAAATATTTTAAAAATTGTATTGCTAAAACCAATAAAAAAAAACATTTGAGTCGGTAATATCTTCATAGGCAACCATCTGGCTGCCGCCGCCGTCGCGCTTCAATGCGATTGTCATAAATAAAGACAATTTGAGCGACAACAACACTTTACAGCGGCAGCTTCTGCTGCATGTAGTGCCGTTGGTGCTGTGCTGTGTTGTTTTTATAAACAAAATCAGAGCGAATACGAAATGTCATTAATTTTGAGATGAAAACTTGTCGCATCGCATCGCAATGCGCTGTTAATCAAGCATCGCATTTGTCTCAAGTGGTTGGTTTGGCACACAAACACAGAAATAACTACTCGTTTGCGTAAACATTTCAATTTCACTTGGGATTTTTTCTATTTTTTAATTTATTTATTTATTGCCACTAAATTGCGAATCGTGTTGCAACAATAACATCAATGCAGCTTTTAAAGTCAAACGGCTGGACAGCAACAACAAGGAAAGCATTTTGATTAATGACCCTAGGCAGATGTGGGAATGCGCAGTAGCAGAAGCTTATTGCTCACGTGCTGCTGCTGGTGGTGTTGGAGCATCAATTTTTGGTGTTGTTATTGTTGCCACCAAATGTCGTCAATGATGATATATGAAGTGAATCTAGCGACTAGCGACTAATGACTATTACTGCTGCTTTGCTGCTCTAATCAGGTTAATTGTCTTTCAATTTCATGTGCAACATGTAAGCAATTGTTGTTGCCGTTGGTGTTGCTGATTATGTTGCGGGCTTATGATGCTACTCCTTCTTCATCATAAAACTTTACATCCGTTCGAGCGATGATTAACATAACTTGACGCCTGTTTTGCTAGCAATTTTACGCTACTGGTGATATCGTAATGGCCGTCGTGCTCCTGTTGCTGCTAATACCATATTGTTGTTGTTGCCGCCTACTGCTGCTACTTGTTCAACTAAATGTATTTCATGAGTTTACAATTTATGAGTGTGCCATTTTCTTAATTGAATCTATTCGCACTCCTGCTGCTCGATTTTTATTGGCTTGCCTTAATCTTGAGGCTGTTGTTGACACACTTTCATACCAAGTAAATTTATAAAAATAAAAATAAAAAATATTCCAAACAAAAATTATAGTTAATCGAAAGATGTAATAAAAATAATACTTTCTATGCGTACTTTGTTGTAGCGTTTTATTTATTATTTATTTATTTATTTTTACTACTGGGTATTATGAATTACGATAACTTCAAAGTCGCATTTACACTCCGTTCATGTTTCAAAGCGAAAAATCCTCAAAGGAAAACTTATCTGTATACTTAACTAATGATGACCACTTAGCGGGTGTGTATATGCATGTACATGTGCATTTATGTGCAGCTAAAGCTGGACGTTATGCTCAAAGAGCCGTCAACCAAGCATTAAAGGCTGACTTTTGTGGCAGTAAGGCATAGACAACGTCGTTGTCGCTTTCTTTGTTATTGTCAGCGTTGAGCCCACTCATTTTCACACACACACATGCCATGAAGAGTGCACGTGCGTAGGTGTCAGTGAAAATTGTTAAATGTGTCTGATTTTTCAAACAACAGCCCAACGTGCCAGTAGTGGCAGCGTGTCGCTTACAACAATGATGTGAAGAGGATGTGCGCATGCAATAATTATTAATGTGTTGTTGCCGTTAGTCGCTGTTGCTGTTCCTGTTGATGTTGCTGCTGATGACAACAATAATTTTGTTAATGATAATGCTTATGAATTTTTCGTGTAAAAGCTTCAGCAACTTCTGGCTTTGTTATTTGTTGTTGCCTGCTTACCTGACTCTCTGCTGCTGTCATCTGATGTTGTCAGTTTGATAAACATTGCTCATGTGCAATTAGTAAAAATGTTGCAAATGCACAAACACACAAACAAGAAATTAAGTTCGTTGAAAAAATATCGTGTCGATTTAACTTCATTATTCTTATTTTGTTTATTGTAATAGTCATTACATGTCGAAATTGTCTATAAAAGATACAGTGAAAAATGGGAGGAAGCGCGAAAAAATGGGAAACATAACAAATGTTTTGTTAATCTTTGGACAAGCCGATTTTTGGCTTCTTCGTGAGGAAGGTAAGGTTAATATGAAATTAAAAAAAACATACATCTACATACATTATAGATTATTATTATTAAATTAAATTATTATTATTAAAATTATTATTAAATGCAGTGAGCTGCATAATACATTTGTATGATTAATAGAGTAATGATGTGTGCATAGTACTAGACCATTACTTCCTTTTAAGGGGGAAGTCGTGCTATTTACTCTTCGCCTTGTTGGTCGCCGGGTGAGGGTGAACGTCAGAGTGTTGGCATACGTCAGATACATTTTTCCATTATCGTCGGAATAATGCGATGTAATAGGCAGCAGTGGTACCACCACTTGTATGTAGATCAGATAATTTTATTTTTATGGAATGAATGTGGAATAATGCTTGAGTTGTACGTATAGAAACAAACATATATGTGTCCACATCTATTCTTAGATGTTCAAATTTGATAGGTCAGGATCACTTGTACAGAAGGTATTCGATTTTTTTGCTTAAAGTAACAGTTGGTCAGCTATTGTAAATAGAGTACTTAATGCATTAAGTCAAGCTTGTCAATGAATCTAACAGGGAACAACTGCTCTTACTGGAGGTTGGAGCTATTTACCATGAGCGTGAATCCTGCCTCCAGTGGGGTTCGAACCCATACCTTTGGGACGGCAATCACAGTTCTCTTCCACTAGACTACCGAGGCACTTAAAATGAAATAATTATGTAATTGTTTCAGTAGAGCTATGGCCATTTACTTTGCCAATTGTTCACATTAGCGATAGATGAACCAATGGTTTTTCAGTGCGCGATTTGAACTGAAAATCAGAAGATGCTTAACCAGCTTCCGATAAAGCTAAGGCTTTAATAATATAATTCAACTCCAAATCACTCTCACACAAACACAAAGTGAGACCTTCAACTGCTGCCTAACAAGGTCATCAAACGCGGGCAACCCTTGCAAATTAACCGTAAAAAGTGACTGTGATGGCGCTGAGTGTGGATTGAGACATTTCGGCCCAGATAAAGGCATTTCAATGATTTATTTTTAAATATTTCTCATGTTATTTTTGGCATTAATGCCTATTAAATATGAAACAAGTTCTTTAAACTGAATGAATTGTCCAATTGCAGCCTGACATGAAAAATCTTTCTTCTTATTTATGTCGGGTGTTTTCGTTAAACTTTTTTCTTTTCGTTTGGGTCGAAGAACTTTGCATATCCCAGCCAAAAACAATTCAAAAATATTTGGAATTAATATTCTAAATAGTAGGAAAGCTTTGAACTCGAAGCGGGTCCTTCCCTCCTGTAGTAAGTTGATCATTGATACTGACGCCGAACCATCATCATCGAGTTAGATACCTCCTAAGCTCTAAATATTGTTCTCAAGGTACTAAGGTAAATATGACCACTGGCGTCAACCTTTAATTAATGTACAACAAACCCATAACTGTACGTATACGAGCTACGCCTTAGATGGCATTCAATCTGTTGTAACGCCTTTGTTATTATTTTTCTTATTGTTATTAATATGATTAGATAGAGTATAACGTCAAGCTTAGCGTGATTATATATATTAGTGAAGCTACCTTCATAAAGTTTTAAACTTTATATTGAACAAGTAATGTTATTTCATTATACGAAAAGTAATAAAACCCAACCAAACTCGAATATCTCACTACCTTCAAAGTGAAATAGTTGGTTGCAACGCGATTCTCTTCGACAATTCAAATCAAAAAAAAATTCATTATAAGAATAAATTGAAAGAAAATATCTATGAAAATGGACCAGTTAAAACATTGAATGGGGAGTTTGTTGTTACAACCTTAGTTGATTTCTTTTCTTTTATTTTTTTGGGTTTCTTTTACAGGTCTACGCGGAAACAAAATTGAATGTGTGCGTTGAAATTGGCCTAAAAGCTGCAAAATTGCGCAACGAAAACAACGACAGATACAAGGCAAATAACAAAATAACAAAAACGTAAAGTAACAACAATTTGCGCTAAAGTGTACATTTAAATTTGCAATAATGGGCTACAACGAAAGACACGTGAACAGCTAGACAGACAGACATGCCGCAGACCCACAAACTGACAGGAAAACTGTTGGTGTCGGAATCGTTTCATTTCATTTCTTACATTTTCCTCTAAAACCGACGCATTTCCACGCTCACAGTGTGTAATTTTCTGCCAGTAGTAATGCATTTTCTTTCCATTTTGTTTTATATTATTTTTATACTATTTTATACTATTTGTAATTTGTAACACAACTCTTTTCATTTGTTTGTAGTCCATCCTATGTTAATACATATCGAAGTCTTTTAATACAAGCCAAGCGATTTTTCTTTCGGAAATAAGTTGCAGTCATATATATAAGAATTTACACTGTTCTAGATCAGAGGAGTGAGTACATGCAACTAAGGCAGTCGTGTGTGTGGATTCACACAGATAATAGAATAAATGCTAATGAAGTAATTTATGGCTATAAGCTTTAATAATAGGAGCATAAACAAAAAAAATCATGCCTAAATAAGAAAGTGTGATTACTAAGGCCTTGACCTAAGATAATAGTCGACTTAACTTGTGGAGCAATGCAACGACATACAAAAAAAATTTATTCAAATAATAATAAGAACACTTTTCATTTTCACTGCACACGTCAAAAAGCCTCTTAAAGCCCACGCTTGCTGTCAGCATTAATGGCAAACTTTATGACTTCTTTTCTTTAAGATTTTATCCGATGTCAGTAGCTTTGTTGGCGTATTGTCGTTGCGCTTTCAAAATAGAAAATGCATTTGGCTACCGTCTTCAGCAACGTTCTATAGCCTTAAGCTGATTTTGTTCTCAACAACGCAACGAACTACGAGCTGCTTAGTGAACAACAACGACAACAAGAACTAAGCCGCTTTAGTCGCCTTGACCATAAATGCGTTTTGTGCCATAAAGTTTTGCAGTTAGCACAGTCAAAGCGTACTTGTTGAACATCACCAACAGCAAAGGCTTCGTTTGAGTATAATGCGCTGGCAACGCCGTCAACTCAAACTCAAGTGGCACGTTTGGTAACCACTTTTTGGCTTAGTCAAACTTGTTGAAGTCAGCTGGCTCTATTTTAACCTTTGCAGCAGATTTTGGCTGATTGATTTCTTTTAAGACTCACTTTTTTGGTCATTCGTTTGAGACGACCCACAAATTATATATATATATAGATAAACCAAATATACATGTATGTGTATATATTGTATATATGATTGTTAAATAAAAATTCTAAGCCGCACCGCCTGCAAAACCATAAAAGGCTAAAATGTCAAACGTTTGTTCGACTCGCTTGTCATTAATTTTTTGTTTGTATTTTGTTTACATTTTTTTTAAAATTTTTTAAATTTATTTATTTTTAATATTTTTTAATAAAGCACAACACTCGAATCGCATTGTGTGTCTGTGAATCTCTTTGATATTTCGGTTCGGTGCGTAGACATTGAAGGCCTTCTTTTGTAATGGCGCTTAATCAGAAAGTTGTTATTTATCTTAGCGATGTTTGTAAAGAATTAATAATTTAAATATTCTAGAAACTTTGAGGTTACATCAGTAGACCCGTTTTGAGAGATATATTTTACAAAATACAACACATATTCAGTTGTTAGTTACAGTAAACAACCCGTCGATTGTAATGGGGTTTCATTGAGCTTTAAAATTGTGTAAAAAGAGTTTTGTGTGAGATATTTTTTTTTATTATTTCGCAAAAGAAGAGTATATTGTCTATTGTAAGATATAAATTGAATATTGTACAGATTATTATTGATCAGTGGGTATATTTTAACTTTTACAATCAGTTTGTAAAAGTAGTGTTGTTACTGGAATTTAACAACAAATAAATTAATTTTAACAATAAATAAACAATTAAACAATTAACAATAAAAATGATATAATGAAATAATGTGTGTCATGTGAGGTCCACTGGTCTCACCCTTATTAGCTTTCGTTTGCGAGTTATTTCTTCTACTGGTAATGTATTCACACCATCGTTCGAATGCTGGCAAAGTTTGGTCTGGTATTTTCTGCTTAGTTTGACTATTTCCTCATCTATTATCGTAATTCGTAGGTCTAAATGAAGGTCCATG
Organism: Cacoxenus indagator; assembly: GCA_035041755.1. Classification (NCBI taxonomy): domain Eukaryota; kingdom Metazoa; phylum Arthropoda; class Insecta; order Diptera; family Drosophilidae; genus Cacoxenus; species Cacoxenus indagator. Next base: position 1,391,374 of record JAWNKX010000067.1, read on the forward strand.
TTGGTAAGAGACCATTGGGCTTTTGTGATATTGCGAATACGTTTAGATTGTTGCCCCTGTGTGAGATAGGACGAACATTTATCTTGCAGTTTAAAGAACATTCAATAACAATATGACTAAAAAATAATGTCATTAAATTTTTGTATCACACTCTAGTTATTTTAACTAATTAAAACAACTAGTTTTCACGTTTAGGAATTTGTCCAGTCATTATTAATTTTATTTTGGTGGGTTATGTTAATTTGTATAATCTTTTTAAGAAAAATAGTTTAAAAAAATACAGACAAATATAATTTGACCTCGCATAAAGAGGGTTCCGTAACTTGAATATGTTACCATGTTTTTTTAAAACTGATCCAAATTTATTTGTGGCAACTAAAATATGTTTTTATATATTATTTGGAGTGAAACTTCACTTTCTTTAAAAGTCGCTTAGCAGGTCTTTTCAAATGTTTCAAGTGCATGGGGTTCGTAAAAATGGGTAGCGTAAGTCATGTATTTTCATAATAACTTTAAAACCACTTACTATATATATAAAAATATATATATATTTGAGACCTTTGCAACAAGCTCTTTAATTTCACGTCTTAATCGGTCCAGTAGATACGGAACAAATTGGCTGTAAAAGTGGGACGTACAGACGCACGGGGTATCCTATAATGGTTCAGTTTTTACTACAGCGTACGGAAACCAAAAAATATTTAATTCAACAGAAAATTATAGCCAATACGCCAGGATGATATTTAAGTATGTTTACTGATATATGTAAATTGAGATAATAATGCATATACAATATATAACATAAAGCAAATTTTTAAGGAAGCCAGAATGTCATGGAACGCTGCAGGTTAGGTTAAAACGTGAGCAATAATGAATTACCGTTGCGTTCCGGACAGATATAGAAACTCCTAGTACTTCTTATAGTTATTGCATCTAAATCGAAGAAATGCTGAATTCTATAACGACGCGCTTCTGAAATTTCCTGCTAGAGGGAGCAGCTGGTGTATATCACATATTAAAAATTGTATCTTTTTCTTACAGCTCTGGCATAGTTCATTTGCCGCCATGCTGCTTCATCTGAGTGGCAGACATTGTCTTCTGGTGATAGCTACCATCCACGATGTTATTTACATGTATTTATAACCTACTTCGGTCAAATTTTGATCAGCTTTGTTTAATAAAGAATAATTCTCTTGAAAATCCACATATTTTAGATCACGCCCTTTTATACTGCGGCCAACTTTACTAAAATCATTGACTCTTTTACAGTGAACGTAGAGTCATCACTTGAAATTGCTAGCAGCCAATCACTTTGTTGAATTCATCATTCCAATTTAGTGATTATGCAATTAATTTTATTTCAAGAATTAACTGAAAAAAAAAAATTTATTATCTCGACATGTCTAAGTGCAATTAAAAACATTTTCATTGATTCATTTGAAAGTATAAATTTCTAGAATTTAACGACAATTAAAGAAAACATCTAAGCATATTCCGAATCGTTAAATATTTAGTCACATAAGGAAAATAGTGAAGGGAAAATGAGTCTGTTCATTTGAAATCTACTGCGTGCTAAGTAAATAAAGCAATTGATGAGGCAAGCAGCTTTCGTTAAACCAAAGAATACTAAGGATAAGCGAAGTCTGTGCCTCTCTGCGCCTTAGGATACAATGAAAGTGAAGTAGGGTTTATAAACATATTTTGGCCGTCAATTGTGGCAATCTCCATTTTTTTTATTGCCACGGCGTGTGTCTGATTTGTTTGCTGAGGTATAAAGCCACGAAAAACCAAGCCACGACATTCATTGAGCGTCATTTAGCGATTCCAGGCGTGCTCGTAAATCCCTTGGATGAAGTTACACAATTTCGTTTGGTGCTCGTAAATCACGTAAACCCAACAAGGCAAAACAAATAAAACTGGAGTGGTTTGCTGGTAAAAGATGGAGAAAAAATAAGTCAAAAATGAAGTACAGCGAACCAACAGAAAATACAATTTAGGAAGAGACCACTCCGATTTTAGTACTCTTCACACAGTGAAGCATTATAACCTTTTAATGGAGTTTGTGACACAGTAAAGGAGACAGCGGTAATTCCATATTATTCCCACACACAAAAAAATGTGTAGACCCAGCTATTTTATGACTTAGAGAGATGAAAGTTTTCTACGAAGTTTCTTTTTATTATACACTGTACGTTGTTAAGAACTGGCCGTATCACTAGGGCGGGTACCATCCGCACAAATCTAAGTATTATTGAAATTCTCGACAAAAAAAGTCGATCTGATAAATCCAATTGAAATTTGGACAGGCGTTACAGTAAATCCACAGACTTAAACAGCGAATGTTTTAATATCTTATAATCACTGAATCGTATTGGTCGCAAGTATTTATGATTAATTATACAAATATACAAATTTCTTTTATTATCCCACTGAAATTTTTTCGTAAAGCTTCCGTTGAGTGTGAAGAGTATTACAACTTCGACGTAGCCAAAGTTGCAGTTTATCACCAAAATTTTTTTATTTATATTTTTTTAAGTGCTGCCAGACATTTAACATGAGGTGGTTAACAGAAAATCCAATATCAAACTCGTTGCTGAAGACGGACTGGAGTCGAGTCCCTACGCCTGGGAGGTCGTTTTTTGTTCGGCATTTTGGGCCAACATATGTTTTTCTTATGCTGTGATATATGACTCGGCAAAATAAGCGCGAAACGTGCCATCAAGCATTTAATTAGATCAATAATTAAATTCGCAGCAAGGAGCTCTCTGTTCTGTTGCAGTTTGGCAGTTCGTTGCTTAAGTCTTTCTTTTTTTTGAGCTATACTGCGGTGAAGTAATAGGTGCAACAAAATTTTATGAAAGAGTGATGCAGAGAGAGGCACGAAAAAACATTTTATACAAAAAGAAACGCGCTTAACTGAATGTGGAAAGACAGATGCACTATGGTTGAAAAGTTGGTTTTGGCAAAGATACGTTGTACGTTGCATGTGCTTGCTTACGTACGGCTGGTAAAAGGTAGACAACAGTTTGATGTAGTTTTTGTTATTGTATTTTCATAAATGCTGCAACTAAGTAACAACGACAACAACAACAAGTATCAATTCATATACATTGGTCAAGGTTGCAGAGAAAGTGTTTTTACTTTTTTTTGCTTTCGCTTCGATTTGTATTTGCAGACGCGCTGCGTTACTCGGGCTTCCAGTGATTCCAGGCTTCATCGCAATTAGCTTAAGACTGTTTTCTTGTTGATTTTAAGTTCTTTAGCAATGCCATGACTCACAAGTTTTGCACAACTTTTCCATCATTTCCACGACATTCTCAGTGATTTCCAGAGCGAAAGCGAACGAACCATTTCTTAGCAGTGGTTTTCAATAGAGTACCTTCGTTTTAAGCTCTGTCTTTCTAATGTTGTTTATTGAACCAAGCAAACTCAATAAAAATTTCAGCAAGAATTAAGTGAATCGTCAACAATGAAACAGGAAAATATGTTTCTGACGAATTATTATATACGCAGTTGCAATAGACCAAAAAGTATGGCCAACTTCAACACGCAAAGCTGTTTAATGGGCGTGAAAGTTTAATATCCTACACATGTGTAAATACTTTCTTACCTTATTTTTATTTCTCCTTTCATTACTTTGCCTGTTGTATTTTTCAAGCTGCCAAAAAATTGTTCACTACTGTGTGTGCGTACATTAGTCAACTTCAGCTGGCGACGATGCTCATTTTATCTCATCGATAATTGCAATGAAATAATGGAAATTTTGGCTTTCGCACAACAATGGACCACCGGAGGCTTTAAAAAACAACACCAACAACACTCCCAGTGCTTGTCTTGCCTTGGCAGGTCGATTAACATTTGCAAATATTGAAAGAAATATTGCTTTGCATGTGAAACAATTCAATTAAAAGACTTTTTTCTGTTTGTTTGTCATTGAGGAAAACAAAAACTAAGATAAAAGAATAAGGGGAAAAATGAGAAAAAGTCAAGCGAAAACACATCGTAATAAATCGCACATGCAATGAGATTCGGCGCCTCTCATTGGTGCCGTTGTTGTTATGTTTTATTGCACAATCATTTGTCGTAGCACACACAACAACAAAGCACCTTCGCGCAAATTCATCGCACTCACAGCTGGTAAATCATCAAGGCATCATCAAGCAGCACTTTGTTGCGCATTGTTGTTGCAACATGCAAAAACGCCTGCAGCGCTGTTGGCAATATACGCCACCAGCAGTCAACAACTAATGCAGTACATAATGCAGCAACAATAACAACAACATCAACAACATTGGCCAATTATAAGTTCATTTACCTGTAATAACAACAAATGCTACAACAACAACCGTAAAAGGCATGCAGCATTATTGTTTTCCAGCTACAGGAGCGCGTGTTGCGGCGGTATTGGACCGTGGTAGAGTGGCGTTTGAGGTGTGTAATAAATATGTGTATAAAAGTGCCACCGCATGTGTTATCAGATTTTTCACACTTTCCTTTTGTACATCCTTGCACTTTATTTGTGGTATACGCTATACTCGTACGTATAGACTTTTCATGTGGGGTGCTTTAGTTTTGAGTCGCAACTGGCAAATTTAGCTTTGCTTAACTGTAATTTATCGTTAATGGCGAGGTTAAAATTGTTAATCTCTAAATGTTAAATATTACGCCATAAAATGTAGTTTATGAATTATCGTGAGAGGGTATTTCGATAAATGAAGTAAATTTTCTTAATGATTTTGAACTTTTTTTTTGTTCCGATTTATTTAATTTTTTATGTCTTTCAACTAAAATTGGTCGGATGCATGGGTGAAGTTTTAGTACACAAAAACCACATTGATTACGACATAGAATTTTTTTTTTTATTTGGTTCTTACTTTCATTGATAAACCAATATTTTCACGTTTTCCTTTAGTACTTGGCATGCCTAAATACAACGAAAACTGTTGTTGCTATTGTTGTAAAAAATCAAAAAGCCCAAAGTTCACGGGATTACAGTTTTATATTTCTATTCGAGCTCGTGCAATCAAATCAAACTCAAATTAGCTACTAAATTAATTTAAGGCTAAATTAAATTCAGCGAATGAGAAGTAAATTTAAAAAAAAGAATAAGAAAAAAAGGAGCACAAAAATCGTGCAGCGACTGCGAGACTGATTCATTGCCAAATGTATTTTGAATATCGATGCACTTCGGGTATTAAAATTCAAATCAAATTGACTGGGAGCCAGAAAGTGCAAAAGCCATAGTGAGCTCAAAAATCAAAGCGAAGAAAATGTCAAACAGACTGTCAGTCAGGCAGTAAAACAGCGCGTCACTCACTCAGTCAATGTGAACGTTAATCAAATTGAAGCGAATGGAAAATCGTGTTTTGCGCAATTAATCAATTAGGAACAGCTTCAGACAAAGTTTCGATCTCGGAGCCACAGAGTGTGTCACCTCCAGACCCCGAAACGCTAGCGTCGACACACCCAGCTTAATTCTCATGCAAATTGTTGTTTTTCTTGTTGTTGTGGTTAATTCTGAGTTGGCTTCTTCGTTCATTTTTGTTTAATAAGCAGCCACTTTGCTAATTTCAAACGAAAATCGACTTTAAGTACATTTCTAACGTAGGAGACTAAATAAATTTTCATAAATTCCATTCGTGTCATTCCTTTCATCACTCAGCGCGCGGCATCACTGACACGAAATATAGCCACAGAGCAAAAATAATCATTATTAAAATAATAAGTTTTACGATATTGCGGCACACGAAACTTTACAAATCCCGACACTTTGTCGATCGAGTGCAGTCAAGAATCACGTTTGTCAATCACGACATGGGCTAAAATTATTATTTTTATCTGGGATTGTATTCGATGGGCGTATGAAATTGGCACAGCACTTAACGCTTACGCAATTATCGGAACCAAATAAAAAGAATTTATAATTAAATTAAATTAATTGAATTTTTAATCAAAAGTATTCCCATTTTTTTTGTTAAGAATTTTTAAAATGAACTTGCAAACCCGGCATACGTGGTTTTTCCCTCTCTAGTATGTTGTTCACGAATGACATGCTTAATGCTCTGTCTGTGCGCTATCACTGTATTCATAAGAGTGCACTCACTGCCTTAGTAAATATCTGCTCACACTCTTTTTGCAACCAACTTAGAAATACAAACACAAAAATGAATAAGATGCTTAGCAGAAATAACGAAAAAATGTATGAAACGTTTTGTGCCTCACAGACATGCTCCAATCCGTGGGCCTCTAAACCAGTGGCTGAGTACGGAGACTGAGAAAGCAAAAGCATTTGCTAATGCGTTGGAAAGCCGGTTCACGCCTTTTAGCCTGGCTGACCCTGGAGACGTTGAGGAAACAGCTGAAGTCCTATCGTGGTGTATCTTAGACTACAGTCCAAATAAACATGTCACCCCTGAAGAGGTTGTGACTCAAATTCAGAGACTGAAGTCTAAGAAGAGCCCCGGACATGACCATATTGACAACAAGGTGGTGAAAGCCCTCTCTTGGAAGGGAGTGTTGTTCCTGATGTTGCTGTTCAACAGCATGCTGCGGATCTGCCATTTTCCCACACAGTGGAAGTGTGCAACGATATCCATGATACCTAAACCTGGTACTCCGGAGAACCGTGATGGACTTCTGCATAAATTAAAATTACTCCTGCCTGGCAAACAGTTTTTACTAATGCGTAGCTTTCTTCAACGACGAACCTTCTTTGTGGCGGTAAGAGACAAAATTTCCACCTTCAGGCACATGAGAGCCGGTGTCCCGCAGGGGAGTGTCTTATCTCCGGACCTCTACTCCTTATATACGTCTGATATGAATACAACTAGAGATGAGCATTCGATTATTGATACTTACGCGGACGATACGGCAGTTATATTCAACTCTGCCTCTCTGAACGAAGCTGCGGAGAAATTGTCCAGCTACCTGGATAGATTCCACTCATGTGCCAGGCTCTGGAATATATCCATAAACTCTGAGAAATCACTCACTTCACCTTCACATTAAGGCAAGGCGTCTGTCCGGTTGTGACTTACAACACAAGCATCATTCCGCAAATGGAGCAAATCCGGTATCTCGGTCTGATCCTGGATAAACGTCTTACCTGGCGTGCACACATTGGCAGCGCACTGCTTGCAAAAGCTCAAGAAACTGGAGTGGCTCCTTCTCCCATCGAATAAGTTATCTTTAACTAAGAAAAGGCTCATCTATCTGCAAATAGTGGCACCTGCTTGGAGCTACGCCATACAAATTTGGGGCACTACTGGTGCCTACAACATCAGAAGAGTGCAGGCGTGTCAGAGCAAGGCTCTCAGTAGATTTACGGGCGCCCCTTGGTACGTCCGCAACCCCACGCTGCATAGGGATCTTGCCGTGCCAACTGTTATGGAAGTGATTAACTCTCACAACTGCCGCTGTCACTACAGACTTTTATCGCATCCAAATCCGCTGGCGTCTTCCCTCACCCGTATCTCAACAGGGCGTAGACTGAAGAGGCTACACCCGCATGATCTCCCCCTAAGAAGGAATCAGCCTTCTATGTCATTGCCTTTTCGGCGCAATTTTCATCATTTTTAATTTAGTATAAGTCAAATTTTTTTTTTTCACGTCATTATTTTGTTTAATCCGACAAATGTGTTATGCAGTTTACTGCGATAAATGTTATAATCTAATTATGAAAAAAAAAAGTTTCTTGTAGTTGTTTCAACTTAATACTAAAAAAAGTATATTTGCCTTTAAAAACTAAAAAAAATTATGGCCCGACCTTTCTACGATAATTATCTACATTTTGAAACAAAAAAAACTAAAATCGCGTGTTGATTTCGTTAGTAAAAACTGTCAAGGAGGTTCCATTGTTGGAAAGAGTTTCGAAAAATGTATAAAATGCTGGCCACTCTTCTCCGATTAAGATGACATAATTTCCCCTAAAACATAGTTTATGTTGTTTTTCTGAAGTGCAGTTGATGGACATCGATGAATGTATGAATGTGGGTACTGGTTCCGGCTTTTTACAATAAAAGTGACTATTTTGGCACCGGCGACAAAGAACACGAACGCAGGCCAGTAAAGCTCGGAGATGCTACATTAGAGGCCTTACTGCATCAAGATTCATGCCAAACCCAAGAGGAGCTCGCTGAAGCCTATGGAGTGACTCAATAAGCGATTCTAAAACGTCTCACGGCCTTGAGTATGTGGTTCCGTATGAACTCAAGCCAAGAGCCGTCGAACGCCGTTTTTTCATGCACGTCAAAGGAAGTAGTCTTTGCATCGGAAGGGTCTCTTGCATCGAATTGTAACAGAAGAAAAAAGAGGACTACTACGACAAGTCGAAGCGCAGAAAATCGTGGGAGAAGCCTGGGGTGTTTTTTGGATCACCTCGAAAGGCGAAGAATATTTTCAACGCGGTATCCATATGATGTCTGAAAGGTGGAGAAGAGTTGTAGTTAATCATGGACAATACTTTGAACAAAATGCATTGTACCAATTTTTCTGGTTAAAACTTCAAAATCACTATACTTAACCACCCCCAAACTTTTTTGTACACTTACTTGCGTGAGGCAAATAAAAGTTCCTTTTAATATTCTGAGCTCTAGAAGGGAAAAGAGATGTTACATACCACCTAAGACAGTGTCTGCTTAAGAACTAACAAATGTAGAATTATAATTACGGATATTTTTAAAATAATAATATTATTATTATTTCTGCACACTCAGTCGGCAACTGGGTTACGTAAAGCTTGCAAAGACAAAGTTGTCTCAAAAAAATAAATCGCAGAGTGATTTACATGAATAACGGTGACTGTTGTATATGATGAACATCATATCGGCAAGCCGAAGGAACAGCTATGGAAACATCGTGTTATGGTTGTCACGCAAAGTTTCCAAAAATAATAAATTATTTATGGCGATTCTTGTTTTTATTTCAGTAAATGTACTATTTTCCAAATTTTAAGAAGGGTCAACTATTTTTCGTCTACATAATTTTCTACATCCAAAATATACAGATTGCAGCTTTTTTCTGTTACCCGATTAAAATTTTCAACTTCCGAGTAACCAATTAGCCTTTATGGCATTTCATTTGTGGGTAAGTGTTATGAACAGCTGAACTAAAAAACGCCTTTATATCTTATGTATCTTATTTGCTTCTTCTAAGATAATAAATAGTTAAGTGCATTCCTGAGTAATTTCCTGGAATTCGATCATTCAAATTCAACTCATTGTGTCGCTGGCTAACCCGGTAAGCCTACCGCAATAGCAAACGCATTAGCTGCTCGCTACTAAAATCGCATTTCAGAGAAATACTCACACTTGTATGTGATAAGTAAAAGTCAAAATGTACTTTTTATCTAGCTCAGCAATGGCCCAGCGGTAGCTCAAACATAATGCATGTATAATTCGATGCACGAAAATATTCGAATTGTTTATTAAATAAAAAATTACGATGGAGAAAAATGCGTATTATTGTACACAAAAATTATTTGAGTCATGTCATGGCTGAGTTACTCACGGATGCAAAGATTGAGTCATGCGAATCGCGAACTCGCATGCGGCACTTTATTAACCCCGGCAACACCACATTCTCATCAGATCATCGGCAAGTCAACAACATCATAAAATCGAAGTCAGTGCGAACACGTCGTTCGATTCAAACGTTTGAATGAAATATAGAATTAAATATAGAAAGAACGAAATAGTTTTTATGGCGTGACGTGGTGTCTATTGGGTTGATGGGAAATGCATTGCGACTCAGCATGGCGAATGCGTGCTTTTATCTTCTTCTTCATGCTCATAGTTTTGTAATTTTCAATTTGACGTTCATTTGCGTGTGTTGTTGCATGTAAGATGATTTTGAAATAAATTTAGCAGTCCCGCCGAGTGAAGTGCAACCGCCCCCATGAGGTAGAGATAGAAGGCATTCGGTGCTATTTTACTGCCCCACATGGATAGAGGTGCAATATACACGTAAGAGATAAATAACTTTTCTCTCTTTTGTGATATATTAAAGGATTTTCTTTTGCATTTTCAGTTGTTGCTACCTGCTCAAGTGGGCAGTTGGTCACGGTCACACTCCATGATTCTCTTTAGTTTCTCCATGCAAAATGACACCGACACTCCATCCGTTTGCACTGATGTCATTGGTGGGGTGACCAACAGCTGCACGTTTGCTCGCAGAATCAAAGAAATCGGGTATGTCCCATATAACTATGTCTGGTCACAAATGTCAGAATTTCTCATATTTTCCCTTTTCGCCTAGGTGCATTTCTACTTGACTACTACTACTATTGAGACATGCCGAGGCAATGTCATCACCTGATATCATCACAACCGCGTACTGAAAGCGCTTGCGCACCGACAGATATGGATCACGCAATGGGAACCATATATTGGTAAGTTCAAAAAATAAGTTTATCCTCTTTAGCGGATTAAAGAATTTTGTTTACCATTTCAGTTCCACAAAATCAAGGCGGGGTTATTTCACTACCTACTTCCGCCTGACCTCTTCCTCAATGGAGGATTGGGTTTAAGATTTTTACAGGATCTCTGGATCTTGATCTTACAACATGAAATGTGATACCCTGAGATCTCTAAAAATTGGTTTGTTATTTAAATCATTAAATTAGTGCTCTTTTTATGACCTTGTATATATGTACGTATATATAAATATATATATATATATATATATAGATATATATATATATATTTTAAGATAAGTTAAAATGTATAAACCCAATCTAACTTTCATTAAGGCATTGCTGTAATACATTAACGTCAACTTTATTTTCTGCACACCTGAACTTTTTTTGTTTTAATTCGCAGTGTAAAGTATGAAATTTGAGCTGCACATTTACAAAAAAAAAGCTTGAAAAAATGCTTGGCATGTTGAGCAGGCTGCATTTTTTGTCGTTGCATAACGAGACAAAAAAGTGCAGTTTGCGAATTGTGGTACCAAAACAACAAAAACATAAGCAAAAACCGAGATAATGTGCGAATATATGTGTATACAGAAAATTGAGTTACAAAATGCAACAGAAATATTGAATTACAAGCCACATACTGTTTTCTGTCCGCAAGTCTGTCGTTGTAATATTTCAGCTTAAATTTGAATTACCGCCAAGTTAATATGAACATTTAAAAGCTGGTGTTCTTTCAATTATGTGATTTTTTTATATTTTTTTTTTATATTTAATTTTTCTGTTATTATTAGAACAACTTCAATTAAATTGTATATACAAAAATTAATTAAGTGGGGATATAGTATTGTGTATTAAAAGGATCTATTTCCGTTGTCGGCAGGGTGAGGGGGCAATATTTGATTGAGTTTCATATAAAAACGAGGGGAACCCGCAGTCTACACAGTCGATTACATTCTAAAAATTTCACTGTAAACAATGTGCTTTGTAAAAAGAAAAGGAGCAACTGAGCAAAAAAGTACAATAGGGAAGGAACATATTCATTTGCTCAGTGTATTTAGAAACTCTTTTTTCTTGACTCACTCATGAGCAACCAAACACTAATATACATTGATGAAAGCAAAGGGAGCTCAAACAGAGAAAATTAGTCTGGTCCCACGTTGTGTATGAAACGAAAATGGAACAACAACGATAACACGGCTTCACAGAAGATAGATAGAACAGAAAATATAGATAACCTCTCTATTTTCCCATTCTACTGCGCTCACAACATCAACGGCTGTCTGTTCTTATGGTTGGTGTAACGCGGTTATCTTTAATATACTTTCTAACCTAAACCACTGGCCCACTGGGAAGAATACCAGTCATTGGTATTTTTTAATAATTTTTTAAATTGAAATGGGTTCAGTGGTTGAAGCAGTAAAGGGAACACAAAAAATGTGTTTGCTCTTTAAATATATAGATATCTTTATTAACACATACACATATGGAAAAAAAATTATATTTCGTAAGACCACCAATGGAACAAACCCCTATCAAACACCTCTCGGTACTACTGTTAGTTATACCTTCAGAAGGGAAGAATGTTTGACTAATATATTTTATGTATGGCATGGTAGTGAGCCTGTTGCACGACTATTGAGTTTTTAGCTGTCTGTTGTGCTATTGTAATATCCACATCACAATTATGGTTTGAATGTTTTCCTTTGAATACGAGTGTGTAAGCAGAAATTCAAACGAGTCCACCATTTTTTTGCCACATTTATTTAAAATTTTTTTTTTGGTGTCATTTACCTAATAATATGAGACTTTAGAAGTTCGCCAGGAAGTCAATCAAAACTAATTGAACAAAGTCACCGACTCAACCGAATTGAAAAGTTCGCTGTTAGTTTTTATCAGGCGGAGCACCAAATGAATGAAATGTGCAACATGCCACACAATTTATGTGAGGCAGCCGATGCGTAATTTAATGCCGTACTTCAAACACTTCCGGTTTAATTTAGTTAATAAAGCAACTCCTTCGCTTCGTGCAGGCCATAATTAAAAATGTTGCGCTACGAATTGATACAGCAGACCAAGCCCCATAGTGACGTGCAACACGGGCATTACAAGTATAGCCGGTGCTGCTTTTGCCGAGTGTTGCAAGGAGCTTAAAACGTTCGTGTGTCTCATTGGTTGGTTAGCTGTCTGGAGTCAAAGTTGAGCCAAACATGTCGTTTATATTATTTGCTTGATAAACTTCTGGCACAAGACAATCGAAATTACTCAATCACGCCAGCATTACGCGACTCTAACTTTGGTAGCAACCAGCAGCCGCGCCTCAAATTGAAATGCTGCGCCAGCAGTTCTGCAGGAGTTGTTTGTTGTATGGCGTGTAATTGATGCAGTCATCGTCGTCGGCAATGTCGTAGTCATCATCGACGTCGTATGAATTTGCAGTTGCATTGGCCTTTTTGTTCGTTAAATGCCAAAATATCGTATAATTCAATAGGAAGTGTTTTTTACGTCAGTCAAGCCTCTCAGTCCGTCAGTCAGTCAGTGCCAGTCGCTCAGCTGCTTAGAGCGTAAGCCTTTCGTTGCCGTTTGGTCTCATAAATTAATGCAGTTATAATGATTGATTCATATCGATTAATTTGTTTTTCCCTCACATATATGTGATTTTTATCGTTATGCGCCTTAAGGTTTTACCACCACACACATATATAATATTCGCACACATTCAGACACACGAATTTTTTTCGCAAATATATATTTATTTTGTTGTTGAAATTTTCCAAGTTGCTGGCAGCTGAATTGGCAATTACCGCACACATTTTCATTGTTTTCCGCCTCGTAAAAGATTTTGATTTTCTCCCTACTTCGTTGTTGTTTTAGCTGATTGCATTTCCGCGTAATAATAATAATTCAACAAACCGTTGTCCAAATCAAGTTAATATAATAGCACCATTATGTCCAAATTTAGTTGTCGGCGTCGTTAATGTCGTTAGCTTCGACGGCGGTTGCGTTTGCATCAGGGCTAAGACCGTTCGAGAGGCATGGCCTCGCTTGGGTCTCGCTTGGAGAATTATCGTTTGTATGCATCTGCATGTGGTATGGATTGAGCCATATTGCATCATACATCATGTTAGGGATATTTTGTTATTCTTTTTAGTTGACTTAATTATATGAAGAATTGATAAAAAATATTTGAATTCATATTAAGTTAAGAAACGAAAAATAATCATTGGAAACTAAGTGTGAAGAATGTGCTCATTGAACTGTCACAGAACTGTCTGTTCTGCTCTACTCGTGGGATCCCAAAGAAATTTATCGATAACACCAATAAATTGGGAGCTCGGTATAAAGGGATCATGTGTGTAGACACGGAAAAAACCGTCAACTCTTGTCGTTCACCAATGACGAAGCCCGTTAGCATACAGGGCCTTTTACATATGTGTATGTATGTCCTGCAAAACTCTCTTTAATCTCTCGAAACCAATGTGTGCGAAAACAAACTAAAGCTTGCTTGCTAAATCTTAATTGCAGTACATACCTCGGTAAAGAAGCTTATGAAGAAATCCAACAATGCAATGCAAGGGGGTGAAAGCTATCGCCCCGAACCTTGATTTCGACATATGTTAAATTGAGGACAATCACAACCCCACATACATTTTCCACTTCCACTGGGCTACCGAGTCGACGCACACATTCAGGCAGGCAAATGATTAAACTATAGGTGGGAAGCGACCCGAACGACCTAGTATACCTTCGTGTGTGAAACGACGACGATGTTTGATTGTATGCAAGCGTTACGATATACAACATTTTACCTTACTGAAACCAAAGATGTTTCACATCAAAAAAATTCTGTAATACCACAACGATAACTTCCCTTCACTTGTCCACAACCACTTTGCATTTCGTTCGATCATCTTTCACTTCGACTTGATTTGATTTATTTTTTCTTTTGTCTTTCGAACTATATTTGGCGCATACAAAAGTTTATTCATAAATTTTGCATATACATTTTATGGTTGCTTATATAGTTAAGTTCATTCAACTATGGCTACACAGTGTTTACTGTTAAAAGCGATATAGAAAGCTTTGAATTACGTATGCTCATTCAAATTTATTTTAATCAACAAAACGATTTTTACTCCTGCATAGCTTAAGAATTGATGCAGACATCAGTTCTTAATTAAAACAAATTACACTGACGAAGGGGGCCCACAGCATGATGATGCCCTTGAATTAGTAAAACAGGCCTAACTGAAATTCATATAGATTCGGATTCGTTTATGCCACCTGACTGAGTCAGGCGACATAAGCTGCGCGACAAGCAGAATGCGCAGAATTAATGAGCGTGGGGCTTAAGTTACTTTGTTATGCATGTTACAAAATACACAGAGACATATACTTTATATACACTCAGATACACTTTGAGATACATTGCCGACAACTTGTATTGACCTTAAGACATAACTGCGGGCAAAATATAGAAAGACACATGCGCAACTGACAAAACGAAGTATAGGAAAATTGGAGACAGTGTGACAAAGTCAGTTTAAAAAAATTAACAAAAAATTGTTTGTCTAATCTATGTCAAATGCAGCATGCCCATGTTTTATTACCCAGCCCAAATAACGTCACTTATATAGGCTGCGGTCATATGGAAGCTAAAGACGTGACTAACCGACTTTCATTTCATAATCTTTTTTTATTTTTGCGTTTGAAGCTTAATGTATGTGAATAGTATCTTATTATAAAGGTCGTCAAGAGACGTAACAAGGGGAAAATGCGGCAGGAGGCCGGCTTTGGCTCAATTAAGGCACATAAATTATTTCATTTCTGCCCAAAGTTGAAATCGTAAATTAACATATTTTTCTTCAGCTTGGTAACGCCTTCTTCCGGTTGCCTTTTCCAATTGCAGTTGAGATACATTTGTGTATTATTTTGTGAATTTTCACTCCAACCTACACACAAAAAATGCATGCTTTTTTTGTTGTGTTGTGTCGCCAATTTTTTTTTAACTTTGCTTTTTTTAGCTCATTTGAAATAATGCGACGGTGAATGTTAGAAAAATTGTCACCAGTCCTGAAATATTTTCTCAGACGACTTTTCGTGCCAAACAACTCAGCAGCAGAAGCGACGAAGAAGACGGTGAAGAAGTAGTAGAAGAAACTAAGCAAAAAAAAGTGTTGGCAAATGATTTGAAACTGTGGCGTTGAAATGAAAATGAAAATGGTAGCATTTCCAGTGGACATGCAACAAAGACAGCTACTGGCAACAGTTGCCTCTAATGCTGTTATTGGAGTGACAGTTGCTGTTGCTGACACTCGCCACTACCACTACCACTGCCACTGCCGTTGTCGTCAGTCATTCACAGTCGTGGCGCATTCGTTTGGATTGCCGATTGAGATTTTTATGTGTGACAGTTTCTTTATGTGAACCACTACTTTTTCCTATACTTTTTGTTTTTGTTGTTTCTCACTTTTTTTTTTGTTTAACTGCAGAATTTATTACATTTCCAATGTGATGGCTACGCTTACACCTAGCAACGCCTCTCATTGTTGTTGGTGTCAGTTGAGTCCGGAGTCATTTAAAACTTTCTCCAGAAACATTACGGAGTTGATTGTCTGATGACTGCTGCTTGTTAATTGTGCAAATAGAATATATTTTGTTGTGATACAAGTTGTACCAGGCTACGCGTTGCTGTGGTTCAGTCTGTTTAAATGGAAATGAATGAAAAGAGTTCTCAAATGAGCTGGAAAAAATTGACGCTGCGGTTATGAAGAGCATGGGCAAGAACCGCGTACAGGCAAAACTAACACAATTCTTTTTAACCACTTTAAAGTGTACAAAAATAATATTTTAAAAAAATACAAATTGGTGGTATACAAATAGATTGTTTCGATAAAAAAACAGTTAACTGCAACGTGGTCTCAATTATCCGTATTTCGTGGTGGATGGGTGTAGTGATTACATCTTCTGAAGACTCTGATTCATTTCTATTAGAGTCCTCATCTATAATATCTACCTCTCTTAAAGGAAGATATTACGTAAAGGCCTCCAAGGTTTATACTCCAAAATGGAGCAATGTATATGTATACACTTCAGACCTTTCTCAACCATCAATAAATATCATTCTATATACATGAAATGTTGCTACTTAATATAAATTTTTTTCTGGGTACCCATATTACCGACAATAACAAATATGCGGCGATTTTTACATACTTTTACTATTTGACAGTTATTAGTATGTGATTCAATTAAAAGAACATATCAAATAAGCTGCTGTCAGTTATAAGAGTAAATTTCTACACATCTAAAGGTAGAAATTTCGTTGAAAAATATAAGTGGGTAGCAATTAAGCGGGAACTATGGCGTAGATAATTGTATTATAAGTTAAATGTTTGTTGATATTTAAATACGAATATGTAATTTTCTCAACATTTCGTTGCTTGATTCAATTTGTTGCTCTTATATACCATAATCCGAAGTACTGATTGGGATTTTGTGGTGCAGGTCTAGCGACAGAGTATTGTATTTACTATTTATATAGACTACCAGATCAACCAGCATTGTCCTTTGAAGTCGTCGTCTTTGCTGTACATCTTTCAGCAGAAGTTCTTATGTTGGGATATCTCAGTCTGACATATCCGAGTTATATTGCTAATTTTTTCTGTCACGGTGCAGATCGGCGTTTGTGATGTACCGCTTTATGATTATTAGGATTATTTTTGACTACTGTCTTTGAATTACATATGTCTATTTTTTTTACTATATTTCCTATATTTGTGGTTTAATTATTACTCCTTATATTAACTTTCGAACAATTTTAGAGGAAGGGTAAACAGGCAATTTAATTGTCCAATCTTCAGTTTTATTTGTCCCAACTTTTTCGGAATATGGTATTTCCAGTTTTATGTGTTGTCTACTATTATAAGGTGAGGACATCTATCCAGAATATGTATTGGGGATACCCCTAGGCCGCTTAGGTGAAAGAGGGGGGCGTATCTCCATTGAGTGGATATATATTGGTGAAAGTTTTGTACTTGAAAAAACTGGCAGGTCTCCGATTGGTGAGAGTGCAGAAAATGTGAGATAGCTCTGCGAATATATTTCTCGTTAAAAGGAATTGAGATGATCTAGGGCGACCGTGATACTAACCTACCTGCTGCATTGACTATTTCGTTCCGACGGATCCTTTGTCGCTCGGACACCCAGAATATTTTTAATCACGCCGGGATCTTAATTATGGGGTTGCGATTATTAATGTTAATGATGGCTTCGACTGTTGAAAGGGTCTCAGCTCTTGTGCGATGTTGACTGCTTGTAGAGTGGCAACTGCTTCAGCTGAAAAAACCGAACAGTATTCTGAAAGACATCCAGCTGGTAAGAGGTGCCTTTTTAACGACGCAAGCGTAAGCTGGGACATATTCTGTTTTGGACCATCAGTGCACAACAGTGTCCAACTGTCTAGTTTTAATCTAACTGTCTCTTCCACAAGCAGTCTCCGAAAGATGTCTCCACTCGAGACACTTGGAAACACACTACTTTTTTTGGAGAGCAAGACTCTTAGGAATGAGTCTGCCGTAGTTTCTGTCACTTTGTCTTCAATCTAAGGAAGGCCAGACTTTAACAAAATGCACTCTGTTGTTAAGACGTTGATGCACCGTCAAGCTAGATGAGACTGAGCTCACCAGTAGAAAAATTGGAAGTGCCATTATTTAGGGTGTTTACATTAATAAGGCAAATAAGGGAATGGAACTTTAACACTTCATAATAAATATATTTGTTTTGTTATATATATATTATGTTATATATATTTTGTTAAATATATAAGTATTTGTTTATGCCGTCTGTATTCTTCGTCAAAGTTATCGCCTATTGAATACTCAGACCAAGTTTTTGAAAATTGTTATACAAAGGTTCGGTTATGAAACTGCTTAGATTTAATATATTTTATTTTCTGGGTTGGGAGGCCCATAAGTGAATTTTTTTCAAACCAGACTTGCTTTGTGGTTCAAGGATATGTTATTTGGGACTGAAAAGGACCCGCTGGGCTACTTACATAGCGCGTTTAAAATATGCGTTGTCTTTTTTATATGGAGTGAGAATGTGGTTGGTAATACTATGTTTGTGAGCCTGCCATACGGAAAGGAAGGCCTAACATAGAAAACAAATAAAATTTCGATAAAATTGCTTTTTACGTTGTAGTCCGACTTTAGCTCGTTACAGTTTTTCCAGAGTGAAACATCCAAAGTTTCAAAATAGTCATTTGCAGCACATTCGTGCTCCTTATTGGTATCAACTCCCTTTCCTCAAGATATTTCTGTAGGTTTGGGAGCAGAAAACAGTCACGGAGGGCTAAATCCAGCGAATAGGATGGATGAGGAAGCAATTCGAACTTTGCTTCATTTATATTTGCCACCGCAATAACTGAAGTGTGAGCAGGCACAGCTGGGTGTGGTGTAACAAAACTTTCCTTGCCTGCAGATGAATTGTCTTTGCCTTCATTGGCGCGGGATAACCCCACTGGGCCCCCTGCTTCCATTGCTATTTTGTCTCAGGAGTAAAGTGAGGGCCCATGGCACATAAGCTCGGCCGTATTCTTGTGGTGGCAACTGTGGCACTCACCTTGCACAGAGCCTTCTTATATCCAAATGTTTAGCCGATATGCGTGGTGCTGAACTTTTTGAAATGCGCACAATATCTTTGCTATCTGCGTCTAATTTATGATGCGGTTATCCACCACAATTTTATGAACTTTTCTCACCATTTCCAGCGTAGCCACCTCGCACGGCCGACCGCTGCGATGCTCAGTTTCTTAGCTGCGTTCGTCCACCGTTCGTTTTATCGTTGAAACCGAAGGCGCAGATTCTCCAAGACTGGACCGAGACTATTTAAATTAAAGTATTGTATCAAGTAGCTATGTCAAATTTTTTTCATTCTTAAAAATGCTCTCAGATCGCAAGCTGTTAGCTGCCGTAAAAAGAAAATAAATAAAAATACAAAGCATGTGGCACTGCAAACGTGAGAAGAAAAGGTGAAAAGCCTATTTCTCCGCTCCATGTAGGGTAACTAACGTGATTGGCTACTGATCTCTGCTCACGATGAATGTTAGTCTGATAGGCATTTTGCAGAATTTTGTTTTATTGTGTGGACTAACGTGAGAATGTATATGCTAGTATTTCTAATGATGTAAAAGCGTATACCTAATTTTGCCGATCAAGCTAATTTTTCCAAAACATATGTAGGTAGATATGTAAGGAAAATTTCAATATCTTCAATCCTGTAAACCAATATTTTAAATGAGAAGAGATCTGCAAAGAATCAGAAAAGAGGCTTGTAAGCAAGCAAGCCGAGTGGAAACGAAAAGTGGGCAAGTCAGTGAGTGTATTTCATTCACAGTTCAGCTTGTGTACACCTTCGGATGTAAGTACAATAGAATGAATTCACAATTGTGAATGTATGTTCATAGTAGCTCACTGCAGGCTTTCATTTCATAACCAAAAAGTCTCAAGAACTCGTGAATAAACGAATAGGCTCATTGAGTCGCGAGCCTCCTATAGACCCCATTTTTGTTGTTTGTTGAGATAGCGAGTGAGAGACAAAGGGACATAAATTGAATGCGAAAGCTTTTCATGTTTCAAGGACCTAAAATTTGCCTTCAAAGCTTCTTTGGATCTTCGAATTTTAAGATCTTGTGTCTAGAGACCTGTGAAATTTTGGACCAATATAAAAAGTAATAACAAAATAACTGTAAAGTTTTCTATACCAGAGTCTGACTTTAGTTCATGTATATATATGGAGGCTAGGTGATTCATTAATTCTGGGATGCGTTTGAAGTAAATACCATGAAAAAAGAAGTATATCATATAGGTCAAGAGTTTGACACATGCGTTTGTTTGTTCCCCAGAAATGTACGATTAATTCAAAACAATAACAAAATTTAATCAAAAGTGGTTGACAAACCAGAAAACAAAGCAAAATATACATTTGAACAGTCGATGATACTTATGGAATAACTACTTTAAGCGTATATCCACGAAGTACGAATAAGTCTTGGTCGCCTCCATGTACTGAGTGCCCCGTTAGCCTAGTGGAAGTACACTATGGCTGTAGGCCCCAGAGATCGGGGTTCAAACCACACTGGAGACGGTATTTATAGTCATGGGCCGTGGTCATGTTCTTAATACCTCCAACCGTCGGGATATAATAAAATAAAGCTATATATATAGCTACGTGGAAGACAATTCCTTCTGATGGTGATCTTGATGCCGAATTAACACCGTTCATTTATGTTACTTATTTATTAAAGATATTAAAAAAATAAAGTACATTTGTGAGTGCGCTTAGCACTAATGGCCTTCTGATGCGCCTCCCCATTCCAGCCTTATAGAGTTAAAAACGATACGAAAAGACTATTTAATATGTGAATTATAAATAATAAAAATAACAACAACGCGTGCCCTTCCTTCCTCTTGCTGTTGTTTTCGGTCAAACGATTGTTCTATCAGTATCTACTCATGATGTTTCACATCAATAATTTTGGAATTCGTTATCATTTTCTAATATATTCGGGGATCGGCTATACTTTTTGAAATCTTAGTATCAATGCCTGTCTTTACAATCGAATTTAAGAAAGGGATTTTACCACTTGACCACAATAAAATGGATGATATGTGTTTTCACCAAGACGGTGCCACCTACCACAAAGCCACCTTAACAATCGATTTATTGAAAACAAAATTTGGTGATGAAATTATCTCAAGAAATGGTCCACTCAACTATCCTTGTGATTTATTTCATTAGGGATATGTTAAGTCACAAGTTTATGCTGAAAAATTGGGTTGACACAATGCAGTACGTACGGAGAGTCGTGGTGGTCATTTGAATGATGTTATTTTCCATATATAATGGCATAATGTAAATTTTTCAATAAATAATATTCCTCACTGTTTTTTTAATTTTTAAATTGTATCATCCCTATTGGAAAACCCTTTAGAACGAATGTCGGAATGTATATATTTACTTGTTCTTTATGAGACAAAGTGAGCTATTAGAGAGCTCATTAGGTTTGTGCAATTGCAAAAGAAGGGATTAAAACATAAATAGAAGTCCTATTATTACATTAAAGTTAGCAGTCTTCTAAAGAAGTAAATTATACGCAATCGTTCTATATAAGTGCTTCGAACTCTTCGACCTTCCACCTTTATATCCTTCTTAATTAGATAAACCCTATCCTACATCATCACCAGGCCTAGTGAAATGAAATAACTGAAGAGGTTATTTAGGCTTTTAATGGATATACTATAGGAAATTACATTAGAGTTCTGCATGAGTGCTCACTACATCAAGTCTACAGTCTGTAATTACAATGTGAACACATTCAAAATAAATCATGTGTGTTATTGAAATAAGTTATTTTTGACGAGCCGTGCCAAGCCAATTTTTGATTGATACTTGTTGCTGTTTTGTGGTTACCTGCTAATGAATAAGTTTTAATTTTATTATTCGACAATTATGACGCGAAAAATAGCACTCTCATTCAACTGAAGAACACACAGTGTTGCTAGTATGCAGATTATTAAAACAGTTCAGTTGAAAGACAGTAACAGTGTGCGCATTATGATTTTGCTATCCCATAAATATTCTATTTCCTCTGGACTCACAACAAACTGATTTGGTTAACGAGTTCAACTAACTCATTGGGACTAACACCACACGAGTTGTTTGAAAAATGAGTCGTACAGACGGTATGTCTTATTGATAGTGTGCTTGTAGCACCCGATTCGTTTAAACGAGAGATGATTTGTTTTGATTGAGTGTGCACTCAGGCACGGCTCTAAATTAAATGCAGTGAGTAATGTCGAAGTATTTCAATTCGAAAAATTTCAATCATATCATTTCAGTCGTATCATTTCGACACATCCTTAATCGAAGCAAATAACGTAAGCTACTCACATAGCCGCCTACACTTACATCAAGCATCTGATTTCGGTGTAGGGTATCCAAACCCAGTCTGCAAATACGATTGTAACACAATGGCGAAAATAAATTGCATAATGCAAATATTGCTTTCGTTTAGTTTCGTTCAACAACGTCATCGCCATCGCCATCACCATCATCATCAACAAACTCTTTTTGTATAAACACCCTTCCCATCTCAACCTTCTTGCAAGTTTTCCTGTAACGAGTCGTAATATGAGCTTCAAATTGTGTGCCGTTTTGTTGTTAATGTTGTTCTCTTTGTTGTTGCAGTGTTGCTAGTTGACTGGTACAACTTGTTGGGACTTTATTTTGTTTATTTATATATATGTGCATTTTTCATCTTCTTCTTCTTCGTCGTCGCTGGCATCGTCGCTGTCTCCGCCAGCCTAGCTGCCTGATAATAATGACAGTATGTGTCACATTGCAACCCACACGCATTCATTGTACCGCTTGTTATATCGGCCCGGCTTAGACTTTTTTCAAATTGCAAGAGACAACATCAACATCAACAACAACAACAACGAGCGATTTGAACTTTATTTCTTGGTCGGTCTCTGGTCTTCCGATTACTTTACTTTTGTTGCATATCTTTTTCCTCACAGTGTGCGAGCGCGCAAATTTGATCCAATTGTGCACTCATTTAATCGTGATCTTTATGAGAATGTACGGGTTTGGATGTGTTTAGCCTTTTATGTTGTTCATCTGTCCGTCAGTTTGTCCATATTAATTTTCCTTGTTACGGTCGCTTTCTGTCTGGTCTGCGGTGGGTGACCTAATTTGTTATTATTGCTGTCAGTGTTGCTCTGCAATGTTGTTGCTGATATTCAACATTGTTTTCGGTTAACGAAATTATGTAAAAATGACTCTTGAGCAGCCATACACATTTAAGGAAGTTAATTAACTGACAATAACGGTTGGGGCGATGGTGTTAATGAAGTTTAAGCTACACCAGAGTATCAGTTTGAATACTTGCGCTCACGAGGTCGGAAGAATAAACGGCCATCTTATACAAGACGTTGTTCTCCCATAGAATGTAAGGGTTTCCTTGCGCCTTATTTATGGTCAATGCAAGGCAAAAGAATTGGAAATTGTAACCGCTTAGATTGAAATAGTGCGCTCGAAGGTCCTTCTAAAAGATTTCCCATAATTCGTTTGGCTACCAATTTTTGAGGAAATTATCAAGAGTAGATTGAGTTGTGGTCATTGAGGCAAATCGAGTAAATTCAATGAGGTAATTAACACATTCGTTTGCATCTGTCACAGTGTCACCTTCAGAACTAACTGTTAGAAATTGGATTGTCAGCCATCAGTTGCATCGCAAGTTACGATGAACTACAATAAACAGTTGAGATATACGCATCAACGCATTGATATGCCGATTGACTGCTTCCATTAGCAAGAGAACTAATAGGTCCTGGTGAAGAGCATTGTTAACAACATTGCAAGAGGCACACGTAATATAAAGCCGCGCGTTATTGTTTAGGCTGAATTTTCTACAATATCAGAGAAACCAGGCTAATTTCTTCTATTTCCACCAACGCTGGTGCATTTTCCCGGAAAGGGGAGTTTCCAGAGTAACTCCTGTACAGTTCGACTAAGTATTTGGTATGACAGGTGCCAATTGCTGACATTAGACGAAAGCGTCAGTGGAGCGGAGAGTGCAGAGTGGCACACAAATGAGGTCATTGCAGGTTATACCATATTTTCACTAAAGTTTTCAATTTAAAATTAAATTATGGATTTTTACACTCGCCACTATTCACTGTAAATTGTCTGTTTTACTTTTTGTACTATTTATATACCTTTATATATATATGTACAAGTGTGTGTACCTATATATATGTCTGTGCATATTTGTTTCAGGGAAAGCCATGCAACACACAAAAAATAAAAGTAGTGCGAAATTGTTTGATGCAGCAATAGGAAAACACAAGTCTTTGTTGTTGTTGTTGTGTTTCCTCTTTTGAGAAGGCGTTGTTACATGCCGATTTTCTCTGTGCTTAAATATAGAAAATAAATTTAATAATTCAGTGTCTTTTGGAATAAAATATTTCTTCTTCGCCAAAAAAAAAACGCTTAATTTTTCAATGTAGTCTCCTTTTAGCTCGATACATGTCGTCCAGTGTTTTTGCAATTCTGCAAATAAGGGGTTCTTCTCAAGTTCCTCAAAATCCGCTGTTGTTTCAGTGAAGACATCTTTATTGGACCCGAACCTCTTGCCGTCGAGCCGTTACTTCAAGTTTGAAAACAAGACATAGTCGTTCGGGGCTAAACCTGGAGAATATAGATGTTCGAGGGCCTACTCATGGATGCATGCCGTGGCGAGTATACAGGTACTCCGATTAAATAACCGAAATCAGTGGCCTCGAAAACTCATTCGGATTGTGGTTGAACATTGCCAAACACTGCATTGAAGTGCTCGCACTGTTGCACCTATGGTCAAGTATGAGTTATTTTTATGTACAAATATTTATTTAATATATAATATACTTACTTGAAATGCCCATAGGCTCAGCCATCTGATGCACTTTCATTCTCCAGTCCTCCAATATCAGTCCCCGGATTTTACCAACAATTTGTGGCGTGGAAACCACTTTTGGACGACGTGAACATTCGACACCCCTTGTAATAGTACAACCACAACGTACCATTGTATTTGTCAAGCGTTTTCGTGGTACGGATGATGGTTTTTAACGCAAAAATAATGCTTGATGGGCACACATTTTCTATTTTATTGACAACTTACGAGTTGTCCTGCTTTCAATTGCCGTCAAGTTTAGCAACAATGTGGGTTACATACTGTAACTTGGTGGTCTATATGGCGTGAGTTCAGGAGTATGTTTGCGTCTGTCTTTATTCAATTACATATTAACCTAACTGAGCCTATGTTGAAGAAGAACAGCGCTGCCAAAGAGAAAGGCCCAACATTCTTAAATCTTCTTAACCATCAATCCTCGACGGTGTGAGCACATCCAAATTATCAACATAAACGTCGTGAATGACTGTTAAACGACGGCAGTTAACTTGAGCTTCACTCACACAGGTGAAGGTGGTGATCTCCTCGAAGGTTAGTCGTTGGTCACCCACTCATCGTAGGTGAAACTCTACAGCCTTGACTGCCGCATCCCAAATGCCACTAAAGAGACGGGCAGCAAGTGATATTAAGTACCGACAGGCATCCGAAATCATATACGCAAAATGTTCATTAATAAAATGGGGCCAGCGTGCAAGTTTCTACAATACGTTAGAAAGTATGCAACAATGCCATAAAATGATACGATGTTTTATGTCCATGCTAAATGATGATGCTTTCAACCGAGCGCCAAAATCCTGCAGAATCAAGAAAGGGAGAAAGTTTTTATAAGTTCTTGCTGCTATCAATTTCATATTTTTGTACGCGTTTCACTCATTGCGATAATGCTGGCTTTGAGACCATTTGGCACAATGGAATATTGCTTGGTCTAGCTCCCAGGACGTGTACTCCGCTAAAGATGGTAATTCCAGATGCCTTCTTTTTGAAATAACTCGATTCTATTAACATTATATATACAGGTGAGTGACGAGATTCCCTGTAAGATGAGACCAGTCATCAGTGCCTAAGCAACGCACATAACCTTACGCTCTTCTGATAACATTTGTGCGTCCTTAGGGTGGAGCTACGCGATTTATGAATACCGAGATGGATGGACGCTGCACCACACACAAAGTTTCCACCACAAAGTTAAAGCAATTAAATAATTTGGACTCAGTGCTTGGAACTCAGAGACCCGATTGCCAACATGCGATTTCCAGCTTGTGGGGAGCGACAAAAGCCATCCAAGTGCGGTCGTTGAGTAAATCCAGTTCCTTTCAGCATTGGGAAGATTCATTAATATAATGACAGCTTGGCACAATTTGACCAGTAACACCGCGCCCACTGACTCAAGTCTAGAAAGTAATGTCGTCTTTAATGGATCTACCGTTGTCATACAAGCCAAACCATCTGGAAATTTGAAGATTATTAACTGCAGCGTACTGCTATCGAAACGGAATCCATTGTTGTATATTTTTATCATCAATGACGTTGGTTCAGTCTCATCATAGTCACATAGTTTTGATTTTCTAAGTGTAGCTTCACAAGCCAGCCGCTCAGAACGAAAAAAAACTGAGTGTACACATGCCCCCAATTCAGATCAGATACTATTTTTAGAAATTGAGGTTACAATGAACCGAAAAAAGTTAGCAGTGGTAACGTTATTCATAGAGATGGTAAAGCCACTTATTTCATGACAATTTAGAGTTTAATATTTTTATATATGTGGCCTATGGAAGAACCCACTTACAGCAAGCCGACCCCTCATATTGCTTAATACGTATAATATGTGTATACGAAGTGGAATATTCGCCGAACCTTGGAAGATAGCGACTGGTATTGATCAGCAAAGGCAAAGAAGACCCAGGAACGCCACCAGCTTGCCTACCACTCTGTATGCTAAATACAGCAGGTAAGTTGCTGGATAAGCTGATCAGGCCCCGATTAGCTGCAACGATCGAAAGCACCGGCGGGCTCTCCTCGAGACAGCACGGCTTCAAGCCCGGAAGGTCTACAACAGAAGCAATTCAAAAAGTCGTTCAGGTAGTACTCAGAACCCAACAGGGCAATCATCTCTCGCGCCCTGTCGTACTACTTGAAACAATGGACATCAAGAAAGCATTCAACAGCGTCAAATGGGAAAATATTATAGAAGCTCTGGAAGACAAATTCCGTATCCCCAATTACATGATGCTTATAGAAAGCTTCCTTGAAGGTCACAAGCTCATATACCTGACCAAAGCAGGCGAAAAGTGTCAAGAGCAGCTCAAGAATCAATCCTAGGGCCAGAACGCTGGAATATAAGCTACAACGAAATCCTTCGCATAGATATGCCTCCTTCTTAGTAGGATATGCAGACAACATAGTCGCGGTAATCTCGGCACGTAACACCAACCATGCTTAACGCAAGCTCAACCAGGTGATGACATGAGTTAAGCAATGGCCTGACACACAAGGCCTACAGCTGGCTACTGAAAAAACCTAGACACTACACGTCGGATGCCTGTGCAAATTGATATGAGGGTCAACGATACCATAAAAAGGGCACAAAAAGTGATCAAATACCTAGGAGTCAGGCTTGATACAAAGCTAACGTTCGGGGCTCAGATCCAGCACGCGAGATGCAGAGCTGCAGATACAATAAAATCATTCAGCAGGCTCATGGCAAACATAGGAGGACAACTTCAATCTAAACGGAGACTACTAATGGACATAAAGAACGCTATCCTGTTATACGGATGCGAAGTTTAGGTAGACATATTAAGGGCGATTATTAATAGGTCATATAAAAGTCTCCGCGGTGATGTTGGTGTCCATAAATTTGGCAACACTATTCTGATTGTGTCAAGCGAATATCTGAAACAATACGCTATATGATGCTTTTTTACTATAAAAAAGGGAAAAACGCTGCAAAATAATGCCGAAAAATTTGTGCAATTTACGTTGAGAATGCTGTGAGCGAACACCGGGCCCAGGAGTGGTTCCTGGTTCCGTTCCGGAAATTTCGATGTAAAACAAGCACCTCGCACTGTTCGGCCTGTTATTGAAAAAGTCGATGAAATTTTGCAACTGATGGAGCGAGACCTGGACGAAAGCTGTCAGGATATAGCGGAGGCACTAAACATCAACCATATGCCAGTTTGGTATCATCTAAAAGAAGCAGGCTATTCAAAGAAGCTTGATGCTTAGGTGCCACATGAATTAACTCAAAGAAATTTAATTGACCGAATAACCATTATACATCTACACCTATGGAATTATAAAGCTATCCGGAAATGGCAAAAGGTCATAGATAATAACTGCTAATATGTACTTGTTTGAAATTGTATTTGAATACAGAATATTTTTGCTCAAAAAAGTAAAAAAAAAACCACGGAGACTTTTATATGACCCAATATTTTTATTATTATTATTATATTTTTTTTTATTGCAACAATATTAAATATTGCTGCTGCTGTCTTTTGTGGTTGTTGTTGTTGTTTGCAGCCATTGAAGCGTTAATGCGTCAATAACCGTTTAGCGTACAAATTGAAATTTATATTAGCTACGGTGCAACCGTGGCAACAGCAAAAACCACATTACAAACAACAATAAAAACAACAACGAAAACAACAATAATAAATCGAAAACGAAACCAGCAACAATGCAGACTACCATATTACCAACACTGCTGACGTAGTTGTAGTCTAACGCCGCGGCTGCCGATGTTTTTGCCTATCCGCAAGGAAGCCACACGAATGCGCGCCAAACTCAAACATGCAGAGTGTCTCATAGATTGAGCTTCATCGGTTTGCTTGTCGCTATTGTTGTTGTTATTATATTATTGTTTTTGTCGTTGTTATATCGCGCCCGAACCGACGCTTTCAGCAGACACCTTGGCGCTTGTGCCATTGTAGCTGTACATCAAAACTTGCTTTAGCACGAAAAAATGAGCATGTGCGATTTCTTTTGATTTATTGTAATTTCTTTAAAAAAAATTAGAGCGCGGTTATTTTACGTGAGTTGTGGCACTAAGAACTATAGAATTTCCGTTTAGAGTGAAGATATAATTTGGATCTCTCTAGAGAGAAGTCGGGCACGCCGAGCTCGTCGGTTCCAATCCGCGGTCTTCCCGACTTCAAATTATTTGTCATTTTTATTTTTTTCTCATAGTTAAATCAATGTTTTTATGACCATTAAGTTGGCGGTTGGATTGGAAAAAGCCTTGTCGCAAGTGTATTATATCTTTGTGGGAATACTGTGAAGGGGGAAAAATAGGCAATGGCTCAACGATCATCTCTTCTCCCTTACAGTCGCCAACCAACGCGCTTCAGCTGTCTTAGCATTTTTAACATTTGCATGCAGCCTTAGATTCTCAGCTTCCGTCGTAGCTATTGTTTCACATCCTGTTGTCATTGCTACTGTACACACACATACTGACGAAAGTTATAACAACAAGTTTTTTGCATCTGTTTCTGTTTTCTACTGTTTATGTATTTGTATTATCACTGCTAATATGAACGATTTGTGAATTCGCTGCGCCGGCTTTGAATGCGTTTTTCCAACTAATTTTCCGGCTCTGTCGATAGCAACTGAAACCAGCATTGCTCTCTCATCTTTGTTTTTCGAAAGATGTTTCCAGGTACTTCTTCTCATTGCTTATATCGTAAGCCCTGTTGGCCGATTGAAAGTTTTAGCTAAGAGGAGCAGCAAAAATGGTTCTCACTACCAAATCGGTGTTGGTGAACAATTGCTATTAGTTTGCTGTTCTTTTTTTTGCACTTACCGCTTCTGAGGTTTCAGATATTTTGCCCGTACTCGCTTAGTTGGGCTTGTCGAAACAACAACGTCGTTGCTTGATGTATCATCTCAGGTCTCTTTTGGTATATTTACGTTCTTTAGAAGTGCTCTGAGTTTGTGAATATACAGGAAAAACGTTACCAGAGCGCAGTTTGAGAAATATTCAACATTTAGTGATTCGTTTGTTGATATGTCTTTTATATGTAAGATATATGACATCAGTTTGGAATTATGTGATAAGCCCCGATCTTGGCAAAAAGGCCACTCCTGTGTATCATTACGAAGGAACGTAGAACAAAATTGAACTATCCATATGAGATCGTCTTTTAGATGCCAGATCCGCTGGGTGTGGTTGAGATGGGACCTATCGCCATTGTTCAACGTTCGTGCTTTCTAATATTTCGCCAATTCTATGCATTACGAATTGTTAAAATCTGCGCAGGTCCATTCTGAGCCATTGGAGTACTGATTTGAATTCCGTCCAGAATACTGTAAAGTTAATTCGAATCCTTTCTAGGTTCATTATGTTCTGAGCCGACTTAACACCAAGAATGGCAGCTTTGTGGCTACCAAAGCAACATCAAATTGATTGCCAGTTTTATGGGAAGATAGCAAATTGCTGCATGCGCGTGCATCTGAAATTCTAAATAAGTAGACGTTAAATATGAGGAGTGTAGCATCGGCATATTTCGACTGATGAAATTGGCTCTGCTAAACTTTTACAGTTACGACAACTTTGTTTGAGTGGTTTCGAAATCTCTTCATCCCAGTCGGCTCCGCACCGCCAAACTTCTTTCAGCAGAAATTTCTGGGCGGTCGCATGGCCAGCGTGATCCCAGGGGGTCAATTATTGGCATTAGGATTAGAAGCAGTTCTCTTTTTGTGGGTGCTGCACTTTCCGATGATACCGATATGAAATCCAGCTGCCTCATGGGTCACCTTTACTTGCTGTGCTGTTAAGTTCTTGATTCTCGTCATCGAAGCAGTCAATAAAATCATCGACGTAGTAATTATTGTGGATCCTCTGCTCGAGCATATATATTTTTAAACTGGTCCACGTATGCAAAGAGCGCAGCATGTAACAAAGGTTAATGAACGCATTACACGTCGGTTAATGGTTTGAGCATATCAGGTCCGCTAAATAAGAAGTCATTAAGGCATGTGCGGTTCGACTTTACTGAAGTATCTCACACGTGGCGAAGTTTCTTAGGTTTATACGAGTTTACCGCCCTATTCTGTGCACTCTATCTGAAAAATTTATATTAGTTGAATAAATAGAAGCGTTTGTCATTTTTGGTATTCTCGTGCACATTGAAAACTGTTTTTCATAATAGTACCAACTTCCATCATTTTCAAAAAGATTGCACAAATGCAGCTATGACGTTGTTCTCCATTTCAGCAGTGTGTTAATAGTGTGCGAAATATTTTAACATCACCTAATGAGGAGGCGTTAAAAAAGCGGCAATAAATAGTGTAAATCTATCTGTCTATTAAAATCTATGAAAATCTATTTATTAATTTGATAGAGTGCACAGAACAGGGCGGTAGGTGCAATGAATATTGGCAAGTACCAATCTCGACCTTCGCTCTGAAAGTATTGTTAATTGGGCGCGTTGAGCAGAACTCATCACTCATTATTTTCTCTGACTTATTAATCGAATATTGATTTGTCTCTGCTGAACGCAGTGGTGCTAGACACTGCGTCAAAAAAAGAAAAATTAAATAAAAAAATATTACTACATTTCACTTTGGAAGCAACTTTTGTTGGCTTTGCGTTTTTGTATGACAATAACGGCAAATTCGCCAAGAGCTATCGCTAATGACCACATTCATGTTGAGTGACTGTGCAGGGAGGTCTACATTTTCCACTGTATGGACAGTGGCTCATCAGCCCCTTTCTTCCAAGCCTGTGAAACAAATCTGCTTCGATCAAGGTTACGGATAAGCCTTCATCAAGAAATGCCAAGGTTTCAATTACATGATCTTTTGATTGAATGCAGACTGGTAGGAGGCTGTTTATGGGAGTTGATACTCTCCCTTCGAGTACTGTTGAATTCAATTTACTCACGCTTGCAGCATTTTTTTTTTTCTTTCCTATTTCTCGTCCAATCGAAGTTTTTTGAATCCGTTGCACCTCTCTAGTAGGCGTATTCAATGGTGAACGTTTTGCGTTGATAGCTTCTGATACTACGCTGCTTGCCGCGCTAGCTAAATGGAAAATCCACTAACCGAATTCTTTCACCGGTGGCATCCCATCGGCTTTCTTGTGCATTGCACAATTAATAATTTGTATGCGTTGTTTCGGTGTTTCTGCAGATCTTAAGTTTGAAGCTATGTTTCGAACCGTACCCAGGGTAAACGTTTTTGCTCCATAGCTCTTATAGATTCAGATAACATGTGTCGCTAACAATCGCATGATCGATTTTGTATATATCTAATAGTGGATCCAGTAGGCAGAAAGTAAAGTTTTTCGTGTGAATGTGTATATTCATTATAGCTTTTGATCAAAATAAGAACATATCTATATAGCGACAACAGCACCACCTATTATGTTCAAAACTATCCTCTTATAGAATGGTGACCCAATCAAATACATTCACGAAATTTCATTAAAACCGTGGGGTATATTTTGAGCTAAATGAAATAAATTTAAAAAAATTTGTGAATAGTTGCATGTGACTCGACAACCACGAACCCTACCGGGTACAAACGTGAATCTCAACAATCCGGGGACACACCCAAACACACACAACAAATTTAACCCAAATCGATCCAGACCAGATGCAGATTATTCAAGCTCCTAATATATGTATACGAGGTGCGTTCAATAAGTAAGAAGACTTTTTATTTTTCTCGGTCCACGTGTTATCGATTTTCGATTTGTTTTTCTCGTGTTTTCTTTCGTTATATTGATAACCACTTTGCTAACATATGTTGACATTATCAGCCATCTTTAAAGATAACACGTGTTTTTCAATTTTGGCGAGTACTACCATCTCTTCACCGAAGGCCGAGGAGATACCGATGACGCCACAGAACAACCGGAAAAATGTGAAAAACATGATTTGGCGAATCGTCGAATCACTGAAGGACAAAATAGAACTTGATGAATAACTGAATATTTTTATATTTTAAAAAAGGGGAAAATTACGCTCACGCCTATGTATGACCAAGACAGAAAACACATTTTAAGAAAGACGAAGAGTAATTTGTCAACTGACAAAATATAATATTTATTCAAATTGTTGCAAAATATTTTTGTTCTTTGCCGGGCGAAGCGGGTGGGGATTCAACTAGTATAATATACTAGGATTCGTCCAGCGGTTAAAATTCAACCACAATCGTAATAATATTGAATTGTACTATGTCACTTAGCAATCACATGCGTTAAGGTGTGTGTCAATTTTTAACTATGTTTACGCCCATAATACCTGCAAATGAAAACTTGTCGATTGGCACATTTCCTATCAAAATTGGTTATATGGTTTAAGCGTAAAAGGATGGTAAAGAAAATGTGTTGTTCTGTTGTACTGTTCTTTGTAAGTGTTCGCATAGGTAATACATTTATTATTCAACTGATCATATTTGAAGGATGTTTTGCATGTCGTTAACCCAAATACAATAAATCGGTTGCAACAACTTACCTTATTGTTCCTTATATATTATATATATTATATGTATTATATATTATATATTTCTAATAAAGCAAGAATTTAAGGCGTTACCAGTGAGGAAATTGTCTTGGCATAAAACTTTGCACACTTTGAGTTAAAATATAATAATGACAGCAATTCGCCGTTTGGCGCTATTCATTTATATGCATCACAAAATAGTAAAGAAATTAATTGAAAATAGTATATTCTTACGCTTAATTGTGCAGTTATTCTTCGGCATATTAAAAAAAAAATAATAATAGTAAATAAACAGTAAAACAGTTAGCTTCACACATTGCAATCGGCTCGTAAAACTTTATTCATCTCTGCTCAACTCAACCCAGCTTTGTGTCAGTAGTGCCAAGTGCCAGTCCTTGGCCAGACTGCCCGCTTCGCTCGTTTTTACTGACTGCGATCACCTGCGGCTCTAACAAGGCAACACAGCATAACACAACTGCAACTGCAACTGCAACTGCTGCGATTGCAATCATCAACGTCGACGTTCGACTAACTGCAACTCAGACGAATCGGTGGCATCAAGGCGGTACTACATCGTGCTACAATCAATAGATGCCAGACACGCAATTTTCTTTGTCTTTGAGTCATTAACCTGACGTGAATGCTGAGTGATTTTGAGTGTTTTGCAGCGCGGCCAACAAATAAAAATAGAAGTCCTAAAAAGTTAGCTGCAAAAGTGGGTTAGTTTGCAGTTTGTGCTTTCAGCATTTGCCATGCCACTCAGCTTGCCTCAGTTGGGCCTTCTTACAATCCATTGTTTAATAAATAAATAAATAAGGAATAAATGTTTGCTCAAATCAGTAGTGCAAACAGTTGTTGTATGGTAAACGTACTAAGAACATGCGATGGATGCTGTTCGCATTGGCATGTTTCTGCATTTTATAGTTGTTAGCGGTTGTGTTGAAACATTTTAATAAGATATGCTAATAAAATAAGACAATTTGAAATTCAAATAACACACAACACTTCCACTAATTAAGAAAATCTGCTGATCACAGAGCAAACCAAAAATAATCTATTATTACTACCACTATTATTGTTGTTTTTGCTAGCGGTTTATTTAATAAGAGCTTAAATAAAGGCAATGGTAAGCACACTGATTGCTTTCATATGGCATGTTTTGAACAGAAGCATCTGCTCAAATGAAAGCATTCGCATCTAAAGAGCGTTAGACATACGCATATGATGTGTGTGACAGTTTTTGATTCCATATTGTGGATGTTCGTGTTTGTTATGGTGCGAAGTATCCATATCTTCGATTGTACTCTTTGGATGCACCCGTATTTTCATCCTTCCGGGAGAATGGACCGATCTCAGAATGGTTACTATTTTCGGAATCCTGACAAAATTTCCTTTAGAATGACACCTCATTTGTTGGAATCCGGAGATTGGTAATGCCAGAAAAAGTAACGGAAAACCCGGAAATCATGAAATCTGCTATTTTTCGTCCTTGTCGACATCTCACACATAAGATACTGATTTCCGTGGACTCGGTTCACTCTTTCGATTGTACTGTGTTTTGACATAAAGACGGTGTAGGCTTGATATTGTTTGCGTTTAGATGTGGTCTGAGCTTCTTAATAAAAGTTTTACAAATAGTCGGGAGTAAGCTATGGTCAGTTATAAGGACACCACGGATGTGTCTTACAAATTTTGTGATTATTACTGATTTCTTCCGTAAAGCTGGAAAGAAACAAGTGCATTGCAAGGAATGATATAGCGCAGTTACATAACTCAATAATCGTCTTTGGTATGATGAAGTCGTGCCCTGTCGCCTTCTTTCGGATTAAGTCCTTCTGAATTAGCGCTCTCAATTCATTTGATTTCGTTTTAAGTATGCTTCTAGTATGTTACGAAGTACATGACTGCTGGGGAAGCTGGAATCCATTTGCATCCGCAAGTTTGATTGGAAGGCGGATTTGAGGTGGTTAGCAAACGTAAAAGCCTTTCCTTCGTCAGATCGTGTTCAGCTTCCACTTTGGCCCGTATGGGGCAATCAGCCACTATTTGCGGATTCATGTACTCTTGTGCTCTACAAATGGAAAACTTGGTGCTCGTTGCTGAGAGGCTCTCAATGTAGTACCTTTGATTTACATGCTTGAGAAAAAATTTTTTTTTCTCTTAGTTATGAATCTTTGCAAAGATGTGGGAGAATGAGTGGCCTGCAATTCAAGGCTTATTCGGCGTTTTTCTGAGACTAGACTCAACTATAGTTGAGTTATTGGTTTAATGAATTGTCAATGTCTGTCTCGGTACCAAGTTTTATTCTTATAGCGCTTTATGGGCGCTGACGTAAATTTTATACCTAAGCCAATCAGTTTTCCAATGGGTTACCATGAGAGAATGAGCACTTTTTGTGGGGGGCTCCAGTATATATTTATGAATTTATCTATTTTTCAGTATATCCGTTCCAAAGTGGCACTCGTATTGCGACTATTGCTTAACCACACTTCAAAAAAATCTGCACAAAAAGCTCGATCTCTTCCAAATTTATTGAAATATTTCGAATTCGCAGAATATGCGCAAGAATTTCGAATAACACAACATTAAAATAAATATATTGACGTACAACACCATGTAAACAGTTTTACTAATACGAACCAATATTAATAGAATAGATAAAAAAGATCTAAGTTTTCCTAAAAGACGACACAACATAAACATTTATAACAAGCCAAAACAAAGTCGAACGTAAGATTAAAAGATATTATAAAACGTATTCTGTATGCCTTGTCAGTATAACAAGCGACACCATTCCTAGGCTGGTTGCCGGGTCTGGGGATCCTCAACCAGTTGAGGGGTAATCCTGTCAAAGGAAGTGGGTACTGTGACCAAAGAAGATCTTATGTACCCGATACCCTAATAAAGACAATAGAACCTCTACCTTCTTAATAAAGGCCAGGACGTTGTTTGTCGTAGAGTTCCTGATCAGAACAGATGACACGTGTTTCGGGGAGTTCAGGCGAAGTCTGGCCACCGTCGGACACTCACACGGGAGGTGAAGACTTGTTGACACGTCTTCTAGGTAGAGTCTACAGGTAGTAATTTAGGCGGTGGTGACCTACTTAACCGGCCCATAAGCAGTCTTAGGTTCGATCTACTAAGGTCTAAATTTGAAGTGGTGTTTCCGGGGCAGATAAGCAATTTGGCTTGACGAATGCCCCTATTGCGTGCCCAAAGGTCTAGGGTGACGTCTCTGAACCATTGACTGAGTCAAAGCAGTACTTTAAACTCCTGGATGAAAATTTCGACTACGTTATTACCTTGATCTCGTGTGCTTGGCTATCGGAAAAGATAAATATATTTTATCCTCTTGTTTCCTTTGCCAGGAGGCATCGCTGATGCCTGAAGCGTTTTATACCACCACACGAGAACCGCATAGGTGACGACGGGTCTATCCACCATAGTGTATAACCAGTAAATCAATTTTAGAGATAGACCCCATATTCTACCATATAACCGTCTACAAAACCACATGGTTCTTGTGGCTTTTTTAAATACTGTTTTAAAGTGATAATTCCAATTTAGGCGTTTATCCAGAGCTAACCCTAGATACTTAACCTCATTTTAAAGTTCAATACTGTAATTGTACAGTACTATTCATCCGAACTGGACCAATGTCCAGTTTATACTTCTTTGAGAGGGGTACCAATACTACTGTCTGTGGATTAATGGTGAGTCTCCCTTTGTTGATGACCTGGAGAGCGGAGAACATTACATCCTAGATAGCCACGAATTACGTGTGGCTGCGGCAATTTATCCTCATCGGCATCTTCGATGTTCAGACAGCACTTCTTTTTGATGCGACCCAGATTATTCCTCAACCATGTCGCTGTGGACTTCGTGGAGGATGTTAGTTGCAACCAACCGGTCCGGGGCCAACAACACTCGAATTCTAGTTATGAGTTGCCATCAGGTTTTCGATTACAACGTGGATGATATCCTCTTGCCATATGCTCAGCAGTAAGGGATTTCTTCGGTAGGCCGGTTGAAATAAACCCAAGCGAGACGTTGTTTGCTACCCGGCTGTAGGAAGCTTTTGCCTAGTCCTTTGTCCAAATGGAGTTGATGCAGTTGAGCACCTACCTCTGTGGCTCCTGACTTTTGCGTCGAGAGGCTGGAGGCAGACACTACTTTACTGCTTGACTCCGAATCAAAGGACATGGTTTCTTCCAATGCGGTCGCCAGGCCTTAATTTAGTGCCTCCACCGAAGAACCAGTTGACTCACCCTCGCTCAAAGGATTTTGGGTGGGGGGTCTACTCACGGTCTCTTAGACGTGGCCAATGACTCCGACTTCAGAAGTGTAGACCGGACGCCTTGTGGTTGCAGAGCTGGTAGTGTGGGCGAAATCCGTTAGGGTATGACCGGAGGATGAAGCAATTGGAGCTGCATCGCACTCATTAAAAATTGATTTACTGTTCATGTGGTCCCCACGAGTAATCGGGAAGGGAGGTTACCCACGGTAGAGCCCGTTACCGCGGTTGGTCTAATTGAAACTGGAGGACGACAGGTATCCAAAGTCCGCATACTAAAGATCAGGCAACCTCCTGACCATTCATCCCTTGGAGTACGCTATTCCACCGTGGATTAGGCTGTTTGATTTAAGAGAGTAGCACTTCTCTCCACCCGGAGTATTCACACTAACGGCACGAACACCAGAGTGTGTCGCGTTAATCCCCCTGTGAACCTGATGGCTGACGGCCATGTTTCGAATTACTATTCAATAAAATAATGAGGAAATACAATGCAATCAAGCTTAGAAATAATTATCGTCAATGGCAAACAAAATCTAATATGAAACGAACAGCTGACTTTGAAGGGCAGCGAAATAACCAGGATCCACCAAAAAAAAAACACTCTTAGTATTTTTTTCTTTGAGTGGACATTTGTTTCAAAATATTCTCAAAAATTGTGGATGAAATGCAAAAAATCGTCAATTCCAACTAGAGTTAATATTCCTGAGGTTATTAGAGTCCAGTGCAAAGAATGGTAGTTTGGAATGCAACTTTTATTGTATGATAGACTCGGGCCAGCTACGAGCCGTTCTTTTGCTCTGGTTTAAACAAATTTTCAGTTCTTTAAAAACTGGGAAGCCTCTATAATTTGAAGTGTGATCATCCCCTCAGCTATCCCATATTTTTAAGCTGTGTCTGTTTTGTTTGCCGGACAACATGATCACTCGTGGAGGTCACCACATGATACATAGGCAGAATGATTTCTTGTGGCCAATTCTTGTACAGTTTGTGCATTGAACATGATCTTGTTACGGTTTCAGGAGAAAGCTTGACCTGAAGCATGGGTTGCGGGATTTATCTTCTGCTAACGATGTGGATCACAACCTTGCTTGGGAGCCCCTTTTTCCTCAAGCGCATGCTTTTTTTATTTATTTATATTTTTTTTTATTTAAACGCCATGAATGATTTCGACAATCGCCTTCTTCATCCATCGTTGC
The DNA here is from genome assembly GCA_035041755.1 of Cacoxenus indagator. Taxonomy (NCBI): domain Eukaryota; kingdom Metazoa; phylum Arthropoda; class Insecta; order Diptera; family Drosophilidae; genus Cacoxenus; species Cacoxenus indagator. The sequence continues at coordinate 1,430,240 of JAWNKX010000067.1, forward strand.
ATGAACGACACATCAACATCATCGATCAGATTTATAGAGCACCAAACATTCACTTATCCGCTGTAAAGGAAGTAGTGCGCCGCAAGATTTTCTGCGACGAGTTTTGCTTGTAGGCGATAAAGTTGGTCGGTGATCTCGACCGCATACACAGCGAGTTCAATGCAAGAGTCGAAGGTCACTACCTAAACATCCTCTATCTGGGCTTGAGGGGCCCATCTCATCCTCTATCTTGGGAGGGCTGCCTCCCACGTTCGCCGATGAGCACCCGTGCATATTCGTTACAGGGTTGCCGAATCTAACGAAATCGAATCTTGAGTCGGCGTTGTGGGTGTTGTATCCGTCTGCGATGAGCCAAAAACGGATACAGCAACCGAAATGAGGGAGACCAAACAACATAAATCACAGAATCAGAATGCGCCACTATGAGGACATGACCAGTAAGAATAGGCCAGTGGCAGAAAATGTGGTGGTGCGTACCATCACCGCTGCTCTCAAAGAAGAATGCTCGTTCTGGAAGCAGAAGATATTCGAAGTACATTCAGAATTTGTGTCACAAATGTTTCCGTATTAAATGATCAGAATAAGCTTGAATATCCAATTCACGAACAGAACTGTTCTTATGCGAACAGAACAGAACTGTTGAAGCTCGACAATGTCTAATTGAAGGCGCGTACCGATTAGATAAAGATATTTGTAGTGTACACCAGCACAGCAATCGTTCTTCAACAATATAATAGAATAGCGTTAACTGGATCTAAGCAGAAGAGCGAAAACCACAATTGCCAATGATACAGCCACAAAATTAATATAACCAACCTAACACACTAGCACACATACCAGAAGCTCTCCAATTTAAGTGGATCTAGCGAATTCCAAAATTGAAATATTTTCAAACAAATATAGTTGCTTTGAAAACGGTAGAAATGCTAACTCTTCCCTTCTTATCCAAGTCCATTTGATGGACGGGACTTAAGTACAATAGACCTAATCGACCAACGACTGTCTTCAGACTGGTTTTAATTTCTTTGGAGGCAACTCCAGCTTCTATTCTTTTGTAACCACTATCAGCCCATTTCTTGAACTGCGCCCATGAATGTAAATTGGGAGAGACTTGGTTTGCTTGACTGGGCCGATTCTTTATCTGTTGGGGAGGAAGAGCTATTTAATTTTTTTTGATTTTTTATCAGAGTTTATGACTGAGTTTTTCTTTAATCTACAAGTAGCGATTAATTCCAGTCCATTCCAGGAGAGTTGGCGTATTATTCGGTTGCCGAATTATTTAATGTGAGTAGTAGTTATTTGTTGTACTGTCGTAGGAGATTACCATTTGTGGTGGATATGTGTGCTAAATATTGCAAAGCCGAATGAGTAGTTCTTGTTGTTGCTATTGAGGCAACCGTTATTGTAGCTGTTGTTCATAATGTTGAGGGTGGGAGGGACAGCATTACCCATGTGGTGTTGTTGTTGGTGGTGTTAGTTTCCAATTTTGCAGGGGAGCAAGGACGTATTCTTTGTTAGTTTGATGAGAGCAGAGCGGAACTTGCTTCTTCTGGCTGCAAGAGGATAATTTTTTTATTTTGTTGTTATGCAGCTAGTTAAGTATAAAAAACTTGTAGAGTTATCACTAACAGAGTTTTTATTGATAGTTTTATGTCGTTATTCTTATATTTGACCGTTGCTATAGAGTGCGATCGTTGGATAGTTCGTTAGAATAGCCATACACCACCCATACTCTGGCAAAAGAACTGCCATTTCTTAATAAAAGCTTTTGGTTCTAAGATACTGATGTATCAGACAACGAAATTTTAAGGGGAGACTTGTCTAATCCGAAGACTTACTCAGTAAACGAGTACTATAGACTGCGACATCTCCTGTACAAGCTAGGACACAGAATACAGGATATGTTTAAATGGTGATTAACTCTAGAGAGGTCTTGAGCTTTTATAAAGTCATTGCTAGCAAATATAATATCGCACTGCTGTTCAGACAGCTTGAAATTGGTTTGTTTTAAAATCAAGAAATCAGATTGAGTGGAGTTGACAACACTCGTAAGTAACCAAGATTATTGTTTTATCTTACACAAAAGAAGAAAAAAAACGTTCAAAACAAAAAATTATTAAAGTAGCGCGAGAACGTTAATCTCTTTACTTGAGAGTGGGGTCTCGGCTAATTATGAGTGCCTAATTACATAGACGGATGCCACAACGTGCTTGCGGGCAAACAAAACAACAGAAACAGCAGATGCAGCACAACAGCCTAAACAACTTGCAACAACAGCTTACAACAACATTTAACAGTAGCTAGACAGGCGTGCGAAAAGTACAGCGAAAACGCTGACATAGACACACAAAGCCAAGCGGATGGTGCAAAAACAACAAAAACAATGATGACAACAATTTGCCACAAGCTGCAAAGACAGACAGCCGCTGCTGACCAAGTTTTAAACTAGCAAGCCTAGGCAATCAACAAACAGGTTGAAGAACGACTAAACGAACGTAAAAGCAAAGACAAAAACAAGAGTGAAACCCCACTTGCAGCCAACAACTTGCAACATTAGCAAAGTGATTGTGGCTATTCCGCGTCGAGCATTGGGCGACGTGATTTTCCCGCCACTTTTGATTTATGTGGCAACACTGACTTATGTGTTATTATAATTATTGCAAGCAGTCACTCTGTCTATCCGTCCCCTTCCCCTGCAACTAGGCTTCGGCAATTCAGATTCACTTGCAAGCTTGTCAACCCGCTAGACACGATGGCGTCGCGTGTTTCATGTAAATGATACTCTTATAGCTATTTTGCACCACTGTGTGTAGAATTTGCTTCTCAATTTATGTTTATGAGAATTTGGTTGGAAGTTGACGCAAACTCCCTTCCACCACACATCGGCACTCTCTCTGTTGTAGCTTCCTTTGTTATGGTTACCTTTGCTGTTGCGATTGCTGTCGATTTGTTGTTCACAACACTATTCACTTTTTATTCTTGTCATCGCAAGATCTTTTAACAAGTCGTCATCAACATCATCATCTGCATCATTTCCACCGACAGAATTGCCTTCATCAGCCTCACTTCCATCGCCTTTCTCATATTGCAAATTTCATGCGTTTGCGTGCCGCTGAACTCTGTTGTGTGTTGCATGCATCTTTTGGTGGTGTACATTTTTTTTGACACTTTGAAAAGTACTTGCAAATTTGAAATTCTTGGAAATTAGAATAATTCATATATTATTGCAGTTCTTTTAATATGTTTAATTATTCGAGAGTTTTAATGGCGTGGCAGATGTGAAAATGTGAATGTGAAAAGAAAAATTTTCAAGGGAAAATGTTTCTGCCTTTTGCGTAATGTATAGCTTAAAAAGTACCAGTGAAAATATGTATATAGGAGTAATATAGAGGTACAGATAATAGCCAGTGGGAACTTCTCCTTCGTAAGGAAGGTCTTTTATTCAATTTAATTGGTCGTACTCTGCATACTTTTTGGCAGACGTTATTTACTTTGGAGTTACTTTGCTGAGTACTTAACTATGAGCATTTTTTGACGAACTGGCTGACAACGTTAAACCTACAATTTGTACTTCGTATAATCCCACTCTAATTGCTTGAAAATTTTGACCTTATAGGTAAACGTATAGCCTTGTATCCCTTATACTCATACTAGAATAGGGTGTCGATCTGCCCGAAGTAACCAAGTTCAGTTTTAGGCCCAATACCAAATGGAAATCTATGCATATATTCTAAGTACACGCAGAAATCATACACACATTATAGAGACTGAAAGAACTGTTTCGAGTCGCATTTAAGGTATTCAACAAAATAATCATTTACCATGTAAGAATTTGTCTACAGTCTTGACATTAACAGCGGATACTAACTTAAAACGCCCTAAACAATCTCACTATGTTAGTTAAGGATTTTGACAATTTTCTTTGCAATTATTAAAGTAGATCACCAACTGGATAATTAGAAACTATCAAAATTATTTATCACACTGCACTGCTAAATAATTCTTACCATTTTGGTGATCAAAGCAAACCCCAAAAAAGAGAAAAAAAAATAAGGGGAAAATCAAATCTTCACATATTTTGTCAGTGTTACTCACCCATGACGAAACCACTACAAATACGCTTGCCGACGAACAACATTAAATTCAAAAGTGTCAAAATGTGGCAACAGCTTGTTAGCCCAAAAAGGGGAGAAATAAAATAAAACTAAAAACATAAGCAAAATAAAAGGAAAACGAAAAGCAACTCAATGTATGGCAACATGTTGCTGGCGTGTTGCAGTCGGTTTCTGTTGTTGTTGTTGTTGCTGTTGCTATGACAGTGCTAACAATCTGCACTTGGGACACGAACGACGTTCCATGTTACGTGGGACCGAAAAAAGCGAGTCTTTTCGAAGTTGAAGTTACCAAAAAAGCAACCAAACAAAAAATAAAAATTTAAAATTGCTTTCAGGGCATTACATGCAACAATATATGCAGGTAATTGTAACAGAAGCAGCATCGGGGCGTAACGACTGTCAAAGCGCAACCTATCAAAAGTCAATGCCGCTGACCTATTTCTTTTTTTTAAATTAATTTATTTTACTTAATTTATTTATTTAATTTCTTTTGTATCACTTGCATGGTGCACAAAAGTAACTGTATTTGCAGAATTTTATATTTGGTGCAACATAGTTCCACGACAAATGGGCAGATAGTAAAATGTGAATAAAATAAAAAATAAAATGAAAAAATTATAATTTCATAAAATAAATAAAAATTGAGAATTATTTTACCAAACATTTACTTTAGTCCAACGCTCATCCTTTGTCAATTTAATTTATGTTGGTGTTTTTCTCCTGGCTTATTGCAGGTGCTTTTCGTCTGGCTTAAAGAGTTTATTTATTTTACGTGTATGTTAGGCCAAAAGTTATATAATATATATTGTTGTAAGATGTCAATCTTGAGCTGCATAGTATATGGAAATTGCGTAAGTTTCTCAAGTTTCTTTTATTACTTTCATTCGGTCGCGAATTGTACTATGTGCTATTTCCATGTCACTTTGCTGCTAAGTACATCCCGGGGTATTTAGCTTCTTTTGTGATTGTTATATCCGTCCGTCAATTTTGAGGTGTATTGGTGTACATTTAGTTTTCGTATTGAAAATGGCTTCAACCGTTTTGCTGTTGTTAGTTTTCCTTCTCCACTTACGAAACCATTCTAAAGTTTTGTTTATTTGCAGCGTTGATGTTGCTGCCCTGATGCATTTGTTGGCGGAAAAAAATGTACCGTTTGCATGGGTTGTTATTATTGTTAAGACCTGCGAGGGTTTCGGTAGGTGTGCTTTGAAAAACCCTGGACCTTGTATTGCATCAACAGATGTTGTTGATACCCCTATATTATGCAACACTAATCCCATTGTGTTAAACAAATACGTGCTAGAAAGGTGGCATTTCAGGCTATAGTCTACAGTCTGAAGACAGTCTGTAATTAGTCGCTCGTGTAAATAGTTATGTTGAGTTGAACATTAATTACATACCTGACCAATACGTTATGTGATAATTTTTTTTACTATAACAATAAGGTAAAACCAATGCGAAAACATACCGAAAAATTTGGACGATGTACGGTAAGGGTGCTCTGAGTGAGCTCAGGCTACGCAGTGACCCTCGATTTGTGAATACTGCAACAATTAACGCAAACAAATTTTATAGACCCAATTACCATCAGCAGCACGAGTCTGCTGAAACGGTTAATTCGGTCCTCTAGAGCTCACAACTCGACCGTTTGAATGAAGCAATCAAGGAAAACCAACCAGAATTGTACAACAGAAAAAGAGTGTTCCGTAATGACAATGCTAGGCCACACACATCTTTGATGACTCGTGCATCTATAATTTGATTCGGTCTCTACAAATCTCTAGGAATGGTAAAAACTTGGCTTTCAGGTCGGAGGTTTTTCTATTTATTTTATTTTAATTGTGCTCTGCTACATTTTTATTAACATGCCACGAAAAGGGAAAATCTCACACGACCAACTTTACTTTCTGATGCAGAACAACGTCCGCTCGGGATCCATATACAGTCAGGGACTAACGTTTAAATACATCCTTCAAAGTTGAAGTTTAAAGAAAAGTAAACATTTCATTAAAATGGGAAGTATGCAGTTTTATTTCATTTCATTAAAGACTAAAAACAAAAACCAAGAATATTTAGTTTATCGCAAGCTTAACGGTAAATGAATAACGATAGACCATTGCCACATTGATTAGAAGCGCCCAGGCTACTCTTTAGAAAACCTTAACATCGGTTCGCAAAATAAAAATATGTCTACATCTAGGCAACAGAAACAGCGTTATGTCCAGAACAATCCTATGATGGATTCAGTACCCAATCAGCCACATTCTCAAAATCATCGAAATCGGTTGGGTATTTTCGGATGTTAGCTTGTTTGAACAACGTGACACGTGATATTTATATATTACGAAGATGAAGATTAAAATAAGTATCAGCACGGAATATCTCTAAGGCTATATATTAAATATTTTCAGTGGCCCTACCTTGGAAAGTAACTCCCAAAGAAAAGTATCCACAGCTGCGGAAAGAAATCTTGTTTGCTAGGCATTTGTTTGCCTTTGTCTTATTTACACGGCCACGAAGTTATTCACAGCGCGTTTGCTAGGGCAGTTGCAGCAATATCAACATCATCATTCACTTTGACAATCGCTTTTAGTTGAAATACTTGCAACATTTTCATTAAACATTTGTGGCACAGGATGCAGCTGTTTTACTGACGTTAATAGTTAGAGCGATACACATCTATACAGATGTAAATATAGATTCACATACAGATAAAGGTACAAATACACAAACCAATACAGTTATAGTTACACCTTTACAAGTGACTCACCCTCATGCATGCTTTGCCTGCTGAAAGGCCTTTAATGGTTGTGGTTGTATGGCTAATTTATGCAGACGCAGATATATACAATTTGAGTGTGGTTTCATGCTTTTGCTGTAGGTCAAGTTATTTGAATTTGTTGTTATTTTTGTATTACACGAGTGTGTTCCCAGAAGTACTCGGCTTAACATAGATGCATGAAGTCTTAACAGCTTCTGTTGAAAAATTGGTAACCATATCATTTGTAATTTTTTACGGCCGCTAAGTTTGAAATGTCGAAGTCCAACGAATATTAAAGCTGAGTTGGATTCCACTCTTGGAGAGTCTGCTTCTTCATTTTCAACCATAAAATATTGAGAGGCCGAATTCAATGATGTAAAGATGAGCATCACAGGAGTCGCCCGTGCGAGGTGGTTACGCCGGAAATGGTGAGAAAAAAAAAACAAAACAAAAAAATAGTACAAATCAGTGAACTAAAGATCGAATTGCTTCCTCATCCACCCTACTCACCAGATTTAACCACCTCTGACTATTTTCTGCACCCAAACCTGAAGAAATGGCTTGATGGAAAGAGATTTGTTACCAATAAGGAGCTGGAATTTGCTGAAAATACTATTCTCAGACTCTGGATGTTACGCTCTATAAGAAAGTTATAGAAGCCATTGAAAATCGCTGCAAAAAGTGTATCGAGCTAAAAGGGGCCTATGATAAAAACCAAATTCAGTTTTGCCAAATTTTTCTATGTTAAGCCGACTACTTCTGGGAATACCCTCGTAGATACACAGAACTTTTCAATAAAACGGTTTATTGTTCTCTTACAACAAATAAAAATAAATGTTTTGAGTTCCAGCGGAAAATCGTACGAAGCGGACTAACTTCATAATGGAAACTGTTTCGACATGTTTGGCATAAATAAATTTATGAAAGAACTGGAAGGTTCGAAAAGTCCTTCAAAGATAGAAACGTGTGAAACATAATGAGTAGCGTTGCAATAAAGATAACCAAAGTCACAGTAAAACTAAGCAGTCAGTATTTGCGTTCAACATTTGCCACAAGTTGAACAACGGGTAATGAGAAAGATCATCGCTCTTTTAAGCTGGTGATGGCAATTTCGAGTTAAGACTAAAAACTTTTCAATATATAGAATACACATATTTTAACGTCGACTGAGCCGGATGTGTCAGCCTCTTAGCTTGAATTTTCAATTTAAGCAAGGGTTATACTATGCGGGTTTTGTCAGGAATAAAGTTGTAATTTCAGCGCGATGAGTTAAAAAAGGCAGTCTTCATTATATAGTTAATCCACAAATTTATTTACTAGGTTTCCAACTCACCACAAGCTATTGTATAATAAAGACCTCTAAGGCAAAGGGTCATTTTCAGAAGCCGTGTATACGTCAGGATACTTGGAAATCGATATTCGACGGCTCCAACACCGTCTTACAAAATTGCAATCTTTATAACTCATTAATTAGTATTGGTATTACTAAGCAACTATTTATGGATTTATGGAGAAACAAGCTTATCAAGTTTTTCGGCTTCTCTTAAGAGAAAATCTCCAGTGAAGGAACCTCGTATTATAAATTGTAGGTAAAATACCCAGTGCTCTACTCTACTCTATTTTAATGAGGGTCAGAAGCACAGGCTTGGAAACTCAAATGAACATATTCTTCGTACGGTTCAAATCTCTCAAAATTAATATATTTGAGAACATCGTAAGTTGAACCGTTGTTTAGGTTGCAGAAAATATTCTGGAAATCTGTTGAAAATAGTTTTGGTAAAAAATTTAAATCTTTATTTGACTTTCACACTCAGATTTTGTATCGGATACATGTTTAGAAGTGACTGTATGACAATCTAACCTCGTACTGTGCACCCTTGTACCAAATAGATACCACCTAGCATATAACTTTGGCGGTTACATAAAAAATCTTGGATTCACTAAATATTTTGATAATAAGAACGGCCTTTGATGAGTGAGTAGGAAAGTTCTAATGTAAAATATAATATTTTAAATTATTTTGGACCTATCAAATCATCAAAAAATATACATCAGACCACAAAAATAGTTAAAACTCGACCTCACTGTTCAAAATTACCCGAAGCAAGGCTATGTTTGCTCCTCTGAGATTTCATTGGAAAACGAATGGGGTACATGCTATCGATCAACACAGATTAAGACAGACTGACGACCAGACGGCCTATGATTGAGTTTAGATTGAACAAAAGGTCGATGGGACAAATGAACAAGAGAAGGGACAGACAGACGAACATGCATGCACCCATAAATGTGAGAACAAAGGTCTGGCGAGCAGCCGACAATGGGATCAATTTCAAAAAGCGAAATACGCTGATACCTAAAACTGATCGTTGTTACTGATATGATAGACTACCCCAACACATAGGAAAAGAGATGAGCATAAATGCCATATAATATTGAACAAAAAACTAATTTCTTCATATTGTGGATATTTTACTTATTTGATGAGGTACACATCAAATAAATTCTAAGTCTGATGGATTGATTGTGTTTTCCTAAGCCGACTTAAAGTGAATTTGGTTGTGCACAAACAACATAAAAATATGAATTAACCAAATCGAATGAGAACTTTTCCAAAGTTCTGGCCTCGAGAAAGACGCTCTATTCCCGTCGTCAACAACATAATTTCCTCAGGCACTGAATAAACTGCTTCCTCCTTCATCTCTGGATTTGTCAGTTTTCTTTAAGTCTAACACCAGTTGGACCATTAAATGATTAAGTCCAATTCATTTTTAGAGGTCTTACGTAAGGGTTTAACTCAAACACCTTAAGTTCTTATTTTTGTTTCGATCAGACATAGTAAATTCTGATTGTGTTGAGATTTTAGTGTGCCACCGTACTGAGTTTTTTTATCAGTTTTTAATTTTCCTTTCTCGTTTTCCTACACCTCGTTGACATTCCACAGCGCATACGCCACATTCTTAGTTTTTTCTCTGCCGCTTGTAGTCCCACAATTCGTCTGGGAGTGATTATATAACCTTAAGACGCTTTTCTGGCGGAGAGTGTAGTCTTTTTTGCGCTTTGTTTCCTTTGAGGTGAGTTACCAACGCCATTTGCAGTCGCTTGATTGTTACCGTTTATACATGCTTATCCTGTCTCCACCGCCATTTAATTTCTTTCTACTCTTAGTTGTAACGACGGGACTCGCAATGGATGAACTTTTTTCTTGTACTTCCTACCGGTCTCGGCGACAAGTCTCGTAAGACAAAAATTTTTTTTATTTTTATATTTACTACGACTATTAGTACAATGTTTAAATTATGTCTTATGGTGGTACCTAACTTATATTAGTAGATCATAAAAGTTTTTTTTATTTTTTACATCTTTAAGTAGGGAGGAAAAAAATAGTAATAACAACAGAATAATCTATATGTAAATATAATTTGAAGTATGTCTGTATGTTTATCCGTTATGGACGCCGAAGCCGCTGGAAGCCGATTTTCAGGGAATTTCTATAATAGCCTTAAGAAGGTTACTCCGAATTTGGGTGCTAAAAAATCGTCGAATTCGCTTAATATTAACCAAAAAATTGAATAATACGAAATGCCACCCAAAAAGTCAAACACTGGAAGATCAATGAGAAAATCGCAGCAGTAGACCGAGCGCTGAACTCCTGAAACATCAGACGCCCGCAAAGGCAGTAATGCGCCGGGTCCCTGCTAATATAATATAAAAATAAACAATATTGAAAAAAAAAAAACAAAGATATAATATAACTTAGAATTTATTCTACCAGATCCACTGGCCTCTTCTGCATCTGCAACCTGCATCCGCGTTGAAGCTCGTGAACTGGGAGTAGTGTTAGGTAAGCTTCGTCTGGTAGATACGAGTTATTTTTGTAAACTCCTTTGTCACTGTTGGAATGTATACATCATAATGCAGAACAGCGTTAGTAATGTAACACTCAGCCTGGGTGATCATACGAATGATTTTTGATTGTTGTCTTTATTATTGCTGTATTTGGCAGTTCCCCAAATTTGTGCTCTGTACGTCAGGATCTTATGACAGATTTGTAAATCAGAAGGTTTAATTTGAGCAGCCAGCATAGTTTCTTGTCAATATATAAGACTAGGTATTTGGCTTGATTTTAAATTTTTTTGTAACTCGGTTAATCGTTATACGAGGTGGTTTTTAGTAACACATATAACGTCTTTCTTGGTTGGCGTTTTCATTAAGTTTGGAGTTTTCACGAAGCATCTCGCCGCAATTCCAGGAGTTTTGTTGGAGGTCGACGATATCTCACGTTGTACCATACTATAACACTAAATTTGTGTAACCGTACACTAAATTGATTGTGTAGTGTGGGAATATGAAGATTCTCCTCTCCAAGAATATGCAATTGGATTTTGTGACTTCTCGTTATCGTAATGATACATTCCTCCGATTGAACTTTCCTCTAAGGTGACGCCTGGAAATGGGTACCACATTGTCAGAGCGGACTCAGCTAAGCTCAGAGTACATCTCCCAGTATTCTTACTCTTAAATAGTGGCAGTGCTCAGCAATGCCCTTTGATCATGGCCAGAACTGGAGCTGGACTAAGGCGTCATGCTAAAAATTGGCCAGGTTGGCTGCCCTAAAATGAGTCAGACTGCATGCGGGTCATCCATGTATCGCGTGCACTCCGGATTACCTGTATAGCGTGGGACTAAAATGAAAACTAATGAATTCAACCAGAAGAGGTTGCCGACAGACCTTAATAGTCGGAAAAAGTATGAGAGGAGAAAAACAGGACATTATCATACTGCCGCACTTGACGAAGTAAATGGACATTAAGCCAAGGCAGGTGTACGACAGTCGCACGGCGGGCCGCTCTACAGCGCCACCTAGAAGGGCCGTACTCAGTGCTTATGGAAAAGGAGCGTGCAGCATTAGTTTGGGCGAAAAAGGTGCTACCCATTTTCGTTCTGTCTGAAATGCATGCACAGAAGCGGCAGGTTTTGAAGGAGGGGCAGATAACAAATAAGGAATTTAAGCCCTCAAGGACGTGGGAGGTAACCCCAAAAGAATCCTACACGCAGATGGCAAAAAATCGCATGCTAATGGACCTAACGAAAAGAGGCAGTTGCTCGGGACAATCCACCAGTTGTTGAAGGAACATCCTAGTCCTCCTCTCATATTGATGACACTGTGCAGAATTAAATTTGTTACATTATAATCGGCTAATTAGCTAATGTAGCCTTAAACGGAAGAATGGGTCAGCCAAATGCGCATCTCATTTTTAGAGATAAACTCCTAGCGGTGGAGTTAATGAGTCATGACGCAGACCACCTACTAAAAGACACGGATGAGGAAGCGGACGTAGCAGTAGTGGTACCCCTTAAGGTTTTTATGGCGGCCTCTGCAGCCTGGATCTTCTTGATCCACGAGTCCTGAGTTTGTGGGGTCTCTGTTTGTGGACTTAAAATAAAAAATTTCAAGGTTCTTGTTGCTGGACTACAAGGACTTATTTATTTGCTACCCATTTAGACGGAAATGGACATAACAGCCGCCTATCTGGAGACGGCTGCTAAAATGTATAGGTTTACCGCTCTATCCATGCCCCATCACGAATAAATATCGGACGGGAAATTGGGAGATCTGCGAAAGCGTTGCTCGAAAACAACGCCTGATGATCTGTAGCGACTCCAATGCGCACCACACTATCTTGGGAAGCACCGACATAAATGAACGTTGTTAATCATTCTTACAATATCTACTCAGTACTAAAATTTTGATATGTAACAGTTCCTATGAGCTGATCTTTGTAACTCGTACAAGGAATGAGTCTCTGGTGTCGGACTACCACATGGAGTAGGTCTTTTTGAACACCTGAGTATTTAAAAGCCCAGGGGTGTTTTTTCCAAATCTGCAAATTTTGTTTTTTCAAAAAGTCTCTCTAAGCTCTTAAAAAAGTTCAGAAATTTTTATAAAAGTCATTTTGCAAAAAATTGATATGTTGGAAATCCGCAATTCCTTTATTAAATCTTCCATCAAATCCAAAACATAACAAGTATGAATTGACGACAGACAGTGGCAAACTGGACAGCGGGTTAAAAATCTAGTCGGATTCGGGGTCTTCTCGAGGGAACTAAAGCTTAGGCTAAGTTTCTGGCTTCCCGATCCCTGCTGCGTTTTTTCGGCTTAAAGTTGCAGTCTTAATGTGTTCAGATAGTTAGGCGGCAATCATCAATACAGCACTGAATAAAACCGCAAGACAAAGCTGGATCAAATGGTACAGAAACAGGTCGCTTGCGTTACAATGCCTACAGCTGATGTGCACATAGCCTGCTCTCCCCGGGGTAGACTTAAGTCTGTCGGACCTGGTTAGGGCGTCTTTAAAGATATTTGCAAAGTCTGTGGTGTTGTAAGGTGATTCTAAAAGGGGATCATATGCACTTACGGCATCTGCACTTAGCCATCTGCACTTAGGCCTATGTTTAGCCTAAGTGGGGCTTGATTACTGCCGAGATTCCTCTTTACTGGGATTGAGTAAATAATTTTGCGGCTTTAATAAAGTGCAAACAACTTTTTAATAAACAATACCTCTGTTGAGTGGACACCTTCTTCAGTGGACAGTTAAATTCTTTCATTGCTCCTCAAAGCAACCACTCTAATGTGATCTGAGTTTTTGAAATTGCAGAAATTGTAGTCAAAACCTCCGAAACTATGTAATAGAAGAACAAAGGTATTAAACAAGATATTAAAGATAAAGCAATTAAGAGAATTACAATTGTAAGGACCTCGTTGTAGTACTCATCATGGATTTTTTTTTCACATGATTATTCCTCCTTGAGCAGAAATTAATTGGCTGTCAGAGTTTTCATTGTACAACATGGCCTCAATATGACCTGGATTGTGTTCAAACAGCATTACTATAGTAAAATACTTTTCTACGACATGAAACGTATTTAAACCACGGCTTCTATACAAATTTGACAACCGAAAAATCGTTATTCCTTGCTTTTCTCACACACCCAATTGGTTTCATGCTCTTTGTGTTTTCTTTTGTGAGATGATAACAGATTGAGTGGTCTGATAAGGCCGTGGATGCTGTGAGACTAAGAGATCGTAAAAGAGCAAATATTTTTCTAGTGTTGTTATCTCTATCGACAAATGAATGAAGTGTAAATATAAACAACAACGAGAGTAGCAATGTGTTGGAGGATTGAAAAAATAGAAAAATGTATTTCGGTTTTAATAATGCGGAAAGTGATACAGGAAAATATAATGAAGAATGTCACAAGTGATCCTCGTGGGTCCATATAAACAAGGTAACAAAAAAGTTAACATTCTGTTAAATTACGGAATTAGGACGGATACGGTCCAATTTGAAAATCGCATTCGAATAACAGCAAGTTTTATCAAAAAATTCTTAATATGCAGGAAATTTTCTAAAAATTGCATATGTACTTAAAAGCAATAGGTTTGTTCAAGAATAGCAATCATTTGTAATAATTGAATTTTTATGAGGAGTTAACTCTCACTTTAATACTGGGCGATTTATGTGCGATTCAAACTGCAAACAGCAAAAAAAAACATCGTTGATCTATGACTGAACCGATTGAAATGAAACATGTGCGAGAGTAACTTAGGTTGTGAGAACGCGGACAGTGAGCGGTCTGTTGTTTATATTTCGATATTACAAATGTTATGTTAGTTTAACATAGAATGTGGAAAAACATCGCATAAAGATGAATATTGGCATGCAGCAAGTTCTTACAGGGAAACGACAGACATGAATTAACTTATTGTGAATCCTACTTTAAAAAGAAACAAACTTAAGTTGCTTTAAAATCATTCTTAACTTAGCGCTGTTCAATATTTATACACGCTGATCGGCGTCAAAACACTTGACTGTTGAATGGTCGTGCTCATGGTCCCTGCATTATCGCTGTCTCACTCTCAGTCGGCTTGCCGCAGCGAAAAGATGTATAGAGTGGGGAATCGACGCGAAAAGTTCCGTAAATATTTTTCTGAATGATACGAAACGACGTGAAAAAGTGACAAAAGCGAAGAATGACGACGCCTTTCGAGAAGCAAAAATAGCGGAAATTACAGTGCAAACAAACAAACGAATTCATTGTTTATCAAAGCAAACGAACGAAGTTCGAAAAAAGAAAATCAAATATAAAATTGCAAACGAACTTGTATTAAAAAATTGGAAAAAACGAAAAATGTGGTTGTTTTCGATAAATAAAAAAACATATGTGAGAGTGCGTAAAAGCAAAAATTGTGAATGAGTTCGTTTGGGTAGGGGGCAAACGAGAGAGAACAAAGATAATACGTGCGTGCGACGGAGAGCATTACTAATAGTTTTTTCTAAACAAAATTAAACCGAAAAAGCTAAACGAAAAAGAGTTTAAAAAAAAGCTAATGAGCTAATGAAAACGCGAAAATTAGCATATCAGAAAAAGTGTGTATATAAAAAAAAAGAATAGACTTTGGTGTTAAATAAAATTGAATGCGAAGTAAACCGCAATAAGGAGAGTTCAAGTTTTAACGGGCATTTTTGTTGTTATGGAGAGTGTGTAATTTGTTTTAGTAGTAAGAAAAGTGTATAAAAAATTAATATAAGAAGAATTTAGAAAAAGAAACGAAATACTTTAAAACACGTGAACGTTAGCAATCGCGGCAAAACGGATTTGATTGAACGGTAAGCGTGTTAAAAAATAATAAGCTTAGGGTTGTGTGTAAAGTGTAATCTTGATAATCTAGACACATATTCTTCGATCCCTTGCTAATTCGATTGTTCAGACTACATCGTAAAAAAGTAATAAAACGTAAAATAAATTAAATACTAGTAGAATTGACAACGATTCCCAAGGCCTTACTTTCAACAACTAAACATGCAACTAATTTAAGACTGCATGCAGACTCACTTAA
This sequence comes from Cacoxenus indagator, assembly GCA_035041755.1. NCBI lineage: Eukaryota > Metazoa > Arthropoda > Insecta > Diptera > Drosophilidae > Cacoxenus > Cacoxenus indagator. The sequence continues at coordinate 1,446,018 of JAWNKX010000067.1, forward strand.
CAGAGTTTTATGTTTTGTCTGAGCTCAAAAGCAAGTCATAAAAGTGGGTTTTTGCGTTCTACGAGGTGACAATAATAGGAGTCTGGTTGACACTCCCAGACTCCCAGACGACACCCTCGCCAAGAACTAATTTAATCCATACAATCTTCAGCTGAAAGTCTGGATCTGTAAACCTCGAAATATCCAAAACATAACTTTTAGTAATATCCGTATTCCGGACTATAAAAATAAAATTAAGCCTTAGACACTTTAAAGTTGATGTGTCAGAAATAAAATGAATGGCTTTGATCGCTTGTTTTTGATCTTCTTCACTCTGATCATTGTATTTGGAAATTGTAAAGAGTATTCCAATGAAAATCAATTATAATCGATTGTCTCTAAATATAGAATTGTTTTTATATATTACTTGAGGATTACCCATATATGTATATATCTTTCTCTAAGGCCCACGAGTTCGAAAAATGTATTAATCAGTTTGATTAACCTTAGATTCACATTTCTATATCGGCTCACTTCGAAAGCTAGTCAAAAGTATTTATGAATAAGTTATTCTGCTGGACAACTGCAAGCACCGCGGCACTTGAAAAGGCTACACCTCCTAGATATCCTATTCAGTATCACGAATGAGTGATTAGTCACACTACCTTTCCAATTAACATGTGATTTTCAATCCCTATATAATACCCTGGTTATCGTCTGACGATAGTAGCAATAAAGACGATCGACAAAAAGTAATTGACTGCGTAAAGAGTCTTTATTTTATTTTAAGTTGCATCTTCTCTAATCAACGAAAGAATGCATACTGGAAAATGTCCAACTCCATTTGGCACCAGTTCATATACCTTCATCTGAACATTTAGACCTTCAAACCGAATCGCTTTCTATGTTGGTTCTCAGCTAATGTCAGACGGCAGCAAAATTTATGAACTTATCAACAACACCTTCGCAGAGTCGACGCCGGTTAAGTCAACCAACGTAGCCTCTATCGTCTCACGCTCTTCCTACTCTTTCATTCAACAAACAACAACGGAGTGAAGAAAAGTCAATTCAAACTAAGCCGGTTGCATTTTCTTTTTGACGCCGATCTTTACTCAACTACTCACCTCCTTTTTCACTAATAAGTTCGTTCGCCTCTTAAATATTCTCGTAGTAGTACTCATATACAAATGTGGTCTTTGTTGTTTTTGTTGTTGTGGCATTAATTACCTTGTCTATTCTAAAGCGCCGCAAAACAACAAACCAACTAAGCAACTATCCCTCTATCTATGAATGTGGCCATTTTGCTTGTGTAACTGTGATAACCTACTTTAATGTATACCAGAAGTGCCGAGTTAGACATTCCCGATTCATATCAGTCGAAAAAAACAGTCACAGTAAATAAAACGCTGGAATACTAAAATCGCAGAACAGCAAGAAACATCAGTAATACAAGTAAATAAAGGGCGACTGACGCCGACTTAGAAACCTTCTTTTCCCCTATTGGGCGACCCCACAATGATAAATGAAATCAGTTTTGATTTTTCCACTGTCAGCAGTTGATTTTGATTTTAGCGTACCCTACATACGCTGAGTCAATTAGTCATTATTTGGCTGCCTAAGAAATTAAAATATAAAAATTATATTAAAAAAAAATAATAATAATAATAAATAAATAAATAAAACAAAACTGGGAGTTGCCAATTTCAGTTGAATTTGTTAATAAACGAGATACGACTTGGTTCTTCTAATTCATTTCGTTTATTCTGACCCACTGTGTTTGATCAAGAGAAGAATATGTACTGTAATTTCGGTAGTACAATTAATTAGGTTTCAGGAGTCAAATTTACTGCAACCCACCATGGTTAAACACAAAGTTAAAAGAGGGAACTCAACTATCATTCACTAAAATAGCTTGAACAGTACTATCATTCATCAAATTATTTGTATTGTATAAAAATGGGGCTACGTCCAATTTTTATTTTCGATTTCTTTCAGATAAACAAAACTTACTCCCCAGAAGAATCCCAAGCCTAAATCAAAGACTTACATATTGCACATAACTCTTCAATCACGAATTGAGTGACAATATTCTTTTGCCTTTATCAAAATTACTAATTTGCGTTTTCGTCGTGCCTCTCCAAATTTATCATGGGAAGTCGCATGAGAAGTGTATTAGAGCTTCGTTTAAGCAGTGTTTGTTTGTTACTTGTCTTTTCTTGCATGATTTTCTTTGTTTTTCATTCCGATTCATAAAAACCTTATTCTTGGTTATTGTTGATTTTGTTTTTGCTTTTGCAGTTTTGGCTGATTCGCTTTTGTTTATTTCCTTTTTAAACTTTCGGTGTGTTTTTATTAACCCAACTAACCAAAATGGTTTGATGCACATATTCTTAATTACAATTCAGTTTACGCAGGAGAACAACTAAAATGTTCATGTACAAAAAATGTACACAAATAATGAAATGTCTGTCTGAACGAATGAACTGTTAAATTGAGAGTAACTTTCGACGCACGCGTTGTTTTCCTTATGTAGCAGCGTACTGCGTTCAGTCGCTTAACATTGGAGTCGTCGTCGTCGACGAATGGCTGCGCAGATGTGCGATAAAATGTGACGCATACTGTGCACTTATTAACTTTTTTGCAACTTCTATATGTACTTATATATACATATGTATATATGTATATTCCATTTTGGAATGTTTTGAATAATGGAACACATGCTAAGCGATTGTACACAATTTTTTCTCATTTTTTGTTGCCCCTACGTAGCTCAATAAAAAAAGAAAACGATTATCGGACTCAATTTATCACTTAGTATTTATTTTGTTAAAGAAATTAATAAATAAAGTGTAATTTAACCTTTGTTGATTCATAAATGTGTCAGGTTTCAGTGAAAAACGCCCCCTTCTAAATAACCAGAAATGTCAACGAAATCTGCATAATTACCATTACATTAGATGGCGGGAAATACCTATCCAATTGTTGTCGTCATCATCATAGTCAACTCTGCGTCATTATCGACAAAAACAGCTCAACATCATCAGTTGGCTAAAGAATTGGATTTGTGTCGATTGCGTTTGATCGTCTGAGCTGCTTCTCCTCCACTACTTTTTCTGCGATTTGCCCTCGTGAAATTTTGAATGATTAATAAACACTGAAAAGATGAGTCTGACAACCACGAAGAAAAACGCAATTTAAATTCCTCGTATTTGAGTTGTGTAGAAGAATTTATTTATAACTAAGGTCATCAAACGTCGATTACAGCATCTATCACGCACACACTTTGAAATACATTCCCAAAAAAAAAAAATAAAAAAAACTCGTAGATTGTAGACTGCTTATTTCAGCTGTTGAACCCTACACAATACCAACAACAACAACCATAACAACAATACATTTCTTGTAGTTGAAAATTCTTAATATTTGACTTTTGTGCCTCAATGACTTTCAAATTGGCTGCTTTTAGTCCGCTTTCTTAATGCTACCTCCGCCACGTTTTAGATTCTAAGATACTTTTTCTAAACATTTTTATGTTGTTTTTACAAAAAGAAGAGCCCAAAAATCAACAACAGCACCAGCAACAATAATTCAGCTCTCGCCACTCCGATTCATTCATTCACATATGTTCCGAATATGTTTGCATGTACTTTACTCGACTCATTTCGATTCTACTTTTTCTTGTTGTTCCTCTTTCAGTTTCTTTTCATTCACTTTCTTTAAAATGTCCCCTATTTTTCGTCTTCTTCTTGTAGTAATCTTTGGTTGGTGTTCTGTCCAATAATGTAACGCATTTGATCAAAAAGGAATACTTTGAGCTGTGCTGATTTCAAGTCACTTTAGTCACTTTTTATTTAGTTTACTTTAAGTAATGGATATTACACAAAGTGTTAAGGAATCGTAAAAAAAGTCTGATCTAGTAATTAGAGTATGTCAACTGCATATGTGAAAACTGAAAACAATAAGAGGTTCTAATTTAAATTCAGTTTCTTACATAACCACATATATTCCCATAATTCACCAATTGTTGAAATATTGTACTACATACGAATAAATGGCAAGGGCATGAAATTTAGCGAAGAATATGACACGCTACATCCCTTTCTAAATAAATAACAACATACCAACAACCCCACCTCACCTCACCTTGTCATCCTTATCCAGACTCAATGTAGTTGAATTACTCAATTTACCAGATTACCTTGTGATCCGAAGTACTTCACAAAAACAGTCTATTGAATGTACTAATGGCCCTATGAATATATTTTAAAATTAGTTTTATTGCTTAAAATATTAACTCTCAGAATTTATGAAGAGATATTTTGATTTGTATAAAGATGAAATTACTGCTCTCCTCTAAATGTTAAGCAAAATGTTTCTTTATGTAATTCGAGTTTCTATCTATCTATCGAGGAGGAACTTGTAGCCTTCTCAATCATTGCCCTAATGGCGCAACTTTGATTCACTAGCATCATAGTCATCATCATAGTCTAAGTTTAATTTTTAAACAATTATTATTATTTATAATTCTACAAACGTGTTATACTATTTACTGCCATAAGTGTTATTCGTTTAATATCCAAAAAAGCTATTTGTTTTGAATTCAATAGATATGGACAACTTTTATTGGGTTCATAAGAAATACTTAAATATTTTTTTTCACCACTCCAGTGCCACTTTATCTTATTCCGAATTCAATTCTATTGATTTTTATCGGTAACAAAATTTAATAGACACAAAAAAAAGAATAAATTTCATCACCAAATTTTCATTAGTTCAGCTCTTGACACACTCGAAAAAATATCACACAGTTAAGGCACATTAACCTTCATTTAATTTGTCAATATTAACCAAGTTATTTATGTGTTACTAAGCGAAAATAGGGTTAACAAACAAATTACACCAAAAAACTGGAAATAATTTGATGCTCGAACTCAAATAGTCACTCACACTTTTCTTTGACGGCAGCCCGGCCTTAAGAGAGGTTTTGGCTAGTAGTGACAAGACAAAAGCGCAGCATGCCACACGCAGACGCAGCTGGAAGGCAAAGGTTGAGATGTGTGTAGAATGAATCGGAGGTGAAGTCTAAAGTTAGACTAGGCTAGCTCAGCGTCGTAGTCGAAAGCTGTCAGGGGATTGTAAAAAATTGTGTTGAAAATAGCACGACTTTCATGTAACAGCGAAAAAAGAAATCATTCAATTTCATGTGACCTGCCTGCCATGCGATTCAATTTGATTTAATTCGTTCTGACTTGACTTGCACTCTGAGATAGGCTTTTGTTTGACGGAAATGAAAAGCGGAATTCTCTTGATGCATATTTTTAGTTGTCAATGTAGATGTTGTTGTTGTGGTTTGATTTGATTTGTAATTTGCTCTTTATAAAAAAAACGAATAAATAAATACAAAATATTCAAATGTTGTTAAATTGTAAACACGCGTTAAAAAAAAAAATAAATTAAAATAAAATAAAAAGGAAACATAACTAAATAAAACCAAATAAAACTTTATGCAGCTTTGTAGGTACGAATATCTTATTTTCTATATTGTCGTGAGATTGCTTAGAAACACTCACGTCAAACGCGTTTGAAATAGTAATGAGTACCTTAGATCTAAGATTAGACTTTCGCCCAGCCTCTAAAAATGTAATTTGCTTTACTCGTGTGCCAAGAAAAAACTATCTCATACAAACACATTGCAAAAAATATACAGTCAATAAAAAATATCTATTCATAATTCTTCTGTTGACTATTTCAGCAGTATATGTTGTACATGGAAAATATCGAATCAATCAAAACAGCCGCCACAGGCACACAAATCTGAAGCTGTAGAATTATTTCGGGGCATATTTAAAAACAAGTTCTTTCGTTGTATGAACTCGTGCAACGACGACGTCGACGCGTTTTGGAGGACGTCAAATCGGCGCCTATTTTATTTATTTCTTTTTTTCATTGGAATGTGCGTAAATAGATTCTCTTAAGTTCACAGATAGTCGAATGAGCAAATTATAAAGAAAAATTTACTAAATAAAAATGTTATTCATGTCTTTTCTGTACTTTGAATACTGCAAGTGTCAAAGCTTGGAAGCTTCGTTTGTCTCAGTTTTTGCGGATAAGGCTTCATGCTTTACTTGCCGCACTTCCTTTAGCAATTCGATTTTTTCACAGTGCAATTAAAGTGCGCAGTCTAACGGAAATGAAAATTTGACGTGCTCCGACTGTAGATACTTTTTTCGGATTTTTTTTGTTTTTATATTATTTATTTTCGTTGTTTTTGCGATAATTCGCAACAATTTCGCAAATTTAATGACAGTCATTATGGTCGTGGGGGGCGCTGCTTATAGCTAATTTTGTCACTAGTCACTAGCAATTATGCGGTCAGTGAGCTTGATTACTTGTTTCTGGTATTTGTTATTCATGGAAAATATTCGAAAAAGGTGAGGTGAGGTTGGCAAATATAAATGTTCGTGAGTATTTTAGTTAATCATGTTAGGTGCAGAAGAACAGGAGTCAGGGTACATACTGTATCAATAGCCACCGTACTACTATGTACTGTAGTTGTACAAGGGTGTCCTGTTATCAGCCACTAATTCAGGTGTGGTAGGCTCAAAAGAGTTTTTTTTTCTTCTTCTTGATAATTCAAGAAAAAAGTGATCGAATTGATACGACTTCAATCTTTGCGCTTGAACAATTAAGCGTTTGACTAAGCTCCTCGTGCAAATTGGGCTCTCTATATTCGCAGTGTAAAGTGATTGGATTTAATATTTTTGAGGACGTCAAAAGCACCACCGTAACGGTAACTAGTGAGGCAGATGTTAAACTAATGTTTTTGCCGCATATTGCTGAATTCGGTCTCGAGCATTGTTGGTTTCAACAGGTCGGAGCAACCGCTCACACAACTCGGACAACGATTAAGATTTTGAGACATCGATTTCCGAGCCGAGTGGCTCACGTTTCGGAGAGCACTCATCCACAGCGCCAGATCTAACGGCGGCAGACTTATTCCCCTGCGGTTTTTTGAAATCTAGGGTTGACCACAACAGACCACGAACCTTGCAAGTCTTGAAAGCTAACATTGAAGAAGAATGCCGCAAAACGAGTACAATTGTGCAGCAATTGTGCAGAAGGTGGTAATTCGAGCGATATAATTTCTTCAAATTAATGTCATAAATTTTACACCTTTAATTAAACTTTTCATTAAAGCAGGGCCCTTTTTTTAAATGTTTTATAAAAGACTACATATTTTATATTATAATATAAAGAGTAGTAATATCAGAAATTTTTAAAATAAACATTATTTAAAAAAATGAAATGTTTTTGTTGCTATTTAGTGCCACAACGCTATGTTTGCATTCTTGGTCGGTTTTCAATTAGTATGCATTCTCTGACACATACCATAAAAATGTTGTTATTGTTTGTGTTTTTGTTGTTGCTGTTACCCACAACAAATGTTCGCCTATGCATATGTATGTTCATTTACTGCTTTTAATATTTAAAAAAAAATTTTTCCCCGCTCCTTTTCAATCTTCAATTATTTTCTACTCTTTTATTTCTTATGCAAATCTTGTTGGTCCGCTGAGTACTACGACTGCTATTTGACAATGTTGTTGGTGTAGTTGTTGTTGAGGTTGTTGTATCGTTAACATTTAGCTTGATCTTGTGTAGGCAGCAAACGTTGAAAGCCTTCAAAAATGGCATTTTAAATTTTTTCCGATTTATTTCAGTTATATATGTATATGTATTTTCGCTTTTTAATTTTTTTCCTTTATGTTTTATTTGTCTTATTCTCACTTCTTCAATGCTTTAATATCATTGATTTAGCGTGCGATTTAATTTGTATGTAAAAATGTTTTGTTGTTTCTTTTTTATACAATTTAACATTAACTGCAGATTTTTGGCATTTCTCGATTTGTCCACTAACGTAGGCGTTAATTGTCTTTTTGAACTATTTTTGTTTAACTATATTTGTTTAATGGAGCTTTATGAAAATAATTACTGTCATTAGATTGTTGTCACTATACAAATTGATATCAAAATGCCGTAAAAACCTTATTCGAGTTCACGTTTTTCGTTGAATCCTTAGAACTGTTTTAACTGAATTTTTACTATACTTGTACTAACCGTGTCCACATTTGGTGTCAAAATGGCAGGAAAGGCCATCGATTAATGCAATTTAAAAAAAAAAAATAAATAAATAATAATAATAATAAATAATAATTTTCTTTGTAAAATTTTTATGGTTGTTGTCTTTATTGTTAGCTTTGAAACGCAAAAACGTGAATTTTTATGAAAATTTCTATCAGTAAATTCGACTCACCTAATGGAATTATTTTTCTTTTTTTTTTTCAACTTATTCTGTGTGTCTGTGTTCGGCAAAAATATCAAGTGCCGACAATGACGTAATTTGCGCACAGACAACATGCACTTATGCGAATACAAAAAGAAAATATATACCTATGTATATATACATACATATTTGTTTTAGATCCATTTTGTCAACAATTACATTAGAGAAGAAAACAGTATTGCCCAAAACAGAAAACAAAAATTTATATATTGCGTTGTTTATCTATCCACTGCTGACGCCTGTCAGCGCTTAATTTTTTTTAATCTTTTCATATGGACAAAAATTAGTCATGCTATCAAAGCACTTATCGAGTCACAAACCTTAATGTCCAACTTTTGCTTTGAAGCATCAAAGTATATATAATCTTTAGTTTCCATTAAACATTTTTTTCTACACCTGCCTCATGCAAAACTCAAGAGGAGTTGCTGAAATTTTGGGAGTGACTCAACAAGTGAATTTTGAACCGTCTCATGGCAGGTAGGGTAGGCCCGGCCACTTCAACTGCCAAACCGATGATAATGCTATGCGTCTGGTGAGATCAGTTCAGACAGATTTACTATGAGCTAAAACAGTCTAACGAAACCATCACCGGGAAGCGCTTCCAACAACAATTGAAGCAATTCAGCTAAGCTTTGAAGCTCAATTGCCTCACTACGCCAAAAGACAAGATGAAGTGTTCTTTCATCTCGACAGCGCTCTACCACATGTCGAAAATGTCGTCAAAGAAACTTTTGAGGCGCATTAACAGTATGTCTTAACCCAAAATTGGGTTGAAATCCGTATGCTGCTGAAAGATTGGGAAAAGTCGTACTTTAAATAAAATTGTACCAATTTCTTTAAATAAAGCATCAAAGTTGCTCAAAAAACCTTACATTACAACTTACTTGCACTTCCAATAATTAGATTCTGAACACATGAGTGCTAAGTAATAGTATGCCTGTTATGCCTATTATTATAGAGATTATGCGTACATTGGAGCTTCAATATTTGTTCGACAAAGGATATGGACAGCTGTATTCGTATACAAATTAGCACCTTAACTTCTGACAGAGGATTTTCTTTCAACCATATTTAAACATCTGCGATCACTAGCAGGGAGAGTCCACATACAAATCAAATTCAGTTTTGCATACGAAATTTTAGAGATCCCATGATTACCAGATCATATAGCTTCAATACAAGGCCACTGTAAAATCTAAAGTTATGTGAGCTGTAATTGTATTATAAACTCTGTAGAGTAGCAGCACTCACTGTCAGGTCAAAAGCCCATGACTCGTTCTCTGTTATTCACTGTCTCTGTATATTTGGATGTTTTCGTCCATTTCTTTTCATATTTCAAATACACGTCTAAATTTACGAATCCCACTGTTAAGAGAACTTCCTTTTTAAATGACTTTAATTGGCTTAAAAGACGGCCGAAGCAAGCTGGCAAATGCTTAGGCAAAATGACTGATTAATGCTGGCCGCTCTTAGCTCAGATCACTCAAGCAGACAGATTGACAGTCAAGTTCTGTCTGTCATTTACGCAGTTGGATGCTTGATGTTTACACAAATTAGCTGTATGAGAAATCATTAAGGGTGTTCGCGTATGAGAAATCATTGAGGTCTTACTTCTTCCTGTTTATGCCACTAACTGAGTCATCAGCTGAACTTACGGCGTCACTTTGCTGAAGGGGTAGCACAGCTCTGTCTGTCGCTTTAGCATTCTAAGAGTGTCAACGCATCTAAAGTTGATTGGACTCTGCATTGCCACTTGGATTGGCTACGCTGATAAGACGCAGAAACGCCGCGTACTTATGAGTTTTATGCGGATGCTGATAGGCGTTGTTTTGAAGAGTGAATAGAACAATCTTTTGCCTTGTTCAGTTTGTAGTGAAATGCATGGATACGTTTCTGCCCACTTTGTCATCAAATAATATCAATAAATGAATTGGTGAATAAATTCATAGTCCACTTTTATAATATACCTACAATTAATAACTTATGCAATTCCAGTTGGCAATCAAATTGTTTAAAGATATTGTTTTTTTTTTGAATTTGTTTGGCATTTGCTTAGATACAAAGTGTTTGCACAAGTTGTAGAACAACTTTTTTGTAACGTTGATTTTTTAGGCATTAAAATACAAATTTGAGACACAGCGCCAAAAACGCCAATGCCTACATGAATGTAGTGTGTATAGATACGCATACACGGTTAACGTAAAATTCAAAATAAATAAGCTGAGTAGACAAGTCTAAATTACCTTACATTTGTTTTTATAGTCACATACTTTGAATTTTTTTTTACTTATTTAAAAAAATTTTCTGCATATGTTTCCTTTTTATTCGTCTGAGGGCGCTAAACGCTCGGTGCCTCTTACTCACTAAATCTGACCACACCTGCCATATTCTGCCTGTTTCAATGGTTTCAGCTTCGAGTAGTACCCAAATCTTTTTTTTTTTCATAATTAGATTATAACATTTATGGCAGTAAGCTGCATAACACATTTGTCGGATTAAAAAAAATAATAAGGCCGCTTCGTTTAGTTTGGAGTTTATAGTGCACACGAAAATTTATTCTGATATGTTTTTAAAAATAGTTGAAAGTGCAAGTGTGTAAAGAAGAGACACAAACAATCGGTTTTCGCTCGTTGCTTAAAGCAAATAAAAGTGAATTTATGGCATTCAGTGCAGCTTAAGCGCGGCACGTGTTTGGGCCTAAAAAAAAATAAAAAAATAAAAAATGTATACAAAAAAAATAAAATTTTTCACACAAAACAAACAGCAAAAAATTTTAATAAAATTTTAATTCCTAGTTTGCTCCTTTAGGTAGCATAGTCCTTCACTAGCCTCTTCTACTTCTTTGTGTTAGAGCGTTGTCGCATAGACAGATCACTTTGTTGTGTTTTACCCTACGATTTTGTGTTATTTGTGTTGTCGTAGTGGAGCCATCTTTCGTCCCTTGTCGCATGAATCTTTGTATAGTAACTCCTCCAACTCAGCGTTATCAAAATTTACTGGAATCCCTTCGTGGTCTTTGTCACTGGTGTCAAAATCTCTCTCTTTTGTTGTACACATGTTTTTATTGGTGGAACATGTTTCCTATATGCTTTACACAGCAATCGATGTCCATCAACTGCACTTGCAAGTAGCGTTTTGTTGGTACAAAGGTTGACATGGTTAGTGATAAGTCATTACTGAAAATTGAAGAACCTAAAGCTTTCTGTTAAGCATAATAAAAAAGGCTAATGTTAACTACAGATAACAGCCGTCAGCTTTGTGATGGAGAGAAGCTGACGCCATTATACATTAAGACATAAGGAGAAACAGTTGTCCAAAAAATTAAATTGTGAATAAAGTATCAAGTGGAGTTAAAATTAAGCACAGCAATTTAACTAATTTCTCAAGCCTGGAAGTTCAGCAGGTAACACTGCATTAGGTGTTATAGTCGATTAAGACTCAACAGTTAGATCACAAAGAAAGCTCAGTACGGCAACTTTTATAAATTCCCAAAACTTATTCGTACACCCAACACTCAGCAAGTCAGCCTGCTGATTGAAACGAAAATGAAAACTCTAAAAATAAATCATCTGAAGAACTAACCAGTGTTAGGCTTAAAGAAAAGATTAGAAATCCAGCCATGAAGAAGGAAGCAGTTCAATCAGTGCCTGATGAAATTATTTTGTTGAACAGGCGACGGGAATGAGAACGTGTTACGCGAGAATGAAGTTTTAATAAACTTATATTTCAATTTATATCCCAAATTGTTATTTTAGTTATGTGTTTGTGTGGGATCATCTTCGCTCTAAATCGTGTAAGCATCTGTAAAGCTGAGGTCCAAGCAATCATTCATAAATGTGGTCTTAGGTGTGGCTATAATAAACAAAAACAAAAGGAGTACAAACAATATTAAAAATGATTTTTTAAAGAAATGAAGTACCCGAAATCTTAAGCTATTTGTATTAATCGGCCTTGCTGGCCATTGCCTACTTGTATGCGTATATCTTAAGATAGAGCAGGTTAAATATTTTTGTTTTTTAATTTTTCATAGCAACCACCGGTCGGCGTTTGGTGTTATGTTGCTGTGACTTAATGACTTTGGTTTCTTGTTTTGTTGATGATTTCGTGGCAGTACGTGGGCTGACCGGTTTAAAAATAAGACAGGCTAATAATTAATTAAACGAAAAAAAAAAAAATATATATATATATATCGTTAAGTTACCCGGCATATGGCGTGAAAAATATAAAATATTTAGAATTAATTTTTCATTCATTAAAAATCTTCTCTGTTTCTCATTCTATAAAGAGAAACAAATAAAAAATAATCGCAGGCGACTTCGTGGCGATTGGATTTGCCACCATATGCGAGTTATAAAAGTCTTCCGTATGCAAATATTCTATTATTTAGTTGTAGTTGTACAATTTGTTTGTGGGTTTTGCCAACATTTAATTTTTCTTTGTGTTTTTATTTTTTAAAATAAAATTTCAAATTTTATTTTCACAGTTCTTGGTAGAATTTCGATTAGAACTATTTTTTATAGCATGCTGTGAAATGAGCAAAGACAGCGAAATTTTTTGACATAATACCGCTTTATTGATTTATTTAATGGGTTTTGTATATAATGTAATGAAAACAATAAATAAAAATAGATGTAAAATCTGATACATCGAAAATAAATTGCAATAGCCAACATTAAGGCATTTTTAATACCTGTGAGATTAACAAGTGAAAACTTATCTATTTTTGTTTGTAAGACGCAAAAATTAAGTATGGTTTATTTTGCAATTGTAAACTGGGTGCATTATGAACTTGTGAAATAAATAAATACATATATTGTTTTAAACTATAAACTAAGTTGTTTAAAGATCTATTGATAATTTTATTATTTTACTAGCGTAGACCGCCCCGTTGTTCCGGCCTTTCCGGTATTACCAAAAAAAATAAGAATTCAAAAAAAAAAGTACAAGAATCAAGTATTTCAATGGTATGTTAGCAATAAATTTGGTTTATTGAAACTATGAGAATAAGCACTTCTTCACCTTTGAATTTTCCTTTAAATATTGTCGCACCAAACCCGTAGTAAGAAGAAAAAAAAGGGTGTTTAGTGAACGACGAATATTGCGTACTAAATTTTCGATTTGAGTTAAACTTTTTTATTATTTTTCTTTGACAGACTTTTGATTTCGAATTTGACATACTTTTCAACGGCAAACTGATTTTTAAACAAATATTCCAAATTATTTTTATTCCCCGAATTTCGCAATATACTAACGAACCAAACTTCATAGGATTACTCGACAGGCTACTCTAGAGTTTTACTGAAATTTTCATCAAAATCGGTCCAGCGGTTTCGTTGTCTATAGCAGACAGACAGATAGACAGACGTACTTACATCCAATTTTATATATATAAATAGCTTAAGGTTAAGCTTAAATTAGTACAAACATATGCCCGTACCCTATGGTGTACTGGTGGAAGCTCCATGCTGCATGATTTAAGAATATCTCCAATGGATGGTTTGATTGTTTCGATCTATATTACCCCACATAAACACACGGATCTCATTAGATTTTGACCTACAAACATTCCCTCAACGCGACTAAAGTAGTTTTCACTTTCCGCTTACATGTTCATTCTACAAAACTCCCGAGCGACCCTTGGGCACCATCTAGTATCTCATAAAAGTCATAATATTGTGAAAAAACAGTTATAATAATTTATGGTATTTATCTCGTAGCTAGTCTGTTGTCTGCTTTGTACTGCATTCAGTCATACACTACAATTCCAATTTGCTGTAGTCTGAAATGCCTTCAGATAAATTTAAGGCCTGATATGAAGTACTTACGCTTGACTGCATGACAGCTTTCATTTTATAGGAAATGTCTCGAGTTAAAAGAAAATTTTGTTCTTTCCGCAATTAAAAACAATGACGTCCTTTTATGCATTCCATTGTGATGGAAGTTTATCTGCTTAGTAACAACATAATATAAATAAAACACAGTAAAAAATGTATAACAATTATACTTATAGCACATTTTAATGATTTATTAAAGTAACAAGAATAAATATATATAAAGCTGTTTATGTATGTTATGAACCGTTTGTCGTCTGTCGTCCATTGTTCGTTTATAAATATTTTTTACACTCGAGTCAATCACCAATGGCGCGTTAATAAAGTTTAATCTCTGCATGCAAAAAATACACTTTATAAAAAAACATTATGTACAAAGTAAAATAAATTAAAAAATATAAAGAAATCTGCGTTTAGTCGTAGCTACTTTTTATGCATTCAAGCATATTTTGTTATGTGTAACTGACGACTTAGTTAAATAAAAAACGTCCGCCAAATGACCACAGTGTAATTATATTTACAAAATGCTCTTGTCGATACGCTCTGTTTGACATGAATAACGTTGAAAACAACAAATGATTAGATGCGAGTAGAGAACTCTATGCAGTGGAATAAAATCAGACAGTCTAACAAAAACGAGCAGCTATAGCAGCAACTGAGCCCATTTGCAGATAGTTACGCTAGGTTGGAAAGTGGCAAATGGCTTTGTTGTCGGAATGGAAGGGATATGCGGGGGCATGTCTGACTAACAGACCGAGTGAGTGACTGCGTACTGCTTGCTGCCGCAGAGTGCAGTACGAGTACTGAAAGCTCTCTTATGAACGAGAGTACTTATTTTAGTGTCGGTGTCGTTGTTGATTATTTCTACAAAAGCTACTAATGGATTTTGATATGCACGCATGCATATTTCTATTAAAATGATGTGCCCCGATGCCGAATGTCGACTCGTAGTCGTAGTCGACTTAATCGCCTAGTCGAAAGACGAGTCTCTTAGTGAGTTAGTTAGCCAGGTCAGTTATGTATGGAGCCGTGTGCAATCCACTTATGGTGGAGCGATAAAGTTCTTTCGCTTTTGAAAAGTGGTAGAATTTGTTAGTATATTGCTTAGCTACGTGTAACTAAAGAAGTGCCCGAATGCACTTGAAACGAATGAGTTGAGTTGAACGATTGAGTGAGCCTAGCGCCTAACCGAGCGATCGATCGCTTCATCCAGTTGGTCTGGGCTCTCTGAGTCCAGTGTTTGAGTTGAACGAAGGCCGCACTGCGGCCTTAATTATCAAATACATTTTTCAAGTGAAGGGGATGCCAGAGAATGTCTGGTCATTGGATTTAGTTTGCACGCTGCTGCATTTTTTACGAGGCCAGCCGAGTCGCTTCAGTGGGGACTAAAGTCACACTAGTTGGCTGGCTGACTGGGTCTCTGACAATTTTGTTTCGATCATATTCCGTGATAGTGATAATGGAATTGTGCTAGGCATTTTATTATGCCGTTGCTTACGTCGCAGTTGACGCCAACGTCAAGTGAAGGAGTGGTAAACAATCGAGTAAAGTATCCGCTTTCGCTGCTTGGTTCTTTGTCATTTTTGGGTAGGTTTGCGGGGCGATAATGTAAAGAGTACTGGCAGCAAATACACCGATGACGATGACTATGAAATGATGAGTTTTTTAGGGTGAGGACAGAATTATTGTTGCACCAATACACACACACACACAAACACCGCCAAAATGAAGGTCGCTGTGCGATTGAACTACCCACTAATGGCAAGCTGAAGAACGCATGCCTGCTATTCGTAACTGTCAATATTTGAAATTGCTTGCTTTCAGTGCTGCCTACGAGAAAATGATAGAAAAAATATGATTGGCAACAGGCCAGCAAGAAAGACGCAGCGCAACGCTATTCTAATGTGCCGCATGCACCACAGCAGTGGGATAGAAAACCAGCGGCAGATAGAATACCTACATTATCCTTATACACTGTCTGTCTAACTCTTAGCAGCAATGTTCCCAGGAAGCAAATATATGTTTTGCCAAAATACCCCGTAACACCACGCGGTTTGCCACAAAGTAAAGCAAAATATTATCAAAATAAAAAAAGACCTACAGAGTTAAACTCCATGAAACAAATGCCGCGTAACATGTGGCTAAATGAAACGCACGTCGTCTGGTGAGTTTCTGCAGTTTGTTGGACTTGCGCGGACGGGCATGCAAGCGGCGTCATCGGTTTTTTTTGATTGGAGGCATACGTCAGGGCGTTACACATTGCCTCGTCTCATGGTTCAATAAATTACTTCATTAGTGTGTACGGCCATGCTTCGTCGTCGTCAGTGGTAAGTCGTTGGTCATCATCAGTGCTTTGTATCAACGAGTTCTACGAGTTCCAAGTATCTATGAACAACCCAGTAAAAAACTAATGTTGTGTTTGAATAGTTTGTTTTGTTGTTTGCATCGGTTGTGCGTTGCAGAAATTAGTTTCTTAGGAGATATTTAATTTCATTGTACCAAACTATTAATTGTACTAACTATGGAAGCGAATTTAGACGCAGTTTAAAAGGAATAATGAAAGAGAAATGTGTAGCTTTTGATTTAAAAAATGGTATCCAGTTTAAGTATGTATATAGATCAATAGGATTGTGGCGATTGTGTTACGTTTCGTATAAATGATAATAAAATTATATATGGGAATCTTGAATTGTATGGATGGGTAGAAGAAAGCTTAAGCTGAGATTGAGGGAGCGATCTGATGACGACAAGAATGAGTAGGTGTGAATGGGATGAGTAATGATTTCAATGTATGATTTCAACCTCACCGAGCAAAACCTCACCGTGAAAAACCCAGCTTAGTTGTACCTTTCAGATGCACCTTCGAGTCGCGGCTTATAACTTTTCTATAATACAAGCATCCACTTATAGAAAACTTCTTTTTCTTGGCGTCAACACTATTGTCATCATTATCATTATGACGATCAGTGAGCAATACTGATGCATAATCACCATAGCATTCTTACGGTCTTAGCTTGTGTTTGTTCGAAGAAAGTGTTAAGTCTAAATAAAACATGTGTTCAATTTTCACCATATTTAGTTCTAGTTGTGTAAATACATGCTAAGAGCTAAATAGATAGTTAGATGAAGGGACAAACGGTGGGTAAAAAAACAAAATGAATAAAAAAGACGACGTGACACTTTCAAATGCTTACGAGTTGAGCGTGACATTTCCTAAATGCTTTTGCGCGTCTAATGTTGATAAATGTGTGCACGTTTACGAGACGGACACATCCACATGTACATCACATAAAAAAGTTCTCATTGTACACACCTCAGATACTCTTCATTGAATACTTTTTCTTTTGGTTGTTTTATTGCCTTTGCTCTCCACTTTTATGTTGTTGTTATTATTGCAGTCTTGTGCTAAGCTTATTTGTTATTTGGTATAGCAATTGTTTATTCATTTGTTGTTGTTGTTGTTGTAGTGGTCGTTATATTCGAAGAAAAGTTGTGTTGGAGTAAGTTGGATATGCTGCGTCCTACAACTACGTCCACGATCGAAAAGCTCACCACAACAACAATCAAGCTAAGCAGGCAGCGTATTCGCTCACTCACTCAGTCATGCTGTCATACGTGAGTCAGTTACTCATTCATTCAGTGCGAGCAAAGAACCGCGGAGCTT
Source organism: Cacoxenus indagator (assembly GCA_035041755.1). Lineage (NCBI taxonomy): Eukaryota > Metazoa > Arthropoda > Insecta > Diptera > Drosophilidae > Cacoxenus > Cacoxenus indagator. The sequence continues at coordinate 1,463,833 of JAWNKX010000067.1, forward strand.
GTTTTTATTTTATTATTCTTTTTTCATCAGTCCGTCCATCAGTCACTCAGTCAGCACATCAACTACTTTGACTGCTCTTCAAATGTTGTGGCGCGAGAGAAGGAAACAAATATCTCGACCTGGTGAAGTAAGAGTACAACAGAATTTCTTGCAACAGCTGATGATGTTGTCGTGGCTGTTGCTGTTTCTGTATTGTTGTTTCTGTCGTTGTTGGTAAAAAGGTTGTTGGTGCAGCTGCAGTGAGACGTCTTTTATGAGAAAAACGACTTCTTTTTCATCTCTTGCTTGTTGTAAGTGTTGGTATATCACTGCGTGTGTGCGTGCGTGCATGCACGCGTACTACGATGTCGACGACTTCGGTGTTGCTGTTGCTACTAAGGTGAATGATTATGATGAATGTGTTACAATGAAGGTTAACGACTTTCGGCTTATAAACGAACGACAAAATAAATTACAACAAAATAGAGAGAATACAGTAACATTGAAACGAAAGGTACATTATCTTGTACAAAAAATAAAAATATAATAGAATAAAACACCATGCACAACGATGAAGCACACGCTTCAGTTCAGTAGTTGTTCTTATATCCTTGCATTCTTCTTCTATTTCGCTTACAACAGCTGGCCTTTATGTAGCTACTGAATTTTGTTGCAATATTTCTACTAAGGAGCCAGCTTAACTTGTAGTTGTTTATTGGTTGGTTACAACCGGGCACACAAACATAAAAGATACATGTGCCAATTGCTGGCACTGATTAAGCTCCTCGACGAATTCCAACATAAAAACATTATATAAACTAATCAACCACATTAACAAGCGAATTATAAAGCAATTGACAACTTCATGCAACCAAATGACCGCGCTGACAAAAACGATGGCGATGGAGACACATTCAGCAAACGAGCCAAAAGCCAACGAACAGAATCAGTTGCACACAGCAGAAAGCAGACACAAACTACTAAAGCACACCACATATACCACATTACACCGATAACACACTCTAAATACTATTTAAATAAATAAATTTTTCCATACATTTATATCAAGTGGCAACTGGAAAAAGAACAACGACAACGACGATTGATCGAGCAACTCGTTAGATTTGCGCCCATTTGAGGCGCAACCCGTTCGACTGCATTGCAACAAGAAAGTAACCAATGGAAAAAATTTAAAAAAAAAATCATGAAGCAATGGATAAACTGATATCGCCGTTCTTGGCGACACTCTGTGGCACTGTGTTGATTTCAAAAGAAAATTTACGAGTAAAATTTCAATTTGTACAAGTCAACACGATGTTGTCAATACTAACTGCAACAGCAACAACAACAACTGTTTTACACAACGGCATTCTAATACTACTTGCAGATACATTTGGCTTTTTGGTTGCTTTACTAGTTGCTGCTATTTATTGCTGCAGCGGCTGCGAAGAAGAGTAGCCGAAGATTTGAAATGACCGAACTGCCCTGCCCTGGCTTACTCTAAGTCTAACTTCAGCCATTCGCAGTCACAGTCACAATCACAGTTGCCGTCTTTCGTTTAACAACTAAATTACACTTGTCTACATGTTAACAATTTACAACATTCTAATAGTGCATTGGGACACAGGAGGGGCCAAGAATACGAGACCGAAAAGATCTTCAGGAAAAAATAATACAAAAAAAATACTAGTCGACATTACAGTTCATTGAAAACGAATACTTTTATGACTAACAAATGTACACAAGTTACTTCTACAAACAAGCAGTCAAACACTCTCACAAACTAGGCTCAACTCGACTCGGCGGTTATGGTCGGAATTGCAATGAGGTTAGCGGCGCAACACAAATATAAATAGTTCTAAGCAATGAAATAAAGTCCAGATTTATGTACAGTAGAACAAGTTGGAGTTAACTGTTACGAAAACCATTTCCATAGTACTCATATTAATATAATACTAGCTTTACCAGCAATCGTTATTTAGCCTTCAAACGTTTGTGGATTTCTTAATATAAATATGAAACAGATTTGCGTTGTCTGTTTTTAATTCTGTGTGAGAGAATGGGGAAGAATAACCTATTTTAATATGGTAAACTAAAGGAGCGTATATTCATAAGATTCTAAAAAAATTTAATGAGAACTCGGTGCCTACTTTGTCTACGCATCAACGAACTTTTCTGCTAGAAAATTTTCTTTATTCAAAATCAGTTTCAATCAAGTATATATTGACCATTATTATCTATGACCTTTTGCCATTTTCCGGGTGGCTTTATAATTCCATCGGTGTAGATGGATGGCGGTTATTCGGTCAATTAAATTTCTTTGCGTTATATCATGTATCGCCCAAACATCGAGCTTCTTTGAGTAGCCTGCTCTTTTTAGATGATTCCAAACTGTCATGTCCAACTGTTATGTTTACTGGAACGAAACCTAGCAAACCAATCTTGGGTCCGGTGCTCACTCACAGCATTCTCACCGTAAACTGCACAAATTCTTCGGCATGTTTTTGCAGCGTTTTCCCCTTTTTTTATAGTAAAAAAGCGTTACATAGCGTATTTCTTCTGATAATTCACTCATATTCACATCAGTATAACTTTTAACTGTAGCCTGAAATGGCACCTTTCAAACACATGTTCGTTTGACACGATCATATTAGTGTTGCCATATTTATGGACACCAACACCATCTACTAACAAAAACCGCGGAGGCATTTTATATGACCTATTATATAGACATATAGAAAAAATAGCCACCATCAATAGCTAAGCAAAGAATTGAATGTTAAACACTTCTAGAGAGGAATTTTTTCAATTCAAAGACCCAAATCGCCTCAATTTTTTTTTTTTTTTTTGTGCCCTTAAAAACCTCTACTCAAAGTACTATTCAAAAGCGAATCAAATCTGAATCCATTCCAACTGTTAAATGTCTACGATTGCTATCTTTTACCGCGTGGTGACCGTAGAGGCATACCGTATTCTGTGCATTCTATTAAACAGCGATAACTTTTTGCGTGCACTGTAACTAATGTAAAAATCCAGCTGGCAAGCCAGTTACTCATTTGAGCTGTATTGAGTTGAGGCCAGGTTGGTAAACCCGCTAGTCAAAGTGTCTGTTGCCTGGTTAGTTAATTTATGCAATAGACAGATAAACCTGAGCACTGCGTCTAACGCCATCTCATTCACGCGAATTTGTACTCGTGCACATTTGAAGGCCATAGTAAACTCTGTAAGGAATACGTTAGGTAAAATGAATTAGTAGCACAATTTGTTGTTTTTGTTTCTAAAGCTAACGTCGGATCATAACTTGGAATGCAAACGGACTGAAAAACCATATTGACGAACTACAAATACTTCTTCATGACAACAGCATTGACATAGCCCTAATCTCGGAGACACATTGCACAAACAAACACTTCAAGAGAACTACCTGTAAAAGCAATAGAATATCTAAGAAACATCTTTAACACTATGTTCAGACTAAACTATTTTCCGAGAGTCTGGAAAGTAGCTGAGATTATTGCGATCCCGAAACCAGGCAAAGACGCATCAAAAGCAGAGTCTTAGTAGACTAGACTATTGCCACTACTAGAACGCAGGCATATCATTCCAAATCACCAATTTGGCTTCCGAAGAAGTCACTCAACGATACAACAAGTGCACAGAGTTACGCACAAAATTCTAAATGACATTGAGGGTAATAAATTTTGTATTGGACTCTTCTTGGACGTGGAAAAGGCTTTTTACAAGGTTTGGCATAAAGGACTCAAAGGGAAACTTAACAATATATTCCCTCAAAACATAGCACATCTATTAACATCACATATCACAGGTAGATACTTCTTAGTTAAATACTCAGACGAATACTCAACCCTTAGAGAAATAAATTCAGGAGTTCCACAGGGAAGTGTGCTAGGACCTTTATTATATACCCTATACACAGCAGACATACCATATCCCACTCACAATTCGTTGATGATTGCAACTTTCGCTGATGACACAATACTCCTAAGTGCTCACAAAAACATAAATACTGCAACATCCATGTTGCAAGTAGACTTTAATAAAACACTTGACTGGCTTAGAAAATGGCATATTAAAATAAACAAAAACAAAACAGTACAAGTTATATACACTACTAAGACTAGATTCACACCAATCCATATAAATATTGACGGAGACGACGTAACCATTCAAAAAGAAGCCAAGTACTTAGGATTATTTATATATTGACAGTAAACTAAATTGGAAACACCATATAAGAAAGAAGCGTGACCAAATCAAAATGAAAGTAAGAAAACTGCACTGGCTGATCAAACCAAATACAAACATTTCACTTGAAAACAAGCTCCTAATCTATAAGACAATTATTAAACCAATTTGGGAGACGAAATATGGGGAGTTGCCAAAAAATCAAATATAAAGTTAATCCAGGAACAACAATTAAAAATTATTCGCACCATCACAAAAGCCCAATGGTATATCACCAACATGGACCTTCATCGAGACCTAAGAATTGGGACAGTAGATGAGGAAATAATCAATTTAAGCAGAAAATACCAAACCAAACTTTCCCAGGATTCGAACGATGGTGTGAATACATTACCATTAGATGAACTAACTCGGCAACGTAAGCTAAAAAGGGTGAGACCAGTGGACCTCACATAACTCATTACTTCATAACATTACTTACTCATTGTTAATTGGTGTTATCTTCAATGGTTTATTTATTGTTAAAATACATGTATTGTTAAATTCCAGTCACAACACGACTTTACAAACTGATTGTAAAATTGAAATTCACCCACTTGTCCTAAATATTAATCTGTACAATAGTCGATTTATTTGTGTATAATAGACAACGTACTCTTCTTTTGGGGAAAAAAAAACAAAATAAAAAAAAAAAATAATTTCTCATAACATTAATCATGTATCCACAGTTTTTCTAGAAGTATCACTAAAATATAGGCTTTCACTTTCCTTTGTAATTGGAATGAAATCAGTTTGCATTGCATTTATTGCTTAAATTGCAATTGTTGTTCTTCTAAAATGCTGGAAGTGTATACAAAAATAGCTCATATGAACTTTGTTTTTTTTTTATTCGTTGTTTTGGGTAGATGAGAATTCACAGACGCAATACGCTTCAATGAGTTTTGTGGCCAAACAACGATCAGCTCATAAAGAGTGTGTTCTTTGTTACGGAAATTAATTTCTTTATGGTTGGATTTTTTCTGTAATTAGCATGGGCAAATTTAAGGAAGTAATTTGTTACTGAATCATAGGGTCAAATAAAAGCAAAAGAGATATGTGTAAGTTAGCTTAACAGTTTCTTAGAAGAAGAAAGTCTTAATATGTATATACATATGTGCATTCAGAGCTTCGTAGTCTCATAACCAGCACTAAACTCATTCAGGCTAACCATAAAAATAGGAACTTAAGCACTTAGGACAAAGGATATTTTATTTGAAAGAGCTACTATACCTTGTCAAGATAAACCACGACTAAGAAGTCAACAATTAGGAATAAAAGATCTGGTTGTAATCATAGACACATAATTCATCTTGACATACAAGTCGAGAAGAGCTGATTGCAAATAATTCCATTTATGATCTGTAAGCACTCTTACTGAGTTTTTAATTTAATTTTTTAAAACTTCGACTTGCTCGTTTAACCGATACTTTGCAGGAAACCCACTAAAGCAGATGTAACTTTTAAAGTAACTGCCAGATTGTCATGACATTTTTACAGCTGCCTTTTGCAAGTTAGTTTAAACAAAAAAAAAAAAATAATTCTGTACTTTTGGAGCAATTTGTGTATTAGACAAAGAACTTATCAGTCGATGTGTTAGTAGTTCTCTCGAAAAACATGAAAGTATTGTCATGGTGTGTTCCCGACAGGACATGTACAATGCATCTGTCATATATGCACTTTCTTTTTCACATTTTTAATAATTTACACATTTTCCAATTTCCCTTTCCCTGTCTGTCATTTAATAGCTCTCACACATTTGTCTTTGATAAAACGGAAAACCAGTTGGCTTATAAGGGTTTTTTGTTGCAACACAACCCGAAAAAATTAGTTTTGTCTATCACTTTGGGCTTGAATCTATTTCTCTCTTTCTAGACGAAAAGGGCTTTTACTAAAAGGGCTTAACCATCGAAATTCGGAAAAATACAATATATATTATTATTAATAAAATGTCTGAACAAATAAAATTTAAAATTCACAGGTCTCATTTAAAATTGTGTCCATTTTCTTGTAGTTTTTTGTCTATTCTGTCACTCAGTTTATCCATATTAAATTGTATATGATTTTGGTTTTTAATGTATAGTTATTAAAGATGAAAGATATTAAATTTAATTAAATAATACGAGTACTAGCAGAGAACATAAAATTTGGCACACAATAGTTCGGTAGAAACAGTTTTTGCTATAGTTTTTGATAAAACTTGCATGTGTTATAAAAAGCCTTTCGGATCTGTTAACACTACTACTACTAAAATTCTTTACATTACACATTATTTTTACTAGGTTTTTTTACGAAGCTTTCATTTTGCTCCCTGCAAAAATTGATCTCATTTTCCCAAACTATACAGAAGTTTATTACACTTTTCCGCTGTGCTACATGAACCCCGAAGCATAACTCTTACATTTTATTTTTCTTGTTTTATTGTTGTTTCTTACTCGGCTCGAATTTTCTACACTCAACAGCTCCAAACTTAGTCAAATCGATCGTTTTGATTAGTAACGACATTTTCAGCATGCACAGCCAACAATTTAATTGTTCGACGACAAACAGACAATCAACATTCAAAGAAGGTTTTTTCGTTTGTTTTTTGCTGACTTCGGCTTAACTCCAAATCCAAGGAAAACAAAGAGGAAAATGTCTTTTTTTGAAAAATTGTCGCTTTTAATGAAACTATCTTTTGTCGATCAACGTTGTTGTCTGGCGTCTGTCGTCGTCGTGGGTCTTCATTACATTGGTCTGACTCGTGGCGGTCTTGCAACTCAAATCAACCAATTGTTGTTGTTGTTCAGTGGTGAGGGTTTAAATTTCATTATAGAAAAACCGCTCGATCGTTCGTTGGCTCGTTGAAATGATTCTTTTTTTTCGGTTGATTTCTTAATTGTCGCTAAATACGGGTTTCAACTGAGAGTACTGAGTCTACTGGCAATTGTCGAAGCCGCAAACAGCAACAACAATCACAAGAAGAACAACAACGTTGACATCGCAATCGTCGTCGAGTAGGGTTTTTATCATGCATCGTTCGAATAATGTTGGGTACTTCAGCAATCTTATAGAAAAAACAACAAAAAACACAACTTTAAAGTTAGATACCAATCATGTTGGTAATTTTATGTTGGCTGCCAGCTGCACTGAACAAATGAATGAGTGAGTGTGGCACAGTGGACGACTTCCTTACCATTGACCATTTTCATATCATTTGAGGGTGGTTTATTTATTTTTTCTGTCTTTTATTTTAATTGCTTCAATTTTAATTTATTTTTATTTTTCAATAATGAAGGCTTTCCTTCCCGACGTACTCTGTACCATGTCCATCTATGTACCGTCATATGTGACATTGTGATGACAATTAATAGGTCGTGGTTTTGTTTTCGATCTCAAAAAAATGTTTACTATTTCGGTTTGTTCTATGTGCTGCTGGTATTGTATTAAAATATTCTCCAATGAGTGTAGCGTAGGCGTGTTACCACACAACGCTCAGTGTTTTTCGTCAAACCAGTTTGCTTCGCGTACTTTTCCACAGACACAAAACGGTGTATAAAAAGTTTAAATAATTTTGGTTACATAAAATGCTATTAGCTGGCAAATACTTGACTTAATGCCTATGCCATAAACTGCACTTACGTATGCACAAAGCACTCACTTCGCCCAAGTGATGACATAAATATCAAATCCCCACCAACAAATAAAAAATAAATAAAAAAATTATTGGGGTTTAGATACGAGACATGGCGGCGTCGTAGCCACCATCCTCTTTGTCATCATCGGCGGCGGCAAAGTCGACAACGCAGCGCTTTCGCTACTTAAAACACTAAAATAATTTATACCTTAGCATTTAGCTTGATCTCTACTTCATTTACGTTTAAACATTTCTCTATTAGCCTTTATATTTCGTTCATTTCTTCGATAATTCATGTAAATGGCGCCTGGTCGCGAACATAGCTGCCACAAGCAAAATGTAACGTTTTGTCGGCTTTGACATCAAAATCAGTTTACCATACCCCCATCTCACACCCGCCATTTTATTCAAAGTTCGCTGCGCTTGTAGCAGAGTGCGTCTCACACGCACTACTATCGACAATTTCTAATCAGCGTTTTGCCGTCTGCGTTTGACATAAAAACGCAGATTCAATGCATTTTTTAATCGTTGAACTGTCACATAAACTTTACAGTTTATTTGACATCTACGATTGGCATACACAAATTTTTTCGATAACTTTAAACGCACACCTTTACACGTTTGCCCCTCGCTATCATCGACCCACCGATCAACCAAATCGCTACAATCGCGTATCGCCATAAGCCGTGAGTTCGATGTGTGAACTAAATGCTAGGCTGCGCTCAAGCAATTCCAAAAACAAATATAAATTTAAATATTGACTAAATATCGGTTTTAATTTTTTCGTTTGTTGCCGAGTTATCAAACACAGACGACCTATGCTGAATGTTGGAATTGATCGTCTTCAGAAATTAATAGTACCCATAAAGCTTACTTTGCTCTTTCTTTTGTTGCATAGTCCACTCCGGTCATCGTTAAGAAAGAAAGAAAAAATATTGGCAATTTAAATAATTTAAAAAGTTTTTTCTGCAGCCGTAAAAATGCTATATTATTCAAATCAATTTACATGCTATAATCTTAAAGTCATCAGTAGGGTGGTAAAACTGAGAGCCGAGTTTGAACAAGAGATTGTGCTTTTCACCCGACAATAGCTTAAAATTTTAATTTATAATAATAATAAAAGCTATATTTTAAAGACAAATATTTCATTACATATATGTCTGTTTTATAGTCGTATTTTGCCAGATATTCCCAACGGAAACATTTTGCTTGTTTACACATACTATCACAGAGGAACTAAATATTATTATTATTTTAATTCAATTATACATTTCCGCATATCCGGCATTACGAATTCCACAGCTTTTCGAATTTATGTTTTTATTCGATTTGTCCGATATGGAGTATAGTTTTACTAGGGGGTACCCGGCGCCTTGCTGCCTCTTGGCATGCTCTCCGATTGGTGTGTTATATCCCGGCGCCGCATGTTTTCGTTTTCTCCGCCTTCCCTTTCTCGCTATCCTCTCTCGGACACTACTGTCCGAACTACTAAAATGTCAGTCATCTAGCTGCCCAGAAAAAAATTATAGAAGTGTATATATACTTTATGACTGAATTGATTCAAAATAACCCCATTTGCACATTTCAGTACTTTATACGATCTCCCCAGTCATTAATTTATATGATCTCACCTGTTTGTATAATATCCAGCCATTATAAAACTGTTTTCGGGCTCCTAACAGACACATCTGTTCCAACAACACTTCATTCTTCTAAGCTATACTTACTTACTGTCGCTTTTAGCAACAAAATAAACCCTCGGTGGTGAATGCCCCTTTTACCAAACGCAGTTAATTCTTTGAAAATATATCTTGTAACCGGACGTGATCCCCTCAATACATGATACGGTATTGTATTGTCAAGCTTTATGCGCCATGTACTTCCAATACTCGGAAACGATTGAAAATAACACAAAGCTGTCAAAAATTGAAGAGCGAACATGTGCTTTTAAAACACGAAAAAAATCACAAAAATTGTGCTGAACCGAAAGGTGTTAGAACCTTTTAGAATTTATTATATAAGCACAAGGTAAAATCTAGGCAGATGGATAAAGACAGAGTTATTTCGTGATTTATGGTGGGATCAGATACTCTTTGGTCGATGTGATCATCGTTGGGGCTACTCGTCGTAACAGTGAACACAAAAAAATCACTGAGGTGCCGGTTTTCGCGATGATAGGTTGAACAAATGCGTCGTTTTATTAATGGGAACATGGATCGGGCGTGAGAAAGCTTTCGTGCCGAAGTTTTCAAGCGCATTGCCATGCGGCATTTGTTGTTTGTTGCACTTTGTTCGCTAGGTATTTATGTGTGAGTATGTGGGGCATCGCTTTTTGTAAGCTGAAATTAAGTCAAGGTCTTTATTAGGTAGACCAGCTCTATTTACACTACGTACGCATTACTCAGCATACAACAATGCGCCGATATTGAATTACTTTTTGTTTAGCGCTTGTTCGCCTTTTTGCGCAAGAGTAACTTCAAGCAGCTGAAAGTGCTCTGAGCTAAAGTGAAGTTAACATTACGCTAATTAAGTAAAAGAATCATAATTGAGTCAATGAGAAACCGTATATGGAATTAGCCTGCTATAATTGTTGAAAGTAATAGTCATTGTATAAGAAACTAGCAGGTGTCCCTGCGTTGCTCGGGAGTTGTGTAGAATGAAGATGTAACCGGCAAGTTAAAACTTCTTTAGTAGCGTTAAGTAAAATGTTATGAGTTCGCGTTACCGACATGCTATTGTTTATATTTTTTTATGCGTTCACAAAGTATGCATCGAGTTCCCATCCATTTTTATACAATTTTAAGAATTGTTTGAGCGGAAAGCCAGTCTGTTATATTTTGTGATACAAGTTGCAAGTAGCTTACGCCCTCAGTTTGTTTACTATATTTAAATCAGTTGCTCTGTTATTCTCCACTCCAAGCAAAACAACGTTTGCTTGGTAAAGGTAGTTTCATATGAAATAACACTTTATACAAAATAACCTGCTTTAAGTTACACAACTTTACTTGAAACATAAACTCTTGAAATTTCACTCGATTACTGTCTACTATTCTAGAGTTTCTCAGAACATTTTATCAAAATCTGTATGGCGGTTAGGGTATCTAAGAGACCATATATACCCACATACCCAGAAATTCGACGGATAAAAATGCCCTAACCAGACCGACAAGGGAGCTAAAAGCACTGCTGACAGTGACAAGAAACAAAGCCATGGGCAAATTCTTTGCTGGGGCTAAGCCAGGGAGTGCCGAGTGTAGTCTCTGAGTGCGATGAGCTACCTCCTGCAAATGCTGTATATAACGACATATTCGGATAGCACTGGCCTGTTCGTTAGTGACAGCAATCGGGCTGTAGCCTCAGCGCTCTTGCAATACCAGTTGAACGTAATGGAGCCTTGGCTCTGCGCCAATGCAGACAATCCGTACACGTCTTCTTTACCCTGAACCGCTTGACATGCCCTGCCGTTTTCATCAACGCCATTCCAATAATCGCCTTTGTGAAGTGCCTGGAATTAACGCTGGACATGCGTCTCACCTGGCACTCTGTTATCCATTGAACACCCCAATAATCAATGAAGAAATCGTCAAGCAGTGCAACACAGCTGGACAAAAAAATGCACTCTACATCGTCTGATATTAGTAGCAAATAAGAAATATAGAAAGCACACACCTTGAAGCAGTTTTAATCACAAATTGTAGGTGTAGTTCAAATACACAGAAAACTATTAAACTATTAACTGGACGATTTTCTAAGCTATTCAATCTCTCAAAGAGTTCGTCAGGAATATATAAAAATTTACTCCTCCATTATAAGAATTTACTGCATACTTAAATATTTCAAGCAATCTTTTTCCTTTTTCCCTTCTCTGTAGTCTAATGCTAATAATAAACTACAGTACTCACGCCATTATTACGCAATATATACGTGTAAAAAGTCGCCTGAAAAGATAAGCAATTATATATATGTATACCTAGTTTTTCCTATATAGGTAGATATAGCAATATCTCTATAGAATTTGAATCTATAGCATAAAGTATGAAGAAACATTACCTTCGACTATGATGAAGTTTTAATACTCTTAAAGCACCCCCAAAAAAATTCAGCCAAAGACTTAGCACACAAAGAAGGATTGATATGGTTGATTGATCACATGATTTGTCTGGATCTGTATGTTCCAGTAGTCCTAGGGTGTTCAAATTTGAAAGAAAGCTGTGCTAACAATAAATTTTGTTGCTTCCGGCAAATATAAAGTGAAAGGCAAAATAAGTTATTTACTCGAAAACTGTGGGACTAGTTTGTATACACATAGACAGTCAGACAGACAGACGAATGAACTAATCTTGTCGAGTTGATCAAGAATGTATATCGTTACAATAAAAACTTCCAGACAAAGTTATTATACGGTGAATGCTCACTGTATGAAGGTTATAAAAAGCAACTATAAAGTTTACGTTTGTCAACGTAATTAGCTGAGATAAGATAAACAACACATTGATTGGCATTAAAAATAGATGCATGCAACCAAAACTGTCAAACAGTGAAATAAAAGTAAAAAAAGTAAGCCAAAATCCTTTCTTTTTTCCCATTTTTATTTGTCATCGAAACATTATTGACATACAAAACAAGTGGATTTCTAAAACAATAGTTTAGTTGGGCATTAATTTGTGGCACAAATATAATATACAGTAGACTCGTGGTAACTTGAACACCAAAAACCAAGGCTGCTCTAGTTATCGAGGTAATCAAGTTACTGAATATATGCTTAAATTAATGTTTACAGAAGGTTTAGTAAGAGAAATGTTTTAGGATGTATCTTAGAGGCGCTGTGCTGCCTCTTGGCATGCTCTCCGAGTGGTGTGTTGTGTGTTTTCGTGCTCAGCGACTTCCCTTTGTTCCTTCCCTCTTTGAGTTAAACTTTTTTTCATTATTTTTCTTTGACAGATTTCTATTTCGAATTTGACATACTTTTCAACGGCAAACTGATAAAGCAATATTGATTACATACAAAAAAAAAAATTGGATGGAATTTCCCGACTTTTAATGGATTTCATTGAAACTTACACAAAAACCTTTGTCATTCTTTGAGTAATATATATTCTAAATTTCATACTGATCGGTTAACTCAGTCAAGTGTGATACCCAAGCATATGAACAAACAAAGATTGTTCAAAGTAAGTTTGTACAAATATACACTAATACACAGCTGTTTCTGTCATGGTTTAAATCTACATATATCTAAGGATGATCTTTGATTTTTGTTTGCCTACGAAATAGTTATATTAAATATTTCTACGGTCTGTTAGTTTTCCACTTTATCATTTTCTTCATTCATTTCATTATAATCTAGCTCTGATGAACTTATGCCATTACTTATTTGGTTTATGTCATTAATCAAAGTTTTTAACCCTTTATTAAATCCGTAGTTAACTAAATTGAAAATTAATATAAATATAGCTGCCATCACTTACAAAATTCACTTGCTACTGAATATGCATGCGATGAATAAGAGGAAGAAACTATAATGAGAAAGAAGCTAACGAGTAACGAAATTCCTGTTCAAGTTATAGTGTACGCAAGGGAAAAAAAGTAGTGATCAAGTTAGTGGATAGTTCAAGTTATTGGGTGTTCAAATTAACGCGATTCTACTGTTTATATAAGTATATTCATGTCGCACTATGTCGTATTTCTGTACTAATGTCAGCGAATGCCACACACGACTTTGGTTTGTTGCATTTAATTTCACTTTGATTGACCGTACTGCTGTTGCTGCCGATCGTAAATGTTTACAACTTTTGTATGAACTGTTAACGTCGGGAATGCGTTTTTAGTTTTACTCATTTTTTATTGCATAGTCAATTTAATCAATTATTTTTTTTTTAATTTTTAATTTTGTGTCTTTTGTGTGTTTTGTTTTTGCTTGCTCACCTCGCATAGAACTTTCACTGTTGTGTAAATAAACTTAGAAGTTTCCAGCTGTGCACCTTAACGGGCATCGGTTGCGTTGCTTTGCAATGCGATGCGTTGTATTTTCAGTATATTTTTTTGGAGTTATTCGTTGTTTTTGTTGTTTGTGTTGACTCGATTGCATCGCATTGCGTATACGTGTTGTCATGCCAGACAAAACAAGCAGCAAAATTGTAAACTCAATTTAGATTTTTCTATTAAGATTTTTCTAAAGCCTATTAGACACCGAATCAGTGTTGTTATTGGAGTGAGTTGTTTTTATTGTCGTTGGTAGTTGCGACGTAGTCTAAAAAAAAAATTTCATTTCATTCAAAGATAAACAACCAAACAAAAATGTAAATAATCACAATACATTTTTGGATATTTCTGTTTTCAGATTCCTGTCTTGTTATTTATTATTATTACACGTTTGGATTACCTTGCGGTGTTTTGCATTAACGATATTCATACGCAGTGTTGTACACATTCTATTTATAATTTCTTAAGGTGAGTTTGCACTTAACATTTTTTAAACTTTCCATTATACATGCATATATATATTTTTTTCAAATTGACGTTTTAGTTTGCTCTTTAATAGCTAAACGGGTGCAATCAACACACAAATATATAATATATATTTCATTTATAGCCCCACCACAATATAAAAAATACTTTGATCATTTTGAGTCGCTTTAAATTTTAATTAGGTATGTTTTATTAATTACAGAATTCTTCATTTCACTATATTGAAGAAACTCAACCTGAATCTCATAGTAATTAGCTAAAAATAAATTATTAACGTTTGCTTGCGATATCATGACTATAGTTGAGTCATGCCGCCTGGCCGCCACTTATAATATTCACGAATTGAAAACCTGAAAGATTTTTTTAAAGATATTTTATTTTATTATTTTTTTAAACCAGCGTTAAAACTGGTTTCGTGAGTTGAGAACCTTTTTTTCTGCTTTCTTTACTTGATTTATTTTATAATTTAATATTTCGATATCTTGCGCAGTTTATAGTGTTTGACTTTTGATTTACTAGTTTTCATATAATTTCGTTTCCTCAAGTGGCCAAGGAGAATTATTGAATTTTAAAGATAGTTTAGTCCAGAACCTTCGAATTTTTAATAGAAATTGGCAGCTAAATCTAGTTCAATTCCAAATAGCTATAATTGGCATAAAGGAATTAAGTGACGATGCGTAAAGTTCATTATTGATTTCATTTTTAACCTCCTTTTCTTTTGTTATCTAACTAAAACTCGTATTTCTTCTTAATGTATAGGTTTAGGAAAGTCCATGCTTCGTTTCAATTTCTTGCGCGACCCATACATTAAAATGACAAAATTTACGTTCTTTTACCATAAAAACTATTCTCACCCGTCCTAAACCCCCTTTATCACATTTCCTATCGTCATCAGGCACACTGCCGAAGTTTGATGATGTCATATCAAATTAAATACTCAAATTTATTTATTTACTTACTTTTTTAGTTTTATTTCTAGAAAAAGACTAAACCACGGTATCAGCAAGGTTTCTAGCTCCTCTTCGATCAGATAACTCTTTTAGTTTTGTAAGGTCAATTGTGACGTACAATTTTAGGACACCGGAATTCAAATGACCATGACACATAACCCTATATACATACATATGTATATACTTGTATTTCCTTAACAGAGACTTTGCTATTATAATCAAAACTCTTTACCTGTATGTGTGTGTGTGTTATCTGGCTTAACGTCAATCTCACTGTCCAGCTGAGCGAACGTTTCTCATATCTATACTTTTGGCTACCAGTTTTGCGGTTTTATCGCGTTTTGTTGCACGTTTCGTTTTGCTCCTTCATTTTTCACTCATTGCTTGCTTGACTTAAAAACATAAATAAATAAATGGGAAACAGATTTGAAAAGTACACAATCAATACGAAATAGTTGTACGACAAGCGCTTACAATTTCGCAGTTGATGTTGGACAGCCATAAAGTCGATTATCAATTTTTTAACCTTTCGTTTTGGCAATCGTGTTTGACCGTGAACGTCCTACAGTGTATTGATTAAGAATTGTATTACCAATTTATTTTTTTTATTTTGGTTTATAATGCTGTAATGCAATGAAAAATAAATTTTTTGTAGCTTACGTGTATAAACGCGAGGTATTGCATTTAAAAGCGTGAAAACTGGTTCGGCCATGAAGGTCGTCGTGTCTTTGTTGTTTGGTTGTTTGTTAAAGGGTTTTTCGAACCGGCGCTCAGTTTTTTGAGTTTGAGTTTTGCCTGGTTTCGTGCCTTTTTTTATATTAATATGTATATTTTTTTTATTTCTTTTTTTTTCGTATACATTTTGTAGTCATGCTCTGAGCAAACAAAACAAGTGCAACATTTTGCAGCATGTCAACTATTGTAAGCCAGCTGCAACATGCTGGGCGCGCTCAACTCGACTCAAAAAGTATCTGTGTGACAACACGGCAACAAAACAATGAACACAAAATCGATTCTGTGTGTATTGGAAAAAAATCAAAGTTGGGGATTTCTATAGAGTGTTTTTTTTTTTTGATGTTGTAGATATATATTCCTTTCCTTTTTTATGATTCCCAACCAACACATGTCAAGCATGCAAATTTCTGACTGCGCTTAAACAAACGTCTCATTCCTAATTCTTATTTTGCGAGGAAGAATTCATTCGAAATGAAACGTGTATGTATCTACAACAATTTTCTCTGTTGCGAAAAAAAATATATATATAAATAAATAAGTAGACGTGGAAAATATGCTTAGAAAAATATTTGCTTTATTAATTAAGGCATCCAGAAGATCCGTGTATTTAGTCAAAGCAGCTTGTAGCATTTTGTTTGATTTACTACCAAATGTTTGCCTAAATTATGAATTTTTCACTTCTGTCAATTGGCTTTGGAAGCCGACACTTGTCGAAAAAGTATTAAAAATATGTGCATTCGTCAGCTCGAAAAGCGTTTATTAATTTATTAGATAGCATATTTACGGCACGGCGCGATACCCTTGTCATTATAATATTAATAGCCGCAATGTTCTTTTATATGCCTTTAAGAAGTCAAAAACTATTTATAATGACAGACCACTGCTGACAGCGTTTTCTTTTAACGTTGTCTAAGAAGACCGCTTTTCAGAAATATCCCAAAAACTTAGAAAGCCTCAAAGAAAACGAATTAATCCGCTGGTTTTGGTCGCGACTGCCCACCTACGCCAAGGGGAAAGTGAAGTTAGATTTGGTTTTTAAATGTGAATAAAATTTAAAATGCTGATGGGTTTCACTAAGCGTAGCTCTATCGAAGGGCAATTAAATTCTACCAATCGTCATTATAATATGTCTAATAAGGATTATCTTGGCAAAACTTGAAACTATGTTCAGCGCTCTTCTGACCACGATTAGCTCTATATAGTCACATTTTGAGAGTATGAGGGTTCTGAGAGATCTAGACACCGCAGACTCCCTCCCGTTGAGGCAAAATGAGTTTGTCTTTTTTGTGCTAAAAACACACCCCACAGAAGCAGTGATTAATGTCACTTGTCCACGATATTAAAAGGTTATTAAAAGCATAAAGCCCACTAAAATCTCAGCATTTTATAATTTTTGAAAATCTATCTTACGAATCTTTTGTTGTGCCAAAAATTATGTGTCAAAGCTCGCAATGGAGTATCGCACCTAATGAATTGCTTAATTTATTTTAAAATGCACAAATGCTTAATTTATTTTAAAATGCACAAAATTTTAACTAATCAGACTAAACAGAGAATAAAATTATATAAAAGTAACGGGTTCTTAGATTAGATAAATGCATTCATCTTAAAGATACCTTTTCGAATTCGGAAAATCATATTCACAACTATTTGTTGGATGTCAAGCAGCCCAAAAATGTATAATTAATAATTTAATCAATTTCTCCTAACAAGTATCAACACAAATGAATATAGGAAAAAGGAAAAACAAAACACAACCTTATTTTAGAGAAAAACAATTTAATTATAACAATGAAACGATCTAGTGAGGCAGACAGACAGGCAAATCCACAAGCACAGACAACATGATACCAAGGCATCAAATTGATATCGTGACTTTGTGTAATTTGTAATTTACGATCAGATCACAACACTTCCTTTTACCCCCTGTGAGAGTACGAGTGTGAGTGTAATGTATCTATAGCAGAGGCAGAGTTTCGATGTTTTCGATCTTTCACTCGGTTTCCACAAAAACATTTCGTCTATGCTGTTAGCTTGCATCTTTAGCTGTTTGTGGTTCGTTTCGTTTCGACTCGATTTGGTTTGGTTTGGTTTCATTTGCTCCGGCGTGTGTAACTTGAGCCTGGCGACAAGATAAGCAATTTGTGTTAGATACAGCGCACAGATGATGTTGCATGTATATCATTGTCGTTTGTGCGCCTGTTGTTGTTGTCTATTGCTGTTTACTGTTTGGCTTGTGCTGTTGCCGCAGCTGCTGCTGCATGCTTCGATCATCCGTCTGTCCAAATGTCCAGCATCTTCGTTTGCTCATTAACATAGCAAAATAGCAACACGGCAAGAAAAAATCAGAAAACTGCATTTACATCAAAGTTGGTATTGAAATTTTGTAGCGTTTTTTATAAAAAAAATAAATAAAAAATAAAAAAACAACAAACAACAACGTTTCGTATTTCGCATAAATTATATTTGACATTCATCAAAGAAATAAATTTCGAAATTCGCATTCGCATTGAATGTAGCATTCAACGTTTACAGAGACAAGAAAACGAAAAATTACGACAGAGCATTAAAACTATTTAATTTCTTTCTTACCGTGCCTTCTTTGCATTTTCGCATTTAAACTTATTATTTTCACAACATTTTTTCCGTATCCAAACAATCACTCAATATTTTCCTCGGTTTTGTGTACTTTGTTTTATTTTTCGTCTAGCAATTTTCTACATTTTTTCTGCATCTTAATTTTGTCTATCAGCGCGCTCAAAACAAAATTGAATTAAAGTAGCTCAAAAGCCGATTTCTTGTTATGTTTGAATTCAATTTAATATTTAAAATCCATTTTGATACCGGTTTCTTGATTGAGGGTCTTCATTGATGTTGTCCGGTTTATTCTGTCGCTTGGCATTAGTTTGAAGATGTGATGTCAATGTTGGATTTCAAATTGCCATTGATTTTTTAGAACTTTTAAATTATAGTTTAAAAGTTAGATCTGATGTTCCAACTGCTAGACAGGCAACAAAAAGTGGGAAAAATTAAAATTAAATTTCCTTCACCACAATTTGTTATTAAAGTAGATATCCATTTCAATTATAATACATGTATTGTTATACGTCAGAGTGCAGTTATTTATCTTCCTGAATAGTTGTGCACTATATCCGGTTCATCAGTAGCGCCCAAAATTGGCATTTAAATTAAAAATCTAAAACTGTTTGATCTTTTATTTTTTTTTAATTCGTTATCGGTTTCATTTGAAGAAAATCTATTCACTTGTAGTTAATCTTAGTAAAGACTGTAGTCTAATCCAGAACTCCAGACTGCCATATTGTTTTACTTCTCGCTACCTGCCACCGTTTAAATAGTTAAAAGCTTCAACTCATTTAGCCAGAAATGTACTTCGACCAATGTGCTGATAAAAGATTCTTCAGTTTTAAATGAGTTAGGGAGTAGTTATCACAAAGACTAGTTCCAGGATAATAATACCACGAGAGCTGCATCGTAAAATAAAAAATATCATCGAAATATTTTCCCTTTTTTTTTTTCTTTCTGACCAATCTCAAATCTCTACATACTGATTAACCGATTGACCTTAATAAATAATGTTATATCTATGCAGTCTTCTGC
Organism: Cacoxenus indagator; assembly: GCA_035041755.1. NCBI lineage: Eukaryota > Metazoa > Arthropoda > Insecta > Diptera > Drosophilidae > Cacoxenus > Cacoxenus indagator. The sequence continues at coordinate 1,483,441 of JAWNKX010000067.1, forward strand.
AGTGCCGTTCCCCGCGCAAATCGAGATGTAGCATTAATAAAGTAGCATAACAAATTAACTACATATACATTTAAAGCATCTCCTCGCTTTTCAAAAGGGTTTATTGCTAGAAAAAAAAAGTAATAAAAATGTTTCCTAGTGCAATCTGAACTCGTAATTCAAGTGACAGATTTAAAAGTGTCAACACAGTTAATACCTACACATGACGGCAAAGTGGCAATGCTACGTTTTGGTATCGTAAATAAAGGAGACAGATACTTGTCGAACAGAGCAGGAGTACTACGATGAGTGTGTGCGTAGCTGAAGATACACGCTGCTGCCTACTCCATTCGTTATGCTATTGATTTGTCGGCAGGTACAGGCTGTTCAGAGAATATCTTTCGAATAGACTCTGCCAGTCAAGCAGTCAAGTAGGCGGTGAGACAGTGCGGCAAACAGCCAATCAAGCAGTGAAACGCGTCGATTTGGATTCATTGTGATGTGAGTTCAGTTTAAGCGAGCGAGTTTGTGCGGGGCATTAAAACAAACTAAATCCAAAAAAGTGATGTGCATTATTCTTCTTTCTATACCTCTTATGCCTCTTCATTGGCTAGACTCGAGTGACAAATACGCGCGCGCGTAGGTCGAACACCAAAGTATATGCAAACAGAAAGATAAAAGTATCTACGCAGATTTACGAGAACTTGATACGCCAGTGAAACAAGTCGAATAGCGTAACGTTGTCTCATAATTAATTAGTGATGTGTATCTAATTAAAATCTGGCTCTTAGAACAGAGAGCTATCTGCTAGTATTCGCATATTATTTTGTTCTATAAATTTTATGTTGGTAGTAATCAAAGCAACCAAAGTTGAGGACGCATATTTTTTTTTTTTAAATTTTTTTTTTATTACTTTTTCTTTTTTTTTTTGTTGAGTCGACCATGTACAAACGATTCATGATGCCAACGGTTTGATTCGCTTTGGTTTGGTTCGGTTGTCTGCCAGGTTGATTGGCTGGTGCATTGCATAATAGCAAGCTTTACAAGTAAAGCAAACTCGAGATACAATAATTTCAGCTATGGCTGAGGCCCATGCACAGTCGCACCTGCCACGTCTCCAACTTCAAGTCACCAAGCTGCTGCCCATCTGGTGTGGTCCAAAGCTGAAATTCAACTTGAATCGAGCCGATACACAAGCCACAAGCTTTTTTCAGATAATTTTCTTGATAAACTCACATGTGCGTCTTTATGTCTGTGTATCTCATTTACAGCAGCGGGTGTGCTCCTACTGAGCAAACAAAATGACGTTCGGTTCGCTCGGCACTGTTGACTAAAGCCGTTCATGCGTGTCTTTGTTGTTGCTGTTTTACTGAGCAAAGCTGAGAAAAAAGCCACATTTGAAAATCTAAAAATCACCGCCAATTTTGTCGTTACACACGCCACACCGAGATGCCACAAAGTGTAGCATTTGATCTTTTCTCTGTACTTCTTTATCCATTCAATTATTTATTTTTATTTTATTACTTTTTTTAATTTTTAACTTAGGCTTCTTAGTTACGTTATTTTTCTTTTTCTGGAAAACAAATCCAAGTGCAACACGCAAATGTACAGACAGAGTCGCATGATACTAGTAGCATCAGCATAAAAATGATCACCTAATAAGGCGGCATAAATCTGAAGAGAGAAGGAATGAATGGAAACAACAAAAGTGTCAAAGCATTAAATACTTCTTAGAAAAGTAAGTTACCACCATATTGAAATTGCTCTTCGTGGCACTTATATATTATTTCTCACCCCCACGCCGGTTTTCCACACATAGTCTTTGGCGTTTTGTTGACGCCGAATTCATGTTAAAATGTGTAGCGTCATCATAATGACGGCTGTAAACATTCATATATACATATATCTGTTTGTTGTATCTGTTTGCTTGTAAGTGCGCACTTTGTACTTCTTAGACACTTATTTGCTTACGTGATCTTTTTTATGGTCAAAGGTTAAAGCACTAATGTATTTTTGATTGAATGATTCTATCAAAGCCGCTGTACAAAGGTGCTAAAGCGTATATAAATGTTTATTCGTGAGTGAGTGTGTATTTGAGTGTTTGAAAGGTTGCAGGGTCAATGTCGATTTGTGTATGTTTCGTTTTTAATGTAAACTTCAATTGCATAGGAGGTCATATAATTTGATATTATACTATGAAAATTACCTGAAAGTGATGTTAGTTTTCAATTTATTTTTTTTTACGACACCTATGTTTATCGGTAGCGATAATAGCAATGATCATAAGATACTGAACTGAGGAGGGTTCTTAAACACGCCCACTGTATGTTGAAAACTAATTGTACGCATGAAATAAGATCTTTAGGGTAATTTTTTGAGAATGTGGTTATTAAATAAAGACTAGAGGTGGCATCGGTAAAAGTTTGAGGTTGAAAATAAGTGACGATGATGAACTTGCATGTATAGTATTAGCGAGTGCATAATCACTGTGAAATACAATCGGTTAATGGAGTTTAATGGAGTGTACCTCAAGTAACGTAGACAGATATGGCGCAAAGCAATGAGTTTGTTCTTGGAAAATCTGTGCATTGTAAGAAACCGAGTAATAAGCGGTACTCATTTATTAAAAACTTCGTTTGTGTATTTTTGAAGTGAAACATCTTTGGTTTCAGTAGGGTAAAGTTTTACAAACGTAATAGTCGCATACAACCAAACATCGACATCGGCTCCCGCTTTCAACATATAATTAAATAATTTCCCTGCCTTCATGTGTTGGTCGACCCGGTAGCAAAGGGGAAGTGTACTGCTGCCCCAGAGGTCGAGGCGGAAAAACAAATTGTTTCTATTTTAAAATTGAAACAAAGACCGTCGTTTCAGATCAGGAACTCGTGGCATCCATCTGAATCATTTGGAATTGGAAATCCAGATGTATAAATGAAATTGACAATTGTTATAAGAAATTTCGTAAAACAAGGAGCATGGTTAAAAAATTACAAAAAGGAGCAATTTTTTTTATTGTACGATTGAAGTTGCGGCTTCTTAATCATCAGTTCTCATGTGAAGGATTCTCAACTGAAAGACAATTTTTCAAAGTGTGAGACTTTTGAATATACCAGCGTAAATTCATTTCCATTTGCGTACTCCTATCTCTTAAATAAGTCTGATGTTTAGGTAAAATATCTTGTTACCGTCTTTTTAATCATTCATTATTCCACTGTACAAATGTATTTGCTTATGTCTTTAGATGTTTGTTTGTTGAACTGGCATAAATCAAGACCTAAGAAAATACTGTTTTATACGAGTTCTAATCGTAAAAAATATACAACACAGAAAGGACCTGTAAGAGTTTCCTAATCTCTCCATTCTTAGTACATAAGCAATTAAAAATAAAGTGATGGTGCCATGGGGCTACCTGCGTGTTTACAAATTCATTTGGTAAATGATGATGTTTATTTAAACTCAAGCTGGTAGCCAGCGCGTTGCGGCAACGGAAAAAATATCATGTGAAATGTGAAAGAGTAATCTTGATCGACACTGACATGAAAACTATGTCATTTGAAACTCTGCACCTTATGCAGAAAGTGTTTGGAATCAGTCAAGAGTGAGTCGCAGTTTAATTTTCCCATTCGCGTAGCACATTTCTCGAGTTTCATTTTTCAACTTAAGTGAACTGCAATGCCTCCACACCTTTCCCTGATATTTTCACTGTGAGTCAAACTATAATGGTATTGAAAGGCAGCCAAATTTCAAATCAATATGTACTGTTATAATACGATCGGCATCGAAAATTAAATAATCTCGTCTTTCAAATACACTGTAATATACTTGATTATAATATGCCTATTTTATTCGCGCAAGTGCAAGCAATAAGTTGAAAAAGTTTTTTTGCAATGACATGAACGGTATGGTATGGGCCTATAACATACGTATAAACAAACAAATATTAATTTTTATATATTTAGATAATTGGAAATGAAAAAATTTCAAGAACATTAATATATTCGTGGCTTCATACTTTGTTTCATCGTAATATTGAGGATTTATTCACTCTTACGAAACAAAAATTATGAAAGTAAGCATGTATTATTGATTGATTGTAAAAAAAACTAAGTGACTCTCTCTAAGTCCAAAGAGTGTAAAATCGGACTGCCTACTATAACTATTTACCAAAAAGCAGTTACAACTTATTCGCTTGTTTCTTTTTGTTCTCACACAATAAAGTTTATCGTTTTCGTTTCGAAAAATAAACTTTCCTCTATAATTTTCTCCGTTTCACACTGATATTTCTCATACTTTCATTGAAAATTCTACAAACAAGCCCCGAAATATTTGACACTGCCACGCACAATAGGCACTATCCTTATCTACTAAGTGATTATTTGCATTATATCGTCAAAGAGTGCATCTGGAAGCAGCGTCAGCAGCTAGCAAAATAATGAAAACGAAGAAATACACACACCAACACATAACTGCCTCCATTAAGCGCTCCCTTTATGGCACGCAACATCACAACATATCACCCTCTTCAGATTGGTTTACACTGGGCAGCGCCTCAACGAATTATAGTTGCATTTGCTTCCCCCAAAATCTAAAGGCGAGTTTCGATCGATCAAAAATACATCGGCACTCAACTCAACTGAGCTCATTTTGGTTCAACTGCACTCCATATGGACTTGATATCGGCAATGTCGGCGTGTCGCTTATGCTATGTATCGAATGTCAGTTGAAGCATTCGCAAACATATAAATGGAAACGCAAACTGGAAAATAGCAAAACCATCCGTAGATATAACAACAACAATACTGAAATGTTGAAGCCACCATATTTGCCTGCTTGGCTCTCTCATAGATACATGTACAGTGAAAGCTCTAGTAGCGAACATCTCGCGTAGCCGGACAAACTTTCTTAGTCCCAAGTTATGATCTCGTTATGCTTATAGAGCAAAATACATTCCGGTGGGCGTAAACTACTTGGGTATCCGGGCACTAAATTTATTGACATTTCTATTGTGCATCTCTTTCAGTGGCACAAAAAAGACTTTGTACCTGTTAATCTCTGATTCCATTGGATTTTCTTACTCAGTCTATGCTATGAAGCCTCTGTATGTGTCTCTCTAGTATGTGTCGTTGAAAGCAATAAAACGGGGGATTCCCCTTTTTATGTATAATAATTTTTAAGTTGGTGCTGATGGCTTGATTGTCTAATAGGCTTTAACTTGGCAGAGCCCAGAGCGATCCTTGCAAGTACACTTAAAGCAGCTCACCGCCTACTCGTGGCGATCTTGGGCACTGGAGGTGAGAAGGCGAAAAAAAACCCCTCGGTGGAGGTTGTGCTTAGGGCTTATAACCCACCATGTAAAAAAACGTATATAATAAATACACGTAATATAGCCTCGGATACAGAAACTCCCCTTAACGTTGACGACCATGGCAAACGAAATAAGGCTAAATATCCCCACCAAAGAATTACCGGCTACTGGAAAATCTTACAAAAAGGCGTGTGTGAAATGTGAGAAAAGGAAAATTCTTTTCTTTTTGGATAATGCCGTATCTCATCCCAGGGGATTAATTTCGAAAAATGTTTTTTTAATTTTTAATTAGAGTACAGAAATGTAATCTTAAAACACATGATATGAAAAGTGGGCACTAGGTACACTTAGGTTGATCACAGAAAAATATGCATAAACTCATGGTAGTAAAATAGATATATGTATTATTGTGATTCATATCACTTATGCATACGTATATATGTATGCATGCATACACACATATATATATATATATATATATATATATGTATTTCTTCAACATATGACCCTGGCTGTCTGGCTACGGGAAAATTCACTGTATATGTTGTATCTTGTTGGGGACACCTTTTCCATGTATCGACCCGTCTGCATAAACAAGAAACATTTTTGCTAAAGTGAAATTAACGGGACTTACAATGCAGTAAGCGACAGAGACAGAAACACAGACTCATAGACACATAGGGCTATTCCGGCCATACACACATATGTAAATATACATGTCACCCTGTAAACATATTGCATATACAAATGTACGCACATATGATGATCTCTTCGCATAACGACATTAACGATGACAACTACTAAATGCACAATCCGCTTTCATATCTCGGCACATTTCGGCATAGTTTTCCGCGTAGTTCTCCTCTTTCAAGCCAAAAGTTTAGCGTTACACGTATTTCTTTTTCTCCGATTGCGTTTTTGGTTTTGAGTTTATTTTATAATTAATGAAATTCGATCGTTTTATTAACTCTATTTATGGGTTGCATTTTTTCTTCTTTTCCCTTTAGCTTTCATGTCTTATTTCGTGCAGTAATAATGAAGCAAGGGAAAAGTATGCCTAGTCTTTCGCTGGTTTACTTATTGCGTTGTCTACGTCATCTCATTCAGATACGCGTTTGTACCATTGTATCGTTGACAGTGCTGTCGTCGTCGTCAGCATCATCATCATCATTATCATCATCTTTGTTGTTGTTGCTGTCGTTATTGAAAACATGTGTATTTCGCATTGCGTTGACATTTGTAATGTCACTTTGGCGTACTGATCTCCCCCACTAAGTAGCATGATGCACGATTTTATGTGTACCTGTGTGTGTTCGAACACCCACAATATAACCACGATTGTGAGTGTCCGCTGTCTGTATCCACATGGGCTCCTAGGTAATATATAATACTCATTAAATCTTTACACGCCATACCCTACTGAGCGGAAGTATTATACCTCTAATGAAGTTCAAAGAAATTAGAAAAGTCTAATTGATGGATGACGTTGAAGGCTATCTTTATATAAAGGTTTTTTTTTTTTGGTTCTACAATACAATGTATCAGTGGTTAGATTAGATTCAGTGCGAACTCTAGACCAGATAAATAACATTATTGGAGGGCTGGAGAAGGTATCCAATACCAACTATCCATTCTGTAATTATAACTAAATCCTTTCCATTACTACCCAATAGTTTACATTACCATATTTCACTGTATGATATTCCACTATTCCTTATTATTCTTTATTATCTGTTCTACATATGTATATATACCACTATCACATTTCACGATTCTTTATTTCCCTATCTCTTCTAGTTTTCCTCATTTTGCGCGATTCCATATACCACTAAAGGTAAATTAGAGTAGGCTACACTAAATCTCCTAAGCTGACATTACAAAACGGTAGATATTTCTCATAGTCTTATTTTGTTGTACGCACCAGGGGGAAAGAAGATAATACCAATTTTCACTTAGTGCTTTCAATTGATTCGATTGAAAGAAACACTCGCCGCAGCTCTGCCGATCGTTACGCGCTCTTTGCTTTCGCTACCATCATTGGCTGGACAATTTGGCTTCAGCTCAGAGATTTTACAGCGCAGTTCAGCACGGATCACCCATTAACCTTCATTAGGCTAAACTATTAAAGATAAATTGTTTAACATTTTTTGTTGTTCGTTCGTTCGTTTATTGGTGCATTGGTTTTTTCGTTTGTATCTTTGTATCATTTATCGTAATTGTGTGTGTATTGTGACTTACCGCTGCAACAGTTTTTATTTTTATTTTGGCTTAGTCGACTCCAAATTTTGCTGCTGTTTTGTCGTAGTTGCTCTTTCCTATTTTTTGTTTTGTTTTGTTTTTGTTCTTCGAAATTTACGAGATCTTTGGCATTATTGTTTTTTGTTGTTAACAATTTTTATGACACTGCAATTTTTTATTTTATTTTTATTTTATAACGGTATTTTTGTGGCTTATTTCAGTCCAATCGATTGCACAATTTATTCATTATTTATTTGTACAACAAATAAATTCGGCTCTGTGAGTGTGTATATGTGTTTACCACAACAGTTTCAGCAGTTTGGGAGACATTTGATCTTGATCTTATTTATTTTCGTTATTAATTTTGATCACTTCGAAAATGCGCACATTTGTCTCAATTAAAGGCAATATTTTAATTTATTTGTTGTTGTTATAGTTGTTTGTTTAATGTAATTGACTTGCATTGACTTGGTTTTGAGCGTTCATAGTGATACCTCTCTTTTGACTGTAGTTAAGCAATATAAACGCTTAATTAAGCAGTTCTTGCTTCAGACGACTTGGGAAGTATTAATTTTCTTTAGTTGATCTGGAGTTAATTTTTTTTCTTTTTTTTTTTTGTTCCTCAGCCTCAGTTTTACCAACTATATTATATTATATATACACAAAAAATCCAATGCACAAAAAAAGTCGCAGTCAAGATTTCATTTTCTTTTTCAGTTTTCCTAAACAAACAAAAACAAATCAAAAAACAAAACAAGACACGCTTGGCTACGCTTGGCTTTTGTCTTCAACTTGCATTTTGCCGATTCAATAATGGCCACTAAAAATGACCATTTGTGCAAATTGTTATTGCACAATTTTGCTTAGCGAAGTAAACCAATCGAATAACGTTTAAAAGCGATTTCTATGTTGCATGTAGCACGATGCTTGTTTCTTGGTCAAATGTGCAACAGCAGTGGAATAAGAAGAAGCAAATTACGCTTACGCCTAATTGTGAGCACATAAGTGAGTTGTTTTTTTTTCAGAGTTGAGAATGCAGTCTTAAAAGCTTAAGTTGAAGAATTGGTTACCATATGGTTTGAAGTTTTTTTTACGACTGCTAGCAACTGACGGCCTGAAAGAATTTTAAAAAGTGTTAAAAATTTGTCATCGTTACCCTGCCGATGAGGTGCAGCCCACCCCAGCAAATCTAATTCTGCCCCCACCAATTTCCTGAAGCAATATACATGATAATATGCAATAGGACTTGGCTAAAGCAATATACATTTAAAATTACTCGATCAAGGCTATCAACGGCATCAAAATATTTTTTTACACCGAAGCGGACTTCAACCTGGCTTGCCATGAGCTTACGAAACATAAATGCGAATTTTATTCGGAGGAGATTAGGCATTCAAGGCCTTATAAAGCTGTGCTCTCCGAACTGAACAAATTAGGCAATGACGTTATTGGAGGAATACTATGCGATAGTGGGCTTAATCGCGTCGACGTCAGAACCATCGAAAAAACTACTCGAGCCGGCTTTTATACGTTTTTACTTTCCAAATGACTCAATAGACTTTCGTAAAAAACACCAACGAACAAACTCACACAGTGCACAGACTGTCACCTTTTGGGGCAGTGGTCAAGTAAGTGCAGTGTTAAAAACTCATTCGCTTTTTGCGCTGAGACACGCAAGTCAAACCTCTGTACAAAAACCGTTAAGCAATGCTGGGCAAACTACAAAGGTGATCATACATCTACCGATCCCTATGTCCCTGTCGAGGTCAACAACCTCATCATACGCAAATGTCAAACAACACACATGACCGCCCTTTTTAAACGCTCAAATGTTATTAGAAACAACAACAGCCCTTATTGTCCTCTCCGCCGTATGCAGTTTTCAAAAACCAACACCGTCAAATGCAATGTGCTAACCTACAAGAAAGCTCTCTTAAATAGCAACAACGACAATACCATTACTGCGAACGCTAATGATCATAATTTCAGAAATCATTTTAATATCATGGCATGGAATTCGCGTGCCGTAAAAAGTGCACTATCTATGTGAAAGTCATGTAGCCTTTTATGCAAAACTTGGTTGAGTATTATTGATAGGTTGAGTCTCCCGGACATTACAGTATATAGAACTGATCAGTATAATACTAGAGGTGGAGGAGTAGTTATTGTTATTAAAAATATTTAGCCAAGTGAGAGTTGACCTCGCATGGAGCGGATTCCGTACGTTGAATATGTTACCGAATATATCTTCGGTTTTCTTTGTACTCTATTGAAAAGTCGCATTATTTACTTCATACAAAAAAAAACAAAAAAAATTGTGTACAGTTTTCCGGCTTTTGTGATATGCTAAACGCACGAAACGCACTTCACTTGGTACCGATTGTACCAATTTTCATTGTGTTCGGTTAAACTGTGATCACCCAGGAGTGATTTGCTAGGTTCTGTTCCAGAAACTTGGGTGTAAAAGATTCACCTCGCACTGGTCGGCCTGTCACTGAAAAAGTCGATGAAATTTTGCAACTGATGGAGCAAGGCCGGCACAGAAGCTGTCAGGAGATATGGGGGGCAATAACATCAACCATATGACAGTTTGGAATCATCTAATCACCATCCGTATAGACCGGACCTTACACCCTCTGACTACCATTTGTTTCGGTCTCTGCAAAACTCTCTTCATAGTAAAAAATTGGCCAACCGAAGAGCCGCTGAAAATCAGTTGACCAAGTTTTTCGCTGATAAACCACAGAAGTTCTACACCGATGGAATTATGGAGTTACACGAAAAATGGCAAATAAATAACATTTTTCTTCAAAAATGTTTATATGACAACACAACTTAATCGGTCCAGTACATTAGGAGCAAATTGACTGTAACAGTGGAGCAGGCAGAGACACGAATGATCCCATAATGGTTCCGTTTTTCATTAAAACCTCTGACTTGGTTTTAAGTACGCCTTATCTGTACTCGACTCGACTTGATTTGGCTTCATTCAATTGTTGTGACTTCGAGTGTGACTGTGCCATATAACGCACTGTGCGGTTGTTGCCCTTTTACCTCAAGCCCGGTCAGACAGACTTGTAAACATCTACAAAAAGAAGGCCAAGTAAAAAAAACCTAAAAAACGACATAAGCAAGAGCAAAACAACGGAAGAAAGAAATGTCATAATTTGCGCTTAATTCATTCATGTGGCTTTGCGAGCATTGCATTTAAAGCAACAACACGACACGACACGATTTCGCTCATCGTAATAACTCAGATCGTGATCTTTTTATGGTTAATGTCGCAAACAGTCAGCCAGCGCCAGACAAACAGACTGAGAGTCAGCGAAATTCAATGTTGAAATGGTAATCCCCCGCTTATTGGGGTAATTGTGGGCCTTGAACTTGAATTGACAAAAAAAATAAAATAAAATAAAACGGGTGCCCACTGAATTGAGCGTGGTTAATAAGAGCAACATTTTTGGCTCAAATACGGTGACTTCATTTGCTTACTCAATCAATGACTTCATTTAGTTTGTTCTTCTTCTCTCAATCGTGTTATTGATTGAAAGCTGGGCTAAGCTCTTGATTTACGCAAATATCGACTCTTGTAATATATATATATAATATATATATATATATATATATAATATATATATATATATACATATATTAGCAGGACTACGGCGCGGTGCTGCCTTCTGCGCTCTGTCTTCTGCAGTGATTTTCTCGTTGATCTTCCCGTGTTAGACTTTTTGGCTAACATTTCGCACTCTTCATTTTTTTTATTCGAATATTTGAAGATTTCGACTTTCTACAGTTTGAGCAGCACTGCCGGCAAACTCAGTCCTCAGAAGCCACTCTGTTTTTGTGTTTTAGTTGTAACAAACAGTTTGTGAAGCACCTGAAAATTGAGTTGGTCTTAATATTTAGCGAAATCGACTATTTTTTCTAACCAAGCTTAGCCACAAACATGCTACGGAACATGTATACGGATTAAGCTCTAAATTGGATTAACTTTTCATTGATATAATCACTGGGTCAGTAATCGGCTGCAAGAAAATGTTTAAGCAGTAATTGAACCATTACCTCAGTACATTTGCTCAATCATTGCCTCAATGAGCTGATTAAATTTTTCATTTATAATCGGCTCAATTATTTGAACATCTATTGAGTTATGACACAATATTACGCTTAGTCTCTTGGTTAATCACTCGCACAATAGTCCGATTTATTTTCTACTCAATAATACGCTCCAGCATTGACTCAATTATTTTCTGAGCAATCCTCTCAATCGTTGTCTCAATAATTGTCTCAATCCTAGCTTCAATCATTCACGCACGCATCCCATTCTATGTTCATTCGGCAATTGCTCTATTCAAACAGGTTAGTAGTCCAACACTAAATAACATAGCATAAGCGAAAACAACAACTACGGCAGCAGCAGCCCACTGCCCACTTGCAACACATTAGCAGCAACCGTTAAAATTGCCAGTATCATCAACGTCAGCAGCAAGAGTACCCTAGCAATCTGACACTAACTACAAAGTGAACAATTGCAAGTAGACTGCTTTGATTACACACGCTCCACAGCAAGTGGATCATTCGTGAAACGTGTTTGGTCGATCAAAGCTAATTTAAGCCACACACTTTACTCACTTCACTGACTATATATTGCCATAGTTCTCTGTATATAACAACAAATTATCTGTAATTATGTAATATACTTGTGTTACTCATTCTTGTGCGCTTTTTAAGAAAGGGGATCTTCGGGAAATGCATTTGTCTCAAATGAATAAACTCGTTATATTCGAATTGGCATTCATATCAAGATCGGATGATTCGGTTCTATTGGCTTTCCGAGCTTCTCAGTTAAATCATTTTTAGTTTACCAAATTTTAAAATAATCATAAATGTTCAGGTGTGTATGCTGATCGAGTTTTGTAGCGACAGCTTGTTTCTGCCGTTGAGTAGCCAGCCCTGTTTGGCTATCCTGGCGCTAAGGACTTTTACCATTCTGTTAATTTGGGTCTCGAAAGTGAGTCGCCTATCCAGGTAGACACCTTTATATTTATGACCCGGCTGGTGGTCTAGCAGCTGACCGTGGAGATAGACTCCCAGACAGTCATCTCTGCGCAGTGAATGGGTCACGCAAACGCATTTTTCCAAGTTTATACCAATATCCGTGATGCCCAATGCTCGCGGCGATACAAATGAAGTACATCGGTTACTTTGTACAGACAGTTGTTCTCGACCAGGATAGCCGTATCGTTAGCAAGCACGATCATGATGTTCTTCGGATTATCCATAGGAGTAGAGGAACCCGTAGGCATGTTGCTGGTAAAAAGCATGTAGTGCGTAGGTCCCAGTACGCTTCCTTATGGTAGCCCAGATTTAATTGTTTTTACTGCTGATTCCACCCCATCCAGGACAACGGAGAAAGTCCTGTTAGCCAAATAGCATTAACAAATATAACTGTAGCTGCAGGATACCTTTAAGTTTATAGAATAGGCCATCATACCACACTCTATCAAACGCCTGCCTTATATGAAGATAGGCCGCAACCACGTATTCCTTGGCTTGATACCCAAACTGAAAGATCCCTTTCTTCTTCCATTGTAACGGGATATGTACAAGCCTCAGCACCGTATTGAAGGTAAGGATCAGAAAGAGTACCGCTTTACCCCGCAAGACCTGCAGGGTGATATTGTCAAGCCCAAGTGCCACAAAGAATCATTTGGACTTGATTCGCATCACGGGTGATATATTGCAGGAAACAATCAGTGTGATTTTGCTTCTGCAACGACAGTAACTTTCTGATTCCATTGACGACTCTGCAGTACTCCTTTCCAAAAATTGGGTATGAAGTACGTCAGTGCTGTCGCCTCATCTCCTCTTTACTAGCAAGAGTGCCTCAACAGCTGGGGGAGTCTGCTTTGCACCCTCGGATCTAGCGTCGGGCTTTGAGATGTACCTGTATAGGCACCTGAGTGTATTAAGGAAGATTGCTTGTGCATCCTCAATGTCCTGTTGTTGGAGAAGGATAAGATCAAGGGTTTCTTCAAGCTCACAGCGAAAAGTACACATATTTGTATCGAGAGGTAGTAATCGTGACTTAAGAGTGCTAATCTTTTATTTTTGTGTTTTATAATACTTGCATTTATCTAAAAGGAGACCTTCTCATCGCATCAAATACCACGAAATTTCATTTTGATGCGTAAAAACGTTATTTAAAAAAAAAAGTCGTGCTTTATTCTTAGTTTAATAAGTCAATGAATGGTAAGGTGTTTGAACATCAGCATTATTAGTAAAACTTTTTCCACGACATTTTCTTTACGTACATATAAAACTTAGAAACAAAAACATTTTTTCAACATAACTTAAACCAATAAAATTATTTTTTTTAATATTCTGCATTTAACTGTCCGGACTTCAAATTTGTGTAATCATTATCTTTCATTTCCGACTTCATGACTGTCTGCCGTTTCGAGTTACTCGGCGCCTGTGAACAGCTCGATTGATTACACATCCCACTTACGACCCTTGGTGAGGCGAATTTCTCCATTCCTTTGGCAGAATAATTTAATAGAGAACTTTTCCAGGCAATGATATTAGGATATTTTTCTTCCTCAATTTCGACGTGTGCAATTACGTGGAACACGTCCAAATCGCGTTTTGTAGGCTCCTCACCAAATATAAACAACTTATAAACCCGGTCCTCTACAGTTGTTCCAATTTTCAGTGGCGGTGATCAACGTTCAAATGGATTTCGAAAATGTTCGTTTGTTCGTCATAAATTTTATCATCGTTATTAGAGTCACAATTATACCAGCATTCATCAATCTCATCGGTGTCGTTATTATTGATACCACTTTCGGAGTTTTTGGCGCCTTAGATGGCACAGAATCAACGTCAATATTGGGCATATCGAGTACACTAGTGACTTCGTCAGCAGGAGCGATGGTCACAGCGTTAACAGACAGAACATGGCTGAATTCGGTTGTTGCGTCCTTTGTTTCCGCAACATTCTGTGGACTCTGCGTCAGTTTTTCTTCGATGTAACCACGCTCGCTTGGTTTATACTAAACTTGATTAGTGCCTGTTGGCTCCATAATTTCAACGAATGGATACGCTTTATAAAAAATTCTTCAAGTTTTTTGCAAACCAACTGGCAATGAGATATCGACGAACATGTCCACAAAATCCCAATATTGCCTCCACTCGACTTTCTCCTGTATTGCCAATTGACGCCCAATCGTTTCGAGGCCTTTATCAAAGTCAGAGTTTTTAATGTGACGGTCCTTGTATCTATGGTCTAAGTGTGCAATGTAATCGTCCAGTGACCTTACAGTTTCCGGCGAACTAAACTTCGATGGAGACAGTGTTAGATTCGAGATAAAGGGCGAGGGTTCACTGCTTGTGCTTGGGAATGCTATGGTTCCAAACTTTTCAAAATGTTCCAATGTTCTGTCACAGGATTGTGTGCTTTTATTGTTAGTCTCGATTTCGTGTGACAGGTTTACTTCGCTATCATTCACTACAAACCCGGCTGCTCAGGTTCCTCGGGTAAATTTCGTGGTTCCGTTTGCGGCTCCTTGTGGTTTCCATTTTGCTTATCAGCAAACACACAATCCACTAAACCCTTGATCAAAGCGACGTCGATTTCATCAGTGCTCATTTCTTCGTCTGCGACTTCAAGCGTCGATCAGGAGGGATTTCGAAACCATTGAATCTAAGATTGCAATCAGTTGGTGTATTGAAAAGCACACGGCGTCTCAATGGGGCTACACGTAGTCCTGGATGCGGAGAAGGACGTTTATCCAAGCCAGGGTATAGCGATTTCACGGGTGTGATAAGGGGGCTTACAATATGTGGCGACGATGTACTACCCAAACGTGGTGGAGTTTTCCAACGGCGACAGAATTTTTTCGCCTGCTCCTTGGTCCAGGACCAGCCAATGCTTTAATCTTATAATCGGGATTGAGCGTATCTCAAACATACACTAACATAACGCAATACAAGCACATAGTAACGTTTAGAAGGATTTCGATCTTACGGTGCACCTCCGGATCTGCTTTGCTTGCGCGCTGACAGATGATATCGATTGGCAATTGACCGTCCTTATTCCGCAACGAATTGCACTGTGGAAATGAGGTTAACACGGTGACAACCTCCAAGTAACAGTTCCTCGCAGCAAAGTGCAACGGCGTCTCGTAGTGTCCCTTGTCTGGCATATTAAGATAGTAGTCTAAGAGAGTTTTATTTATCGCTGCGCACATATAGAGATTGGCACGCTTACTCGGATACAAATTTGTGAAGCGAAGATCCGACAATAAACGTAATATCAATTCGACTATTTTCGGATGATTGCACTGAGCACAAATGTGCACGGCATTATAGCGGTAGCCTTCAGATTTGATGGTGTATCGCCGGAACTGATCAGGTAGCGTGGATTCTCCCAAATATAACGAATCACAAGGTTATAGTTGCCAGCTTCGATAAGCTTTCGAAATTCGACAAGTTCTTGTTTTGTGGGTACACGAAATGGCGGACGATCGCCGGATATTAGTGCAGCGTTGTTGCTGAGAGGGTTAATAATACTGTTACTGTCCGAAGTTCCCGAGGTCGAAGTGGAAGCACTAGAACTAGCACTATTTGTGTTTGTGCTATTTATAGTGCGACCATTAGTTCCACCCGCGCCAGCACTTTTCCTACTTGTTACAGTTTGGTGTTGCACTTCTGGTGGTATTCTCACTTTACCACACAACTTCCTTGACTGTATGCACTCGAAACCAAATTGTACATAACGCTCGGCTTGGTCTAGATACGGATACTCTCGAAGTCGCGCGTCCTTGTACTGACGGAGATCAAGAGCTTTGGATTTTTCGAGAAACACGAACCAATCCGGTGAATCATGTTAGTACTCCGGATCATGCCCGTACATTTTATTGAAACAAACTAGATATGAGTTCTAAGCGGCAGAGTTCCAAGGCGCAGGTGTTCTGAGGAGAGGTAATACTTACTTCTTATCACTAAACCTTTTGCCGTTACAAACAAATAAATCGATGGAACTGGGTGTGTGACAGCAACATTAAAAGACTCATCCCGAAAGCATCTACGGAGGCGGAGGTCGCTAGGGTGTAGCCTTTTCAGTCCAGAGATACATGGTCAGAGGGTGAGGGTGGCCGCCAACGGATTAGGAAGCTGGAAGCCAGTCTGTATCGACTGTTGCATCACTCGATCTCCATTACCGTCGGCATCATGGTGTTTCGGTAGAACCAAGATGTGCCCGTAGTCTTTCGGTGTGTCTTTTTCTGGAACGCCTGTAGTTTTGCGCTGTTGCAGGTGGGAATGATGCCTCATATTTGAATGGCGTAACCTCAAGCAGCTAGCAAAGCCAGTCCAGCTTCCTAAGCTTTTCGTAACACAGTGCTGTGATGATGCTTGATTTGCGAGATACAGCTAGGAGGACGCCCTGTGAGTAACGTGAACTTGGCAGATTCGGTGGCGTTGATGACTATGTTCCAGCGTTTGGCCCAGCCACCTAGAGAAGGTACCGTGACTTAAAGCCAAATTGGTGATCATGAGTGGCTTCAAGAACGCCCGGATCTGCCAACAATCTGTTCGAAAAGATTCTTCCTAATAATTTGGAGAATATTGAGAGAAGGCTTATCGCTTTTAGGGGCTCTTCTTTGATTGAAGCTTCTTTATTTAAGTCAAAACCTCTTTAGGACTCTTGTTCAAGACGCACCTCGTTAGGACTTCCCCTGTTTCCTCCACCTCCTAAGGGTTAACCAGGCTAAATGGCTAGTTTCGGCGTGATCACGACTGCATTTAGTGAACAAGTCAACCGCAGCATCGATATCTTTGTCAGAATTGATTTCCAGTTGAGGTTGATCCGTTCGTTGAGCCGCTGGTGAAAAACCGTAATGTTTTCGTGGATATGAAACAGTCTGGGTGGGCGTTCGAAACTATGAAGCCAAATCTTACATATAGCAGATGTGGTCTGAGCTAAAGTCGGCTGACTCAGAGGTGAGGGATCAATCCCATAATCTTATATAATCTTATGAAGTTGGTTGCTTATTGGGCTGGCGAGTCTGGAACCCCATCGTCGGTGTTTGGCGTTCCAATCCTCGCTGACTAAGAACCCAGGTCCGAGTTATTCAAAAAGCTGTTAAATTGCTGCTAAGATATCTTGGGATGTGCTTGAATTTAAACGACCACGTTTAAATTCAGCAACCCATCTTTCTACTGTACTAATTGAAGGCACGATACTTGATTTTTTCCATTGTAAAAAAAAAGCTGTGACACGTCGATACTAAATGGCTTGTAACGAAAGATAGAATTGACAGATTGAAATGAAGCTTCACATAGGTTCATATTGAGAGTGTACCAACATAACAAAAAAATTTAGGCTAGTAGCAACCCCCTCTATTATCGAACCGCAAAACTTATTGAACAACCTAATATATGATTTAAATTATGCCCTGTTCACAGTGCAGCTGAATCACTGAATCGAATCTTGGCGTTCAGACTGCCAATTCCGAATCATGAACAGCTGATTTTTTTTTTGGTTATACACACGTTGGCAAATTGTGAGAACCGAAAAAAATTAAAAATTGCAATTTGTGGAAAAAATATATATTTCAGAATCATTTAGGTATGTATTGGTTAATAGTTGGTGTCTTGAATTATCATCGAAATTATATTAGCGCTCGAGAATATCAATCGAGTTGGTTTGATATGTTTTTGTAGATACACACGAAAAACACACGAAAAGTTACCACTCACTGTCAAGTTCAAAGCTATAAATTTCGTATCATAATTTATTATGTGCTTTGCCTCGACTGTATTTCGTTGGCGGCATGCGTGGTGAATTTTTCTACTTCATTTCAAATCAGTTCATACAAAAGTAATCATATAAAAATTAAAATAAATAAATAAAAACTAAATTCAAACTGACATATGTCAAACACACTGGTTAAATTATACTCAGGAAGAGTGACCATAGTCTTCGTACTTGTATAATAGCGCCCACAATCGAGCAGTTTTTACCCTAGATAAAATAGTTATAAAAGGGTGTGCTCCCAATGGTTCAAATGGTTTTTCGTTTGGGAGAAAAGGCCTTTGGTGTTCGATTTGGTGCCTGCGATTGTCGAACTTAAAACAGCTGATAAAAAACGTACAAAGAATTACTAATGTGTCATCACCATATAGTAAATATTGTATTATATTTCTTTTCCCCTCTAGGAACCATTTAATCGCTATTAAAGAGTAAATTAAACTACTAAAGTAAATTTAATCACACTAAAAATAGGGTTAAAGAATACGTATGAAAACCTTCTGTTAGCCGTAAGAAACGAGGTAGATTTCTTGTTGCTAACTGAGTTCAGTAATCTTTCTGACCGAAGATGTGGTCTGCTAAATAGCGGGCGAAATAAAGGAGCAAGCGTAATATAAAATATTACAGTTGTGTACATAAGTATGCATAATATATACAGCTGAAACCTATGTCGAAGAACCAACCTTGGAAGAGGTGAGAGCAGCTATAGCAAAACTAAAAAATGGTAAAGGCAGTGGCGAATATGGAATACCTGCGGAATTACTGAAATATGGTGGACAGGCTCTGAACAATGAAATGCATACTCTGGTTTCATAAAGGCAAAACGTATTAGGTGGATTGGTCACGTGATGAGAATGACATCTGGAATAATGCCAAAACAAGGCTTTTATAATGCGCCCAATTGGAGGAAGAAAACGTGGGCGCCCAAGAAAAAGATGGAGAGACGACGTCGAAGTAGACCTTAAGAAGCTGAGTGTTGGCGACTGGAGAGCTCTGACTAGAGATAGAGCGGAATGGAGGAAAATTGTTGATGAAGCTATGGTCCACACCGGACTGTGAAAGCTAAGAAGAACATAAGTATGCATGTGCAAGCGTATATATCTAATTGTTATAACTACGGTGGATCCTGGCTATGAGGGCAACACCGTCTTAAGATGGAGAAAATAATTTTGAAAATATAGCCCGGAACGGTATTTCAAAGTTCTATTGAACAAATTTCAAGTTATTTCACTTATATTTTTATACAAGTTTTTTAACTTGTAAAGTAAAACTTTTTGGAAGAAATAATATTGTGATATTGCTAATTTTTTTCCCATTTTAAGACTTGTAACGTTGTCTAAAATAAGAACTTTCCGTTTTTGCAATTTCACCTCCGTATTAAGTTTACATAACCAACTGTCAAAACTGGTCAACATACAAGTCATGAAGGTTAAACTTATACAGATTAAAAATATGAATTTTGTACTAAAAATATTTGGTTCCATCGAAAAGAGGTCAACTTAGGCGGCTGGTCAACCTGTGAGGGTGGTCAGGTTGACAGATTTAACTGTATTCCATATTTCAAATGGTTGACTTTTATGATCAGCGTCGTTGTGATTTTCGTGCCTTTAATTAATTTGGCAAATATTTCGTGAGTGCGCAACGACTCGTTCAACGGCGATGCTTGGCCAACGGTGTGTTAGTGGCGAAAAACAACAGATGCAGTTACTGTGTAACTGCTGCTACTGCAACAAATAAGACATTGTTTGATCCACTACCCCTGCTTTCGCATCCCAGGTATCCCACAATCTGTCGGCTTGTCTGCAAGCCAATCACTTCGATGCAATTCGAACAGCAACAGCAGTTACTATTGCCGTTGTGCAACTGGCGAGGGGCAGCAAGCAGCGATTCAACGCCGACATGTGGCGTGTTGATCAATAAGCGAAAAGCACGCAACACTTGACTTGACTCAATTGCAGTCGGCCAAGTGGGAAAATGGGTTAATGCGCATTCACGTTCTCATTCATGACCGAGTTCACTACTTGAGACCGTAGCAGAAGCTGAATCAGAGACAAAAGCAGCCTGCAGAGAAATCAATATAAATAAAACAATACAACACAAATCTTAACAAAAAGAACTTTATTTTGATTTGTATTTATGCCTTTGCTTTTATATCTTGTTAATGATTTATAAGCAACTCTTCGACTTTTACTTTTTATTGGATCAATTGGTATTCTGGCCTGTAAAACTGCTCTCAAATGTGTTGTCATAATCAAGATCAAGAGTAACATTGTGGATTCATACCTTTTCTATGGGTTTTAAGGTGAACATAATTTCTATACACTTCAAGCAAAATTAAAAGTATCTTTTTCACACGCGTGTCTGTTCTTCTATACTTGTAGATTTCATAGCCTCCATTACAGTTATAAGAAAAATTTTGACCTATGGAACTGAAATTTTAACAGAGGTTATATCATGTTCATGCACACAAACCTTAAAAATAAGCCAATGTGGGGATGACCTCCCTTCAAACAAGAGATTCAAACCCAGATTCTTCTAAAAAAAACTCTTGTTGAACCGTAGAGACCAGAAATTAAGGGTCGCCTTACTCCAACCCGAGGCATAAACTGTGGAAGGGTCCATGGATTTTTACAGAACAAAATTTATGTTTTAGCTGAGATTTTTATGGGGCTAATAGATAGACGAAAACTTCAAAGTACTAGGATAACTAACACAAACCCTCGGTTACTTTTGAAGACTTAAAGTGGCTTAGACACGGCTCTACATTCAGCTTCAATCAGTTGTGTACGTGTGCATGAAACTTCGTACGTTTTTGCAGTTCCATCATTCAGTCGTCATTTTTGTGTTGTGTTTTGTAGTGAGCGGACGAACAACATTTAATTCTGGATATGGCTGTTGGTTTAAACATGAAAACTGAAAATAAAAAGAATGTGGATGAAAGGGTGGCACGAAAAAAATCAATTTACGCACCACCATATATTGATTTATTTATTATTTATTGAATGATCCAAAGAAATTTTCCTCCCCTTCTAGAATCTCTCATTCGCTTCAATTCGCGTCTATAGCTTGTTCGTAACAAATTTTTTTTATTAGTCGCCGTCACTTCACAATTATTTCACTCACGCATTCACGTCTGTACTGTGCAAACATTTTAGAAAAGTGAGCAGCTTTCCATATTCCTATCTTTCCTATGTACTTACTTGTGCAGGCGTAAATGAGATAGCGATGCAAAAAGCAGCAGGGACAGTGGTCAAAAACTAGTCGTTCCACGTTTGGAATGGGAAATATGTAATCGATTAAGATATTTCTTGAACCATCTTATGTGAGACTACCATATGTATAGCTCACAACACTATGATGCATGCAGCATCTGAATGCAGGACCGTGTCTAGGCTGCTTTAAGGAATGTAGAGTTGTTTCAATTTGCCTGAGTTTTTATCACACATTTTGTCGATTTTTTATTTCATTTTACTATTTTATTCTTAACTGCGTTTGTGTCGAAACAATAGGCGCGTTCAGCAGAAGTCATCACTCATCATTTTTTCTGACTTAATAATCGATTACTGATTTGTCTCTTCTGAACGCAGTGATGCTAGATTTGTAAAATTATGGCGTTTAGCTACTTCACAAATAGCCTTTTTCAGTTCTGCGTTAAATATTTTGCCAACAATTGACGTATTCTCCATTCCACTCATCTGTTAAATACATATGTAGAACATAAATACATATAAACAAAAATTAAATAAATAAATATATTTACATTTCACTTTCAAAGCAACTAATAACAACACTCAAATTATTTTCTTTAAAATTTGTGTCTTTATTACTTTGTTTACAAACGGAAAACATCTGATTGAAATGTGATGACTTGGTTATCAAAGAATTTTTAGTCATCGCAATCACTAAATTTGCAACGAAATTGTACATTAAAAAATGTCATCAAGCACTTCTGCTGAACGCGCCCAATATTCCTCTCCAGTCTTCTTAGAGCAGGCCTACGATAGGGCGTTGATTAAGGGACTGTAGCATAAAATCAAAGCGCTCCTCCCGAAAAACAGTTTCAAATGATGCAAAGCTTACTTAAATGACGAACGCTTTCCGTTGTGGTAAGAGACAAAATGTCCATTATAAGGGGTAAGAGGAACTGCGTACTGCGTAAGAGGAACTGTAAGAGGCAGCGCGTTCGTCTTGGTTCTCTATTCTTTATAAACACCCTAAATGCCAACGAATTCCACCAAACGATTATCGCTACCTACACTAACGACACGGTAATTTTATTCAACTCCGGCTCACCGATCGAAGTGGTGGAGAAAATGAACTTTGAAATATTTCACGGCTGGGCCAAGCGCTGAAACATAGATATCAACGTCACCGAATCTGCCAACTGCACGTTAACTCTACGACAACGCATCTGTCCAGCGGTATCTTACAACAAGCATCACTCCACAAATGGATCAAATTCGATATGGACTGGTTTCTCCGCCCTTCAAATAAACTACATGCAAGTGGTGGTGGCTGCTTGAACAAGATACTCCGAAGGATCAAGGGCATCACTTGGTTCGTCGAAACAGCACAATGCCGACGGTAATTAAAATCAAACCATACAGCAGTCCCTACAGAGAAAAGCTTCTGATGAATCCCAACCTGGTGGCGTCCACACTTACGCGCTACCCAACAATGGATTGAAAAGGCTACACCCGCACGATCTCCCCTAAGAAGGAAGTAAAGGTCTAGTACTATACACACGTCACTATTATTTTAATCATATACATGTATTGTGCAGATTACTGCTTTTAATGTTAATGTCTAAGTATCATTAAATACATCTCACATTTGCAGCTATCCAAGAAGATGATATTCCGTTGGTCATGACCCTTTTGAGCTAAGTGCCGACTGCATGTTACAGCTAGAACAACGATTCCTATTCAATCGTATCAAATTAACAACATTTTATCATTGAAATGTAAATTATGACAGTCTCTCTATAATTAATCAAAACACTTGGGCCGACAGCGGTCGATGGTCATTGTTGTCTCGCAAGTCAACTCGAGCCTCACTTGGATTTCTTTTAACAAACACTTACTGATAATTGTAGTAATTTAAACGTTTTTAATTTTAATTAACAGCATTTAACACATGATTTATGCGGCGACTTCCTACGCGCCTCTTCTACCTCTTGTCCATTATTTTTGTATTTCAAATTACATGTGGTATTTTGCAATCTCCAACGAAAGTAAAAGCTAAAATGGTGTACAGAATTTTTCTTCTTGTTATTGTGGTATTCTAAGGCAATTTTAAGTTTTCAGCTTGTGCGAGTGGCTGACCATGAAAAATTTGTGTTTTGTATTGTGTTTATATCTTTTCAATCATTTGTGTTGCAAATGATGTTCGGTTCCGTTTCGATGCGCATGTGCAAAAACGCTTACGTAAAATTGACTTTTGTGACTTCGCTGACAAAATGGAAAAACAACAACTCAGATGACAATTGTGTAATCAAACCGATTAAAAGTATATAAACCACTTGTCTTTGATCTTTCAATTTATGATTTCCGCTTTCCGCGGAATTTTTTCTGACTCGAACATAGAATGAAAATGTGTTTATTTATCTAAAAAGTTTTTTTCTCTTTTCGAGCCATTCTCGAGTTTTAGAGAGACTTTTTATTTCCTTGTTCGCTAGCATAGGTCCTCAACATTTTTTTTAATATCCAAGGCTTGTCGTAGTAACATGAATAAAATGGTTTTGGGTTGGAGATTAGACTGCCTCTACAAGTCCTTGGTGATGGGAGTGCCATCTGGCGTCGCCAAAGAGCAACGCCATCTACCGGAGGATGGAGGTATTGACCGTGATCATGGCCATGATCATGAATCCTGCCTCCAGTGGGGTTCGAACCCCGAACTCTGGGGCGGCAGCCATATTGCACTTCCACCAGGCTATCGACACTATAAACATCCATATATCCAAATCCATATTTTTCTGCGAAAGATTTACTATATTTTAAAATTAATTTTAGTTTCTTTTTCTTTGCAGTTTGCTAATTACGAGGAAGAAAATCATCGGCATTTTTTATGAAAATTGAACAAAAAGGTGAGTTTTTGTTTTGCGATTAGATTTGAATGAGCGCCTCGACCGTCACGTCGATACATCAAGTTCGCCTTTTGACACAAACATAGCAATGAAGATTTCAAAATAACGTTTTTCCAATATGAAAATAGCAATTTATTTACATTAATCAGCATGTTGCTGCTTTGAGTCAAGTCAATGGCTACCAAAATGGCTATCAAAAAGATACAAACAAATGTCTAAAGTATAGTACTACCTTTGATTTTTGTAAATTTGTTTGTATTTATTTTTATCTTTTTTTTTTCTTTTGCTGGTTTTCTGGTACTTTTGGGCGAAACATGCCAAAAAGCATAGTTGAAAAACAGTTTGTACGAAAGGAAAAAAAGCCATAAGATACTTTGAAAAAAATATTTGTACATATATTTAAAACGTGTTTAGAGTTCAATACTTGACTAATGCGGAGTTGTTGTCGTTGTCGTTATTGTTTTTGTGTTGTACAAAAGGTGTTCATGCTGTGCGCGAGTTAAGCACGATTTTAAAGCGATTTAACGCGGCAACGCAATACCTTAGGCTTTTATTTGTTGTATTAAGCGATTCAAGCAACTACACCATCAAGGATTTCTAAATACAATATATTTTTTGATTGTAGATGTTTGCCTCATATGTTTCCAATTCTTCAGCAAATAGGAACAGACTTTTTTCTCTTCTATTTGTTTTATGTTATTTTGTATCTTTTGTATTGATACACATTTTTGGGCAATGATTTTATGTATGAGATGGTTGTCTCCCCGTCTTCGGTTGATTTTGCATTATATACATTATAACACATTATATATTGATTATATACATTTATTATTACATGAACAATAAAAATACAGCACAAGTGTAATGTATCTACAGGCTCATATTTGAGATAAGTACGACGGCACAAGCTAATATACGAGGAAGAATTTCTAAATATATACTTCTTTTATAATAGAACACGCACATTATGCATGCAGTCTTTCGCCAACCCAAATTTGATTTACTACATTAACTGGAAGTTAATTTTGAGTTCATTCTCGATTTGACTTTACCGGCCTCTTCTTCTGTTTTTTACGCAGATTTTCTTTTGTCATTAAAGCTACGCAGCATCAAGACTCCGACGGCGGGGCGTGTGTGGCCAATTGTGGCCAAAACGCGAGACACGCCCACATGCTGGGTTTATTCGACTGGCCAGGCGGCGGCCTACTTGGTCCAGCCAATGACATGCAGAACGAAAGCTGATGAGCTTGAGTGACAATAATTGAGCTTCTTGCATAAGAAAATAAAATAATAATAAATATTATAGAGTCCCAAAAGCACATTCCATATAACCCACGAAGTGCAACATAAACCACAAACTTAAAATCAATAATAATAAAATGCTGAAAAATTCAATACGCACTTTACTAATGCTAAAATGATGCGTTAAGTCAAAGCTATAAAAGATATTATACACACATATACAGACACAATGCCAATCAAAATGCGCACCATTGGTTAACAGGTCGGCTTGGTGAGTTGGAGGACTCTGTACAATAATCGAGCGCATATCAGTCTTCCTTATAAAGTTGTTCTACACCCGTAAACAAGTATTTTTTATGATTATCTGTCGGTATTTTTTTTTGTTTTGTACTGGTTTTGCCTATAACCTGCGGCTATAGAACGGAGCTTAGACTCCGAACGCAATCTGACGACGCACCTCCCAGACAGAGTCGACAAAGGCACTTAATTGCCATTTTATTACCACAAACAACAATTTGTTTATGTGGTTAGGGCTTGGTCAAGTATGGACAAACCTCAAGACTTCATCGTCATCATATTAGACCAAAATCAACGCCACGCAACATTTGCATTTGGCAGCAAGTGTTATGCGACCGGCCAGATCGAAAAGTATCTCGACGTCTGCAAATTGAATTTTAGATGCAAATGCAATGCATGGCAACGAATGGCGAAGGGCAACGTCTGGCAAGGGAACCAGATCAGAAGTAGAAGTGTCGGATCAGAAGCATTCTTAGTATGTGCATTTCCATCGGCTCATCTGAGTTTCGCTCTATGCTTGCGCTCTTCTGTTGTTGTATCTGAGCTTCAATATTTTCTCTGTGATATCTTTAATGAAATCTACATGTTTTGCGCTTTAACAAGCATTTCGCTTGTCTACTCATGTCTCTGTGTTTGTATGTTTCCGTAGCTCTGCTTGCATTTCTTACGCCACAACTGTAACGCCAAGAGTTCAACTTCATCTTTAGTGTTGTAGAGATAGAAGCTCGATGTGGAATAAAATCTTGTTAGCGTAAATATTAACTTGTAAGTATGATGCCCATGGAAATTGTAGAATTTTCGATAAATATCATTATGTACGTTGTTCAGTCCTTCGTTCTTCAATTCAGTTCTATAATCCGATGCTTTTCACTATAAACGCCACCCTCGCAACTAAGCCGACTTTAGCTGAGGCTCCTGCGATCAAATCGAGTCGCATTGAGCGCCGTTGATGTTGCAGATGCCAATGCCGGCTGGCAATTCTATTAAGATGATTATCTAAAGTGCTTGTGCAGGCCAATTTGTTGTTGAAATGTAATTGTTTGGTAAATGAAAGAATCCAACTAACAAAAACTAACAACTACTTTAGTTGCTGTACTGTCTTGGCCCATGGGCACATGGCAATCTTTTGAACAGTACAACTAAAGACGTACTAAATTGTCGACGATTCTTTTGCAAATTGCTAGACTTGCAATGAGTTGCTTGGTTGCATTTGGATTCGGTCTGGAGTAGCAACGGAGGACTTTTCTTTGTAGCTTTCTTCATTTTATGTATGTATTTTTATACCGAAGGTCGACGCTTTGTTGCTGCGTCACGTGTTGGGACAGTATGCTTTACTATCGAAAACCCATTTATGTACATATATAAGACCTAGCCACTATTAATTCGCACCCCTACGATTTGTTCGCATATACATTTAAATTTAAAAATAAGGAGAAAAAACGTTAGTTAAACGCTTTAATTGGTGAGCATTGCTTCATAGGCTGTGCCTTCTTAGCCGACTGCTTGTTGACTTCGATCAAGGCATCTCAGCGTTGTTTTCACCGTAGATGCGAATTCGGTCACAACTCCCCTCAGCGGTCGTACCGCACTCGTCGAAAACGTACGGATCTCCCACAGGCGTCAGGGTCTTCGTCCATGCAGAAATTATACAGTGCGGACTCCTCGGGGTCAAATCTATGCAGAGGGCTGCTAAAACCGCCGGCCCTGCTCCAAAATTGTGCTAGTTAATTTACTGCGCCGCGACTTAGATGGTATGTCAAACGATCCTTCCTCGATGACGTCTAACGCGTTTGCTACACTCGCTTAAGCTTCTCATCCGTCTGAGTTACAGTTTTATAGTTAAAATATTTTCCATTATTTTCTACGGAACACCATTCAGGATATAAATACCTGGGTGTGTATTTGTAGAGCTGACTAACGTCGAAAACTCATAACTCGAACTCAACTCGCCTGTTTGGCGATAAGGCTTGCAGGTGTATGGCATAGCAGCGAAATCTAATCGAAGGTCAGAGATTTCAGGTGACTCGGGTTCATGAGGACGGCGGATCTTGAAAACGAATCATCAAAATTGGTACCGGGGCGGCTGAGAAGATCGCATCCTGTCGGCAACATGGCAATATCGCGTCAAAAGAACGATGGTTCTTGATGGTTCAATCATCAATCAGTTTTCGTATTTCCTCAGAATTTCTAAACCGTGTGTCAACCAAGCCATGCAACATGGATTTAAACAAGAGGTAATCAGGGCGCGTTATATTTGCGAGCTCCAACAGCGTATTATGCTTTACATTCACATTATTTGCGGTATTAAAAATGTATTCCTGAAGTGTTTAAAAATCACATGTACTAATACTAATTTAGTATGACTGCGTTTTAACTACACTACTTAGCTCCTACCTAAATGCTGCATCTGCAATTCTAAATAAGCGTACTATTGTAGAATCGTAATTTCTACTTGCGGCGACTTGACAAATGCGCCGAACTATCGTCTTTGCCTGACCATACCGGAGCTGTCGGGTAAGCCGAAACTAAAGTGGGCACCGAAGTCAACATTTAGAAAACCAAACGTGTAAGCCGCTCAAAGGTCGTAACTCCACAGATCTGTGTGTGGGAACAAAGGCATACGATAATTTTCCAAGTAGACGGCAGCTAAGTAACTTGCATTAAAAAACAAATAGAGCGACCGGCTGCGGTTTAACACATTATTTATATAGCGTTCGCAGATAATGTATGGGGAATAGTGTTGGAAGCAAAGAATCTAAATTGGGTGCCAGGCAGGCCGTTCTCAAATGATTTTTCAGAAGTCTAATGTCGAAGTGAACAATATAAAAAAAGAGGCCACAATCAAGCGTAGCGAACGCAGTTGAACTCTTCTGCAAGCCATGGTTGAAGATCATTGCTGCAAGTGGGTATAAAGTAACACCCCCGTTGCTTTTGTTCTATATTTCAGTCCACTTTGTTTTCGGTTTGGTTTGGGTTTAATAAACGATTAGCCACGGAAAAGAAATGAAATGAGAAATTCGTTCTAATCTTCGGAGTGCATTCTGTCTACATATGAGGCGATCGACGCTAACGATATTGGTTTGCATGCGTACGTGCGTGCGTGCGTGCTGGCCTGCATGTGTGCATGTGTGCATGTCTGTCGACTGCGACTGCAACTTTTATCTTGGCTTTTACACTAAGACTGCTAATATGTCATTTGGCCATTGATAGCGGCGGGCATAGCATATTATATAAATGCTCATAATTCATGTACCATTTGTGGCAAAAGGCCGCACAGTGTGATTGCCATGGTGTAGCGTTGGAAGTAATTCCCGAAAAATAAAAGAAAGAAAACCGCCTCGCTTACTGTCAAATGCAAGGTGAGTAATAATTAATTGCACTATCAATATCTTTCTCACACCAGCCAAGCAACCAGGTGATCTCAGCCATCGCACGCATCCACCGTCACTATACTTAGCGTCATCTGTTGTGGTGCTGTGCGTCGTCTGTTTGCCGATGCGGCTTTTGGAGATAAGCTTTTTTGTCAGATGCGTTCATGGTCGGCACCCGAGCATCGAATTCGAGTTTATGCTCGTCTATGTTGCATAAATCATTGATCATAGACAGAATATGCGAAAGTTGTCATCGTCAGTTCAAATGCATTTTGCCGACGCATGACCCCGAGCATTTTGACATTCGACTGATCTTGAGTATCGAAATGAACCTTGTCATGCGTTTTAAAGCACTTGAATGAGCTTTGAGGATTCTAATTTATGTCCAATGAAAGCTGCCAAATATAGATGAGTTGACTTAGACTCAGCCTTTTGAATGCTTCTGATGTGTATTTTTTTACTACGTCTTGCCCGACGCCGATTGCGCCTTAAAAACAATATTATATGTGAAACGCATCCGCGGCAATACGCATATTAAGAAAATTAAGATCCGTTTTTTTCAACTTTACAAAAAAACCCCATTTTCAGAACAGCGTGGGTGCGCGCGATTTTTAACCGTCTCTTTTTGGTATTTCCAGACTGCTGGGAAACGCCTCTAAGGCAAATTCCAAACTGGTGTGCAAATAAACCAATTATGTGGGAATGGTAACTGCAAGCTCTCTTTTTATTTTTATTTTATTCTTCGTAATTTTTCGCGAAACACACAGATACCGACACACACATACTTGCAAACAGAAAATGAATCATCATCCGTGTACATCGGCTCTACTTAAATAGTCACAAAGTTGGTTATAAAATATGAGTCGCTTTGTCTCATTTGCCTATAACAGCAACAGATACTTATAGCATGTATCTAGATTCATACGAAATTACAAGCAGTGAAAGTGTCTTCAATATGCATTGAAGCTGCTGGAATAAAGTATTATAGTTTCTTTACCCCAGTTTGTTTTTCTCTCATTCTTGCTATATTTATTCTGTTTATTTATATAGCTTCGAGGAAAGCTCTGAAAAGAGTTCAAACCGAATCAGAAGCACACGGAATCTAATGCGTTGCAGTCTCAGCAGTATAGAAAACACTTTTACTGTAATTGCCGCAGAAGTGGAATGAAAATTGTTGCAAGTGAAAAATTAAAACTTAGCACAGACCCTGCGGCTAATTTATGCCCCACTTTTGCTGTCTATCTGCTGGCCGTCCGATTATTATTGTGTGCTTGTTGTTGTACGGGTATATTGTGTTTCCTCCAAAGTTGCACTTTTTCCCTTATTGTCACGCATTCTCCACGTTGTTGTTTGGTTTATGGAGCTGCCAGTTTGTTGAACGCGAATGATTGATGTTCCAGCTGCCTTCCTCGTTGTTGTTAGTGTTGCTCGTGTTGCGCTAATTCTTTTATGCTTCGTGTACTGGTCACATAGACAACAACATCGAGAGCAAAAGATAAAAATTAAAATAAGAACCGAAGCTTAAAGTTATACCGCTAAATGATTAGGTTGTTGGGAAAGTATTTTAACTTTTTTTCGGCAGAGCATTTATTTGCATTTCTTTACACCCAAATTCACACTTAAGTCGCATAGTTATTATATGTTTTGATGGCTAGAAAAGATAAAAATGCTGATCAAGCGACAAAGAAATTAACCGATGTGACAGAGAAGATGTATTGATAGTACGCCAGTGCCAGAACAGCTTTTCAAATTTTTAATCCGGCAAATTTTGATGATAAAGACAATAAAGGCATTAGTTGGTGCAAACTGGCGAATAACAACACGTGAGATCGGTGGGAAGTTAAATTTATCAAATTAAACTCTTTATGACCACTTGAAAGGGATAGGTTTAACCCCGAAGCTCGATCCAAGAGCTCAAAAAAAGGTGATCTGGCTCAAAGCATTTCGAAAGCCAAAATCCATCAAAAAATGTGTCTTCATCTGGACAAACTGAATGATGCACTTCAACATAAAAGGCCAGAATTAATTAACAGAAAAGGTATAGTGTTCCACCAAGATAATGCGAGACCTCATACAAGTTTGCTCACTCTCCAAAAGCTTTCGTAGCTGGCACTTTCAGATTATTATCTGTTATCATTTTTCAGTCGGCAAAACTTTTACTTCGAATGAGTAGGTCAAAAATAATGTAGATCAGTTTTTGCCAGCAAAGAGCAAACATTTTTTGAGCGGGGCATAATGCTACTGCCAGAAAAATGGGAAAAGTTATCGGACCCGAATGTCCAATGTATCTATACTATTATATAAAATTGATTATATGGGGATTGTATGGAACGGTTTGTATGTATTGTATGGAACCGATTTTAATAATTTTTTTTTTGTGCTACTTTTATTGCTATTCAGTGTACAACACTATTATTGAACAACGAAATTAGTGTTAAAATCAAATAGTACAATAAAAAAAAAACTCTTAAGGAACACTGAGTACTTTATAACGCACCCTGTGCCTTAAACCCAATCCTCCATTGAGGTCGAGGGTCAGACGGGAGTAGGTAATTAAATAACTCCGCCTAGGTTTTGTATATTGTGTGATGTGTGACCATTTATCTGTATAACGTATATGCGAGAATTCACATTACATTAGGACAGCAGATTGCAAATTTGATGCCTGCCTGCTTGTCGACGCCGGGAATCTGAATCGAACCCGTGCCTTTGCGAATGCAAAGCCAGCGCTTATCCCACTGCGCCACGCCGACGTTGACTGTTGTGTTGAGAAAGGTCTACTTATGCTTCAGGAATTGTAAGACATTCAAGAAATTTTAACAAAACTTATCTGACAGAAACGGGGATTACTTGAGATTACTTTATCGTAAAGGTCTTGTACAACTACATGAGTTAACTTCAACTTAACTAACGTGATTTCTTGTTGTTTCAATAATATTGATATAATAATAGAAATTTGTACAAACTGTTCACCTATTATTATTAATATAGCATGCATTTGAAACACATGCAAGATCTACGATTGTCAACAATTCAACTCATTAGTAGTATAAACACTACATAAACGTCACAGTAGACCCCTTGAATTCCCCTCGACACGGAATTGTTGCTAATTTAGCTGGTCTCTATTTATAGCTCAATCCAGTATGCAGCAACTGCTTTGAACAGCACTGTCAACAGACACGCCTTTGACTTTGATCAACGCACAATTGATTGCTCATCGATACAACTATTGAACGAAAAATCATATATCTATTAATAGTTCGAAATCTGTGAAGCGTTTACACAATTTCTTTCTTTCAAAGCGTTCCGCGTCTAATAATTTCTTAAATAAACAATTCCCAAAAAATATATAACACTTAATCTCCTTCTTCTTCATCATCCCATATTCCAATTCAAATATCGCTGAAGTTTTAAAGCCAATTGGGCTGCATTTTTTATGCATTTGTTTATTTTGTTGTAAACATCCGGGCGTGTCGAACAAATTGTTTCATATTGCCACGAAAGTAAGGAAAACAAGTAAAAGTGAGTCTGAGGATTATTACAATTGAAGAGTCACAAAGCAATTGAGCAGGAAACATATGGGCACATTTTTTTATATTAATATATGAATGTATATACGCTGGCATTTTGAAAGTGCTTGAATTATTGGAAATCTATTTGCTTAGTTATGTGAAACAAAAATTATTAAAACATGATTCTCATTCAAGAACACTTAAGACATCGTTAATTATCTTAATGGTTATCAAAAGACATTGCTATTTTGTAATAAATTAATTAGTTGTATGTTGGTTTGGGCCACGCTTAATTTAATTTAAGCGGTACTTCATGTCCATCAGAGTAAATAAGACACAATAAATAGTCTCTGCATTTCATTTTTATGCATTGCTTACTTATAACCATACAACTTAAGCAATCCCTGTTAACTTTTTAATACAACGCATCCCACCACAAAACACCCTGTAACTTGTAGGCATCACAACTCGCTGAACAAAGGCGACTGGTCTGCATACATGAAACCGGCTTAATATGCAAACTACCTTGAAAGGGCCTTCAACAATCACGCCAGTGAACGACAACAAAGCCAGGCTAATTACGCGAAACGAGTTAAAGAAAAAATTGTACTTTTTGTATTATTAATTATCCCAAACAACACATGCCAACATAATTCACTCTGTGCAACCAAAATAAAAATAATAATAACAAAATACCAACAAATATTATTAATAACAAAAGGCGTAACGCACATGAGTACTTACTAGGTAGCTATGCAGAGTAGGCCAAAGGAACTCATCAACGAATAAGAAAAAAAGAAAAAAACGTTGTTAGAAGCAGAAGCCGAAACTGCAAAGATACACTCGCGCTCAGGCTTCAAGTGAAGATGCACTTGTTCGGCAATTGCATTAAACAAAACATAACAGAAAAAACCAAAAACAAAAAACGAAAACAACAAAAACTACTCTAAATTTTCGGAAAGCCCACAAGCAATAGCAAAACCGGTTAAGTTATGAAAAATTATGATTGTCCTGTTTTACGCTGTGTTATGCTGAAGTTGTTGTTTGTTGATATTTCAAAAGTATTGTTGGAATGTTGTGTGTAGACCGAAACCCCCAACAATGGCGACAAACACAATGCCTACATCATGGCTGGCGGCACAGCCATATATTTAACAACAACTAGTAAAGCTGTTTTCACACTCCCCGCAACACCAAATACTGCAATTACAATAGCCACAACAACACCAATAAAAAGCATATAATTACAGCCAGTGCCAGCTGTCATTGTTTCTGGCCACTCATGTTGCTGTAATTTGGACGCAAGCGCAGACTGAATGTCGACTCGATAAGCGAGAAGCCGCACATGTTGGCACAGCTTTGGCGAAATTTCAACGCCTGCCTGCTTTAGCCGCCACAGCCCTTTGTGCAAAAATAATTTTGTTTTTGTTTCTTACTTATACGGGTTAGGTGTTCAAAAAAGTGAAGACATCAATGAGGTGACATACTATATATACAGTTCGGTGTTGTAGCTTCATATCTATCAGCTATATCCAAAATTTATTCACAGCACTCGATAGGTTGCTTTTCTCTGCTTCGACTGTTTCTAACTTTTGAAAATGAGCTGTTGCTTCTGCTTCTGAAAAAATCGGCATTAGCAGTCGAAGTCAAGCAAAATCAAAACTTCCAAAATTGGCGAATGCCGAAGCGCTGCGCAAGTCGCCAATTTTCGTTTTCGACTTCTGCTTCGACTGCGACTGCCGATTTTTTCAGAAGCAGAAGCAGAAGTAGAGACGAAAGCAATTAAACTTATAGCAAGTTTTCAAACGCTGGTTGCAGTTGCTGTTTGTTGTTGTTCTTCTCTGTTTCGCTGCCATCGCTGTTTTGCTTGTACTTGCCTGGAGTTGTGCAAAATGCCGCGCGCAACTTAGTGTCTGTTCGAAAATGATTATGACATATGTGTATGAGTCTATATACAATACGCTCATAGAAAATATTACCCGTTATTCACGTAAAGCGGCCATGTCGCCGACGCATCCAGATGGCAGATGTTTTCTCGAAGTATATTTTTGTTAATATTTCTCTACAGTTTTTATAATAAAATACATAAATGTGCAACTTATGCCCAACAGCTATGAACATTTACGTATCATCTGTTTGAAACAGGTTGCTTGTCCGTTGGCCGTACTGTCGTATTTCGTTTTTTTTATGAATTCGCATCATTTTTGTTTGATTGAAATCAATTTCATAGCAGACGCAGTAGGCTGTTTAACCCTTTTGTGCCACAAATAAATTTTAAAATGTCACTTCAAAACTCTGTTTCAATTACAAATGCAACATTTCAATTGACAACGGCAATCCGAGTTGTTGCATGCATGGATAAATAACTATGCACAAGTTCATATCTATTTAATATTAGCCTTTCTCTTTCGCTCTCCAAACTTAATCATGCGTTGTAAATGTTACATTCCACAGTTCGAGCTACTGCCGCTGCAAATACCTCTTCCCTGCTTGCGAATTCTTTTGGTGAAATTCAAAGCGTCGCTTGTTCGCCATAACCGTTTTCTACCCCATTCGATTTGCTACTTAAACAACACTCTTTCCTTTTCAGCTGGGTGTGTTACTCATGTCATCATCATCGTCGCTGCCGTCTTCCTCTTGTCTTAGTAAATTGCATCAACAGTCAGTGTCAGTTTTAATTAGTTTGTTTACTCCTCGTTCATGTAGCAACGTCTACGCATCATTATTATTATTGTATCTCATGCGTACGCTTTTAATTTTTCTTAGCGATTCCAGTTACTACAATATATGTAATCTCATTTTTAGAGCCCACCATCATCATCATCATCATCAGAAACGTCTTCAGCCTGTCTACAATTGCCAGTCATATCAATTCTGTTGCGGTCGCCTGATTGCTATCGTTGTCTGTCCGTCGTTTGTCTTATAGTTGTTGTAATCATTATTGCTATTCTTATTGTCTCAGTTCTTGAAGTTTCTCCTATATATAACTATATAAAAATCTTATTTTATATATTATATTTATTATTTTATATATATATGGTATACTCATCATACCTACTTGGTCGAATGCTGGTCAATAATGCACTAGGTTAATTACTCGTTCGGCGATCGCTGCTCTTCGTTAGCATACATTTAGTGATTTGAATTTGAGTGTTTCATTGTCCATCAGTCCAATTATGAAATATGTGGTTAATTAATGTGTAATGAGTTTACAGAGGGGTCATATTTCAAAAATGTTTAAGAATTGTAGGAAAATCGAAAAATTTTTCAATTTAAAATAGCTCAAAAATCAAATAAGAAATGCCTACATTAAATCTGAAAAAAAAATAGTTAAACTTTTAGCCGCTTTTATGAGTATTATTGCAGTTTACTCTCAACTTGCCAGTAAATGGCTTCTGCAGGAATTGTAAAGATAAGGAGAAGGCGACCACTCCTCTTCTGATATGCCCTGATCTCGATATTCCCTCGGGAATATCTTATGGTACCTCTGAATGATACACTCTAGGGCTTTGTTAGTATTAGCCGTGGTGGTCTAAAGAAGTTTTGTGGGAGAGGGGTTTCTCTTTCCACCACTGAAATATTACCGTATTTTAAATTAATTTTTTAATTTAATTACGCTTTAAACCATAGTCAACTTTTATCTAAGAACTTTACCTATAAAGCAATAAAATGTTATTTGCATAAAATGCCTTTGAGAACGGTTCTTATTACTTGTTTTTAACAAGTTATTTATTTTAATTTTGTTAATATTATCTACCATCGAACAAAGTATAGAAGCAGATCGTTTACCGAAAGAATAGAAAAAGAACGGTTCGTGCTATACGATCTGGACGAACACTAAAAATTGATTTGCGTTTCGCTGCATTTCAATACGATTAGAATTTGGATCAAAGTCCATGCGGAAGATGAATAAGGTGGCATTGCACTTCACTTATGTTGACCAGGAATGTGCTGCGCGAATGGGAAATTTAAATTGCCGACATTGCATTCATTCTTTCCGTTCGAAGAAATCGATGCAGATAACGGTTTCTACTTTATTAAGTAGAACCTAATTTATTTAGAATTATTAAATTCATTAATATAATTTATTTTTGCACTTACATGGGATGGCAATGCCAGAAAATTTCTGTGTTTTACGCAGAGGACAGCTTCAGGGTTTGCAAAATTGCGGCAGTTAAATTTGAATATTTGCTTATTTGAGATGTTTATTTATGGCTGAATTTCTTTTGCTGACAGTTTCAAATTCATATGAACACAGCCGGGTACAGTCGTTGAGTCATAGAACCACTAAATTATGTAATTTATAAAGATAGCCACTTGTCCCATTGCCATAGCCTCCCGATCATCGTATTGCACACTTAATGTGTAACTTTAAAGCGACAAGTGTGACTCTCATTTTGTCAAGAAAAGCGCAAGCGCGCCCAATTTGGTTAAAGACATTTTTGCATAACGGGTCAGCAAGGCAACTAAATGGGATATAATGTGAATAAAGCATGTATGTGTAAAGTATACAGAAAATCGTGTGTGTGTGTCAGAATCAATACAAATTGAGTCATTAACTTTATTTATAAGCATTGAAAGCACTTCCGTGTTGCAAATTGGAGATGCTTTCTTCAGTTCTTGGAGATTTTTTTATATTTTTTATTTTTATTTTTTTAGTTCAATTTGTTTTTGTGCAGTCTTTGCCATTTTTCTGGGTCAAATACGCTTGCGTTTTAATAAATTCTGTCAATACGAGTGCGCACAGTCGAAACTCAAAAAAGTATCTGTTTAATGAGCTTTTATGATGCTCACATTGAGACCCTGAATACAAAAAAAAAAACAAGAGGCACAATTTAAAATTAACGAATTTCTTCTTCTCTTAAGTGGCCCAAGTTGTTAAACTTTATACTTTAATAAGCAATATGCGCATAAAATATTAATTTAACTTAGTGCTCGTGCCGGACTTAAGACAAGAATCGGGTCAATGAGGAAATATGGCTATAAAATTTATATTTTATGCCTTTTTTATAAATATACTAGCAGTACCCGACCACGCGTTTCTGAGGCCCAGTCTTGTTAAACGGAATAGAATGAAAAGAGTTTGATATTATTTATTTATTTGTTAAAAAAAAGGGTTTTGCCCACATAAAAACAAGCGAGAAAACGTTGTTTCTAAATTTCAAAGAAATTTGCTAAAGAACTTTTAAAGGATTGCCCATAAACCAAAAGAACATAACTATTTTATGCGTGTTGTGGCATGCGAATCAGAAATATCGTCACACTCAAAAATGTCAAGTTTTCCGTTAAGAGTGAAGCTATTTAAGCTATTAAGTTGGCGGTTAATGTTATTACGAAAATTCCGGCTCTGAAGTTTGTTGACTCCATTTGTTTTTTTTTTTGTTACGTTACATTATCTGTCATCAATCAGGAAAACAAACACGAGGAACATAATAGTATTACTACGATTATATGAAAATAAAAGCAACAAGCGAATAAGTTGTGTAATTTTTTTTTGGTAAATAGTTATACTAAACAGATTTTATACTCTTTGTGTTCGTAATAATTTTCAAAGACATATTTTTTTCTTTTTGTGTGCCTTCCTTTTTCTCTTTTGTTGGCTGAAGAAACTCATAGCTTCTGTTGAAAATCGGTTTTATATATTGTCAGATTGCTTATTAACGGTTACTACTAAACCATTTTCTGTGTTCTCCCAAAATGTTATAAAAACTGAATCCGGACGAATTTCAGAGTGTTCATCACGAAATCTCTTAAAAAGGTCTCCACAATTCATCATCTATAAATCCTGCCTCCAGTGGGGATTGAAGCCCGGGGTATGATATCGGCAGTCTAGTGCACCGAGTGCTCAGAGGGCTCAGAAGAGGTCTCTTATTAGTTTGCCGTTCGAAAAAGAAAAAGTAACTCTCTTTTAGGGCTCAGAAGAGATCACATAGCTTCGAAATGAGAGTCTCAAAATTTTAGTGTTTTGTATTGCACCAAATGAAGTGTAGAAAATGCAACCAGCACACTGGCTATCATCAGCATTACACTTGACAATAATTTACACAAATAACGTCATTCGATTGATATGCGGTACTTTGTTGAAGCATTGAAACAACCAACGTCGAATGAGCAAGCTGCTTATGTAGCTCCGCAATCATGACAATGATAATGCCGCACGTGATCATGAGTGTTCTTATAATTATGTTAATGACTGTGATGATGATAATAACGATAATGACGACGATTATACGATGACGCTTTTAACGCCAACGCGCTCCAGAGCTGAGCTAAGCCGATGCCAAAGCAATTGAAGTCGTGAGTTTGAATCACTGAGTGTGCGCTCAAACGAAACTCGCAATTTTCAACTTCAGCACGCCTAATGAGGATATTTGTCTGTCCGCCAATCCGTTTGCCTGACTTTCGTTTATATTGTGGTTCGTTCACTCTGTTGTGTGACTCACATGCTGCAAGTCAAACCTCAGCTTTGCCTACTAAAAACTTCAAACCCCAACAAAAGAAACAAAAAAGAGACCCAACCCTTTTGGGTGTGTGCAGTGTGTTTTGAAATTTGCGTTCAGCGCAATCAACGCTTGCATCTGCGCGACGAGATCCGAGACAACGCATTGCTGATACTGCCATACTGCCACACTGCCGCTGTTGTCGCTGCTGCTGCAACGTTAAACTTCACGCGAACTACTCAAATACACCGCAAGCAAAACAAAGACGAACACTTTTTGGTTTCCATGAAAACTTAGGAAAAATCAACTCGTAATGTATGGTGTGCATTTTTAATAGTATGTTCAATTTCAACAGAGTTCGATCTGAGTTACATCTGCCCACTTTATCGCTCGCCACTCGTCTCAAAGGAACGTGACATGCGTCGTTTCGCATAGAACCACGTCACATCGCTCATCATGTATCGCGCGCATTTAGAATTATTGGTTCTAGACATGGAAATTCATTCACAACCAACGCACATTTTTCGCTTTAGCGCTTTTATCGAGGTAAGCGTACCTACGAGTATTTTCAGATTTGCTCACATAAATCATATTGCGTCGTTATTAATTATTAATGTACAAAGTGCCGTTTTTCTGCCTTATTCGTTGCGACCGCATAAAACTGATTTTCGAAGACAATCTGAAAGTGTTGACACATATTTGCGAGCTCTGATAGTAGTGACACGTTTATTTATGGTCAGTTTCTGTTATTGACAAGTTTTCAAATAATTGCTTCTAGAATACTGTACTACTCCATTTATCCAACTTTTTAAATTGCGAGCCTCAATCAAGCAATCACTTCCGCTCATATAAGATGCAAATTTCAGGATGCAGTTGTGTAATCCCTATTATACAGCTTTTAATTAATATCGATACTTGCATGAACAATATCTACTGATACTTTGGATTCAGATAACTTGAGATTACTTTATCGTAAAGGTCTTGTACAACTACATGAGTTAACTTCAACTTAACTAACGTGATTTCTTGTTGTTTCAATTATATTGTAATTAAGTACTTCGATGTGTCAATTTTAAGTTTTAAGTGAAAATTTCAGGGTCTGAAATTACTTCCCGTATCTCCCAAATGGTTTATCCTCACTTTTTATCTCTTATTTGCAGGTATTTATTACAAAACTGATTGCGAACATATTAAAATGTGTTAGTCTTGTCCTAGGGTTTATGTAAGCCCAAGCAGACCTTTGCAATCTTAAAACCCATACGTGAGCTACCTAAGCTGACTACTATTGTCTCAAGGGTCGAAGATGAAGCTAAAGCTCATTACAGATGCCTCTGACGTACAAAGTCCTTGACATGTTTAAGTGTTAAAAGCGCCTTAGCTTTCTTCTTGAAAGCGCACATTTGATCAATTTTAATTACCTTTACACGTGAAATACTGCAAGAAATCATACGGCGTCAATTGAACTTAAAATGCGCCAAACACCGTCCACTTTTCAATTTGTCTTTCTGACCGAACATTCCGTCGCCGCAGACTTCACTTCACTTGATTTGACTTGAGTTGATTTGGTTGGCTAACGTTTAGCGTAGAGCAAAGAAGAGTTATATTTATGCTAGTTATGCATGTATGAGAATACTTAATTACGAATTCACTAAAAGTGTCACAATCACTCGCTTGCGAACATTTGTCAAATTGACAGTTTTGCGCAGTTAAAGTTTATCTTGACACCAACAACAAACCGTACAAACTCGACGATTTGGCGTAAAAGTGTTGAGCTGATTGAGCTGAGTGAGTGAGTTAGTGTGCTGCGCAGCGCTACGCATGCGTTGTATTGCAGAAAAAAGAAGAAAAATGTGCGCTTGGCACGCACCTCGAAAAATCATTGTATCTACGCGAATATACCACGTATTTTGCTCAGTCGTTTTGAATGGCGCACCTCAAAAATTGCTTCAGGATTGGCTTGGTTTGTTGCAACTGGAGTCAATAACCTGCTTAATGAATTTCTAGTGCACGCGCCTCTGTATAATCTTCTTCTTCTTCTTAATATATCAAAATCCCATATGACGATGTTCAAACGAGCTAATCTTCGAAAATACCCAACCCGAAGATGGTTGGGTCCCCTATCTCGGATAGGTATAGGTAACGCTGTTGTCGAGATCTAGACATGTTTTTATATACTGTCGCTTCGAAGAATTTTTTTTGGGCGTTTCTCATCCATGTGACAATTTATGGACGCTCGTTTTTCTGCTTTTACTGTTTTTTTTTTTTCTTTTATTTTTCGTTCCTTTTTTTGTTTCATGTAACCTTAGAACCAAATCACAGCTTAGCTCCCAGACTGAATTCAATTAGTCGAGCAGTTCATTAGACAAATAGCTGCAGATATCAAGAGCACTTTGGCGAAGTTCAAAGCAGCAAACAACAAAAGAAATCAAATATAATACCACTTCGACAACTACAACAACTACTCACAGGATTAACAAACAACCAAGTCGCCTAAGTCAATTGAAATGCATTCATTATTGTTTTAATATAGTTTTTGTTTGCCATTATAGTTAGACGATATATCATATTTTCGAAATCACATTTAGCATAAGAAATTCGAATGATTTGACTTTCATTATCATCATATTTTTTTATATATCTATATATATAAAAAAGGATGTTTGGTTGTCTGTTTGACCTCTATGGAATCCGACACCGTTTGACCGAGCACCATGAAAATTAACATAAATGGATGTCATATTGGAGAATGTTTATTTATAAGTTTTTTTGTGAAAAAATAGTCGAATTCGCTAAATATTAAGACCAACTCAATTTTCATATGCTTCTCAAACTGTGTGAATACAAATAAAACACAAAAACAAAGTAGCCTCTGAGAATTGACTTTGCCGAAAGTGCTGCTCAAACTGCAGAAAGTCGTAATGTTCAAATATTCGAATGAAAATAAAAATAAAAAAATTAAGAGTACGAAATGCCACCAAATAGTCAAACACTGGAAGATCAACAAGAAAACCGCAGCAGTAGACAGAGCGCAGAAGGCAGCAACACGCCGAGGCCCTGCTGGTTGTATGTATATATTTATTACATACATAGGAGTACATAAATTTTATTTTGCTAGTGTATATTTATTTTCAACGTCCGTGTCCTTGTCCTTATCCCTGAATTTAGAACAATTTCACTAATATTGATTTTGCTACTCAAAACATTTTTTAATTTTTATTTATTTTGTTTTACTTTTGTGCTCGTATATTTTTGGTTGACGTGTTTTGCCTGCAATTCATTTTTTACTATGTTTATTATGTTGAATTTAGTGTTTAATGAAAACGTGACCTACTTTTTGGAAATAAACACTCGTGGAAAACACATTTTGAATCGTTTTCATGCAAAAATCAAAAAGAAAACAAAAAAAATTAAAACTAGAATTATTACTAGCAAAGGGGGTCTGGCAAAAGGAACACTACAAACTATACCGAGATGGATATGTTGGACATTTATTACTGAATTACAATTACACAAATAATATCAGTTTGTTTAATAGTGAACTAATTCAAGTGGCACGTCTGAGGAACACTGCCTTTTTAGGTGTAATCCACGAATCTACTCACTTTTCGAAACTAATTTAAGCGTTTTGCATTTGTTACCTCTCAACCATCCAGCGAAATAGATAAAACCAGATAATACATGTAGACAGTATAGCTATCCAAGAGACAATAACAAGGATGTGGGTACATTCATACATCTTTTGTCGCGAATATTCGAAAATGTTTGAAAAAGATTGGGTCAATTTCCATCCTCCGTATGCCTTACGGTTCTGACACAATCAGTACATATGTGCCGCATTGAGTTCTGGAAACCGGAATGCCACCATGAAACGCAAACGACATCGTATGCCACACTTCGTCGTATAGTATAGCGATGAAGAGGTCTAGAGAGATGCACATCTGCTGTGGTTTGATACTTAATTAGTTAATTCTCGGTATATTAA
Source organism: Cacoxenus indagator (assembly GCA_035041755.1). Taxonomy (NCBI): domain Eukaryota; kingdom Metazoa; phylum Arthropoda; class Insecta; order Diptera; family Drosophilidae; genus Cacoxenus; species Cacoxenus indagator. The sequence continues at coordinate 1,526,720 of JAWNKX010000067.1, forward strand.
CAGAAGTATTTTTAAAGCTGTGATTGGTGGAATTGTCACTGGTCCATAAAGACAAAACACTATGGGTAATTTTACGGATTTCTAGTGATGGGGTGGACCATATACTCGTCAATACTATACTTACAAGTAGCTAGATGTTATTGAATATTTATTGCCCACCACCAATTCAGCTCGTTTCTCTAGTTTGGGGAAAAGCATATTTATACTTTATTTAATATACTTATATTTAATTTACACAATGTCGTAGTGCCCTCGATTAGTAAAAACCTGTCACATTAAACCCAAACCACCGCCAGAAAGGGTGTCAATTCCTCGAGAAACATGGCAGTTGGTTTTAATGGAGATAGATAATGCAGGTAATATGGATGGAGAGTTTGCAGAATGTTGAAGAAGTTCCAACTCCGGTTCCTGTTGTTCTGCCACAGTCGTTTGCATAGTGTAAGGTCTGGCGTTATGTTGCAATAAGATAGGAGTCGATTTGTTGACCAATGTAAGCTGTTTTTGCGTAAGTTTTCGTTGAGTCACATAAAAAGCGGCACTTTAAAATATTCAGCTATTCGAATGTAATCAGCTGTTTGAATCGACAATAGTGCCACTTACGAATTACAAATTACCCGACTGAGAACAATGCCCGTCACACCGACGAACTTGTCCTGGCTCTTAACTGAACAACTCTTAATGCAATCAAAAATCATATTAAATAAACATTTCCGTTGTTATTCTTGTTAATTTTTCTATTTGGTATTCGTTAGCTAAGGAAAAGATTTTCCAAAGCAGCCGCAGACGCATGCGCACAAAAGTATCTCAGCGATTTGTTATAGACTCTTTTGGTATCTCCATCTTTGTGTGTGTCCTTTCGTTTAGTCGTACTACCGCCAACAGTCAGTGGCAGACTTCGTTTCGCTATGGCATGCCACCACTGATGTCTATGTGTCGTTTAGGCCATTTGCTTGTCGCTTTTTAGCCATTTTTGGTCGTCGTATGTTTTTTTGGTTTTTTTTTTTTTGCATTGAATTGCATTGCTTGGCATTGCATTTGTTCGTTTCGTTCATTTGTTCATTTCTTGCATTTGTCGTCGTCTTCTGTCGGTTTGCTTGTCAGCATGTCTTTTGAGGCTGGCGATTTTCCTAAAAGCGCTTTGATTAATTGCCGCTTAGTGTTCTTCGTTTTTTCCGGCGTGCTTTTTTCGCCTTTGTATACATTTTCTTGTAGTAAATTCAAAGCTGCTGCTGCTATGCCGCTGCAATTGGTGAACTATTGTTGATGTGTTTTCGTTGTTCATGCTGCTGTCGAGACATTTTTATTATATATATAATAATAAGAAAGACACATACATGATACTCCATTATGCGCTAGTGACCAAGCATTGGTTCTAAAGAAGGCAAAGACTGGAAAATGAGGATTATATTGAAGAGAGAAAAAAAAAAACAATGAGAATAATTTACGTCCATTCCTAACGCCGGTACTTATTGATCCTTCCATGTAAAAGCGTAAACATTTGAATTTGTTTGCTTCAAAAAATTTTTTTTTACAGAAGGTCGAAGTGCACAGCGAATTCACGCTTTGCCAAACTTAATTGTGTTGACTCACATTTTTAATCACGCTTGTCTTCTTCATTTATTGCTTTTTTTTTCATTTCCAATTTGTTTTTCCTCGATTTTCTTCCTCCTTTCTGTGGGAATTGCGGAAATTAATTGTGATGCGGTTTCACATTTAAGTGCTCACATTCATTTCGCTTTCAAGCCAAACAAATTGACAACAAGTTTCTGGCCAATCAACAGTCGCCACCATTACTTCTACACCTTTGTTTTATAACAAATAACAAATGGCGAAAATAAAAAAACCGTTTAGCTCCTGCACATTTTTGCGTGCCACAGTATACAAAAAAAATAAAAATAAATAAAAATCTCAGTCAACAGCAACAACCACAACCGTCGGAAGTCGACGTTGTATAAAAAATTAAAGGGGCCAGTTGAGCCTCTCACCGGCACGCAAGCCAAGTTCAGAGGTTAATGGGCAGCATTAATAGACCGCAATGCATTGCAGTCGCAGTTGCAATCCGCTGCCAGCAAATCGATTGCTGAACGCTGGTGTTGCTGCTGGCCGCCTTCGCTGTCGTTGTCGATGTTGCTGTCAACTGTGCTAATGCATCCGTAGTCAGTGGCTTGCTTTCGCTCGTTCAATCGACCTATCGAATGATCGTACGTTACTTTTTACTTGAAATACCTTTCATCTTTTATCTTTTATTTACATTTGTATTTTTTCTTATGCATGGTTGGTCTTTTTCGTTGTTGTTGTAAAAGAGTCCCATCGATGATCAATATAAGACTACAGCAATTTGTATGCGTTGCTACTTTATTGATTTCGCGTTACATATGATTGATTGATGGATTGATTGATGTGTGTTTGGTTGCTTATTTAGCTGGCTGTTCGCTCAGTTGATTGACTGACTAACTGACAACGCATGACAGGGTTTGTAGACTTTAGCAGCATTAAAAGCGGCCCAATCATTTTAAACAAAAAATTTTCATTTTCCTCTGCTTTTATCAATGACACAACAAAATAGTGACGATCTGCCGTGCAGCAGCTACTTACAAAACTGTTTGAATTGATTGTGCAACTCATCTAAGTCACTTTCTCATATTACTTGAATTTTTTTTATTTTATTTATTTTTTAGAAGAATAAGCTTGGTTCATAAATCAGTGGAATGGTGAAAAAATAAGTTGGTACAAAATGGTAATTGCGCAGCTTTGTTGATATTTAAACAGTTGCTTCTGCTCGTCGAAGCAACTTAATAAATAGACTTAATAAATAAATCGTTAAACAGTCAATGTGAAACGCGTTTGGCATTCTACGAGTATAAATCCACCGCGCAGTTGCGTACGCTTAAGTGCAATAAGATCGTACAATGTCGCAAATTATACGAAGACTGTCTGTTTTCTTATTCCATCTTTAATATTTGTTGTTTGGAATCTCTCTGGAGTAATTGTTGATTAGCCTCAATTTGATCGCTTGAAAGCTCCAATTTTTCGTCGGTGTGAGCAAATTATTTGTGTTTGTCGCACAATACACGTAAGCCTCGTCGCGCGGAGTATTCGCCTCAATTTCGGTGAAGCGTATTTTGATCTGACAATTCTCTTTCTGCAAAGTGGATCCACGTTTCATGCGCGTCAGGCTGTCCAGATGGCGTTTCTGCTCCTCGACTAGGCCTTTTAGGCACGCGATTGGGACCCTTGATACTGCTGCACAAGCATGTGGTAACGTGTCTACAGTGTAGGATACTCTCTTTTTGTGTGCGTTGTGCGATCCCCGTCGATGTTCAAAATATCCCATTCATCTCTCGCAGTTTGACTGTCATTAATGTTAAACTCCGCGCTGGCTCTGTACTCGTACTCAATATTTATTTTCATTAAAACACTCACGTCATCTTCATCGCTTTGCGATTTTTAAATAATTATGGCTTCACGACTCATTCTTGATTCTGCTTCCATACAAAGTTCGCCTTAATCCGTTTCGTCCTAATTTCCCACTAGAAAGGTTATTTAAAAGTGAGATCTGACATAATTATATTTCTTAAATTTCTGCAAAGTCCAAAATTTCCTAAGAAGGCCTGCTTGCCTAAATCAACTATGTATTTATGAAGGTTTTTAATACAGCAAACAATAAAAATCCCCATCTTTATAAAACGTATCTTGGAAAAACACAAATGTAGGAAAAGGAGAATGAGAGGGAACAAAGCGGATGCGTAACGATCTCTTCTTTGCTTCTGCTTGATTAATTCGAAAGGTGGTAAGGGCGTGCGCTAAAGAACGTCTCTGGTCATGTCGTGTGCTAAGAAACGTTTGTGGTCATGTCGTGTGCAAAAAGTAACGTCTTTGGTGCCGTGTGCGAATATAGCGAATGTAGTGACTTGTGCAAAACACAAGCCGCTAGGGAGTATAAGAAGGCAGGCTTGAGTCGCAGACGGGAACATCTCAAACAAATGTAAAATTAATAAATAGATAATATAAAATTAAAACAAGCGCCACGCCGACGTTGACTGTTGTGTTGAGAAATGTCTACTTATGCTTCGGGCTCGCGCTTCACTGTGTTGTGAAGTGGGGCTCGTGCGGGAATAAAAATTTCTCCTTTTTGTTACGCTCACGCAACAACAAAGTCTAGACCATTTGTCTCTTTCTTCATTGACGATCGAGGAAAGAACACAACACAAAGTAAGGGTGACGAAATTTGCTTTGCGCGATTGAGACTCTAAGTGTAAATTCGCCAAAGTCTCGTGTTTGTGCTCAAGCCAACAAACTTTAGCTAAACAAATTGATTTCTATCTAATTATTTTCAATATTTTGCGAACTTTGATTTTTTTCTAATAATTTTTTTTTAAATGTTCACTTACTTCAAAACAATTTGTCCACCGTTTTGACATGACTTTCTGCTTAATGTACTAAAAAAAAATATACAAAAAAGTGTGTTAAAACGCCGAAGGCAATTCTAAAATTTGCCGAACATACGGACCTTGGGCCAAGGAATAGGCATACCCTATAGGTATAGGCAAATGGAAGAAGCTCTCTACCAATGATTTTTGTGTTAAAGTAGATTCGATAATGGCTTAGATTCACAATTCGATCCACTAGAAAATGCTTTTTTTAATTAAGTTGTTTATTTATTAAGCAGAGCTCACTCGCAAGCACTAAATGTACGAAAACGTTACATGCATGCTTTGCTTCTTCTTACACTTCTCTATTGGTACATGTGTACTGTTTGTAAAGAGAAAATGAAAAGAGAGAGATTTTGTCGTTTTTGTGATTTTTTATTCTTCTCATTTTATTATTTGATTTTTTTTAATAGGACAACATTTGTCGGATCAACCAGTATTATTATAAAATTGGCTTATTGTTTAAAGACAAGAGCATCATAACGTTACGAAAAAAAAAGTCCATAGTATTTTCAATATTTTTCGAACTTTGCTTTTTTTTCTAATTATTTTTTTTTTAATGTTCACTTACTTCAAAACAATTTGTCCAGCGTTTTACATGGCTTTCTGCCTAATGTACTAAAAAAAAAATATACAAAAAAGTGGGTTAAAACGCCGAAGGGCATTCACTTAATATGCAAACGGTGCTTGTATTCATTTAAATTAATTAACTTAAATTAATCTAATTAGTTGTTTACAACCATTTAAATAAAAAAACCGCTAAGAAAAAAGGCGGCTATCTACTGCAACCAGTAACGTCTAGCTGCAATTGCCCGCGAAGATTTTCAACTTCGCGGTCACAATAAAAGCGCGTTGAAAAACTTATTTCCATGCGATTAATCATCAAAACAGCCACAAACACGGCAGCAGTGAGCAAACCAACCGATTGGGCAAGGCGGACTTGTCTGAAAAATTTTTTTTTTCGCTCGGAAGGCGCGCATTTGGGGCGTTGCAACATACAACACGAAATAATAAGTGGCTTACTACCTGTTGTCATGTGCCCTCGAGGCACTAAATCGAAATTTTATTCGAGAGTTGCAGAAGACACATCAGTGGCAGCGAGTTTTTCCGCTTGCAACAATTTTCGTTAGACACGCTGTTGTTTCTTTTGTTGTTGTTGGTACATGCAATTAAATGAATCAGGCCGTATGCAGTTCGCTGAAGCAGTTAATCATGCAACGACATATTTTGCGAAAATATTTTTCAATGTTGCATGTTGCGGCACGACAACAACGACGTCGACGATACCAAATTGTTTGGCGGTCAGTTGTTACGCTTCCAAGCGCAGAGAAAAATCATTCGAAAGTATTGCGTTGCATATGAATTGGATGAAATTGAAAAGCGAAAGAGGAAAAACTGTATGAAAACTGTTGGCCGAAAACATGATAAGCAAGCGAGCACGAAGTCAACAGCAGCAATTAAAACATGTTGCTGACATGACACAGATGGCGCTGATGTTGTTGTCGACGCCCGACTTTGTTCGTCTGTGATATGCGCAACGAATCTGCTTTCAACAACAGTGCACCCAGGACTGGAATGAGGAAACTTTTATTTTTCAATTTAACTGTCGCTGTCTTCACTTTGAGCTTTTCTCGCTTTTCATGCTTTTTACGCGCTAAACAGCGCAGCACGCAGCTTGGTGAAAAGTTGACTTGAGTAGACTTGACTTGAGCTGAAATGAACTGACCTGAGATTATGGCGAGGAACTGCGGTTGCAGTTGCAATCGCGCTTCGCGTTGCTGCTCGTTTACTGTTAATTGATTTTTTGCTTTTGCCTCTGTTGTGACGTAATTCCAATTAATTTAATTTCTTATTTTTTGTCTTTTTATTGTTACAGAATAGCTCTTAATGGCTATACGACAATGTCAAATGCTCGCGATCTGACTTTGATCGAAAAATGGGCTGACATTGCAACGCCATCATTGCCATCATTATCATCGCCAACATCACCGAAAGTAACAACATTTTGTTGCTGCCCCAACCGTAGGCGCTACAATCTGAAGCAACCGAAGACTACGTCATCCTCTTCATCTGGCATCCGCAAGTGCACATTGCATGCGCGAAATATCATTTCTGATAACGAATTTGCGTTTATTGATGATGTGCCAGGCGAGAACGACAGCCTCAGCAATAGCAATAGCAACAGCAGTAAACAAAGTTACAGCAACAGAAGCAAAAGTCGTGAAAGTAACAGCAATAGCCATAAAAGTCCCAAAAGCGGGCGAATCGTTTGTGACAACGATTATGATGATATCGTTGATATCAGTGTTGGCAATACTACCACCATCAACAATAGTAACAATATAAAATACGACGGAAATGCAGACGTAAAATTAATGAATGAACGAAATGAGCAACAGCAGGAGCATCAGCATCAGCAACTGAAATGGCAACAGGGCAACAACAGCAGCAACTGCCTAGCCCAAAAATCTAACAACAAGCAAAAACAACAAGAGCAACAAACGACAAACAATTCCGTTGTCACAAACAGGCAAGAAAGTAACAATGATAATGTTGCTAGCAGCGTGTTAGAGCAGCAACGGCAGCAGAAGCAACAGCAACCACAGCAACAACAAATCCAAAGAGTTAGCAATAGTGAACACGAATTTAGCAATAAGGAAAATAAACTAAGCAATACACAAACGCCTACAACACCAACACTAGCACCAACAAGTTCTTTGACTTCGATTGCGACAGCAGTAGATGAAAGCAATATAAGCTATAATTATTGTGAATTACCCGAGCCCAAAACAAAAAACAAAAACAGCAACGACAATTGCAACAACTCGAAAATTGATTCACTGAGACAAACGGAGAAGCAGCAGCAGCAGAATAAAATGAAAATTACTGCAGCAGCAGAAACAGCAACGAATGTCGCGCTAATTCACAAAGTGAGCGAGAGTGGGGTGACGGCAACAACAGAGGCAACAGCCGCCACAGATAAAGATACAGCTACACCGACAGCAACAACACCAACAGCGCGCTCGACAACGCCTTCCCGCCTTAAGACTGTGATCAAAACGACAATGGTGAAGCGTAGTCTCAGCAATGAGTCAAACCCAAAGACTCATGTGTTGTTGCAGCCAAACAGCTGCAATGGCAGCAGCAACAGTAACACCAACATCACTAGCATTGGCCACATCAGCATCAACGGCAGTGACAATTACAACATTGATGAATGCACCGAACCCAGGCGCTCGGTTAGGGAGCGCATTGCGGCTTATGCGGCAGGAAATGGTAGGTTTTTCTTCTATGCTGTTTTTCACATCGACTGACAAACATTTTATATATACTTTTGTTGTTGTTCCTATTGCTGAGGCGCTAATGATCTGCTCTGAGAGCAACCTAATCTCTTTGTTGCGACGGAAGCAGCTATTAATAAGGTTGCCTGCCATATATTAGCATTATTGAGCTTATTATTTGTCTGTCTCCGGGTGTTATTAATTTTTCATGTACGGATTTTTAAGGGATTAATGATGGTGAGAAGATGTGAGCATGGGAAAATGGGCAAAAATGAATCATTTTTTAAAATTGACACCAAAACCAATGTAAAGTGTCGTTTGATGGGATCTAATAATAATTCTCAATAGGCTTTGTTTTAAAACTAAGTCAGAACAAATCAGTTATTGCACACTCATCCGTAGTATGAAAAATTAGTTGTTACAACTATTACGTGTTTCGACTCTTTTCGGTAGCTAATATCGTTGACATTGGGCCTCATGCATAAAAGCTGAGCAATTGCTCCGACCGATTTTTTAAGCAAAAGGACGGTTTGGTATGCATAAAAGTGCTTTGATGTGCTAGCTTTTATCACGATATGAGTTTGACCTCAGCGGTGAAGTTTGAACTTACATAGTCACATGATCGTGAGCAATAGCTCAGTTGCCTATGCATAATAACAAACAATTGCTTAACTTTCTGAGATCTATCTCACATGTTGTTGAGGATGCTTTTTATTTGACTCCAGCAATTAGTACAGTTATAATGGCAGGGTTTTTCGTTCGGGTAAAAACCAACAAAAAGAAGGATAATAATAAATAATGTGGAAGCCGACAATAAAAAGTTATACCGCTCTGAAATGGAGTATATTGGTTGCCTAACTAATTATTTGCTTGGCAAAGTAAGGAAACTCGAAGTGGTGAGGTGATCTCACAAATAAATCAAAAAATGCGTTTCTTTTTAAGGTTTTCATGCTGATCCTGGCTTCTCAAATGATATTGGTGAAGACATCGTTGTTCATCAATCCACTGCTTCAAGAACGAGCTCCGAATTGGCTCAAATTATATCGGAGACGGCACAAGAATGGATCAACTTCTCAATCACAATGGAAGAATTCCAAATAGCACTAAGCAAATGGGAAGAAAAAAATATTTTCCCGTTTGCAATCGCTTTAAAACTTTGCAGAGATTACACTCTCTTTGAAGGCTTGCAAGTCTTTTCGTAGCGTGTATTATCAGAATTGGCTTATGGTTCGTAAATATAGGCAATGTACATCTTGTCAATAGCTATCAGAACGTCTTGCACAAGGACATTTGATGTTTGCATACAAAGGGATAAATGTATATGCAGAAAGGTATTCTATTCTATTAATGTACAAGCAAAATTCGATACGAAAGAAATATTCACTAGTGTTGACCTAACGAGGACAGGATCAGTACATGATGCTCTCGTACTACGAAATAGCACGGCGGCGCACAATGTCGTACTGCTTGGTGATGAGGGTCATCCTCTATCTACATTGGTTGACGACTCCCTTTAGAAAGCCACGAACAGAGGCGGGATTAAGATACAACAGAGTATTTACACCCTTATTTTTTACTCTTGACATCATATTGGAAATTCTTTGGACTAGGATTTTCGTCCACAACGATTCCACTTTTTTCTTTGTAACCATTTCTTTTTATTTATATTTTTTGAACTTGGAAGATACTTATTTTCCACAAGGCATTTGTTTTGTTTTCGAAAATCTGACTGAGCAAGCAATGGAGTTTGATCTCACTCAGCTCAAAGTCCATGCAATGGTTTGAACTCATTTTTATGCATACGAAATTGGTCAAGATGTACCCTTTAACTCGAGGCGTGAGCTTAAGCTCAACAGACTTGACTTGAGCAGTTGCTCAGTTTTTATGCACAAGGCCAATTGTTTTGACGTTTCATTTGATATCGAGCATTTTAGCAGATTGTGATTATTGTTCAGGACATTATACATTAATTTTTTATTCATGTCATGCAAGTGTAATTATTTAATTGTTCTGCAATTGGTACTTCACCTTTACCGCTTGTTTGTTTTGTTTACCGCTTGTTATGTTCTGTTTAGTGTCTCACCAAGCGATTTGGTGAAATCAACTTGACTATCCTAAGTCTTCTAAGGTAAAGCTCACAGTTGGTTCTTTTATAATTTCTGTCCGGTTTTGGAAACTCTAAGGTGGCCTCTAGATCCACAGCGTCACTTCTTGTCCGAGTTACAAACCGCTGTTACAAATCATTAGGTTAGTGTCAAGTAGATAATTTAAAAGTAACTCAACCAATTTCATCAGTGTCTGTACTCTCGCAGAAGGTGTGGTGCGCATTGGCATCACTGCCTATGATCAGGTGGGTTCTCATCTTCAAACAACGTTCCAGCAGGTCACGCATACAAGTCCTTGGAGTGTCTACTTTACGTTCCACAAATTGACTTGATGCGATTTTTGTACCCCTTTGTCAATGGAACTGATTATTAAACCCATTATTTGTGAAGTAGCGTGGCTTATTTCTTAAATAATTTTGTCAATTGTATCTTGTCTCTTTGAATAACGTCAGTTGTCATTCAACTTTGCCTTTGATTAATGAACACCGTCGATACTTTTTATCGTTTGGATCTACGAAATTCACACAAAGCGTGACAAAATTTGTATGCACATAAAAAATGAATCAAACATAATACTTTCCAATTAGTAAGCTTAAAAGTAAATTCACGCCGATTTATGCAAGAATAATAAACTGCGTCGACACAAAAGCTGAAAAAGTGCAGCGCCGAAAATTTCAAGTCAAAAAGGGCGTGTTTGAAAGCTATTATCGTTGTGCCTATAGATATGCTTTTCCGCATTGGTAAAAGTCGAAGTCATAAATATTGTATTTTTTTCATTGAGTAAATCGAATAATTCATGACGAATTTGCTCTGCCGAGTATCCGTTAATAAAGGTCAGCAAACATGCTGAGCAGAAAACAGCATTTTTCTATGCAATTCAAAATGTACAAGAGAGCCTTATTACTAATCAATTAAACGCTCAACAATAAAGCAAAAAAAATATTAAAACTAAAAACAATGATGTTGAAATTTAATTGTTAAAAAATAGTGTGTGATTGAGCTTAGCACTGAAGAGTTTGGGATTTGAAACGCGTATAGCGTTCCACAATGATTATGTGCTGATGTAAACTACTGCAAAAGCGGGCCAGGTTTATGCGGTCAGAAATTGAATTCCAGGAATGCTAGGTTTTCCGCATGTCCTCAGATATTATGTGGGCTACTTCTGATTTCTGCTCTGTCGTACTTCCCCATGTTGCCGTACGCTGTTACACACTATCTCGTGCCATTCCAACGCATCTAGCTTACGCCTAGTATGCTAGTCGCAATCCGCACTTCGAGTTGTGCATGTCTGGATGCTTTCTTAAAGGTTCTCATGTTTTATTATCCAATACGTGTCTAGGTTCGTGTGCCAAATATCGTCATCGTCGGGTGAGTTGTTGTTGGACATCCGAGGTTACGAAAATCGATTATTAGTCTGATAGAATGGGTGATTCGCCTCCCGCTACCAGTGCTTGGTGTTGGTGTCGACTACCGTCGCCAAGGATCAGCGCGTCCACAGATCTTGACGATTTTTTTTTGTTGTTATTTATTTATTTATTTTCTTTTTGCGCCGACAAAAGATTCCCACGCCCTTATCCGCCCACCGTCGGCGCTGAAACTACGACCTCTGAGACGGCAGCTGTACACATTTAGGGAGGCCAATGATTTAACTGTATGCCTTCCTGCTTGGGCCGAAGCCGTTGCGTTGGCAGCATGATATCAGAATAAAAGCAGTTACAACGAAAAAGCACACATTCAAGCAGTCAAATGATCACTTGATGCCTTACAGTCATGTAATGCGTGTAATACCAAAGATGTTCCACATAAAAAATAAAAGAAAGGCTATGTTGATTATTGTGAAAAACGTTAACGGAAGTGTGAAGATGAAAAAAATACATTATCATGTGTCTTTATATTGAACTGAAAATTTTAATAGTGAGTGCCTCGGTGGCCTAGTGAAAGTATACTGGCTGCCGACCACAGAGGCCGGATTTATGGTCATGGGTCGTGTTATCGTTAGGCGTGTGCTATAGTCATGGAAAACTTACGTTTAAATCCGCACTTTAGCTAAGCAAATTGATTGACTAGTTGACTAATCATGTGTGTATATGTGCGTATATGTAGACGAAAATATTGTTCAAAGGGGTTGGGTGCAGCCGCCACCACACACAACGTCGACGGCGATTAAGCGTCACTTCGTCTCGTGTACTCATTTGAGGCAAGTTAAAATTTGTTGTCTTGCAGGAACGGGCACACTATAACGTAGAACACACCCAAAAATTGTATTTAATTAAAAAGTTTTGTGAAATGCACTTAATTTGAGTTGTATGTGTATGCAAATGTGATTCTTTTTCATCGCCATCGTTGTGCTTATGCGCTGCAAGTAACAATCTGCAAAACAAATGGAATAAAAACAAAAGATATTTCAATAATTTAATGAAATTTTTTAACAACAATGCCTGCGACTACGATAATGGTTTTTATTTTTAATATGCAACCAGTACAAACATTGGGCGTCGTTGTGCTGCTTCGGCAATCAAAGCCAGGAAACACGTACTTGCAATATCGAAAAGTTTTAATATTACTGAGCTTTTCACCGTTGTCAGTCTGCCTGGCTGCCCACTACCTCTATGTCGGTGTTTCTGCCTACCTGAAACATCTGGATTACCTTATAAGCTTGTCATGACAATAATGACGATGATAACGATAAAGTCTTTTACGCAACGATGTTCATGCTGATGATGGGGATGATGTCCTACCGCAAATTGGAATCATATGACGTGCCAACAGTACAACAACAACAAAAACAGCACACACAACATTATCATTCACAGCTTACTGGCATCGTCGTTGGCCGCAGCTTTTATGCTGGTTCGCTAACGCACTCGGTTGGCGTTGTTTGTTAAAGCGCTCAAACACGTTGGCCACAAAGAGGTTTCAATTTGTTTCATGCCGCTGCCTTCTTTGTTTTTATTATTGTTGTTTTTATTCTTGAGGTTAAGTCAGACGTTGTGTCGCACCAAAGTTAGAACTTTAACTTAACTTTGTTTTTCTTCTCTATCGTTTTTGTTTGCTGCTATCGTCAGACGTTATCCAGCGAATTGTATCAAGCTAAAAAGTCACATGTTCACACATGCGAAAACATGGTCTTGATTACAAAGAAAAGAAAGAAAGAAGGAACATATATTCCTATATAGTATGTATTCCTCTCACTAAATTTTGTCGCGAGAAACAGACATAAAACACTGATATATTATTCAAAGCAGCGATCGTCAATAATAATAAGTAATAATTTATCAAGAATTCCAAAATAATTTATTTTAATAAAAAAAAAAATAAAAAAAATAAAATGTTATGGTTTTCCAAAGCAAACAAAAGTATAATTTAATAACTATTGCTTTATTCACTTATGAAAGCTAAGACCAAAGCACACAATTTCCAAAATAAATGAATTAGAAAATACACCCAATTTTACTTTTATGCAAATTGTTTTTATGCGATTTGGAAATTACGGGGTTTTCTTTGATTTGTCAACACGATTTTCAAGTCATAATAATAAAAACAACAAAAAGAGGAGGAGCACGCGCTTTTGTTATTATTTTTTTTTTTTTTTGAATAATGGTAATTCTACCTTTACTACCAGGCAAACAGCAAAACTACAAGTGTCCCATGTGAAAACGAAATCAAACCAGCAAAAACAAAGCGTGTGACATTTGTTTTTTTTTTTCTTTTTTGCCGAACATAAGGGAAGACAAAGAAAAAAGATATACCACTGCATTCACACACTCACCTTGAAACGTATTTTATTTGGTGACACAACCGAAAATTTGTGTTCTGTAGATATTGTGCGTGTATAAGATTGTATTGGTTTCTTGTTGCCGGTATCACTGGGAATATTTTTGTATGATTTTGTTTTGTGATCAAGTCTTCTTATTTTTCTGGCCGCCTGTTTTTTTCATTTCATCCATATAAAACGGCAAACGTTGTTTTGCCCACTCTTGTATGTGATGCCTTCAAAGAGAGTACGTGGACAACAGAGAGTATATGTTGCAAGCAACTCACAAACACAAAAATGAAGAAGAAGGTTAGCAGAATAACCAGAAAACGTACGAACCGTTTTTGCGCTTGGGCTGGCAGTGACTTTGCATAATAAGCAAGTTACATACTGAATATGTTTTACATCAAGAGCTCGTGATGCTAAGCACACTCACATATTGTTCTTTTTTTTTGTTCCGTTTCTTTTACACGAAGTGGTCGATTTTACGTGCGGCGAACGACGGCTGACGGATAGTGTGCGCTATATGGTTTCTCGCTCTTGATTGTTGTTGGCTGTGCTTTCGTTCTTGTAATTGCTCTTACTCAACATGCAGTTACCTGCTTGAGAACATTTGAATGTTTGTGCGAAGCAATGGGAGAGTCGAGAACGCAAAGCAGATCCGAAATAAGCTCAGCCTTCTCTCACAGCCTCATGCGCACATACATTACACATACCCAACACATACTCTGTTTCTATGGCAGCTAAAACCGATTTAACTCAACTGACTTAGTACACTTATTTTTTAATTGATTATGTTTTGTAGGTTCTTTATTTAAATAACAATTTGATGATGTAAGTTAATTTAATTCGAAATTGTGACGCTTCTGCTCGCGTTGGCGCTTGTCTTTCAAGTGCTTCTTATTTCGTCAAGCCAGCCGTTCTATATCATCTATCCCGTTCCATCTCACATTTAGCCGATGGTGAGAAAAATGTTTGGCCGGCCCACCTGTGCGTTCTTACCCAACATACTGCCCCGTTGAAAGCAGCATCGTTTCAGGGTAAAGGCGCAATCTTGTGTATTGGCCGTCGAAACGACCCGGTCGATGTTTGTAAGTCGTCTACTCTGACCTTGCCATCCGCTGCGGGGATGGCTCTTGTGACTTTTGCTAACATTCATTTCTGTGGCGGCAAGTTGTCATCATGAACTAACACTAATTGTCCCACCTTTACGTTAGGTTGCGAATGAAACCATTTTGTTCGTTGTTGCAGCTCGTGAATATAATTGCGTGACCATACCTTCCAAAACTGGTGCTTAAGGTACGTCACTTGCTGCCATCTAGTTAGTGAGGAAATACTGCGTCCTCTACAACTTCGTCGGGTACCGCCTTTAGTACATCGCCAATTAACAGATGTGCTGGCGTCAATGCTTCTCCATTGTTAGGGTCATCCGTAAGTGCAGTGATGGGGCGCGAGTTAAGGATCGCTTCAACCTTCTCCACAAGTGTTTGCAGCTCCTCGTACGACATGTTGGCCTGTGCAGCATTCTTCACCAACAGTAATTTAGCGGACTTCACTGACGCCTCCCACAAGCCGTCGAAGTGTGGAGCGCGAGGCGGAGTGAAATTAAAGTCGAATCCGGCGTGGTTACAGTAAGTTACTACTCCCTCGAGTGCATGTCGCGATAAGAAGGCGTCTCTGAGAGCCTTCATCTGGTTGTTTGCGCCCACAAAATTCGTTGCGTTGTCGCTTAAGATGTGCTGGGACAATCCGCGTCGACTCACAAACCTTTTAAGACACAATAAAAAAATATTTGTTGACGGATCCTATATAACTATATAACTCCTTCGCCTTTAAGGCGAAACAAACGAATTAAGCAATATATGTTTTATAAGGCTGCTTTCCTCTGATGCGGTAAGACGTGAAGAAAGGCCTATAAAAGTCAATGCAGGTGATGAGAAATGGCCTACTCGCTCGTAAACGGTTAGCTGGAAGATGACCCATCAGTTGACCCATCAAGCGAGGCTTGTAATGAAAACAATGGACGCAACTCCGAACAACCTTGCGGACCATCTCTCGAGCGTTGATGACCCAAACTTTTTGACGTAAGAGTGCCAGCAAAACCTTTGGTCCAGCATGAAGATGTATGCGATGTAGGTGCTCCAAGTATAGCTGAGTAAACTATGTCCTTTGTGTAGTAAGTAAGGAAAACAAACTTCATATGAGATATTAGCATTAATTAGACGGCCACCTACTCTAATGACTTCTACCACTTCGTCGCCAACCCCGACATTATCTATGAATGGAGTAAGTTTTTGCAAACTGGATTGAATTGACTTTCCTGAGCGAATGCAGTGCAGGTCATTGATGATATATGTATGTTAGATGGCTGCAACGATTCCAATAAAGGTGGCCTCCAATTCCTTTGCCGGTAGGTGAAGAATTCGCTCTGCTGTGTGCGATCTCTGAATTGGTTCTCTGTTAAACATGCGATATATATATGAAATGATGCGCAGAACACGCCAGTACGATGAATTAGCGCCGATAATATCTATAATTCTATGATCGTCTTAGTGGAGGTTGCTGTGCATGTCAAAGTAGTGGGCCGACGTGACTCTTCGTTTGTGACTGACGATGTTTGAATGATGTCAGTTACGGGCCAAGACTTCGACTCTTCAAGCAGAAACGTTGGACCCTGAAACCAAATTGAAGATGGAAGCTCCATTGCACTGCATCCGCGAGATACTATGTCTGCAGGATTTTGCTTCGACGGTACATGTCTCCATTCCATCTGGGTTGGGTTCTCTTGCAGCTCACTCACTCTGTTAGCCACAAAACTGTTTAGTGTTGAAGCGTGCATCTTGAGCCAATTAAGAACTATTTTTGAGTTCGTTCAGAAGTAGATCCGTCTTAAATATGGCTCAACCTTATGCTTGATGGATTGCCATACACGGCTAAGTAATAGTGCGGCACAAAGTTTCAACTGAGGTACCGATTGTGCTCGAATTGAAGCTACCTTTGATTTCGCAACCAATAAATTGACATCTACCCTTTTGTTTGGACGTGCTTCGTACGTACAAACAACAACCATACGCCCGCTGTGAGGCGTCCGCAAAACCATGCACCACACATACCGATGACACCCCATTAGGCAGCTCGTATACTTAAAATCGCCTTAATAATAATTATATACAGAATTATTTACAGAAATTATTTATTATTTACAGAAATCTTAAGATTAGGTACATAACAACTACAACATCACCAGCACAAACCGTTTTATACGTTCTTTCATTGTTTCTGCTCTGCTTCTTCTTCATTTTTGTGTTTGTGTTTGTGAGTTGCTTGCAAAACGTATAAGCATATACTCTCTATTGAGCACGCAATAAGTATTGCGCTCATCGGTCTGTTTTTCTTTTGTTTTTTTTTTTTATATATGTATATGAGGTTCCCTATGATTGGAGTAACAAAACTAGAGACAAATCTACGTATACAATTTTTCGTTCGCTGTTTACTCTCAAAGAGTATACATCATTAATAATAAGAATGTATTCTCTTTGAATACTCTTTCCTGCTTTGTGTGACTTTGTATACTTTTTAGTGTGACCCAATGAGCATGAAATATATTGTCTATATTGTTATACTCTTTGAACTATTTGATTTTATGCGTCATTGTTTTTTTAGCATCACTTCGTTGAAGCGACACTTGTTTTTTGGTCTTCACGTTTTCAAAATAGTTTTTTCGTTTTTATGTTCAATTGAATTCGATTTGCGCAACTAACATATAAAAATAAATATCACAATAAGTTAACAAACCCGTGATTTACAGCTTCCGTTCAACGACCAACAATATCAACAACAAAATGTACAACAAAAACTAAAACCAATTAATCACGTTCGAGTGACCTCAAATATTTGTATCAATCAGCATTTAAAATGCCACTCCCATTTAGCAAACGACAAACAACGAGACGTATTTATTTTTTGCGATTTTTGGGCAATCAAAGTTTTGACTATTTTTGTTAAAGTGCAATTTATTGTTATTGAAATTACAGCAATCGAAAAAAACTTTAAACAAAAAACAAAATATTTTTAAAAATATTTTTCGATAGCACGGGGCTGAGCATTAAGTTAATTATGCAACAATTTTTATTAGTTTTCTATGAAAGCATTTCAAATTGCACTAAGGCAATCTAAGGTGTTTAGTTTGAGACCACACTGTCGCCAATTGTGCCATTTAAGCCTGGCAGATTTGCATGACAGCAAGCCATGATATTCTTGATATTAAGGCAAATCGCAATCGCCCCCCATGCAGAAAAGCAAACACTAGTAAAGCAAATCAAAAAACAAAAACTAAAAGTAAGTATCCACAATTCCAATGCGAAAGACAAGCGTTGCCCCTATAAAAGTTGCCCGCGTGATTTACGAGTTCAGTGCATGAATTTTATAACGCGTTGATTTTAGAATATTTTATTGGTTTTTGATTTCGTTTTCCGTACTACTGGGGCACGAATGTATGTTGACCAGCCACGGTTGGTGAGGCGGCAAAAAGAGAATGAACCATAGGCCTGCCGTCTTCATCGCCATCGAAACAGCAATCAGCCCAGCATTGTCAGTCGGTCGCCGAGACTGGAGCCGCCACGACATTTTAATCAAAACCCAATCGAACGCACGCATGCGCAATAAAAGAAAAAAAAGGGAAAATGAAATCAAAGCCATAAAAACCGTTTATTCAAAGCGCACTATGCCGGTCTCTTACTTCATGTATGGGCTTGTACATATGTGTAACTGTGTGTGTGTATGCGCAACAAGTCTAAAATTCAGTTGAAGTTCACTTAAAGTCGTATATCACATACTACTTGATTTCCATGCAATGTATGTGGGTTTTTCTTCAGCAAACTTGATGAGAAATACGAAATTGGTAAGAAGTGGGCTTGGCCCCTTTTTATTCGGTCAAAATTCAGTGAACTGGTGATATTCGCGTGATTTGATTTTCGTCAGTCTATTTTGCTGAGTAAGGCGACCAGCAAGGGATTTGTATACCAAACTGAGGAAGTAACACTAAAAGATTAGTTTAAGCAGATATTCAATGCATCAGTTCAAATCCGATTTTATACCGATTTTATAATATTGTTTTCTGAAGCTAAATCTACTGCCTTTTTGTGAAAATTGTTACATTCACTCTAAAGGACAATGCTAAAGACAAAATTGGGCATTCCTATTTAGATGTTCCTATTTAAGACAAAGATTGAGAAACACATTTTATATAAAAACATGGGGGTCGATCAAGAAGTTCTTAGAAAAAGAGAAAAAAAAATTGTTGTTCTAATAACTAGAAAGAGATTATATTGAAAAATAAAAAAATGGTAATATAAGAAGTATCTGCGTTTTTTATCACTAGATGGTGTTGATACCCATATATTGTGCAGCACTAATCCAGTTGTGTCAACCGAACCCGTATTTGAAATATGCCGACAAACAGGGGTTTTTTGTCAAGACAGTTCTGTAATTCGTCTCTAGTGTAAAAAGTTATTTTGATTTAAAAAATAGTGAAATATCTCTAATCCTTTTTTTTTTTTACTAAAAAGGTAACACCAATGTAAAAATATGCCGAAAAATTTGTGCAGTTTTCGATGAGAGTGAGTGAGCGGCGGACCCAGTAGTGGTTAGCCCGACTCCGTTTCGGAAATTTCGATGTCACAGATGCACCTCGCTCTGGTCGGCCAGTCACTGTAAAAACCATTGAAACGTTTGAAGCGGTCGTCTGCTGCTCATAATTCGACCGGTTTTGTCTTTCTTTCTTTATGTAGTATTTAGATGGCGTCATTAGGATGTGTTGGTGTGGCCGTAAATATGAAACTCTATATTCCATAATCTTTACGCCCTCACAGTTGTATTATACATATTCGTTTCTTTTAAATAGATTGATTTTATCATCAAATTGCCGTGTCCTGTCTATCCCCCTTTTCTTATTCAATACTAAGAGTTAACTTCTGTGAGCAGTTCCTTGCGGACCTATAACACCTTCGTTGTGGAGAAGTTTAATACTTAAACCAAAGTAAAGGCAAATATTCTGTACCCTGAACCATGAGAATTCCCTCTGGAAAGTAAATTTTTCTAAAATGAATCCTTCTACTTCATTTGTTTAAGTCAACTTTGAATGAAAGAGACTACGATGTGTGTTCAAAAATTGACATTATTTTTCTGGACAAATATTAATTTATTTACCAATGACTACTGTGCTCCTTCAAAGTATTCCCCTCAGATATAATACACTTGTGCCGTCGGTTTTTCTAATCCGTGCAGCTCTTCTGATGTGCGCCTTTTGGTATGGCCTTTAGGTCTTCTTACGATGGGGTGTTTATTTCATCAATTGTGGCAGACCTTCTTTCAAGTTACATTTTTAGTTACAGTTTTGTTTTTGACCCAAAAATTATGACTCTTTGATTCATTTTTTATATTGCAACAAATCGCCTAAACACAAAAATAAAAAAAACGTGTAACCTTTATGCCTGTCAAAAAGAAAATAAAAATGAGAAGTGGATGACAATGACAGGGACCCGTGTATCATTATATCAATATAAAAAAATCAAAAATCGAGAGACGTAGAGAACCGTCGCCCTCATACAATAGGTTGAACACAGTCTGTCATCATTGGCATACACTTCTGTTAAATTTTCTCACAATATCATTTCGTAATTATAGAACGCTTGAGGGTTTATAAACCAACGTCCAAAATTGTTTTATTCAACTACGAAAGGAGCAATTTTCTTATACACAAAATTGTTGAAATTTCCATGTGGCCTGACTAAAAGAGCGTTCCCCTCGTATTTATGACGATTTAAATGCGAACATATTTGGCGTTATTAGCGTACAAAATGTTCGCGCATGTAGATTAAATTTGCTTGTCTTCAGGGGAGCAAGCGCACGATGGAATGAATGCGCAACTTTACTGCCACATGTGGCACAAATCTGTGGCGCATTACGACTCAAAAACCATGAAAACGTGCATACATCAAAGACAACGAGCAACAAGCGAGTTGTGTCTGCCAAAGAAGTATAGCAGAGTAGTTGTGTGATGCATGAAAAACTGCGAAAAGTAAACAGAGAAAACTATTTTCGTAGAAAATAAGAAGAAGACAATTGTGCGAAAAATAGATACACAAGCAAAATATCATAAAGAAAATGTAAAATTTGGGCGCGGCAGTTTTTGAGTTGAGGTGTCGCTCCTGCTGCAGCATTCACTTGGTGAGCTGGATTAGTTTATGAGTTATTGCAATGGCAATGAGTCGACTGCAACGACAATATTTGCGACATTGTTTGCAGATACATTTTCAATTCATGCGAATTAAGTAGCTACAGTGACAACTTTATTTAGAGGTTCATGCATAGTTTGGAACCCTTATTTTTCTAACCCTTGTTTTTATTGTTTTTCTTTTCAGAGCAATCAACAACGGCTACAAAAAATGACAATGCGCACAAAAGAGCCAAAAACCAGTGTAATAGCAAGTATCAAAAGCACATGCCAAGCGATGTGAAAATTAAAGGTATAATTAGCAATGGACAGGAGCAGCATCAACAGCGACAGCGAAAATACAATCCAATGCTTATCGATGGTCAATGTGCAAAGACAGCAATCGCTGTGCCTACTGAGGCAACGCCATCGCCAATTGGCCAGCCGTGCTACAAATCGGGATTAAGCGATCTACCTGTTGAGCAAGATGAAGCATTAGCAACAACACCAACAATAACATCACCACCAATACGCGGTTGTGCAACGATGCCACGCAGTCGCCGTCAACCGCTTGCGCCTTTGACAGCTGCCAGCAACGAAACCGAATGCAACAAATACGGAAGCAGCAACACACCAGCAGCAACAGCAGCAGCAGCATCAAGCGGTGTTGCTGTTGCCACTGCCACCATGACGGCTGATAAGAAATTCTTAGGCGCGAATATGAGCTTGAGTGCCGCTCATAAGCCGACATCGTCATCATCGTCGGTGCACAATGGCGATAAAGATGCAACAACAGCACAGCGTAAATTAGCCGCACTGGACAATCTGGATTTGGCGCATAGTTTCGACTTGATCGATGACGATGGCGAGGATCCTTACTATGCGCTTGAAGAGTATCTCGAACGAGTGAAGGTAGGTGCAAATACTGGTTTTTTCTATATTTTCGTCTAGTTTTGTTTTTCATATTTCAACACGACAACCCACAACCCACATTTTATTTCTCAATGCCTTTTGCTATTGATTGTAATTGAATCGCACAAATGTTGTCAATTAACCCGACGGACAAAATAAAAAATTATAAAGCAGAAAAAGGCCACACTTTGTTTGTGGGATATAAATGTCAACCATTGAATGATATCACACAGATGCATAAGATGTGCACTAGTCTATACCGATTGGTTTCCTTGCGTAATTTTTTTGTGTTCATAAAATATGTTAAGGTAATTTTTTGGACACCCTTCTAAATCCCTTCTATTTTCGACTTACTTTGCTCGTAAAATGATTTTTATATATTCAGTTTTGTAAGCTAACTAGCACCACACACATGTGAATTGGAAAGATACTAGGTCTTATACAATTAGTTGGCCCACGACATTCGGGCTTATACCACTAATCGCACTCTGAGTAAAAAGTATCAAGTTTCAAAGTAGGAGAGAAAAAAATTTGTTGGAAACTGGGACATACACAAGCTCAAAGTCGCGTGAAACCCACGAAAATTCGAAATGTACAAAACGCAAAGGTAAGCCGCACTGAAGTACCTCGAAAAATGCAAATTCGTACTTTCCATACTTTCTAATTCCTTCTATTAAAAAAAAAAAGTTCCCACACTCACACCATTTTCCAGCCTCCTGTATTTTTTTTATTTTTATTCTTTTTCATCCTTATTCAGTCCTCTTGGGACCATCTTTTTGTATATCCGAGGTTTGCTTTGGTTTGGAAAATCGATTGTTTGTCTGATAGTGTGCGTGATTGGCCATCCGCTAGTAGTCCTTCGTGTTGTGAGTGTCGACTGACGCCGCCAACGACCAACGCCTCCACAGAAGTTAGAGAGGGTCGTCTGCTGGTAGTGACGTGACGATTAAATTGCCGGTGAATTGGAAAGACTGAACCTTTCTCCGGCGGTTTGAACCCTCGAGTTCTGATGCGGCAACTGTAGTATACTTCCACTAGGCTACCGAATCGGCTAACCTCCTGTATTCTGACTCGGGTATTCTAAAGATGGAAAAGACTCTATATTTTCAAGAAGGGTTAATAAAGTGAAAAAAATATATAGTATTTATATTAATGTTGATCAAAGCCAATACACCAGAAAATCATTGGCGAATGTGAGCATCGTTAAGAGGAAACCGCAAGAAACTCATTCAAATCTCTATTAAAAAAATAATTACTGAAAGAAACGCATGACATTCAATCGAAATATACACAAATTTGCCTTACATTGACATCTCTGTATTCTACATAAATCGCTCCTAAACTCAGTGAAATACATCGAAGAATGCAAATATCAAAAACAACATAAGTAGATAAAAGTCATTTAAGCCTTCAGGCCGAAAGGAAAACGCTTGCTATGATAAAAGTCGCACTAAACGAACAAATGCATGGATTTCATAAAATTCGCAAGAATCTTTTCTTTTGTTTTTTTTTGTTTTTTTTTTTTGAATAAATCATAAACGCTCTGACTTAATGAGTGCCATCAGCTGAGTTTTTTGCTAGTTAGCTTCTGAGTTTGTCTCGCGGTTTAAAAGGCTTGAAAACAGCTCGTGGGCAATACAGCTCAAGACAACAAACCTTGCAACTAATACCTCAAGCCACTAATTTTCTGAGCTAAATTACAACTACCCGTTGGCAAAGTGTGTCTAATGATGACTACATTTGTCATAATGTAGCCTACGCAGTCTTACGCTTACTGTCTTTCTCTCTTTTTTCGAGTAATCTTTATTTTTTGTTTGTTATGAATAATGCACAACATAATAATGCATAGGCAAAAAAAAAAGAAAAAAATAACAGAAAAAAACGCGTGCACAATTTGGTACTGCAAATTATATTCACGCGCGTTGGTGGCCTAACCACGACGTCGCAACAATGCGCGTCGTTCCATGGCTGACCTATTTCTGCACAAAAGTTAACGAAGCGTTGAAGACAATTCTGTGGAAAAGCATCGTTGCTGTTATGCCCAATTTGTAGACTGCTCCCATCGTTCATAAGCCGCTTGAGTCGACATTGCTCACTCCCCAACGAAACGAGAAATAACTAAAAGGAAAAAAGTGTTGTCATCCACGGCTGCCACCGTCCTCAACTTGCAACCAGTCTGGCTTCTTCCATTCGCTTGCTCGCTCAGTTGCAAGAGAACTTTAAGTTCCTTCATCAATTAGAGTTTTCTTACTTAGTTTGTTCGTTAGCTTTATCTTTGATCACAACACTTTCCGTATGGATTTTTCTTTTTTGCTTCTACTTGTATTTATTTTGCCTTTTGCAATCAACTCTCCGTCCCAACTCTCTTAATGTTAGTAGACAACCACCTTAATTGCCACTCGTCAACAGTTTTGGTAAGCTAACATAACGCATCAATCAATCTCTTAACGCTAGTGTAGCGAAAACAACAACTTCAACAAAAACAACAAAAACAAAAGGAAAATAAAAACAAAAAAACAGGAAAATATCCGATTTATTAAGGAGGCTTCCATCACCTGAAATGTGAAGTGACGGTTTTAGCAAATTTTAATGCATAAAAAAGATAACCAAAAAAAAAACAGTATATATATATATATATATATTGGATTGGATATTGATTGGAAAAATGTTGCTTGAAAATTCTATACTTCGGTAATGCCTCATTAATGTGTGGCGAAGTAATCCTAGAAAACCTTAACTATCATCAGTGTACTATAACCGAAAGAGCTCTGTCATAATTTACGGTTTCAAATAAGGTTGTTAGATCTCGCGTATTTGAGAAGTTCATCTCTTGATCTGGATCTGCACTTTGATATCGCATCCAAAATCGGGCTTAGCGTAAAATTAAGAACAGAAATAAAATAAATACACAAAACACAAACATATAGCCTATCATCAAGGTTTTGAAAATCTTAACTTGTAAATAGAATAATAATGCCTTTTCGTTCTCTACTTGCGGACATAATTGGGACGGTTTTCACCAAAGTCTGATCCATGCTAAAATGTGAATAATTTGTGAAAGTCTTAAGGTTAATTAAAAGGTGTAAATTTTATTTTTCATTGATTATACTTTTGCCCTGCCGGTTTTCCATTGGAATACAACGTAGATGGCATGGATAACCCATGATTGACTAATGTTTTGCATCGGACTAACTACAACAATAAACAGCAAATGTCCGTTCTGAAAGGCGTACATTATCTACTGTATCTCACTAAGACCTATTGAAGCTTCACTTCTCTCATGAAGTCTAATAGGTTTTTCTTCTAATTACGATTTTTCTAACCCCAACCTAAAACTGCACGTCCACGCTGGTCGAAATCAATCTGTGCTCTTATCTCCATGTATTAGTAGAGCTGCGAAACTATTGATAGTGAAACCATTCGATAGCTTCGATAGTTTTGAGTTGTAACTAATGGTAGTATCGGATAAAATCGTTTATAGTTGAAATTCCTTAAAATTAATTAGCAAGGGAGCGTAACATTTCATTATAAAAAAACCTAAATTGTATATAAAAGCTCTCTCGCAAATCGTGCCATTATCTTCTTGTCAGTTCTTTCTAATCGCTTTACTGTTCTATCTTCGTGATTGGCGATTCTCCAACTTACATGCACACACTTTTAAAATATATATCCCAAGACATAGTGCGGTTGTGCGTTTTACCATCGATAGTCATGAATATAAAAATAATAAAAAATAAACTATATTTATTAAGTATTTGGGCCCATGTGCTGGCTGAGCCACAGCAATGACCACGTACAAAAAAAAAACCACAAAAAAAAAACCAAAAAGTAGCTTATCTGATATAATAAAGTGACTTAGGGAAAAACTTTTAATAATCATAGATCACAGTTGTTTGAACCCACGAAACGAACCAAAGGAACGAAAGCCAATTATTTTGCTGTTAATGAATGTGGGCGCTTCTTAGTTTTATTTAATCAAATGAAAGGAAAAAGAAAACAAGCAAACGAACCAATCGAGTCGGGTAAACAAACTGGCAACAGCTGCCTACCTACCTTACTGTGTGCCTACTCATTAAGTGAATTTGTGTGAAAGTTGAATTTCCCAAATTTGCAAATAAGAAGCAACATTTGCTATAAGCGGCAGCAAAACGTCAATTGTCAACGGCAAGTCAGGCAATAAAAGGTGGTATCGCGTTACTATTTTTGTCAACTTGCAAGCGCAACAAATGAACCAAATGAACAATCACAATATTGAAAAAGGAGTTGTCGCTGCAATTTTTTTGGTTTTTTTTTCCTCTCTTTATTTTCAGGTATCCGCCTGACTTGCCTACTCTGCGTTTGTTGTAGGCGCGTAAAAAGTACTGCAGCTGCAATAGTAAACGGAAATGACAACGGCAATGATGACGATGGCGATGACGAACAATAAACCAGAAATTTCGCCAAATGAAGTCAAAGTCGCAATCAACCACATGCAAAAAAAGTGTCATTGAAACATTTCAGTAACCAAATGAAAGTGAACCTCATTCAGTGGTGGTGGCAGCGGCTATAGCAACTGTTGTTGCTCTGTGAGTTTCACTCATAGTCACGCAATTTGATCAGGAAAACGACCAAAAAAATAATTTTAGCAGCGATCATAATTACAGACAGCAATTAAGCTGCTGTTGCTGCTGGTTGTCAGCGATTGTTGATTGTTGCCGTTATTGGCAACGCCGCAATACACCAAACGCTGACAATGTGTTGATTTTTTCCGGCACAGACTCAC
Source organism: Cacoxenus indagator (assembly GCA_035041755.1). Classification (NCBI taxonomy): domain Eukaryota; kingdom Metazoa; phylum Arthropoda; class Insecta; order Diptera; family Drosophilidae; genus Cacoxenus; species Cacoxenus indagator. The sequence goes on from JAWNKX010000067.1 coordinate 1,553,177, forward strand.
ACACCAAGGAATTCGTTACCAGAAAAAATTGCAATTGCAACTGCAACAGTTGCTGAAATATAACGCAGCACTTTTCTGTTGTCGTCGTTGAGTTGTTCGCCAATTTGCTGCACGCTGTGCTGTGCTACTGCTGCACCATCGACAACGTCATCGTCATTCATTGGTCAATGCCAGCAATGCTACAATTGAAGTGCGACTGACTTTCCATTTTGACAACTTCGACTGACTCCTGTGCCCGTGCCCGTGCCCGTGCCCAACCGTCAAATGAAAGTGACACAAAACGGCAACCGAACAAATATGTTGCTGACACTTTCGTTCAACCTTCCCTTGATGTTTCGGAGTCAATATTGCCATTAAGAGGAAAGGTAAAACAAACCGTTTGACGCGCTTGCGAAATGACATAAAATTTAATTTGCCCAATCTGTACGACATACTTGATTCATTTTCATTTGGATGTATATTTCTCCTTCGATTATTGTACTTTAAGCATGCGAAAAAGCTGTCGAAATCATGCTAAAAACTAAATTTCTGATTTTGATTTCACTTTTTATGAGCATGTCAAATCAGTAGAGTTCAATATGCCAATTAACGAATTCGTTGTGCTCTTCTCTTTATCTTTTTGACTCATTGTATCTATAATACCAGTATCTACCAGTATTTTAACAAAAAGCAACATGCAATGCTTGAGGTATGTACTTATTATACAGGAAAATTAAAGAAGATTGGAGAAGATAACGTTTTGTCTCATACAAAATTGTCCGAAGAACGGTACACAAGACTTTGTAGGCAAAGAGTAAATTAAGCTACAATGATTTTCGGGTTGGATGAAACTGATGCTAATACACGTCTATCATGCGCAAACTAGTCGACATTACACCAACAATTTCCAATTAACATAATGCACAATTTTCCCAATTTCCAATTAACTCCCAACAACAACACCGAAAGCGTTTTTTTTTTTAGAATATGTAAAATAAGCTGCATTGTGTAAATACTGTACTTTGCAGCCAAAATATACACTTCTTCATACGTTGACCTACAGGGCTAGATCTTCACCGCTCGTTCAACTCGTTACCTTTGGTATAACCAAGCGAACAATTCAACAACTCGTCGTTGAACTGAGACTCAGAAAAAACCCCAGCAGGCTTTGATGAGCCACGACATAGCATATTCGCTGCTTTATATTTGCTTCTTTTATTATTATTTTTATGTTTTATTTATTTATTTTTTTATTTTATTATCGTCGACTGAAGTTCACCTTCAATGGTCAATAGTTTTGTGTGTTTGATGATCGTCAAGCCAACTCGAACTCGTTCAAGTCAAACCAACTCGAATTGACTCAAATCGAGCAATTTTCCCGCCTTACTATGTCGATGTATTTGAGTGGTTTCGCTCTTAGTTTGTTGAACTTTGCGCGTGATTTAATCATAGGCAATGTCAGATATATGGAGATACACAATACGCATTTACCTGCCATAATAAAATTTGGTTGCTAACCATAGCCAGTCTGACATCGAAATGACTTTTAATTGTTCAAAAATAATGTATTAATTATCTAGTAACAGCGTTAATTATGTTATACTCCCTCATCTCAATGGTGGTTCTAGAAATTCGCAGATTGTGATCAACGTTCATCTCGCAAGTGCGCTTGCAACGCCTGCTGCTGGTTTTGTGACATACGTTGCAAATGTCGTCTGAAATAAATTAGCACATGATAATTAAAAAACCAGTCGCCGAAATTGGGTGGATCACAAAAGTTAAATTTTGAAAGCTAACTATGAGAATAAGGATTTAGCTTTTTTTAACCACTCGGAGTGGAACGGAAGAAGTAAAAAAAAAAGTTACAAAAAAATATATATTTTTTTAATACTTTCAATGTATTTACCTCCAAAGTTAATTCATTTTTCGGATCTTAAATCTTTAATGTACCTCCTTTGATTTTTCCGGGAAATTCGCCCTTTATTTCGTTATCGCAGAAAAACTTTTGGTATCAGATACTGTAATGTGTTTCGCAATATCGGCCAGATAAAGAAACACCTATTAACAACATTATTTTGTCAGACTACGCAGACATTTTCGATTCTATTCGATTATGAATATGGGTGATTGATTATATAGTGGTGGTGTGACATTTAATAAAACATTGCAAGTAGGCTGGTTCGAACTCCAATGAGTAATGTTCCAGAATTATTTGCAGTAATTTTTGCGGCGGTGTGAGCATTCTCCCCATATCACATTGGCCCTTGTAATGTGAATTTATAGGTGAAGTAAACAATGTGAATATAACACATCGACTGATAAGCTCCCGGCCTAATGAAGAAAAACAACTTTTTCGCTCAAATTAAATTTTATTCATCAACATAGTCTCCTTTAGAAGCGATACATATTTGCCCTCAAAATAGGCCTTTCTTTCGGTGATCACCCCCACATTCGAGTCACATCTCTTTCCGGCGAGCATTTTTTATGAGAATGCGGAAGCATTGCAAAGTGTAATTCGTGCAATTTGGCCATCATAGCCAATGACATGTGACAGTGCATTGTCTTGGTGAAAAATCACTTCCTTTCTTTCCATATGGGGTCTTATTAATATTAGGGGATATAAGAAGTATCCGCGTTTTTTATCATTAGATGGTGTTGATACCCATATAATCTGCAACACTAATGCGTCGACCAAACACGTATTTGCAAGGTGACGTTTCAAGATACAGTTTTTCTGCAGACAGCTCTGAATTTCGCCGGGAAATATTCAAACAAGCTATTCTCCGCTATTACTCAAACGATTTAAATTAAATTTTGAGAATGTATATGGTTGGGTCCCTAATCCCAACCAATTATAAGAATTTGTTTAACCTGATCGTCTCTCAACAATGTGACTATTTATTTTTATTTTGTTTGCCTATCCTGTTCTTATTTATTTCTTATTTATTAATAGTGTGTAAAAGAAGATGAAATCTTAATAACGAACGATGAAGCACAGCGACAGAAGAAAGCCGCAATGCCATTGGAAATATTAATAAATTTTTTTTTGTTGGATTTTTAAATCAATTGCATTTTTATTTGAATTACTACAGATACAAAAAGTTATGCGAGAGAGATCCTTTGTACTGCAATAAGAGAAAACTTTCGAACGTCGGTTAGAGTGCCCAGAATTGTAGAAATACTTCGATATTGAAGGTCGAACATGCTTGGAGTTTGTTTGGTGTGGATCATTTCTTATAATTCTTCCTTCGTTACCTCGAAATCATACGCTTGTGAGACATGAGAGTTTAAATTTCGAAATTGGCATAATCAGTGTCAATGTCATCGTCAACGCCGCCGTCATCGGCAGCAATGTGCGAAAATAATTGCATCCCTGGAGGCAATTGCAAATGCGTGAATGACGGGTCCCGTTGCCGGTTGCCCTTTGGCATTTGGTGTTGTTGCTGTTGCCATGGTCGGGAGCGTTGCCAGTGTAGCTGTCGCCAAAACAAATGTTCGGGTTCATTGTTGAATTTTCCCTGATGATGTGTTGTAAAAAATCGCAAGTTTTGTTGCACTTGCGGCGGCAACAGTTGACACTTTTGTCGCTCCTGCTGCTGTTGGTCTTGTCTACCGTAGTGTATTTGACGTTGCAGCTGTTTATAACGTAGTTGTTGCTGTTGTAATGCTTGCTCATGTTGTTGCTGTTGTTGTCGATGCAGATGTGAATTTGTTGACATTGATCTTGTCGAATGTAATCTATTAGCCGCAAGTCTATCGGCTGTTGTTGCTGAAAAGCTAACAGCAGAGCGACGCGTACGCTGATCTAGTCTCGCTGATGAATGGTTCATTGTTGTTGCCTCATCTGCTGCGGCGGTTGCTGCTACTGTCAATGTTGTAACTCCCGCTGACATTGATGGCTTGACTGATTGATCGTAACCATTAATTTTATGCGTTGACATTCTTTGTAGCCATTTATTGATGTTGTTGCTACTGCTGCCATCCTCGTTGTCGTCATCACTACGAACGATGCTGTTGATATCATTAGCGATATGTTTCTGCTGTTGCTGTTTCTGTCGTCGCACTATCTTCAATTTTCTCTTCGATTTTCCAAATATGCGTGGCAACTGTGTTGGTGCTATGTCATTCATCCATGTCAAGTGTCTGTCTTCGTCAGCAACATGCCGTCGTTTTCCAGCAACATCATTAAGTGCACGAACGCTTCTGATCCAGCTGCTGTTTGAATTGGCATCACGTCGTTTGCCACGATTCGGAAAAAATGGATCGTCAACATTGTGAATATCGCGTTGCTTCTTACCGCGATTCGGAAAGAAAGGATCGTTGAGTGTTTTGAAAATATCCACATTCTCCTTCTTGCCACGATTAGGATAGAAAAGATCGTCGTACTTGAAGATATCTGTGATTTTATCACGTTTGCCCCGATTTGGTACAAAAGTTTCGTAACGTTGTAGCAAAGCATTAAGATCGGGCGCGTTATGCTTGCGTCCGCGTGGTGGTATGAAGGGATCGTCCTCGTAGTTTTTATTATCTATAAAAGATAGAAGAAACCGAGATATATAGAGGTCGAAAGAGATGGAAATTTTGAGGTATTGTCTACTCGGGCAAGGCTTAAAGTTTCTTTGAAGTTTGGCACGTGATGATAAAATTTACAAAAATAAAACATCATCAGCCTCAAACAAATTTCACCTTTCCCCGCTATTAACAACCAACTGATGTACTCACTATACCCAACAACTTACCGCCTATTTGGAAGTCATCTTTGAGGTTTTCACGTCGAACGAATACGTATTGTGGTTCATCGACAATCAACGGCGGTTCCAGATGTCCAGACAAATTCAACTTTTTCCAGATGAACATGCCGGGATGATAAGTTGCTGTATCGTATTCGCTTAGATTCGCATAACTCTTATAGGGGTACAACAGCTCCATGGCCCAATGTAGAAATTTGATGAGATCTTGCTCGCCGCTGAGCAGCATAAACACTTCATTGTTAATGTCTTCATCGTAAACATCGTCACCAGCGTCGTTTATGTCGTCCGAATGTATGCCGCTCTCCTCCAAAATATCGTCGGTATTGTCAGCAGTGCTAGCGCCGTCGACAAACTCTTTGACACTGTCGCTTTCAGTTTTAACAGCGGACACTACATCCGCCAATTGTTGCAAACGACTCAATGATGCGTCTTTTCTTCTACAATGAATATATGAAAATCGTATGAAATTAAATAATGTTGGTTATAACAGGCTGGCGGCTCTACTCTTTACCTAAGGATTGATGTGAACTTGGGAATTCAATAGTTTTTATGCATTTTATGTGGGCGGTTTGGGGTTTCAATTACAGATCGGAGTGTTTCTTTTTTCAATTGTTTTTTTTTTTTTCATTTCGTAGAACTCGTATTTTTCTGTATTGACAGCAACACTGGCGAACAAAATCTTTATTTCCTGCATGTCTGCTGGATTTGTTTTTTTGTGTGGGTTGTTCTTGTCTACTCGCTTTCAGTAAGGAGAATTATGGGTGCAAAATAAGAGTGATAGAAAAACAAAGTTGTATTTATTGAGCAGCATTTGCTTATTGATAAACTGCGCCCCACGCCTTATCATTGATATTCCGAAAAAAAGAATTTCTTTATAGTCACAATAATACAAGCAATGTCTGTGTGAGCAGAATTTTTACTTATCGGCTGCCCCATTCCAGCATTGGCAAATAATTATTAAACCTCTATAATAACGGCACTAAAGTGCAAATTTGACTCGGACAACTGTGTAGGGCAACCTTATTGATAAGCCCAGTGTGTGTGACTTTGGCATACTAATGAGTTGTGGCACGCTCATTGTGTAACCTTATAAAGGCAACGTTGTATGATTTATTATAAGCCAAACGAGTTAGTTACTTAAAATCACCCAAAAATAGCTGTTTTAACATGTTTTATTATAGTAAATAATAAAATAAATAAAATAACATCGATATAAATATTAAATTCTTGTGAAAATCATCTTACGGAAAAAGTATTTAACGTCTTAGTGGTAAGTGTGGAATAGAGCTAATTTTTTGATACTGATTAGATTAGAAATTTTTAATTCTTATTAAGTCGATATCTCATATTTAAACCACACATAATATTAAGTTTGCAAGCACAAAAATGGGCCAAACCATGTCTTTTTTTGTGAGTGTGGGTGTGAACGCAAACTCGTGAGAGAGCGTCAATTCAGGGAAGAGTATGAGTGCACAAACGCTGTTCCACCTGAAAAAATCGGAATGCCCCAAAAAACAAAAGGTTTTAAATGAGTCAATAAAAATCATCTAAAATTATTTTTCTTAATTTAAAAAAATGTTACTTAAATCTATATTAATAAAAATTTCGTCAACATTGTGAATATCGCGTTGCTTCTTACCGCGATTCGGAAAGAAAGGATCGTTGAGTGTTTTGAAAATATCCACATTCTCCTTCTTGCCACGATTAGGATAGAAAAGATCGTCGTACTTGAAGATATCTGTGATTTTATCACGTTTGCCCCGATTTGGTACAAAAGTTTCGTAACGTTGTAGCAAAGCATTAAGATCGGGCGCGTTATGCTTGCGTCCGCGTGGTGGTATGAAGGGATCGTCCTCGTAGTTTTTATTATCTATAAAAGATAGAAGAAACCGAGATATATAGAGGTCGAAAGAGATGGAAATTTTGAGGTATTGTCTACTCGGGCAAGGCTTAAAGTTTCTTTGAAGTTTGGCACGTGATGATAAAATTTACAAAAATAAAACATCATCAGCCTCAAACAAATTTCACCTTTCCCCGCTATTAACAACCAACTGATGTACTCACTATACCCAACAACTTACCGCCTATTTGGAAGTCATCTTTGAGGTTTTCACGTCGAACGAATACGTATTGTGGTTCATCGACAATCAACGGCGGTTCCAGATGTCCAGACAAATTCAACTTTTTCCAGATGAACATGCCGGGATGATAAGTTGCTGTATCGTATTCGCTTAGATTCGCATAACTCTTATAGGGGTACAACAGCTCCATGGCCCAATGTAGAAATTTGATGAGATCTTGCTCGCCGCTGAGCAGCATAAACACTTCATTGTTAATGTCTTCATCGTAAACATCGTCACCAGCGTCGTTTATGTCGTCCGAATGTATGCCGCTCTCCTCCAAAATATCGTCGGTATTGTCAGCAGTGCTAGCGCCGTCGACAAACTCTTTGACACTGTCGCTTTCAGTTTTAACAGCGGACACTACATCCGCCAATTGTTGCAAACGACTCAATGATGCGTCTTTTCTTCTACAATGAATATATGAAAATCGTATGAAATTAAATAATGTTGGTTATAACAGGCTGGCGGCTCTACTCTTTACCTAAGGATTGATGTGAACTTGGGAATTCAATAGTTTTTATGCATTTTATGTGGGCGGTTTGGGGTTTCAATTACAGATCGGAGTGTTTCTTTTTTCAATTGTTTTTTTTTTTTTCATTTCGTAGAACTCGTATTTTTCTGTATTGACAGCAACACTGGCGAACAAAATCTTTATTTCCTGCATGTCTGCTGGATTTGTTTTTTTGTGTGGGTTGTTCTTGTCTACTCGCTTTCAGTAAGGAGAATTATGGGTGCAAAATAAGAGTGATAGAAAAACAAAGTTGTATTTATTGAGCAGCATTTGCTTATTGATAAACTGCGCCCCACGCCTTATCATTGATATTCCGAAAAAAAGAATTTCTTTATAGTCACAATAATACAAGCAATGTCTGTGTGAGCAGAATTTTTACTTATCGGCTGCCCCATTCCAGCATTGGCAAATAATTATTAAACCTCTATAATAACGGCACTAAAGTGCAAATTTGACTCGGACAACTGTGTAGGGCAACCTTATTGATAAGCCCAGTGTGTGTGACTTTGGCATACTAATGAGTTGTGGCACGCTCATTGTGTAACCTTATAAAGGCAACGTTGTATGATTTATTATAAGCCAAACGAGTTAGTTACTTAAAATCACCCAAAAATAGCTGTTTTAACATGTTTTATTATAGTAAATAATAAAATAAATAAAATAACATCGATATAAATATTAAATTCTTGTGAAAATCATCTTACGGAAAAAGTATTTAACGTCTTAGTGGTAAGTGTGGAATAGAGCTAATTTTTTGATACTGATTAGATTAGAAATTTTTAATTCTTATTAAGTCGATATCTCATATTTAAACCACACATAATATTAAGTTTGCAAGCACAAAAATGGGCCAAACCATGTCTTTTTTTGTGAGTGTGGGTGTGAACGCAAACTCGTGAGAGAGCGTCAATTCAGGGAAGAGTATGAGTGCACAAACGCTGTTCCACCTGAAAAAATCGGAATGCCCCAAAAACAAAAGGTTTTAAATGAGTCAATAAAAATCATCTAAAATTATTTTTCTTAATTTAAAAAAATGTTACTTAAATCTATATTAATAAAAATTTAAATGCTAAATGTTTAGGCACTAGGATCTCCGAAAGTTGTTCACTGATTGCGTTAAAAATTTTACAGAACGCTTCTATTCGAATACGAGAACAAGAATTTTAATTTTTTTTATTTTATATTTTAACGATAATATACTTTTTTTAGTATTTATTAAAAAAACTGCAGCATCAAACATAAAACATATAATAAAAATTCAATAATTTAGTGCGAGAATACACCAAGAAGAAGTGTTGGAAGAAAAGAGAATTTTATTTACACATCAAAATTTGTTGATAGGATTGAAGAATTCGTCTGACCAAGAGATTAACATTTTTTTGACATGGATGCAAATACAAACAGCATGAAATATATTGTGTACTAGATTGAGCCACTGCAACGCGTGGCCTGGTACGCTAGTTAAAAATATATTCATAGTTCATTTTATATTGTCATTTCCTTCAGTTGAATATATTTTTTAACAATAAAAAAGAAACTTCCATAATTTACATTTAAAACTGAACGTCTAATGCTCGTCTCAAAGTACATGACGTTTATTTTTATTTTATTTATTTATAGTTATTTATATATATATATATATTTTTTTTTGCATTAAATGAGAGAGTGTGAGAGTGAACAATTGTAATACATTTCGTAGCATTCAATTTTAATTTTGTAACATGCGATAATTTAAAAAATAGTAATTCCCCAAGAAGGATAATTCGCTGATTATATTAGCAAAATATTTCGCGGGTTTTATCATTGGTTCGCATGTTTTAAAAACAGTCTGTGATACGGTGATAGGATGATATAGCACTATTATAATTTATGTATGCAAAGTGGTGTCCAAAAGCAAAATATCATATTGAGTTACTGAATGGCGAAGGCTTGGAAAATTACTTTTCGCATATTTGTGTCCGTCTTTTGATGAAATTTTCACGACGAAGGGTTGTGTACAAATTGAATTGGTCTAAATTCTTGTAATACATTTTGGGGCAAACTAAACAAAATTTCAGTTGCCGTTAATATCTTCATTGTATACAACAAAATGTTATAATTTCGATATACACGAGGTTAACATCCGTGAAATACTACGTATGCATATTCAAGGTACAGAACAACTATAAACTGGTGAATCGCAAACTTTCGATATGAACTGATATTTGTATATCAAATATTATTATATATATTATTATTATATTATTGTAATACCTTTTTAAATAATTTATGTGTACATATGATACTGCGCAATTTGTTACGATATATTTGATTAATGAAATGGGCGTCTTTTAGTTGAAAGACTATAATATTTTGAACATAATGTGGTCTTACACGTATATTACAAAAGTACTATTATCGAATGCCTACGAAGTAATGTGCACTTAATAAAAAATATGAAACTATTTTTTGTATTTGCTTTCAACATGTTTTCGCGCTAACGAACCCCCACTGCTTTTCCATAACGAGTTGTTTTTCCAGTTAATCACGCCTTTGTTAATTGTTTACCAAATGCCTTTCGCAACTACAGCAATAAAAGTCATTTAAGTGAGTTCGTATTTTATTTTTCAATTTATTTAATAAAGAAATTTGATTTGATAACAGCGCATTAAGCGGAAAACACACATTCGGGCGTTTTGCAATAATTAATCAAAATATGTTTTAACCCAGCAACAAATACACACATGCAAGGTGTGATCCAAAAATAATCGAATGGTACATATTTCTTTTTTCGAACGCAGTTCACTTCATGCTAGTCGATTCACAGGTTAAATTATAATAGGTAGAAATTTTGCGGAGACTTACGAATTGTGAAAAAGGTTTTATGGTGATGATTGTATGAGTCGTACTCAAGTTTATACATAGTTTACATGATTTTAAAGCGGCCGTGATCATTTAAATGAATGAATAACTGGATGACCAGAAGCATCAAATCGTGCTAAGTTAGTGAAAAAAGTACGTGAAATAATCGCTATCGATGCTAATTTCATTGTAAGAATGCCTACGGAAGAATTTGTTTCATCTTAGTGTGCCATTCAAGCTGAAGTGATACAGATGCTAAAGGATATCCCAAAAACATGTATAAATAAATTGGTTGAAAGTATGGTTCGGTGGTCAGATGAAGTGAATGTATATATATTTATACATATATTCTATTATCATCAATTAAAAAGTGAATTCTCTGTCTTTTACGAGTATATGCCATTTTTGTGGCAATGAATGCGCTGACAGCTTATAATTTATAAAATAAAGAAAACTGACAAATTTGTGATATGAACGGAAATGAATTTTTTGGTGTTGTTGCTTTATTTTTATTTATTTTTATTTAAGTAACATTTTACGCCCATTAATTGATTTTGCATGTTCATACAGACAGCTTTGGCAGCTTAAACGGACGCGATTGCCTTTATTTATTTTTTTGTTGTGGTTTCTTATGTATATAATTTTTATTTTGCTTTTTTATGATTGGCCGCTTTGCGATTTTTCGCTGGCGTTATGCAATTTTATTTTATTTAATAAAGGTTTTGAAAGAATTAATCTTATCGCGATTTACACACCCGCCTGTATGGGACTGAAAGGTGGAACGACTTCGACAAATATATAAATTGCGCTAAAGGTCGCACTGAAGGAAGTAGGCCTGACTGTCTGGCCGACTTCCCACTGACACCGTTTATCATTTTTGAGTTGCACACTTTCACCGCAACCTTGAGCAGCAGCATGCGTTGCCCGAAGCCAAAATGCAACCCTTTTCAAATGTTGTGAAACCACAAGCGACAACAACAACAAAATGAGATTGTTTCACACCTACCTGGCTGCTTGCATGGTGCGCCGATAATACTCCGATGGACAGTTTTTTGTCGACTGACAGTGTGTTGACCAATACTCGAAGGGCGTAAAATACTTGAGCGTGTCGAGGGCACGAATCCGTGGTGTAATTTCCTTTGGCATAGATTGTTTTCCGCCAGGGCCGTCGTCGCCGTAGTCTTTGCTATCGGCAACAACCACACCATCGCCAAACGACCAATCCAAGTTAACAATGTCAGTTGGTGCGGCAATATTCGCTTCGTCAGCGATGTCGTCATAGTTGGGTGTATGCACTGGATCTAGATTATACTCCTTCAGCAGCTCTCGGTTAAAATCTGGCATATTGGCATTATGTGGAACTTGCTGTTCTAATTGTCGTTTGTTATTACCGTTATTGTTGCTTGTTGGATTTTTGAGTATTGTCTTCTGCAAGAATAGCGCTTTGTTGCTACTACTTGGCAATATTTCTCCTTTCAAGCGTCTATCGCCGCTTGTTGTAAGGCCGCCATACGTTAAGTGACGAGCATCCTTTTTCCAACGCAACTTTTGTTGCTGCCGCTGTTGCTGTTCGAGCGCTTGTTGTTGTTGCCTCAAGGCCACTGTATCGCTGATAAGCGATGGTGGAAAAGATAAAACGAGGCTGCTGAAGTTGCAATAAATCGCCAGGCAAGCACAGAAGAGCGAGCCAAGCGTGAGCCTCATGGTGATCGCCTACTACGGTTGCTCCGCTTGTTGCTGATGCAAAAGCGAGATTTCACGTCTGCACGCCTCACGCTGCGGCGTCTTTGTCGGCGGCAACGTCAGCGGCAGGTGTGCTTGTTGTTGTTTTTTAAAATTTTAAGTTTCACTGAGCCAAATTTGCAAACTTGGCTCTTTAAGCCAATTGTAACTGCTTGAGGTTTTGCTTTTGTCCTTGGTCGTAGCACGCCGATGCCGCGCACTACCACAAAGAATCACGTTCGTTTTTGTTTCGAAACTGAGGATTTGTCGTGAGCAACATGTCGCTTTTATAGCACCAGCATTATTCCCAGTTTTGGGAATACACTGTTGACTTGACCAGAGTATACGGTACGTACGGGACCACCCAACTGTACGGACCCATGGTCATGAGAGGCCTGCCAACAATGTTTGTATTGTGCGTCTGACCGTGAAATTAAAAACTTATATTGCATTTCTCTGTGTGTGGGCGTCCGTGCGTTACGTATGTCATACAGTAGCATATCCTAGAGACATTTTTCTAATATTGTGCAACAACAAAACCGCCATTCCACAATGAACTGCAGCAAAAAGTAAATTAGTCCAAGCAACACCCTGCCAAAGCACTTCTCCTTTGCGCTAAAATCAAAAATAGCAACAACAAAAACTTGAGAAAAGAGCTGCCAACGCGTCCATCAAATAGCGATAAAGTCACGGCTACAGTTCGGTGTAGCAGCCAACACAATGCCGTCACTCGATTGGCGCTTTCTTTGAATGACTCTGTAGCACCATTCCCAAGCCTACGATAGACCAAATTCGATTGCAATAGTCGAACACGTCCGCCTGGTGGTTGCCGCAACATTTGAAAATTTATTACCTGCTAATGTTCGATCGCATTTGTGTGTGGTTGGTAACGCTGCAACACACAGCTGCTGCCTGCCACTGCGGTTGTTCTTGTCCACTGTCTGCAATTGTTGCACGTTCTGTACTGTCTGGTCTCAACTGCCTGCCGCAAAGCACAATTGTTGAATAATGAGCTCGCCACGTTATTAATGCCAGAACCGCTTTTAAACAACCTTCGGTCGCTAGCTCGTTCCACGTCTAAGCCACGATTTTAATTAAGTAATTCGTTCTTAGAACCAGGTATCTAGAGCCCAGAAAAAGTTTGTCCCTTTAGATAGTTTGCCCTCTGGGAGGCACTTCTTTGAGATCATTGATCTTCGCACAACGTAGGGTCGCACTTGGGCTTTGTATCTTTTGTGGACTACTCGGTTGGTTTGTTTCTCGTCATTGTTGTTGTTTTAATCTAAATAACAAATTGCTTCATTTCAATTTATTTGCATTTGGGTTTTGTATGCTTTCAGCTTTCTGCTCATGTCGTGCTTTTGTTGTTGTCGCTTCAGCTTTGCGTTGTTCTTGTTTGTTGGTTGTTGTTCGTGATGAAAATCGTCGCCCGTAAACGTGGCAAAAAAAAGAAGTTGTAGTCGTGTTCTAATTTATTTGTCTTTGATTGTACTTTCAGTCCGTGCATGAGACGTTGTCGTCGCATTCTTTTTTATATTTTTATTTATTTATTTATTTACTTTTGGTCTTTATTTTGGTATGAGAAAATCCATTCTTCTACTATTCCACAACTCGCGACAAGATTCTTTCTGTTCTTGACTTAAATGGTGACATATATCATAGTAACCCCACACGAATGAAATGGGAATTCTTTTTATGTCCAGGAGCATTGAAATAAGTCTACAAAAAACTCGTAAACCGTCATTTATCTTCGTATGTGGTGATCAGTCAACTTCAAACTTACATTTGGATTCTTTTAGTGGTTTTGTGTTTGCTTCTGCTGATTTCAAACGACTACACCTTTCCTTAGGAGGTTGTTGCCCTTCTCAAAATAACGTCTACACCTTTTGATCATATTTAAAAATATTTCATAATTTTTGCTCAACATACACATATTAGTTATTATTATTCTCTTTGTCACGCATAAAATTTGACTTATGTCAAGAACCAAGACATAAGTCAAATGGTATGGTATGGTCAAGAAGGTATGGAAATTAGCATTAAATGAGGGTTGTCTGGCAGATGACAATAATAAGCGTGTCGCCAAAGTACTCCTAATACAGCAAGGAAATATACAGTACTTTAATAGATGTTAACGCGTTACACTGTATGATAGGTCATGGTAAAACGGTACGGGGGACCAACTTCTAGACAATGCCTACTTTACATAACTACTTGAGCTTTTCTCATGAGAGAACGACATTCTACACGGTATTCACGTACTCCGTACTCCGAACCATTCTCATGCACAAAGTGTAAGTTACCATCAAAATGAACCTGTCCCTTCTCCAAGGCTGGGCATCCATCAAAAACCAAGCTAACCTAGCAAACAAACTGACAACGAAGTTTGGCTTAAGAGTTTGAAGAACTTTCATAATTGTATTCCAAACGTTCATATCTCGTCACATTACCATCAAATTGTAATTTCTTTATTACGCCAATCTCAGTTGTTGCCTAAAGGACATGTGCATCTCAGTATCACAGGTAGTTCGCTTTCTTAAGTACAAATGGACTAATTATCTGTTCACAAATTGAGAAACTTCTTCGATAACTAATTATATAATTCGTTTGTGCGACTGCACTCATCGTTAGTTGAAGTTACGTTACCACAAGTAGTTTTACAATGAAATCCTTATTGTAAAAGTATATTTCATCAAATTTATAAGTGGTGCTGGAAAGAAGTCAAATAGTATGTAGCTATGAATATGTTAGTACAACATAATCTTGGCGTTTAGTACCGAAACTTTAAAGGATTGCAAATTTAATAATACATACTGCGTCGCAGTAGGCTGTTACATCGTATCTGAACCCCAAACTCGTCAAATTCAACTTTTTCCGCTTTTCCGGTCTCAATGGATCGCTGTTGTTCGGTTTCTCTACAAGCACTTATTACGCTGTTCATCAGTCTTATTGACCAGACGACCTTATTAACTAAATAAATAAATATTTCATGGAAAATAACCAAGTGTTTTCAGTTACAAAGATTTGCCTGAAACATGGGGTGTTGTAATTAGATGGAATTTTCCAACTTTCCCAATAGACTTTTGCACCAAACTTCACAGTTACTGTCCAGACAATTCTAGAGTTTCTCTTAAAATTTTATCAAAATCAGCGGTTACGGAGTTTATAGGGACCATACGTACCGACATACATACATACTTCGACTTTATATATATATATATATATATATATATAATCAGAGGCAAGAAAACCTAAGTATGTTCGTCTTACATAAGAAGGCGATATATTCTAAACTTAAGCAAGCAACACACACACACACACACATACACAAACAAATCACAGCCAACTAAAGAAAAAAGTATGTTACTCTTTTAATTGCAGCATGAAATCAACGAAGTTTTTGAATTGCGTAAAGCGCAACGAATTCAGCAGCAACAACTCGAGGTGCCCCCAGTTGTCACAGAGCCGGCGTCTGGTGATGAATTGTCTCGTTCCACGGAATCAGATATCGACTCAGTCAGTGCAACGACGAGCAAATTGCCAACCGAGGGCGAAAAAGTCGACAAAAAATCGTCGGTGACAACGACCAAACTTAGGGCTTTGCCACCGCCACAGCTTACGACAATTGGACTCAACGACAACGATGATAGCACTGAGCCAGCGTCCGATGTTAATATTTGGGCAAACAAATTCCTGCGAGATTTAGACAACCTGATGTCATCATCAGATAATGCACAGTGTGCATCGGCGTCATCATCACCAACATCACGAACATCGCCGATGCTACTCTCGGCCGCAGCAAAGGCAGCGATACAAAGTCGTTATGGCAAAGGCTGCGTTAACCATAACATTAGCAGCGGCAGTAGTGAACAAGATCAGCAACAGACTGGACTCGTTTTGAAACCAGAGAAACATGTAAGTAAACACAACCACACTCAGATATTAAGACCGCTTATGACACGCGAACTGAGATACTCAGATACTTCATGCGCAATGCCGCTCAAAACTTTACGTTCTTTTGGGGGGGGGGGGGGGGGCGTATATCATTAGAAATTCCGAAGTACATAATCTATTGTTTGTTGAATGTAAGTAATTTCAACACCATTATCATCAACATCGTTTATGTAGGTTAGGTGCCAACCGCGCTCTTGCTTAGTTAAAACAGAGGTATTTAATCTCCATCCAAACAATGCTGTCAACACATTTTTTCCATTCATACAATGAACTCCCCCAACGGATTCCACGCCAAAAGAAAAAAATGAACACATTTCAAACTACCCCACTTCAACTTCTACCCACTAAGAGCGCTAAGAATGCCCAAAATATGAACGAAGTATAGAAGTCAGAGCGATTGTCTTTTAAGCACAGGGTGCACCATATTAGAGGAACTCATTTATTTAAAAAAAAAAACATGAAAGAAACAATGTTTGTACTCTACAAGTTAGAGATAATATTATAATAATATTTTGATATTTTTCTCGAATTTTAAGCTCGAATGGCTTAATGTGCTAATTTTTCAGCATTTCCCATTGTATTTGTCAATATTTCGTACTATATGGCGGCTTTTTTGTGGATGTGAGCCTTAAGCACGTCTAGGGTCCTTGGCTTGTTGAAGTAAGCCTTTGACTTAAAGTAGCTCCAGGGTTAAAAATCCAGTAATCTAAATTTTTATAGCAAGCGACAGGGGAACAATGGCTTCAATAAATCGATTGTGGCACGGGCTGTGTTAGGTGGTGCACCGTCTTGTTTAAGTAGAATTTTATTATCTCTCCATAGCAAAAATCTCCTGAGATTGGCGCTTTAAAAACGTGCTGTCATTAGTCGCTCAGATGTGTCTTGTCAAAGTTATAGTGTTACCATGTGGGTCCACCTAATATGGCCCACACTGTGTACAAGTGATTGCTGCTACTACATGTTCTCCACAACGATTAATAACAAAGTTCGGAATGCGATGCGATCAGCCACAGCGTGGTACAATTTGACGTACGCATCCAAAAATAGTGCTTTAGTTTTCATGGTGGCATTTGTATCAGCAATTTCGATTATAATGACGATAGCAAAAGCTATAATAATATAGTATTGTGTACCACTTGAGCGTTCGACTTTGAACTTTAGCGTAGATAAATTCTTATTTGTCAAATTATAATATTTTAACATTTCCACAGTAGATACTTAATTTTTTCGGGTCTTTAGGTCAGCATATGTCCAGTGCATTATATGAATAGCACAGGTCGAATATCTCGTCGAGTGAGATGAGTTGTATGGAATAACAGAATGGTGAATAAAATTTTTTTATTCTCTTCTGTAATAACTCGTCCGTGTTATTAAATTTTAAAGAAAGTTTTCTCTATATAATTTAATATCTTTAAAACGCAAATATTTTTTAATGAATGAAATTTATAGATAAATAAATAGAAAAAACAAATAGATCCGGTTTGATGCAAACACCTGTCATAAAAAATAAGCCGATTCGGTCTACAAAAAAGTTCAACTAATTACAAAGGTCCAATAAAAAAAGTCAATCTAACAAATTAGAAATTTTTTAAAAGTCAGTATCGCCCAATTGGATCATTTTGGATTTTGGTGTATCATCTATTGTAATTGAAATGGAAAAAATAGATCCATTGTATAATACCACTTTAAATTTCGAACCTAAACGCTGTTGATAATGATAGTAATTGGTTTGTTTTATGGCATGCAACTTTTGATCACAATGAGCGGGCACTGAATCGCACATAATATGCAGTTTTTTTAGCCGAAAGTGTTTAGGTTAAAATCGCTCTATATTTTTACCATGTTATAACCTATTTACAGAATTCAGCGGAATCACGGAATCGAATCTTGCTGTTCACATTGCCGATTTCAAATCATGATCAGCTGTTCATTGTTTTGGTTGTATGCACGTTGACAAATTGTGACAAGTGAAAAAAATGAAAAATTGCGAATTGTGGAAAAAATAGATATATTAGAAGCATTTATAATGTGTACAAACGTGTTTTCGGACTTAATTGGACTTATTTTTAGAAAAAAAATTATTTTTAATTACCTTTTTTTTTGTGCCATGATCAGCTATGTATTGTTTTGGCTCACAAAAAACAAGAAGAAGACTGTTGAGAATGGCAATATCCGACTAAAAACTTTGCAACACTGTCAGAAATCGGCAGCCCTGTTTCGAATCGTTGTCGAATCCATTTATGGATTCCGGCAGACAGACTTTGTTTTGCCTCAGAACGTAAAGTTGTCCGTGTAAAATTTTCCTTCTTCAGAGCATTTTAAACAACATTGTACACAGCACAAATTCTTAAAATCGGCTCAGTATTTGTGCGCGAAATAAAAGCAAGTCTAGAGAATGAAAACAGCATCACCTAGTATATCCAAAAATCCCTATCTGGGATGACGGACCCAACCATACACATTCCCCAAATTTCATTGAAAATGTTTGGGTATGTTCGGAGATTAACTTGTTTGGACATGGTGTCACTTGATTTTTTATATATTAAGAAGAAGAAGATATGTGAGAAATCAAGTCATCTTCATCGGCTTGCCCGATCATATATATATATATATATATATATATATATATATATATATATATAAAATATATTATATATATTAAAATTATAAACAGGTAATGTTTGATTGGATGTTAGAGGTAGTCTTCGAAACTACTTATTAGACTTTAAAAATTCTTTCATCAGTAGAATGGTACATTGTCACTGTGTGTCATGGGCTATGCCCATATTTCATTTTATAGTTTTTCCAAAACCACTGCAAGACCAAGCACAAAAAGTTGTGTACGTTTTTTCATTGTTTCTTCTATGTTTCTTCTTCATCTGGGTTTGTGAGTTGTTCGCAAAACGAGTGTGAGAAGTGGCGTAGCGCGGCAAGCAAGGGCCCCGGGGTAAAAAATAAAGTAGGGGCCCTATTTAAACGAAACTACACGCTTTAAATGTGAAAAAGTATTTCAACTTCAGCTCCTTAGTTATTACTAAGTATTATGTGTAACGCAACAGTTAGTATTTAATCGTACCTCCTAATATATAATTATAAAGTAAAAAAACTACCGGATAGAGCTCGACCTGGGTAGGACATACTTTTATTCCGATAAAATGATCCCATGGGATAATTTTCAATGTTGGTCCGTACCAGACGAGCAATGTCGCGGGAGGAATTTGTATTGTATTTTTTAACGCTTCCATCAGCTTTCCGTTTTCACTTGACAATAAACGAAATTAAAAAGAAAGGTAAACATCTACAAGAAAGGTAAACACTGACCACGAGCTATTATCGATTGGGGACCTATCTGAGGAAGCTACTTAAGCAAAAAAGAAGTACACAAAATATTTACACTGCACCAGGAAAATATCACGAATTGCAGGCAATACCTATTTAATTCAAAGGTTACTTTAAAGATCAGATCATTTTATTACTGCACAAAGGAAATCATCTTGAAAACGGAAACCTATTTTAATAGAATAAACCATGCACTTAGTTATAAAACTTAATTTTGCCTAATAAATCTTTTAGAAATTCGTTTTCCTTTAAGAATATATTAAAAAAATAGAAAAAAAAATCAAGAAACAAGCCAGCAAAATGTTTAACGTTCCCAACTACGCCCACTTTTACATAAAATCATTATTATATTTTAATTTACATGTATACCAAGTTTCAGGCAATTATCTCTTCTGGAAGTATTTTGCTATAATAATAATTAAAGGCGCTAAGATTTGCTGCTTAGAAGCTTGAAATCCTTATTTACTTCAAACAATTTGAGAGATCAAATTTTCAACGCTAAGCTGAAACAAAATTTTCAACACGTCATCCCAACGACAACTCACATTGTCCAGTCAATAGACGGCATGATATGGCACACAGAATTGATGTTAATGTCTAAGCCATTTTCATAAATCTAACCGCGACGACGACATTATGCGAATTTAGTGCGATCTCAGCTCATGAGATACAATGGCCCCCGACGAAGTTGACTGTTTCTTGTTCATAGTAGTCGAATGCACTTCTTCACGTGGCATTTTGTCACATATCGATGGAGGTCGAAGTTGCCATTTTGCCGTCTATTCAGCCGCATGTCGGTCTATGTGTTTATCGTAACTGCAACTGTTGCTACTCCCGATACTTGTTGTTTTTGTTGTTATTGCTTGTATGTGATTGTGCACTCGTCGCACATTTTACAGTATCTTCGAAACTTGTGTCACATTTTGCCCGTTGTCAGCTTTGTATCTACTCCTCACATATCTCCTCCTCACGTCTGTTATTAGTTTTTTTTTTTTATGGTTTTTCATTCATTTGTTTTTTATGTCTCTCATTCACTTTGATTGCTGCAGTTTTATTTAAATATGCCACAGCATGACACGATGACATGAGAAATATTTCGGTTTTTCGCGACTGCTTCAATTCCCGCTGGCTTAGGTAAAATTTGGAGCATTGTTTTTCTTCTTTTCTGACGGATTTGTACCAAAATATATTTCGAGAGAAGCATTTCACATGAAATTAGCATAAAAGTGTTATATTTTAACATGGGGTTCACGAACTATAAAAGCGTATATCACGATAGTCGGGATACACAAACTTTTTCGGCAACATACGAATGGAAAACATAAAAAGGTATGTGGTAATTAAACGTATCATATGTTGCGACAAGACACCAGTGAGTCAGTTGGTCATTATTTATACGATGCGTAACAATTCATAGGTTGAGACGTCTTTTTATTGAGGACGAGAGTGAGACACTATAAAATGCGTGCCTTGTATACTAAGAAGCCCATTGCTTACTTCAAAAACGAAAATGTTGGTCAAAAAATACTGAAATAAAAACAAGAACCGTCGTCTTTCGTCAACTAAAGTAAGACAAAAAAGAAACAAACAGATGTTCTTCAAACTGAAGGTGGCCCAATCGCGGAGAATGAATAGCGTACAAATTGGGTTAAAATCCGACTCGTGCTGGCCAAAAAATGTTTTCGCTTTGCCTGTTGACGTACATTTCATTTAAAACGCATAAATATCAAGTTTGGTACCTTCGGTCAATTCAAAGTTATAATACTGTTCAGGCCTTGTAGTCCTAGAATAAGTTCTAAAGAATTTAGCCTTGATGAATCAAGTTGACCCATGGTTTCACATAGGAGAAGCTTTAAGATACAGTCAGGCTACGTTCTTGTTGGGTCGTGGTTACACCTGTCCATAAATGGGTTAAATAACAAATAAGTTGTTCACAATAGGTTAAAATTATATAATGCTCCAATAACCGCATAATCCTAGGACCTTGACCTTTTGACAGCATATACCTCTTTTTTCCATAGTCTTTATTTGCTAATATTGTCAGGCGATTGCAGCGAATTATAAAAAGATTAAAAATCCCATGAACAATAATTACTTAGAATGGCTGATTACTCATCCGTGTAGCCTTTTTCGCGTTTGCCTGCTGTTGTTCAGGATGTTGATTGCTAGGTGGTTGACATGATTCTCCATGATCGGGGCATACCCATTCTACACAGTACTAGAGTACAGTACTAGTACTAATAGTATTGTGTACTATAGGTTTGAATTGGAAGCAGTGCCCCTAAAGGGCCAAATATACGCTTCAAACGTTTGAACAAATTTTACTTAAAAAAGGTAAGAAGAAGCAGTTTGACCAGTCTGTGGAGCTGTTTTTGCATTTGAACAAACGTTTTATAAAACGTTTCGTCAAATGGTCAAACAGTATGAAGCGTGTGTTACTTATTTTTCTTATTCTCGTCAAATTCGTTGCTGCGAACGGACGTGTGCGGAAATATTTTGTGCTTATAAAATTTGTTGTTGTGAGCAGTTTTGCGCCAAATATGCGGGCAATATGCGCCTGCACCGAACTACCTGCCACAGCGTCATGCGATGGTTCACCCACACTACATATACGAACCACACCCCAACGTCTCATATCACAATTCTCAATCACCTTCGAACTCCCATTGCGCATCCCCAACATCCATATAACATCGTACAACCACCATCAAACACCTCCTCCTCCTCCAACAGCCACAGAGCAACAACTCTGCATATTATATCAGTGGTCGATATTCTGGATCGATTGAATATTTGTACGTTGACTCCCTGCGAACCTTTGGAAGAGACACTTCTGAATTTTTTTCAACATTCAACACAATCATCGCTGTTCGAACTCATTGCTGCTTCAAAGAGAACTAAAAATTCATTTTTGACAAACGCAGTTTTTTGAGTATGTGGGCGACGCATCAAATTACAACAACAACGATTTATTCAAAAGTTTGAAGAGTATAAAATGTTTTAAAATGTCAAAATGTCAAATAAAAAGCAAAACGTTTTTCTTACAAAAACCTGTATTTGACCCAGACTATAGAAAATTGGGATGATAACGAAGGCAATGTTATTGGTGAATTAAATATTAATAATCATAATAATCATTAATAATAATAATAATCATGTTTATATAGAGCATCTTCCGTAACTTTCTACCAGATGCGCAAATCAGTAGGTCAATATTTGCCACTGAAGAACCAGAGACATCTTTAGAGTAAAATTATCTCAAGGTGACCACAGCACAAGTTAAGGTGGATAAACTTTATTAAACCTGACCAGACCAGGGCCACTTCCTGCATACAAAAGAAACCTGTATAATGCCAAAGCTGGAAATGCATATTGATATAGAAGATAAAGCCGTCAACCAAGTCACTTCTTAATGTCACTTTTATTTGTTTATATCACAACCATTGACTGCGTGTTATTAAATTGAAGTTTGCGTTATAGTGACACATAAAAAAGATATTCAGTTAAAGTTAAGTAAAAAACTGAAGACTCCAACAAATTGGGTCAACTTGCAGCAGAAGAAATTTTGACAACAAAGAATTTAAGCATCAGGAAGCGAGCAGCGATCGAATTTTAATGGATCAGTGCTTCTTGTCATTCTCGACTGTTGTGCTCTACTTATTTTTTTGGGCATTTACAACCAATTAGCGGCATTAATTGCATTCTATTCAACACATGGCTTTTTATGTCAGTTAGTTATGTGTAGAATGTGTTTTTATGACAACAAAAATTGTTTATCACAAATATATTATATATATATTTATTTATATACATATATTTATATACATACACATATATATTTATTTATATATATATATGTATATATTTCTCATTAACGGTTGGCATTTTGTTTATTTGATCTTCTCTATGAATAAAAAAAAGTGTGGAAAAATGTTGGGAGGACTGGGGATGGAATCATTCAATCTCTCGTATCGATTTATTGGCCAAATGAAATCTACCTTTCACATCGCTCATGATCGTTAAGTTCAAATACCCAAATGTGGTATACTTGTTTCAGTATCGTTAAAGTAGTCGACTATTATAAAAAAACCAATCCTAGGCAAGAAACCAAAAAAAAAAACCCTAAAATAAGCTGAAATGGGTAGCCACTGATTCAATTTACATTAATTTATTTTTATGCATAGTTGATTTTTTAATGATCGCAATATTAATGATCATAATATTTCACAAAGAATCTTTATTGGGTAGCTGTAAAACTCGTTTGCTCTTTTTAATTTATTTTCCAACATATATTTACTTAATTTATATTACTACCTTCCGTTCATATTCCATTTAAATTTGAACCCTTTGCATAGTTATGGAAGGTTTCTGGACTGAGTTCTGCAGTGAAGCGATATAGCAGACATACCACCAACACTGTAAAGTTTTTTTAGGAAAATCATCGCTCTAATGGTATTATGCTCCGGAATTTTTCGTATCATCATGCAGGTTGCCAAGTTGAGTCCAGGACTTTTTCAGAATTTATCTCTTGCCTTACAGTTCAAAGTACAGTATTTCCTGCCAGTTCCTCCATAAAGAAACCGTAACCTCTTTTGTATGAATACCCTTCTTCAGAGTGTTAACCTCTAGGCAAATATCACAAGAATGGAACTTTGTAAAGCATTTCCATAATGCTTTACATGTTTGATATGTTTTTATTTGTTCATTTTAAAGCGCATACATCTTTGTTTTTTATTTATGTGGGGTAGATATCCAAAAAAGTGATGACAGCAAACATGTGTCATACAGTTTGTTGTTGTAGTTACATATACACAACACGATAGTTAAAGGATCAAAGACGTCCTTAGGGTTTATACGAATCTTATCACTCGCGTGAGCTTTAGAGGGACACGCCGCCGTGTTGAACCCCTTTTTTCCATAACTCTCAATGAGACCTTTGCATTTTGTGTTATTTCTTTTTGTTTCGCTGCCCTCATACTTCGTCGTTATGCTACTACTGCTACTACTTTTGAAAAAACTTGACATTACATATAATAATATACAATTTTGATCCAACCAATTTTACAAAGTTCCCTTTGAAAAAGCCTACATTCAATGCAGTTTAAAAAAAATATACACCCAATAAAAAAAAAATTCAACCGAAAACAAACAAACTAAAGAAGTATTAATAATTCATAACGTTGAGTTTACAATTATAACCAAGCCACTTCCAGTTAACCAATGAAAAGAATCCGAAGTCAAGTCCAGGTTTCACGCGGGCTATGCCTCTAAGGACTGCGTTAACATTTACAATTGTGTATTAAGTAAGCGCAAGGAAATACAAAGGCAGAAAAAACAGACACTTTGCCAAATATGGGCAAACGTCTGCCAGTTGGTCAAGTTAGTCAATGCCAATGGCGACAGTTTGTGCAGCGTGCAAAAGCTTTTTTACAACAGATTTGCGCCGCGTAAAAATGCATGGTTTCGCTGTCCACCAGCAACAACATAGCACAAAGTAATCGCAGACGCCATCAAAGTCCCTGGACTGAGACGAGTTTCATTCAGTTTTGCGATTTTTTTTAAATTTTTTGAGGCTTTTATTGTTTTGTTTAGTTTTTTTTGGCGCTCCAATAAATCATTTAAATCAATTTCCGCTTGAAAGTCGAGCGTAGATTTTTTTTAAACTTTTTTCAGATGTATTTGCAATTAGTCTGATGTAGTACACGGTCTTGAAAAAATTGTCAATCTGCTTATTGTAAATTTAATTGACATAACGAACTTACAACGCGCTGGGCTGGTGGCAATATGCGACAGTCTACAGGCTAGGCTTGCTGCCACTACTGTCGCATTCGTGCATCGGCAGCTTGCAAGTTGCCACAAATTATGGCATCAACTATCAATGCTTGAAACGCCCAACAGTCCTTTCGAACAACTGATCAATGGGGTTAGTGTGCATTACCAGCATTACAATGAGGTGTTCGCAGACGGGACAGAACCTCGAATCTTAACTTTCATCATTATATATTATTATTATCATAGGCGAATTATAATATAATATTTCTAGTTTTATTCACATAGTAGCAAGGTTTTCGACTATTACGATTATTACTATTGGTATTAATATTTCTGTTATGAATTGGAGACGCCGACACTCAAGTCCTAGCCACCGCTTAATACAAAAATAATTATTCCGGCTGTAATTATGAAACAATTGCACAATATCCTTCATGTCCAATGCCTCAATCGAAATCGTGCAGTGAATCGAAAAGAAATGGAAGAAAAGGATAAAATTAATGATTACTCTCTTATTATTCAACGAAAATGAGCATATTGCCAAAATTAAAATAATAATAATAATAATACTATGGTAATTAATTTTACCTTTGACTTCGTCCGTTTTTAATAATGCCAATTACTCGATGACCAGTGTAATTCAAACAAAAAAATAAATATTTGAGCATTGTTAGCTGACAGACTATACTTGTTGTTCTTCTTTGCCGATCCGTCCGGAAAGACCCATAGTTTTGACTGTTAGTTTATTTTTGTTACGTGGTTGAGTGTATGTTTGCTTCATGAACGGGAATTTCCTTATGGAAACTGCCCCATACAACTTATCGCCCCCTCGTTTTCTGCATTATTCCGACATTGTTTATTTGTCGTCGTAGCCTTTTTACTCTTGCCATTCATGATGTCTTATAAAGCATTTTGCAGATGAAGTTACATGAAGCTCATCACGTACTCACATTTAAGCGAATTTAATTAAAACTGCACTTCGTCTGCAGTACTTATGGCAATGAGGATTGCTTGCCATAAGTACTGAATTTGACTGACATGTCAAATTCAAAATATTTATGCCGCAAAAAAGATACAAACACAATGCAAAAATTCTTAGAATTTACTCGGTTACAAACTCGCCGACCAACTAAATCAAAAGTCATTTCTCAACCAACACGAAATGCGTAAATCAAGAAAAAGTTTCAATGAACTATTTTATTCGCTCTCTCTTAGCTGGTGGAATCGGAACTACAAAATCCACCAGAACTGCGCCTGTAACACAGCAACTAATACAGCGAAGATACCTCTCAGAAGAAGCACCACTTTCGATTTGCATAAAAATATATTCTGAATACAATTGAAGGTTTTGTGTCTGCTATTGTTGTTGTTGTTCTTGTTGCATAACAGAACGCTTAAATCGGAGACTTTATTCTTCCTCTTTTGTGGCGTGTACAATTGCACACCAAAAAATCAAACAAAAAACAAGGTTCACCCTTGCAAGCCTAGCAACAACAGCTTGAATAGCAAAGTCAAGCTTATTACGTATTCAAGGTCCTTTTCATAGCTCAGCAAAGCAATCAACTCAACTCAGCGTTAAACTGCATGCTAAAAACGCAAGTTGAAAAGAAAAAAAATAGGAATCGTTGGAACACTGATGCAGAGTTAAGTAGAAGTCGGGGCAGACCTCGCGACCAGTCTCAATCACTTAGCAGCGAAAAGGGTTGACTCTGAGCCTGTCAAGTAGGCAGTCAGTTAGGCAAGCATAGTTGTGAATGTACGTAGAACGATGGACAAACATACAGAAAGACAGCCGAGACAATCTAGTCTTTAATAAAGTAGACTTTATTTTAATACAGATTTTTGTGTTCCTTGCTTCCTTGCAGGCAACCATTCCATTACAGTCATTTAACCTTGATTGCGGACTTAGCGATGCCAACGGCGTTGGTGAACGACAAGCTTACATGCGTACACTATCGGCCCCTGGTGAGGCAGCAAGTGGGGGCGCATTATTGGTGCATGGCAAAGTTAATCGCAACAGTTTAGCAGCAACCACATACAGTAACAACGCATCTGCGACGCCAACATTGCTCCATCAACGTCAGACTGCTCATAATCTGGCGAACTTCGAGAGTGGCGCAAAAGATGCCGCCACAGTGCTGAAGATTGAAGAGGCTGCAGCAAAAGCAGCAGCAGCAGGTGAGCTGGACTTGAAAACCAAGCGCCAGCGGCAATTGCAAAATGATATGGAGACAATACGCCATGCTTTGCTCAGTCAATTAACCGAGTCGACGAACGGTGGCATCATCGACAGCGGTAATGATACTGCCAGCAAAGGCACGCTGGTGGCGTGCACCAAGGCGGCAATACCAAAACGGGAACGCATTAATCATGCAACAATGACGACGTCGTTGAAGACAAAGATGTCATTATTAAATGCTGAGACAATGCGAAACGCCATAACGCCGCCACCAACATCGTCAGCGTCGTCAACGGTGGCGTCATCTACGGTGGCAAAATCAACGAATGCGGTGGTCACACACTTGACCCCGGCGAAGAACAGCAATGGTAGTCACAACCACGCTAACTACACATTGCACAGCAGCGATGCGACCAAAAAAGGCTCAACCTCAACAATCTGGACTTCG
The DNA here is from genome assembly GCA_035041755.1 of Cacoxenus indagator. Lineage (NCBI taxonomy): Eukaryota > Metazoa > Arthropoda > Insecta > Diptera > Drosophilidae > Cacoxenus > Cacoxenus indagator. The sequence goes on from JAWNKX010000067.1 coordinate 1,580,796, forward strand.
GAGGAGTCTATATTGCGTGGCGTTGGCGCTGTCGATGAAGACAATAAGTAAGTACTTCGAGTGGAGAATATGTTTATCAAATTAAATTAAACCGCTAACTCGATACTTTATCTACTCCGTAATATAACTAGCTCCACTTCATCGTCGGCTTGTGATGAGGCAAACAGCATGCTGAGCTCTGGCAAGTCGGGTATATCACTTGATTCGTCAGGGCTGGACAACGATAACAACGAGAGCGGCATCGGTACTGCGACTCCGCCAAAGGATATGTCACATTGGAAAGCGCACCACATGCATAACGACAACGAGTCGGTAAGCAGTCTAGATGCCTTGCGTAAGATGAAATTCCAGAAAAGTAGCTCTGTGGCATCCTCCGATGATCCTGATCTGCTTGAGATTCTTAGTCTGTGTGATGAGCCGCATGCCAATGGCGGCAATGAGTCTCACGATGAGCAGTTAAGCACAGCCCAGCAAGCGCAGAAAGAAATGCATCAACAGCAGCAAGAGGAAGAACGTAGACAATGTCATTTTCGGCGGCCACATGACACCGCCGATGATAGTAGCAACGTTGTAGCGATGGATGATATTGGGTTGGATGCTGATCTGGATGAGGATGAGGGTCATGATGAGTTTGAGACAATACGCTATTGCGAATGTGATTGCGATTGCACCGACGGCGAGGCCAGTAGTGCCAGTGGCGTTACAAGCAGCAGTATACGTAGCAGCCATGCAACCAACGTCAATGACATGTATGCCAGTCCAGTAGTGCTGCGACGTAAATATAGCCTAGCTCCTCGCATTATGATACCAACAAACTGCAACGGTGTCGGTGGTGGCGGACGTGCACAAAAGTGCCGTAGTCATTCGCTGGATACGTCATCGCTGCCCTCAACTTTGGCAATGCAACTACAACATCAACATCATCTACAACACCAGCACAATCATCACCAACATCAGGGGCATTCAAACGTGCACGGCTTGCCGCCGTTGACACGCAAATTGCAACATCTACAGCCGCGTAATGCTAAGGAGCGTGCTCAGCTATCGTTGGCGCTGCATCAGGAGCCATTCCAATCGCTGCTCTCGCCAACACACTTCAATGAACTGCCATCGCCAAGCAGCGCTTCGCTGCATAGCGGTCATGAGAATCTTGGCATGCAAGAGCTGACTATGAAATCAAACTCGGCGCCGCTGCTACTCAAACAGGAGTGCGGCAGCAGGAAACGTGATGAATTCGCGGCACAGAATTTGGTGGGTTGGAAATGATGTTGATTTAAACCTTATTCTGCGAAATTATTGCTCCCTCTTTTCCTTTCTTTTTGCCTTTCATACTGGACGCCGTCATCAACATCGAATGTCTTTATACACCTTCTTCTTTGTTATTTACTCTGGCCTGGTATTCGTACAGAGTTTGCGTTATTCTCGTTCGCAGAGCGATCGCTACTTAGCAGGTGAGTCTGGTGCATTATAATTTATAAAAGATGTCTTAGCTAAATGAGTTATTTAAATACGCGGATGTGCCGTTGAGCCCTCCTTACGGTGTACACAACACGATGACGCGCCAAAACGTTGGTGGTGGCACCTCGGACATTTTGTGCGGCCATCCAATTAGTGGCTTGCTAGTAATGTACAGCACTTGATACTAGTTCGGTTAGATAGGGCTAAGTGAAGAAAACCTGAATAACAAAAATAATTGCGATCTTTATGGTCTCATCCGATATCTGTATAATATAGTCAAAATTACGTTGTATGCCAAAATTTAATACCATGTGTCTCCAAATGAATAAATAGAAAATGTTCCTTCAAATGTTTGGTATATCACCGCGTGAGGCCGGCTTGTGCTACACTTCTTCTTCATGTCTACATTTGCGAGTGTGAATTTAATGGGAGAGTATGATACGGTTGCCACCGGAAGAAATTGGGAGGCCCCAAAAAAAAGTTTTGAATGATCCAATTTGAATTCATAGTCAATGTCACATGTCCATTTGCTTCAGTTACAATAGTTTTTCAACGATAAAAAAGAAAATTCCCAGATTTTCAGGCGAAAACGCGTCATGCTTGAGTTTTTTTTGTTTTAATTTTTTAAATATTTTTTATTCAACCACAACCAAAAAAGGATAGTGCTAAAACGGCGAAATTAACGTGGAATTTTGGGCCAAAAACGGCTCGTGTGGCAAACGTGCGCTTAAATGTAATCAGTGGCGGAGTCAACATTTGACAATAGTAGGAAACCAAGCGGTCTAAAACAGTATATTCACGAGTTCGACAAAGCACTATGAGAGCGTAAAAAACCAAAATGCGTGAGTAACTGGTCATGGTCGGGAAATGAGTGGGGCACTTCCGGTCATGTACAAAAACGCGAGAGCCAGCTGCGAAGCACAAATTTCGTACATTTCTCTGGCGGAGAATGAGCAGCCGAAGTACATTTTATAGCATTAAATTTTGATTTTGTAACATGCTATAAATGCTATATGCAAGAAAAATGGTAATTCGTCAATAAAGATAATTCGCTGGTTGCGTAAGAAAAATATTTAACCAGTTTTACCATTGGCTCGCATGTTTTAATCAATCTTTGATACGTACGGGTACGGTACGGGATGCTCTTGCTCTACTGTATGTAATGTATGCAAAGTAGCATCCATTAACAAGATATCATATTGAGTGATTGAAAGGAGAAGGCGTGAGCAATTGTTTTACTTATATTACTGTCCGTCTTGTGACGAAATATCAACGACGAAAGGTTGTGTAAAAATTAACGTCTGGTCTGAATTCTTGGAAATATATTTCAAATGTTGATGGTCAAATCCACATGCGTAACACATTTTGGCGCTAAAATATTTTTGTGTAGTGTATTTGACCATTAAGTTTGCAGAGGGAGGAAATTTTGGTATTCGAATCTGCTTACCGTTACCGTGTTTACGGTCATGTTATATGTGTACAGCTTATACATGCACTTGTGCTGCATATTTATTCGGTGATATTTTTTTTAAATCAACAACACCTTCCGTATTAAATATATAGTATTTCAAAAAAAAAAGAAGAAGTTAGTTCGTTGGATAGTGATCATATCTTTGGTAAACCGAAATAAGTAAAGTAGAAAAGTTTTGTGTGTTATTTTTGTGGTTTAGTTTTCGGAACGGTCAATCCTGACAATTCGAAATGAGTGTTTGGAGTTCAGATACGATTCTAATAGTCTATTATGGCACAGATTTATACGGCTCTGGGAACAATAAGTACAACATTGCAATGCGTCAGGATTATGTTATACGAGAGGAAAGTTAAAATTACCACAAGGAGTAATCATTCTACACAAGCCGAGCAAAAATAATTATCGAGCTTTATAACTTAATAGTTATATTAATCAGAAAAGTTTCGCTCCACGGTTCGAACCTCACTCGGTATTTAAACAATGTTGGAAAAGCGAACATGGTAAATGTACTTTTCTCATCCTTACTTACATATATCTGATTAGACAAATTTACAAAAATTATACAATATCTTTGAAATGACAAAGCCGTTATGAGAAATCTTATAGTATTGCAATCACGCAAATTCCTATACCTATACAATTGTTTCCTTAAGTATAAAAATATAATTACAAAATATAAATTGTGGCACCTGTTTGACTTTACGCCATTGAAATATGGGGTACCACTACCGCCTACAACATCGCCAAACCGTAAGCGTGTCAGAACAAATTTTCTGGCGTTACTTTTCTACCAACCCATTAGTTTGTGGGGTCTTCAGACATCAGTACAGAATGTGAAGAGTATAATAAGAATGGATTCTGACTCCGTTTCGTACTTCAAAAAATGGACAGCCAAGTGCGGGTCTTGCGTGGAGAAGGTTTTGCACGTTGAATATGTTGTAGGTCAACCATATCCATTCATTCTATTTTCGATAAGTAACTAACTGATACTTACTCAATAAGTCACGCAAACGTTTTCTAACTCTTTTCTTTTTTTGAGTGACTTCAATGATTTTTCTGAGTGACGACTACAAATGTAGTATAACTATAACTTTAAAAGTATTTATTTTAAAATTATAAAAAAATGTGTTTTAGACCCTTGCAACAAGTCCTTTCATTTATATATATATATATATATCCAGTAGATTCAGAGAAAATTGGCTGTAAGTATGGGTCAGAAAGTCACACGAGTGATCCTACAATGGATCACTTTTACTCAAACCTTAAAAATAATATGTTTTGATAATCTTTCCATTTCAAGCATATCTCATATGCCACTTACAACAATTGTCTCCAACTATTTATATGAAATATAATACAAATAAATATGTAAGTTTAATTTTAATTGCTTGAGTCTTTGGTTAGGCGAATGTCCAGCATTGTATGTAATGTATTATGTAGTAAAAAAAAAAAATTTAAAAAAAAAAAAAACAGAACATAATCAAAAAAATGAGTTCACTCGCCTGACCTACTCAGAAATGCGGTTAACAAAGAATCCAATACTGTGAGGCAAAGGCAAACAATTGAAATCAATCAAGAGCGCTTTTCATGGCGAGTGATGAACGATTGACGAGAAAAAGGCGACAAAGGAACAGACAAGTAACAACAAGAACAACAATAACACAAAAGACAGCAACAACAAAGCACGAAGGGCACCAACAACCCCGACAACATTATCATTGTACTCCAAAAACCTCGTAATGCAGGCAACATAAGCCTTACTTGTGAAAATGAAATTCACCCCGCTCGCATGCACATCCATTGCAGCCTTTCGCCTTGTCTGACATTCTGTCTGTCCGACCAACAACTTCAGCCTATCTCATGCGATGCAGAACTTGGTAATTTAAATTACTTTTATGTTCTTAGCTCATCGTTTTGCAAATTTTTAACACTTCCCCAAACCGAGAATTGCCGACAGTCTGTCAGCGAATGAGAGACAGAGATAGCTGAAGAGAGCAAGCGAGTCGCTAGCTGATTTGATGGGCAAAACACAATGATGATGTTTGTGGTGGTGATGGTGATGATGATGATCCTGTTGATGAAGTGGTCCGCTATTTTCTTGTTGCTCTTATTGTTGTAACCGAAATAGCGCGCAGTCTGTATTGAAGTCAATTTTAATCCAAATATCTACAGCAAGTACACAAGTACATAAATCGAGTGCTCATCATTTGGTAATGTTACCTGCTTGACGGACTGATAACTTGTTGAGTTTGTCCAACTGCTGCACATTTCACATCCTTTGCAAACAAAACACCACAATTCGGGACTCCTCATGCTTCCTTTCTGAATGTTAACAAAAAAAAACGAACTATAAACAAAGTGATGACGTTAGTAGCTCAGAAACGTCGCTTGATGTGGGTTGCCTAAGTCGAATGAACTTCCTTCGTACTTTAGCAAAATTGATGACGTGTTTGTGATTGAGAATCACGATAACGCCAACAATGCTGATTATGGTCAGCCATGACGTTTATAACTTATCAAACTAATAAAACGATTTTCTCATCCACTTTTCTTAAAGGTCAGCGACTGTTGAAATTTCAACAGACCGAGGCCAAAAAGAAAATTTCATTTATTTTGATTAACCTTTGTGTGTTCACGCTTTATTTGGCAATATCTACTTTATAAAATATTTACTTAAGCAGAGAGCCTAATGACGACAAAGGCCACGTGAATGCCTGTCGTCAGGCTATTTGCCCCCAAGTTGCTTAGAGCGGTGCCATCGAGCTCGTCACTGCTCATACGCCGCATATGCTGCGGGTAGTGTCTGAAAGCTGATGATGTATAGGAAGCATAAATGGTTGATTGGGTTTAAGTACATACGGTGGCTCAAGCTTATTTCGTGCAAACGCGCAGTAAAACTTTGAAACGGTACACTTAGCTAATTTCATGCGTTATGTAATTTATGCTAGTATAGTGATGTTGCTGCAGGAAAAAAACATGTGAGACAATTTAACGTTAATAATAACAAGAACAACAACAACAAGTGTTGAAAAACGTCTTGTTCTACTACGAACTGCGTTATAATTATCACTTGCGATTTGTGATTAATCCTACGACTTTCATTGCGTTCTTGGGAAAACGCTAATACAGAAAGATAGTGTGCTACAAAACTATTCGTTGCAAAGTATAAAATACAATTAACACCTTTAGAGACTTTTTTGAAGTGAAACTTCTCAGATGGCTAATTACTAATGGAATTGGCAAGAAATGGCAAGAGGTATTTGTTATAGACATAACGTACGTTACCTATACTTACGAAGCATATGCGGTAAGTCGATACTGATAATGCTAGCTCAGGAACATTTGAATCACGGAGATATATCTTTAAATAATTGGTATTCAACTCTTTTGCATTGTTTCTATTGTGGTTGAATTTCAATTGATGGGCGAACACTAGTCATTTACTATTTCCTCCCATAAAATCAATAACTGAATAATTTCAATTATATCCCTCCCCCACCCGCCAAACTAAGCATAGTTTTTTGTCAAAATTTATTTTTAATTAGGAACAATATTCACTCCATCTACACACCGCAAATAAATCCGCAGTTCCTAGTTTATTAGAACGCGTTTCCCATGTGCCTCTCCACTTTCTAAATTATAAATGCCATAAATCATTTTACGTGTTCATAACCCTAAGCGTTTAACCTTGAGTCTATGAAATACATACATTTTATGACATTTTAACACACACACAAACACACATTCACTCATAATAACACCTAACACCGTCGAGTGTGTGTGTGTGTGTGTGTGTGTGTCGCGCAAAATATGAAAGCTTCTATCAACAGCGGCAACAAGGATAACAACTGGGGTATCAACAGGTGTAGTCTTAAATAACTAGTGAGAAAGCACAACTACAACTATAGTACGACAAAAAGGATGACAACTTACAAGGCAAGCGTACCAACAAACAAACATGTTGGAATTAGAAAATATATACATAGTCGACGAGTAGAAGGATAACATTCACACCTACACACCCACACATGCACACCTCATTGCATGCCATAAACGCTATCAACTCATCAGGATAACACAGGCAAAGTGCAAACAAGCAAGCAAGGAAGCAACCTTTCGGTCGGTTGAGCGAGATGAGTTAGTAGATCTGTGACAGAGGCGGCGGCGTTAATGATAAACCGAAGTAATGAATAAACAAGCAAACACACAAACGCACAAAGATACAGTGAAGACCAAAGCAAACAACAACATTAACAACAACAGCGGCAGCGCAGCATTATAACGGCACAACGGCCATCCCATCGTGCAAGTCACACACACCTTCTTGCTCTCACACACGTTCCACCGAATTCAATTGCCCTGCCCAGACAACCTGAAGTTCGAAAATAATATCGTTAAGGAATATGTTCACAAAGCTTTTGCGAATAAATCTATAGAAAATGAGTCATTGCAAAGTTGTTAAGAACATATCTTCGGAAATAATTTTTTTGTTTATAGTTTAAATATGAATCTATAAATCTGCTTTTAAATTTTTTTATAACTCTTTTTATTTAGAAGACAAAGTTTACGCCATTTATGGATTTCGAAAGATTTTTTTTTGAACTCAATAAAGTGAAGTAAATGTACTTAAAATAGCAATAAAAACAAATTTCTTTGTCAGAAATAGATAAGTTGGGCATGAGCAACTTCTATCTTACAAAGTGTTTCGAAAATTGTTCGCTTTTGTAAACCTTTGGTGCCTTGTCAACTATGCTGCTACCACTCACCCGAGTTAACACCCAACTCAACTCACTACTTTGTGATCATCGCCGCCTCTCCTTGGTATACGCCTGACACCACCCAGCTTTGTTGCCTTGCATTCTTCATTTGTTCGCTCGTTTCTGATATCGACGTTCGTTCGCTTTCTCGGCATTGCTCGGCATTGTATACATGTTCGTGTGCTCCTCTTTCACACTAGCCATTTTCCATTGGCCCGTTTGCTTTAGCAAATTCATTAGTGCTCTTACAGGCGCCGCTCACAGCACACGTTTCCGAAACGGCATCGACTTGGATTTGAAGCCGAAACACTTCGAAGCGGCAACGGAAAATTTGTGCAATAAGAAACGTGCGCAGTGCACCTGCAGCGGCAACAGACTAGAAAATAACGGTTCAGTTGGTTTGTTATAAAATTTCAAAAATTGTGTAGTTGACAGAAAAAATATTACATACAAGAAAATGTTTAAATATTCACATAACTCCGTGACTGTTAAGCATTAAAATTGAATTTAAAGCGTGTTTTTGAAGTGCATTTGTAGTCAAAAAAAAAAAAAGGAAGCGGAATAGGTGCTTGTTTGCTGCGTACAATCAACGCCACAGCTTCATCAAAATGCAGCGTCGAATGTCGATCACAATACGCGAGTATAAATTCTTTCGCAGTTTCTCACAGAAATTCGAAAATTGGCCAAAACGCAAGGCCGAAGCGTTGTGGCGTAAAATGCGCGAACGCAAAATTGCAGGTAATATATTTACCTCAAAAAAAAAATAATTCAAATATTTTGCTAATATGTCAAAAATAATAAACAAAAGAGCTAACAACTCAAATGTTGAGGCAGCACGCAAAGGCACACGCCGGAAGGCGCACCGCCGCGGCGCCCAGCGTTCTGCAACTTATCTTTCGATGATCAACGCACTTTATTTTTAACCGGGAATTTCGGCTATTTTAAGCGGATCGAGAAAAAGCCGCGCGGCTTGAACTCATCAATTCACAGCCAATTATTTATTAATTTTTTATAATTATGCCGCATGATAAATTAGAACGCGCAACAAGTTGCTAGAGCTAACTCGACGTTAACTCGACACAAAAAAGGCTGCCGCACCAACTGGAAGACGTATTTTTTACTAAAATATGTTTGTTTTTTGTTTTTGATTCTCTTATGATAATTAATTAATTAATTTAAAACAGTCTCTCGAATATCCGGCAACCGCCCACAAAAATACGCTCCTTGTGTTGAGTTGTTCATTTTTCTTTGTGTTTATCGACTTTCAGATTATAACAATGAAGACCATACATTTTCTCGAGAATTTTGTTGTAATATTGCGGGTTACTTTTTTTTGGTTTTTTGTTTTAAAAATATTGTATATTCGCTGTTTTGAATTCGTGGCAGATTCGATTCGAATTCGTGATCTTAATTTTATTATAGAATTTTATCACTACACGGCGTAGTGAACCGTTTGTTTGTTTCTACAAACACAACTTGGATTGATTCCAGATAACATCGTATGCCGGTCCAGACTGCTCCCTACCCACGCTAACATAACGGTCTTTCATCAGTGTCTAAACGAAAGGATCAACCTCAATATGGAAATAAATTCGGACAAGGATATAGATGATTCGGTTGACTTGTTCACCAAGAACATTCATGAGTCCGCCGAATTAGCCTCTTCATACCAATTCCCTTGTTCACCCAACCCTCCTCAGGCTCTCTTAAAACCTGAGGTTCTGGAGTTGGTGAGATATAAACGCAGGCTACGACGTCGCTATATGAGATCACGGAACGAATTTGACAAGGCTGCATGGAGGAGAGCTGCCCGAGAACTGAAAAATGTAATGCAAGCTGTGCGATCGGAGCATTTCAACAATCTGTTGGCTAATGCGGATCCAATGAAAAAGTCTGGCTTCAATCTATGGCGTGCCACCAAGTGCATCAAACAACAGCCTCACAGGCATGCTCCAATCCGTGGGCCTCTAAATCAGTGGCTGCGTACGGAGACCGAGAAAGCAGAAGCATTTGCTAATGAGTTGGAGAGCCGGTTCACGCCTTTTAGCCTGGCTGACCCTGGTGACGTTGAGGAAACAAATGAAGTCATATCGAGATGTATATTAGATCACAGTCCAACTAAACATGTCACCCCTGAAGAGGTTGTGACTCAAATTCAGAGACTGAAATCTAAGAAGAGCCCCGGACATGACCATATTGACAACAGGGTGGTGAAAGCACTCCCTTGGAAGGGAGTGTTGTTCCTGACGTTGCTGTTCAACAGCATGCTGCGGATCTGCCATTTTCCCACACAGTGGAAGTGTGCAACGATATCCATGATACCTAAACCTGGTACTCCGGAGAACTGTGTAGCATCGTATAGGCCCATAAGCCTGCTTCCAACGTTTTCAAAGATTTTTGAAAGATTGTTTTTGAGTAGATTGTTGGCAGTACGGGGTGTTCAAGAAGCCATTCCTGATCACCAATTTGGATTTAGATCACAGCATGGCACTCCCGAACAACTGCATCGAGTCGTTAATCACATACTTACTGCATTTGAGTTGAAACAGTATTCCTCTGCAGTCTTCCTAGATGTCAAACAAGCATTCGATAGGGTATGGATCGATGGACTTCTGCATAAATTAAAATTACTCCTGCCTGGCAAACAGTTTTTACTAATTCGAAGCTTTCTTCAACGACGAACCTTCTCTGTGGCGGTAAGAGACAAAATTTCCACCTCCAGGCACATGAGAGCCGGTGTCCCGCAGGGGAGTGTCTTAGCTCCGGTCCTCTACTCCTTATATACCTCTGATATGCCTACAACTAGAGATGAGCATTCGATTATTGCTACTTACGCGGACGATACGGCAGTTATTTTTAACTCTGCCTCTTGAACGAAGCTGCGGAGAAATTGTCCAGCTACCTGGATAGATTCCACTCATGGGCCAGGCGTTGGAATATAGCCATAAACTCTGAGAAATCAGCTCACTGTACCTTCACCTTAAGGCAAGGCGTCTGTCCGGTTGTGACTTACAACACAAGAATCATTCCGCAAATGGAGCAAATCCGGTATCTCGGTTTGATCCTGGATAAGCGTCTTACCTGGCGTGCACACATTAAGGTAGTTACAGCGCGCTGCTATCAAAAGCTCAAGAAACTGGAGTGGCTCCTCCGCCCATCGAATAAGTTATCTTTAACTAATAAAAGGCTCATCTATCTGCAAGTAGTGGCACCTGCTTGGCGCTACGCCATACAAATTTGGGGCACTACTGCTGCCTACAACATCAGAAGAGTGCAGGCGTGTCAGAGCAAGGCTCTCAGAAGATTTATGGGCGCCCCTTGGTACGTCCGCAACTCCACGCTGCATAGGGATCTTGCCGTGCCAACTGTTATGGAGGTGATTAATTCTCACAGCTGCCGCTATCACTACAGACTTTTGTCGCACCCAAATCCTCTAGCTTTCTCCCTCACCCGTATCTCAACAAGGCGTAGACTGAAGAGGCTGCACCCACATGATCTCCCTCTAAGAAGGATACAGCCTTCTATAATTAATTAAGTTAGTATAAGTCTAATTTTTTATTTTTATTGTCACGTCATTATTTTTTAAATCCGACAAATGTTTTATGCAGTTTACTGCGTTTAATGTTATAATTTAATTTTTAAAAAAAAAAAAAAAATCTACAAACACAGCAGCATATTAATAATTACATAGCAGTAGTACTGTAGAGAACTTTCACTGTTGAGTTGTCTTAAAAGCTTAAGTGAAACTTGTGAAAGAAATACCCTTATTGTTTTGTGGCTGCCACAGAAAAAAATCGTGGAAATGTCGTTTTTTGGTTTATTTTTTGTTTACTGAAGAACGTTTGGAAGCTTTTTTTGTTAACGAAACAGTTCAGTTAACATGATATATATTTGAAAACAAAATTAGAGCTTCCGATTTCTATAGCAGTACCCGGTTGTCAAATTACCTGCGAATAATCGTACGAAGATACACCTAGTAAGTTACTCGCCTAGAATCTCTAGCCAGCTAGCCATGATTGATAGTGAACGCAAAGCAATACCTTTTTTGTACCGCGTCTCCATCTAATTCCTTCCATTGCCCTCTGCGCATTGAGATTACGCTGTAAGAACTAAATAATGACTAGGTCTGGCTCGCCTCCCAATAGCCAAAGGACACCTACGGATATAGGATTAGTAGCCTATATCTTTGCCGTTGTTCTTCGCAGAGATGAAACATCTTAGCTCAGCTTGATGACCCAAACATGAAAGAAATTATAATTTTAATTTCGAGTAATTTGAATTAACTGCAAATTTTTCGGTGATAGATTCTTGACTGTAACTGAAAGTAAGTGAAAATCCGAAAGCAAGAGCTGATATGAATGTAAATATTAATATGATTGTAGTTAAGGTTGTTTTTGCTGTTGTCACCTGTCACTTTTTGCGTATAATTTATGTTGGAAATGACATTAGATGTTACAATATTTCAAAGAGTGTGTGCACAGTTTGACCATCAACGTATAATAGGCTGCACTTAATTAAATCTAAAAACTGACAAGACACCCACAAAAACCAAATCCGCAATCGGCAAAAACAATATACGAGGCCTGTTCAAAAATAAGGCGACATTTTTTAGTTGTCTCGTGCTACGGGTTATCGAATTTCGATTTTATTTTGTTATGTTGGAGTACATGTCCTTAACATACGAGACATACATTTGAAATATTTTTTGTTTTGTTTTTGACAGACATAAAGTTTGCAAATGTTTTGGCGATTGGGTGCAATCCTAAAAAGTGGATAAAAGAATGGTGATTTTTTGGAAAAAAACAAAACTGTAATCATGCCTCAGCCGTAATTTGCGCTACCAAAGAGCGCAAATCTGAAGCGCTGGCACAAGTGTAATACAAGGGAAATACTTAGAAGGGTACAAAATAGACATTGAAGAATTTTTTTTTCCTTTATATTTAATTTTTCTGTTATTATTAGAACAACTTCAATTAAATCGTATATACAACAATTAACGAAACAACTTAAATAATAAGTGGGGATACAGTATAGTGTGGATATAATATTAAAAGGATCTATTACGGAGGTCGGCAGGGTGCGATCTTCTCAGCCGTCTCGCCACCCTAACTCCTCCATTTCTGCGTCGAAACATAAAGAAGAATACATAAATATTTGTCAAGAAATAAAAATTCACCTTATTCTTTGAACATACCTCGCATATAACATATTGTATTAGTGAAGTGAGACAACACCAGACAATTCCACAAATGGGACGTGGTGAAAAATTACTTCGACTATGAAAAATCATTGTTAGTCATATGTTTTCGGATCTTATTGAATTTGACAGCGAGGCTGACATGGAAAAACAAGCAATTATCATTTGCGCTTGGAAGTCACTTTAATTGCATTAAATACACTTGATTTAAATCATAACGGTTCAACCAACGTACCAGCGAGTGAGGGGATTTGGCAACCAAATCGAGTTAAAAAATTTAATAATTAAATAAACAAATCCATTAAAAGCCGCAGGTGAAAAACTCAAGAAACACAGCACTGGCTTACGGAATAAAGGGTGTGTAGTAGCCATGCATCTGCATTCGATTTATTCGGGTGTGCATTCTCACACTTTACAGTAAAATTAAGTTAATATCCATTAGTACCAAAGAAGAGTATCCTTTGGACGAGCTAAAACAGTTGCCCTGTTCATTTCGTGCGGTCAAAAGGATTGAAATGGCACACCCACAGCTTGAGTCAGGTGAGGAAAATTGCCCACATATGCTATAAATGGGACAGTGAATTCCATTAGGGATGAATTGACATTTTCGAAACCTTTTGGATCAAATGCCTTATAGTTAGGTTAATAAATTATGAATTCCACACATACTAATACTCATTCACAACATAATTTAGCCGAAACAATTCAATAAACAAACCCTGGATGTTCTAAATTGATGTCCACACATAAATCAACATTAAAAAATAAACTTTATAATAGAAGTAACCCTCCTTTTCTAGTAGGGCTCTCAACACTTGCATCGATTCGGCCTCAATTTCTTCGATATAGTCGAAGCCCACTGAACAAGAAAGAGCAAAGGGCAGAATCGTGCTCATTTGCGTAGTTTAGTGAGCAACTCGTTTTTGTTCACTCACCTCTGTGTGTTGTTATTTTTGTTGTTGTATATTGTGCACATATCGGGAAGAATATCCTCCTATTGGTATTTTTTTTATGTTATTGACCATTTACCAAAATCCGTTGGTTTAAGCAGGAAAGGTATTTGCCGTTTAATTATATACTTTTTCTAACTATGCCTTACTAATTAATTGTTGGCCTATCTCACCTACACATATATTTAGAGGGTCATAACAACGAAAATAAGTTATATCCTGGCAACTTTTGTGGACACAATTCAACTCAAACCAATTCAAGTCGACTTGTCTAAAATGAAGTCGTCAATACAACGCCCTTAGGGGCTGCGACAACCTGAGCTATCATTTAAGCCTTGTGAAATGTCGACACTTTTATTAGTACATTCAAATTAAACCATCCAAGACTACCAGACCCCAACCAGGACAGCACCCCATGAAATCCAAGTTGAAGAGCTTAGTTAACTAAGAAACTTCGAGCCACCGAAATACCCTAGTTTTGGTGTTTTTCAGTATGTTTCTTCGTCGGCAGATTCATCATCGCGCACATCATAATCTCATACAGAAACGAGTCGTTGTCGTTGCGATTTAATGAAATCCCTGCGAGGAAATTATCTATGTAGAAAAATTGGTTCGCTTTGCTCTGCTTGCGGGGCCACACGCAACACACAGCAAAGCGGGTATCGACGCCTCTTTCATGTTGATAACGCCTCAACGCATACAAGGGAGCGGGAGCGCAAGGCAAGGGAGCGTACCATGGCAGGTTTTCCACGCTCACTCACTTTCAACGTTAATTATGTAAAATTTTCAATCAAAATTTTGTGGTGACTAAAGTCAAGTTGAGTTGACTTGAACATTGAAACTTGAACATTTTTGAACCGATTTTGCCTGCGTTAAAACAAAAAACAATACAAACAGGAATGACGGCAATGTCGAAAAACGTGAAGTGCGAAATTTTTAAGTGAATCTGCGAGTCCTTTACACCTTCCGAAGAAGTCGAGTGGTGGTTGGGTGGATCAGATGGTTGTCGCTCGTAAGTGAACTAACATGTCTACAGAAAAGTTTGCAAACTGACATAGAGACATATGTACATATACACGCGTACACCACACATCAAGTCTAAACAAAAGTTGTAATTTTATTTCACTTACACTGAGCCTCATTTGTTTCTGACATGTGCTGTGTGGCATGTTTTTCACAGAAAATCTGTGCCGTTCAACATGTCGTATGAACAACTTTTCTCATCATGGGGTTCGTATTTATCGTGTGCGCACCTCTTAGTACATAAATATGTATGCTTTTCTCTGCAGTTAACCATTTGAATGGTAATGTGTTAATGTATTAATTTATCTAATAATTTTTTCTTTAATTATAATAATAATTTATTCTTATTATTTTTTATTTTATAATTATTATTTTTTTTATTTTTATTATTATTATTATTTTTTTTTTGATATTTAAAGAGTAACATTCGCCTCTTTCCTGTTTCCAAAACTAAAAAGAACCTTGAAATTACGGAGATTTGCCATGATATGAATAAAGACCGCATCGCTAAATAATAATAAAAAAAATCTCCTCCTCCGAACACGTCGTAGACCTAAAAAAATGACAAGGGCGCCGTCAATGTATACAATAAAGCGTTTTTCCGTTGCTGTCGGTAATCCCAGGCGTCCAAATCAAAAACTACCTAGACGGTCGCATGAAAATATCTTTCCTTTTCGAAGACAACAAGCAAAATTTTGAATTGAAGTTAGCGTTAAAAATTTCAGCTGCAACTTAGCTGCAAAACTGGAGGACTAATTTATTGAAAGATTGACAGACAAATCAATAGAATTGACGATAAATTCCTCTAGATGAATTTATAAAAATACATATATGTATATCTAAGCTTTATGGGCTTTCTGATGTCGACTTCGCTGTGTAATACGATGTTTTAAAAACATTCACTACTACTAGAGCTAAAAAATACGTGTTTTTTTTTTTTGTAATGACCACGAGTAGGCCGAAAATAGCCGCAAAGTAATCAAGCGGAGAGGAGCCCCACTTCTATCAGCACCACCAGCCATAACACCGCTTGATAGATTTAAATAACTCGAGAGACAATAAAACAGGTTGTCGGGTTGGGGTAAATTAATATCTCTGCAGTCGACTTTATGTGTGTGTGTTTGTATCTCTAAGTTAATCGCTTGCAAAATTCAATAATAATTTCCACAAACTCATGCCAAGCTGTCAGCCCGAAACTGTCGTCAAGCGCATTGAGCCGTCGACCGCCGCTGATTAAAAATCGATAGAAAATCCCTTTTCGCAGAAAATTGTTCAAAATGGAATAGAAAAAAAAACACGCGCTTTGGATGACTTAATTTTGTTTTTGCATTACAGGAACTGTATCTTTTGTTGAAATGAAATTAGCATTTAGAACGATGGCAGTCGGTACTAAGAAGAAAAGGACAGCAGATTTTCAGCTTTTCTGTAGCGCATCAAAGCGCAAAAAAGGGAAATTAAATGCCAAATAGTTTGAATTTGAATCTGAAATTGATGGTGGTTGGTTGGTTGGGTAGAATGACCTGGTTATATTAGTAAAATTGGTTGGATGTTTGAGTGAGATTGGTTGGGTACATTTAAGTTCTTTTAGCCTAGTACAATGATGGGTTGAATGCGTTGTGCAAGTGGAATTCTACGCAATCCACATGCCGTTATCCTTTAGTTGCTTCATTTGTTGTAAATAATTCCGATTTAGATTTGTTTGGTATTCAGTGACAGAAGGGTTGTTAACATTTGATGCATATTGATTTGACTATTAGACACCCAGCTCATGGCACAAATCTCGTACAGTCTAATGTCTTTCATTGCTAAGCAATGTGGCATTTTTGAGCTGAAGAGTGGGGGAGGGGGAGTGATAAGCTGACGTAGTAATATCCCAATGCTTTACAACAAAATCCACAAAAAAATTAACTTAAATAGGATGTGCGATGTGGATAATTTTACATTTGTAGTGGAACGGGAATCCATAAAAGAAATGACCAATCAAAAAAGAAAAACAAAAAAAAAGCAATATTAACAACCGAAAAAATTGAGCTACTCGCGCTCATATAAATTGGATTTCAGCAAATTCAATTTGTTGCGCCTGTCACAAAGGATTCATTTCGCTTCATCGTCTGCAGCCGAGGACGACGGGCTTTGCGTTGCAATTCAATTAGTCGGGCTCACGACGCTATATGCACTTTTACTCTTATTATACATGTGTCTCTTTCGCACACAGCTAAAGCGGGCTCTTACTAATATCTTTATTCTCCCTCTCTCTCTCTCTCTTTCTCGGTACAGAAATCGAAGCGGTCGAGGCTTGCAAATGGCTACGCGCTGCTGGTTTTCCACAATATGCACAAATGTATGAAGGTGAGTACTCGTATGCGTTATCGTGGGGTCAAACAAATAGAATGGAAAGTGCTCGATATAACTTCAAGTTGTCATGCACTTCTGCAGTCCTGTTGGCATGCATCACTGCAATGCGTACCGCAAACTCAGCTTAGCACAACGAAGAGTGAGACAGTTGTGTGATTAATTGTTTTTAATGTCCTTATCCACAAACACTAAACGCAGTAAAGATGAAAAAACAGAATGAAAAGACACGTGAGAAGTGGAGTATGAAATAAACAAAAAGTACCACAAACATGTCAGAGACTTGTTTGAAACGTCTACGGTGCGTAGTTGATGGCTTTCACTCTCACTAACTCGCTGCCTCGTTCGCACACATACAGGAAGAAATGCAGTTGATGATGATGACGAGGAGGACGACGTCATTGAACTACTCAGATCTTCAAGAGACTGTTTTGTTGTCAGGCGAAACGGGTTTTAACGGTTATGTTGTCTGTATATATGAATAACACTAACAGATGCGTACGAATATTCGCATAACTGTTTCTTATTTAATAGTAGGGTGGATCGATATGTCAAGCTTTTGGAATTTTCTGTTATAACTTAAAATTGAACAATGCACCCATATACTCCCATCTATCTACAAACAGTTATGAAATGTAGAGGAAGGTGCGGCATTGCAAAAATGTGACACCCTGTGAATTTTGGCGAAACTGGATAAAGGGAGTTTTTGAACGAAGAAGCGTTACAAGAGAAATTACATATATAAGTTATGTGAAGACTGTGAAGAATGTTTTCCTGAATATCGTTGTAGTCGTGCAATCAACAATGACATCGAACGATTTACTGAATTATTGGGCCAAATACCAATGCAAAAATCTACGGTTTTGACTGATCAGTCATTGAAAGGGGGTTCAATTTTGAATAACCAGCTGAGAGTGAGAAATAAGATGAAAAAGAAGTTGGGAAATTACGTCAATTAACCCATGGTCTTGTGAAAACTCCCAAGGAGATTTTTTTTTTTTTTTTTTTAGCGCAACAACCCAGAATTTAAACGTTCTTTCTCTCGGCGGATAAGTGTCGAAGAACGCCAAAGCTTGAAAGGATAGTAGAGGTATATATAAAATTTTCCATTCAAAGAATCAAAAAGTAACCATGAGTTACCATTGCCAGTTATTCTAATGTGACATGAAGGCGTTGATTGAATGAGTGGTTCCTCTGATTCCCCAATGTATTTTGCTGAATGGTTGATTCTCTTCATTAAAGAACCTTGTGATATACGACATTTCGTTTCGTTATCAAGCGCAAGAACAAATAAAGCGGTTAGTGAGTTAAACTTTTTTTAAGAGAGTTTCGATTTCAAATTTGGCAGACTTTTCGAAGGCAAACTGATGAATCAATATAGGGATCATACAAATAACCTAATTTATTTATTTATTTTTTTCCCCATATTCGCGTTATACTAACGCACCAAACTTCACAGGATTACTCGATAGGCTACTCTAGAGTTTCCCTGAAAATTTCATCATTTCAGCGATTCAGCGGATTCGGCGTCTATAGCGGACATACGGACAGACAGACATACATACATCCAATTTTATATATATAGATTATAATTTTTTTCTTTGTTTATTTATTGAGTGGGATTACCATTTTTTTTAATGTCGCGTTGAACTTGAACTTCTATCATTTAAATGTACATACAAACGCAAAATGATTTCGTCAGCATTTCGTATCAGCGTTTGCGGCGTATCACTTACAAACAAATAATCATGTTAAAACACCAGAAAAATTACGAGTTTCGACTTAAAATACTTTGTCAAAAAAAATATCTTAAGCGAAGCAGAAAGCTAACCAGCCTTCAGTTGAATGACCCCACACTTGCTTTGAACTCATTTTCGGGCCAAAACGCTAAAAGGCGTATCAATTTAAGTTGTTCAAGGCGCTTAAGTAAATTTGATATCCTCGGCATGCCGACAGACAACAATTAAAGCAACAACAACACAACACCAAGCACCATAACAAACTCCTTTTAGAGCTCTCACAGATTGCCTGTTGCGCTGCCGACGAAAGCGAATTCGTACGAAAACGAAAGCAGCGCAAACCACTTCTTTCTTCCCCCTCACGCCGACAACGTTGCACGTAGTATTGCTTTTTTCGCACTTCTCACAAAGCTGAAGAGCACGCGCCCACCGCATTTGGGGATTCGGGAATCTTTATTTCTTCTTGAGCAGCCATGCCATTCTGGTCTCACGTCTTCGAGGCTGGCATTGCAGGAATTTTCAGCTACAAAGATTCTCAAAGGCTAAGGGACAACGCACACTACATGAAAAAAATGTGCTTTCAAGAATTTATGCAGACCACCTTCGCATAAAATTGAAAAACTTTCAATTGTTTTCGAATCGTAAACCAGTGAGAAAATGTTTGACAAAATCGGTGATTGCAGATTGTGGCCGAAATAACATCAGACATGTGAATATATAATTTCATTATCACAATTTCGCCAGTTGCTGTATTGCAGCAGCAAATGAAGAATATTAAAAAAAAGTATTCTGAAAAATTCTATTTCTTATCGAAAACATACCTCGTTATTAACAAGAGGCGGATAGAGTTAATAGAAATCATAAAAATCGATTCCTCTACGTCAGTTGCTGACAAAATAGAATAGTGACAAGATATTTTCTGGTAACAAGGCATCCCGAAATTTAAAAAGCTTTGGAAATTGTGGAAAACCATCATATTCACCAGATTGGAATTCCAACACAAATGTCGAACTGACAATCTCTGACCATTTCAGGTTTATGACTGTCATTTCACAATTTATAAGGTTCGAAATTAAACTTAGTCTTCAAACTGGCAAGATATATTTATGGTAGAGCGGATACATACAATGGGGAAAGAATACATCAAAGTTGCTTGGTCTATTGACAAAAAAAATAAATAAAAATTAAATTGTTTAAAGTTTTCGAAACAATATCTCTCAGTGGCTTAAAGGTATCGAGACGTTGAAAGAACAATCCAAAACAGAAATTAACACACACTTAAGGCAGCAACACCTTCTTCCTTCAGTGGAGACCTCAAACAAAGTGTGGTGTAACCAATACCAGCACCAGCACCACCAAAGGAAACTTTTCGCCAATCAACAGAAAGAAATTTAAGTCCCGATTGTATTTACAAGCCAAGCAAAACTCATTAAAATACGCATTTATCAAGCTGCCTTGTGTACCGTCGAGCAGCGCATGCGCAGGCGAACTTGAATTATACTGCAAAGGAGCTGCAGAATTTATGTGGCTTAATGCGCATATTTCAAGGTCGGCTGCATGCGATTTTTCTCCTTTATATTTTTACTTTTTGTGTTTAAATTTTGAGGCACGCCAAAATTGCAATCTCGGTTTCAGATTCACTTTTTGTTTTTATTGCTCTTTGATATTCTGCCGGTGGTTGGCGCGCTTTCATAATTCAAATGCCGCACCGAGTGCCGAGCCAAAAAACATATCTGCGAACGCATTTAAATTTTTCGGTGTTTCGTTGGTTTGTTAGTTGCTTCTTCGGCTTAAATCCTATTGAGCTTTCGGAATATGTCGTTTGCTCTCTATGCTCGTGCATTGGCGGAATTCCTTTCGGCCGCGCCGCAAATAATCAATCTGCACGGCCCTCAAGCGTTAAATGCGCACCGACAGCATCTTCGAATTCTGGTGGCTGCGCGCACTCGACTCGACTTTGAGTTATGAACTTTTGGTGACACACCCATTTCTCCCTGCCATTGTGTATCGACATCAAATAAATTTCGAGATTGCTTATGGATTACGTGTAGTGCAATGGCCTCGGAGTTGTTCGTCTGTTTGGTGTTGGTAGCACAGGTAGGAGTTCCACGCACTTCAGCAGTTCTTGATTTCTTTTTCTTCTTTTTTTATCATGTTTGAATGGTAAAGTTGGAATGGTAACACGCCTCAATAAATTTGGCATTTTAACAAAAATTACCATATGAATGATTCAAATGATTATATATTCTTCATCAATTCGTATACCCGGTCACGTATAACATAAGAATGTTTTAGTCACCTCATCTATGTCTACGTAACGGGTAATATTTTCGTTTAGCGTATTGTACATATGTCATATTAGAAGAACAAGAACGTCATCGTAAAAGAGGGAATAATTTTTCAATTATATACTCCAGTTCCTTTGCGTTGTTGTTAGTTGGAAAACGGTTCACTTAAAAGGTGTGTGCGTGTGCATCTGGTGTCCGTTTGCAATATTTTAATTTTTGTGTGTTTTCCTGAAAATGTAATGCAGTTGGATTAAGTTAGCCTTAAGGTCTGTAAAGGGCAAATCCCTCTTTCTGGAAAGAGAAGTCTGCTCCAGAATTGAGAATTATCAACGTCCATGCTTCAATCGAAAACCAAATGTTTATGAATCGTATTCGTATCCATAATTTAAAGCGCCACTTCTGCGCTGCAATGCATTTGCTAAATTGGCCAAATCAAACCACTGATGTCCGCTCATTTGTCAAATGCCAAAATCCAACTGAATTCGATTCAGCTCGACTCGGCTCAACTTATACTTTGCGCCACAAATAGCGATAAGAAAATTAAATATTTTTGGTTTTTTTTTTTTTTTTGTTGAATAATCAAAGTAATGGAAAGTCTCCACTTTACCACTCTAGTTATTGTATTGTATATGTATACAAGTATGTATGTATAAAAAAAACACTTTTTGCCCAATGTTGGTCTGCAATTTGTGGCTGATTGTACCATTTTTATTCGAGGCGACTGACTGTGACTTCATGTTAATGACTTCTGGGTTTAGTCATACACAGAAAAACAAAAATTGAAAACCATCTGCAAAGTGCGCCCAGTTTGCCTACGTCAATTTCGCAATTGACGCGTGCAGTTGCAACAAGTTGCAGCAGCAGCTGCCGTTGCTGGTGTCGGTGTCGGTGCCGTTGTCGTTGCTGTTGTCGTTGCCGCTGGCGTTACCGTTGTAATGCGACGCGTTACGCTTCGTGAGTTGAATTGAGTTAAATTGAATTGATTTGTTTCTATTCGTATAATGTTTATGTGCTCATACACGCCCAATTGCTATTTGTTTATTTAGTACCACGAAAGTGCATTTCATGTTTTGTATATCTAGACAAAAACAAAAGAAGAAAAAGAAATCACTGGGAAATGTATAAATAATTTTTTGGGAAAACCATTAACAAAACTATTAAGAACTTGCATGCCAAAACCATTTAATGCCCAATTAGCGTTGCTGCTGATGAGCAGTCCAAGGATGGTGGTGAATGTGTAGATAAGGAGGGACGGAGTGTTGAGTGCGTCACTTAAGTTCAATAATCTTGATATTTACACTAGAAACAAAAAAATTAAAGGCATAGCTGAAGCTGTGCTCTTTACAAGCACGAGAAATATTCAGCTAATTGTTCCCTTTTTCAGCACAGAGCGATGTTTGACTTATATTAATTACATAGTTGCTGCTCATACTGCAGTTCAACACTGAGTCACACGCGGATTTAATTAAGGGCAATGTGATCCAGTGTGCCAAGGGCCTTTAAATTTTTTTGGGTTAGTTCACACTAAATGAAGTCAACAGTCTACAATCACACTGTGAACATATTCAAAACAAATCATGCGTGATATTGAAACGAGTTATTCAACTCCTTTTGTCTCGTTTGATTTCATGAGTCATTAAGTCGAAGTGAACGAGTCGTGCGCACAGTGTCATTTCGTATGTCTCGTTCTCACACTGCTATGAAAATACATATTGTTCTGTTATTTACAGAGTCGATGTGTTATTGAGTAATTACTTATATAATATACAAATAATATTTTAAAACAGAATAGTTTAAGAAAAAAGAAATCTAAGTTATAATATCAGGCAATCATTACTGTCTAAGGAGTAAGAGAAGCGAGGCAACGAGGATTAGGTGCTCCCTCAATACTTAATTACAAGTCTTAAGTGTGCTTTGTAATCGAATCATTATGAATGGTAATTATTTCATACTCGAATAATCCGAACAAATATGACAAATTTGTTTGCAGATTTCATCGAACCCTTCACAACAGAGTCTGATGAAGGGATTATTAGTAGGGAAATCGTAGCGTACTCTAATATACGAGTCCTGATGAGCTATGAATGTAATATAATAAAGTGATGGCGACAATATAAAATCCAGTTTCATTTATTATATAAAGTCAGTTGCAAAGTATTAGTAACACCAGGTCCATCAGCCTCTTCAGAAAGAGTATCTACACAATCTCAAAATCTTATTTGTGAAAAAATAACTTACAGATAAAGCAAAAGCAAAAAAATTTGTTTTATTTCCACAAAATTGTTGCTAGTATGCGTAGAGTTAACCGTTCAGGTGAATGAGAGTAACAATGTATGCTCTCTGATTTTGCTATATATATTCTATCATTTGCTCTCAGTCGCACGCACACTGATCTATTTAACGAGTTCAACTAACTCAATGAGACTCAACAGCGCCAGATTTGTTTGGGAAATAAGTCATATTGATAGTGTGCGTTTAGCACACGATTAGTTTGAGCGAGAGATGATTTGGTTTTATTTAGTGTGCACTCATGTGTAGAGTGTGTAGACTGTGTAGACTGTTTAGACTTAGAATATGCTGGGCTATTGACGTTTTTATTTTATGCCGAAAATATATACACTTTTTAGCGGCTCCGATGTCTCTTGGATTTACAATAGATTACTTTTCACAGATTGTGACGAGTATAAGAATCAAACAAACGTTAACCACTGACATTTTTGCCTTCTGATTTACTTTGGACATGAGGCCGATTTCCTGCTGTATGTGCGTGTGGTGTCTGGCATTGCTAGGCTTGTGTTCGTGCGCACTTCCAGGGGCTTCGTCAAGAACTTGATTAACCTACATGAAAAGTTCGCACAAAAAAAAAAAATACTTCAATGAAAATGCAATGTTTTAAGTGTCCGTAATATGAATTTTTTTATTTGTTTTCTTGGGAATTTTTTCTTTTTAATTCGACATGGGCGTCTTGTTGTTGCAGTTGTTTGAATTCTGGTTTTGCCAACAACATTTCTTTCTGACACGAAGTTTTCGTTAGAGGTTCGCGTGCTGTCGAAACGAACGGACGACATTTTACAGGCCCAAGATCCAGTAACAAGTTTGAAATTTCTTACGAAGTTTAGCCGATCAATGGATAGCGAATATTTGCGTATTCATAGACAATATCAAAGTCTAAGGGGTAAAGGGTAAAGGGAAAAGATATTCAATAAAGTTTCGGCAGTCAGCTGAAGATCACTTGGGTTCAATGTAATGCAGTTTGATATAATCAATTTCCCATTTCTAACATTACACAGATCATCAATTTCCCATTGACCTGACGAATGTCGCCAAAGATCATACAAATCTCGAAAACGATCAACTCCAGTCGCTCTATAGACGCCTGTGCATTTTAAATCGCTGTGCAAACATGCGCTTGGACCAGACGCATAAGCCACAGACACCGCAGGTGAATTTAACTGCCACTCTCCTCACACATTCTTCATTTCTAAATCGTGTACTCTCACCCGCAGCAAAAAGAGGACTCTGACGATGAGAACTTTGCGCTCAGTGAAAATTGGACATTCCAACCACACATCAGACGGTGGTCGCGTATCGGTGAAATGGGTCTGGAGCTGCCGCCGGCCAGTAAATTGAATATCGAGAAGGCGGAGAGCTCATCGAAAGAATCGAGTCCAGATCGCTTTGATGATGACGGCTACGATGTAAGTGGTGCGGGCATAACACTCAAGATACCTGGTGCCACAGGTGGTGCCGGTGGCACATTCAGCAAGAGTGACGCCACTGACACATCGTTAAATGAGTCCACTGACAGTGCTGGTGTACGTTTGCGTCGCACTGGCAGTGAACGCTTTAAAAATGGGGCTAAAGCATTCCTACGCCGTGTAGAGTCGATTAAGTCACGACGCAGAAAGCGTCAGAATCGCGAGGGCGTCATCATCAGTGGCCCGCAGGTCCTGGACTTAACACACCTAGGCCAACGCAGCAGCATGCGTAAACCGGAAGGCGTCTACTCGACGCCGCCATCGCCATCGGCTGTCAGTCCAATGCATACATTCCCTAAGGCGCCTTTCTTCGGCAATGAGTTGAAAGTGCCCTCGCAGAGCGAGAACTTTTTGAGTCCAAATCGCGCCAGTCCAAAACGCACGCCAACAACACCCCGCTCGATGCGCACCAGCCCGCTGCATTTCTTCTCTGTACCAATGCCACATCTGAAGGAGGGCAGGTCAGATGACTCGTCGTCGTACTACAGCGACAGTCAGGAGTCATCGTCGACGGGTGGTGGAAAATTTTCGTTGCGCAAGACGCCGGCGAAAGCCCGACGCTTCCTGCAGCGTACTGGAAAAGTGGATGATATTGGCGCTCACTCGGACTCGGAGTGTCATCACGGGCGCAAACTGTTGATCAAGGACGCCAATTCCAATACCACCGAGGTGAAGATTAAGAAACTCACACGTGGCGGTTCGTTGAATCTCGGCAAAGATTCAAAGAAGCGTGAAGGTCTCCGTTCATCGAGCTTTCGCTCTCGGTCGACCACACGCAAGGATCCAAAGACCGGCGAGGAGCCCGACAACACTAAACGGTAAGTGGGCATGGAAGCAAATGTCAAATAGTCCGGCGAACATATAACCAGTCTATTAGTGTCTTCGTCTAGTTAGTCTTTTAGTTGTTCAATTAGCCAATTAGTCAATTCAACTGTAATCCACAGCACTCCCGTCGTACGCTGGCACAGTTTCCAGATGGAGGAACGTCCGCACATGATATTCCGCAAATGCTTTGCGCAGAAGATCGCGACGAATACACAGGATGCTGGCATACCCTTCGCCGGCATGTCCGCTGGCCAGCTGCAGATTATACGCAAACTGGCATTGGTCACTCTTACAGGATACATGGAACGCTATTGCCCAACACATCGCTCTGGCTGGAATTGGGAGTTGCCTAAGTTCATAAAGAAGATCAAAATGCCCGACTACAAAGACAAGAAGGTGTTTGGAGTGCCACTGTTACTTATACTCCAGCGAAGCGGCCAATCGTTGCCCGTGGCGGTGCGCGCCGCTTTTCGTTGGCTTCAACTGTATGCGCTCGACCAGATTGGCATCTTCCGTAAGAGCGGTGGCAAATCGCGCATCATGAAGCTACGTGAAATGATTGAAAGCGCGGAATCCACAGCCGAGTGCATGGATATATTTGATACGCAGCAGGCCTATGACGTTGCCGATATGCTGAAGCAATACTTCCGCGAGTTGCCCGAATCGCTGTTGACGACCAAAATGTCCGAGACGTTCGTTGCAATCTTTCAACGTGAGTTGAGGCAAAGAATCGAAAAAAATTTTTCTGTCATATATGTAGCTTCTCTCCCTGCAGATCTGCCACCCGAAGTGCGTTTGGATGCGGTGCAATGTGCCGTGCTCCTGCTGCCTGATGAAAACCGTGAAATACTCTACGTTCTACTCGAATTCCTGACAATAGTCGCCGGCAACGCTCAACAGAACCAAATGACCAGCAATAATTTGGGTGTTTGCCTCGCCCAGTCAATATTCCACTCGTCCATTTCGACAGGCTCGGGATCAGTTTCGGCTTCGCCACGACGCAAGGGTGGCAAAGGTGCGGGTATGCCCGACATGAAAGAACTCGCAGAAGCCAAGGCTTCACATGAGTGTTTGTCCTTTATGATCGAGAACTACAAAAAGATCTATACGGCCTCAAAGGATAAACTGATCAAATGCAATTTCGGCTACATGGAAGAATCCAAGCCGGTGCCACTCGAGGCGCTCGGTGAGGGTATGCAGTTCCACAACTGGCGTGGTTACCTTTACGAGTGCACAAGTGCTACCATTAAGGAGGGCCGAGAAAAGTGAGTATAAGAGTGGCGTTGTGATTGCTGCTAATTCTAATTGATGCTAATTCTTTTAACGCAGAACCCGCGGTTGGTTCAGCATCACATCGCAAACCGAGCTCGGCGTCGACATTGCTTATAAGAAAGTCGGCGATGGTCATCCGTTGCGCTTGTGGCGCTGCATAACAGAGGTCGAAGGGCCGCCGCGTGATGTGCTCGAGAATATCATCAAACAACGCGCCTCCTGGGATTCAAATCTGCTACAGAGTCAGACAGTGAAGAAGCTCGACGAACGCACGGAGATTTTTCAATATGCGTTGGACGGCCAGCTGACGACGGACTTTTGTGTGTTGAGGTAAGCAAATTAATGGACAAGCAATTGTTTTTACTTTTCACACATTCCTGTATTCTACAGATCCTGGCAAACGGATTTACCACGTGGCGCTTGTGTCATTGTGGAAACGTCCATTGATCACGCGAAAGCTAAGCCCATGTTCGGCGCTGTGCGCGGCGTTGTTCTTGCCTCGCGTTATCTCATCGAACCCTGTGGCAGTGGTCGCTCACGTGTCATGCATCTGGCACGTGTCGACATCAAGTGAGTTCCCCATTTTACTAAATACAGGGTGCTAAATGAAACACAAACACATAACTATCATTTACAAAACATTTTCCCATATATTGCATATTTTCAGGGGCAAGACGCCAGAGTGGTATAACAAGATTTACGGTCACATCTGCGCCCACTACTTGACCAAAATACGTCAGGCCTTCAAGCATGTAGCCGAGGGTCCCGAAAGTAAAGTCTAAATGACACAGCACAGCACATCACAAGCCAGCAACGGAACACCAAGCCGGAACCAGCCACTGACTCAGAGACTCTCTAATAGCGCATCACAATTACTTAGCATTAAGAATTGAAGTGGAATGTAGTGTAGAAGAGAAGTGGGTAATTTATAACTGTAAAACTGTGAAATTGATTTGTTCGACTTTTTTAATTAAGGCCAGTTTTATTGCTAATATTTTATTATTTTATTATTTTTATTATTTTGTTTTTCTAAAACAACAGAAGAGCTGGTTTATTTGTAAATAGTTTTTACACTTTGATTTTATTGTACTACAATAGTAATTACTTTTATTTTAATAAGTTTTGGTTTGGTTTTTATAGGTATATTTCTTGCTTAATTTTAACGCAAAAAATACTCAAAACAAGAGAATCAGAAAAACCCAAATTGATTATAAAATTCTTTGCCCGCAGCTCTTGATTTTGCAACCCTTTTCTATAAGTTAAAGTTGAAAAATAACAGAAGCAAGTGTATCTTAAATTATGTAAATTAGTGCGAGCACTACAAGTAAACAACCAGCAAAAAGTTGCAGAAAGTTTATCAATCAATGAAAGTGGAGATGGAAGTTGGAGAATGGAAATTTGTGTAAAGAAAATTCAACTAGTCAAATTGTTTAAATTTAAGTTAAGACAAGGCATGTTAGGAAGTGAAGGAACGCAAGAGGATGTTTGAACATAGGAAGGTAAAAGCGAGGTTGAGAACAGAGTTTGTGAAAATTCGAAAACCAAAAGCAACAAAAGCATGGGATTCCATGTTAAAGTAGAAGAGAAAGAAACTCGAACACAAAACTGGTGAATTATCCAAATGTGAAATGTATGTGCATTAAATTATAATAAATAAAATTAAAAAAAAAAATACAAAGTAAGGAAAATTATACTTTAAATGTCTAAAATAATGTTATTATCGTATGTCGTATGTATGTTTGTATCTCTACCATATACGCTGGCAGAAATGACACAAGCCACTAACAAAAAACAAAAGCAATAAAAAATAAATCATCAAATGTGCAAACAATTTGTTTGGTCGAGTCAGGATATTTATAATCTAAGTAATTAACTAAGTGATCCAATGGCAGCCTCACCTCTTCTGTGAGAGCAGCTGGACTCCATTGACCATTCATGGAATAGGTAGAACATATGACCCAATGCAGCTCACCACACTGAATTCTAACTTGGACCTTTCAAATAAGCTCTTGCGGTGTAAGCCTATTTTCAAGCCGGTATAGTGTTACGCCGCCAGTTCAAATACGGAAATTTGTTAAAGGTTTCAATTGAAACTACTAAGGAGCTTTGTCAATGCGCCTTGGTATGTCCAAAAGTCTATCATCCAATGATAGACTTTTGGACAATGAATGATCACGTATTAGATCGTCAGGTCCAGCTGCTGACATTCGTCTTAGCTGGAAAGTTTACCTGAATCTAAGGTCAGCAAGGGTTCTGATTATTACTATTATAAAATTTTTTTTAGAACAATATCAACACTAGACTAGCATAGCAAGTACCAAAGAGAGGCAAGGAATCACAAAGATCGAAAAGAAGCTACAGCTATCGTCAATTGTATAACCTCTGTAGCAAAGCGAACATATGGTCCCCAATTAAGGCCCCATCGGCCACGAATGTATCTATTGACGTAAATGCTAGAGGAATGCAGATATCCATTTCTAATTATTGCATCATTAACGATGAAATGGCCCAGAATGTTCTGCGGAGAAGACATCTTCGCATTTTAAGAAACAACTGGTAATATATAGAAGGTTTGTCACTCAAGGAGATTTGCATTGACCTGTAAATGGATAAGGTAAGACTTATTCAGCAGCCTCTAACGAAGTGGAGCCTTCGTGTTCCGGGAAACTAAAAAGCTCTGCTGGCCTTACAATTTGCACGTACGCAATGCACTATTCCTCATCTCTTTTCTTCTCTATTTTATTGCAGTGCTAAGAGTAGCTAAGTTCAATTAATAATAAACGGCGTGAACAGTGTCAAAAAGTCACAAAGAAATCGCCACATCCTACTTTGTGACTTAATGGAGAACAGCCGGATCTACTCAAACCTGTGTGTTTTAGTTGATTTTCATACAGTTGGTAATTTTCTGGCATTCATTTATAAAGGCTGCTTGTTTAATGCAATGCGGAACCCGCGACTTAACTGAACCACCCTGTGCCACACTGAACAAAGTTTGGAAATCACTGAAAACAATGTCGTATGTAACGGCATTTCTGTTTCCACTTCAAAACTAAATTTTTACCGACCGTAGAGTTTTTGATTTTTTAGTTTCTAGTTAAAAATTAACACTGAAAAATTAAATATACGGTTAAAATAGTTTTCTCGTTATATTTTGTTACCACCAACATTTACTTTTGGACTACACCATCGTTCTGGCTTACATGACTAGCACAATCAATCGAATCCACCCACGGCTAATACAGATAATGAGAGCTGTCGTCGGCCTTATGAGGCAGCATATGGCGCGTACAATGCAGATGCTTGCAACTGATCGAATAAACTATTCACAGCAGTAAAGTCATCCTTTTCCAGCTATGTTCGGTACTAACCACCAGTTATTACAGCGAATCGTCTGTTCCCAAGTGCCGCTTTGTGCAGTATTCGCGTGATGGCGATGCCGAAGGCAGCTGCCGCTTGGGCATGGTTTCCGAGAATGGGAAAAATATGATACCGCTCAGTGATATTTCGTGTGCATCGCCGGACATGATCAGCTTCATCACTCAGCGCTACAATATGAAAGAGCTGCTAGAGCATACGCAGCACTCGGAAATGGTGCCGATTAATGACAATATAACCCTACTGCCGCCCGTTGTCTATCCGACGAAGATTATCGGAGTGGAGTACAACTACCTGGACACTTGCATGGAGCACAATGTGAGCGTGCCACATGAGCCGGTTTTCTTCATGAAGGCAAGTACAGCTGTGGTAGGTGCCTTGGATGGTATACGACTGCCGGCTGATGCTAGGGTACGTACTTACCCCACTCCATTTAAATTGATCGCTAATCACAGCATTTAAGCTGCTTACAGAACGTCGACTATGAAAATGAATTGGCAGTCGTCATTGGAAAAGTCGCTAAGAATGTGCCACTTTCAGCGGCCTTGAACTACGTCTTTGGCTATACGATTGCTCAGGATATCACCGTACGCGGTTGGCAAGCGGAACGTGGTTCGAGTGCCTTACTAATCTGCAAATCACTCGACACATTCTGTCCGCTGGGGCCGGCGATTGTGCACAGAATGCACATACCAGATCCGCAGAACTTGTCGATACGTACTTCTGTCAATGGAGAGTGTCGTCAATGTGGCAATACGGGTGATATGATCTTCCGGGTGGATTATCTAATACATCGACTATCAAAGTGGGTTTGGTTGAAGACGCTCTGACCTTTTCAGCAGCTTTGATGTGATTTAAACTATTTCAGATTCATAACGCTCTGGCCGGGCGATATCATTCTGACGGGCACGCCCGCCGGCACAGCCGTGGCCTTCAATCGCGGCAAGTTTCTCAAATCCGGCGATGTCATCGAGAGTCAAATCGAGAATCTTGGCCGAATGAAGAATTGCGTTTCGGCTTCATAGTGCTCGTTAATTTTTATATATTTAATTTGTACTACGTACTGATAATTCAAATAAGAATGCGGAAAGGTCTTGAATTGCATTACAAACGTCATTAAAAAAGTTGTGTTGTCAAAACTCCGTGAGTTTGATTGAAGAATTTTAAACACACGATGTGAATGTTAAGGCTTCCAAACTGTATAAGTGGCACTGATTTTCAAACTGTATTGTTTTGAGGTCATTAGCGATGAGCTGTTTTGCGATAGAAACATGGTTATAATTAAACGAAACGCATCACTAGTTCGACTTATCGCAATATATGGGTCCATGGGGGGCAACAAGCGTTGGGAGGTTGTACTTCCGCGGTGGAGAATAAAATCGCCACGAGACTCGTCGCGTACAAAGAAAAGACGCACCCGTCCTGAAATCTGTCATAAATGTTCGCTGCCAGAATGCGTTTCGCACAGTACTTGCGCACCGGCGATCTCACAAAGCGCCTTGGCCTGCTCTCCGATGATGGCAAATCGCTGGTCGAGCTTTCCGAAGTCGCCGGTGTTCCCAACGACTTTAAAACTTTGCTGCAGCAGAACCTTTGCGTCAGGGAGATTACTCAAAAAGCCAGCAAGCTAAATTCTGTACCTCTAAACGATGAGCTGATACTGCTACCGCCGCTCACCGATCCTGGCAAAATAATTTGTATTGGCCTGAACTACCAAGATCACTGCGATGAACAGAACAAACCAACGCCCAAGGAGCCGATCTTCTTTAGCAAATACACGAATACCCTCATCGGGCCAAGAGACAACGTCATTGCGCATAAGATTAGTCAAGTATGTAAAACAGCACTGTTGGCATTGGTAAATAGTTTGGAGTGAGTTAACAAGAAATAACCTTACTCATAGAAAATTGACTGGGAGGTTGAATTGGCCGTCATCATTGGCAAGGTCGCCAAGCATGTGCCTATTGAGCAGGCAATGGACTATGTTTGGGGTTACACAGTGGCGCAGGATATCTCCGCGCGCGATTGGCAAAAGGAACGCAATGGAGGACAATTCCTGATTGGTAAATCGATGGACACTTTCTGCCCACTTGGACCAGTGGCCGTTCACAAAAGCGTCGTTGACAATGTCTATGAGTTGACGCTGAAGACCTGGATTAACGGCGTGGAGAAGCAGAATGGCAAGACGGGCGATATGATTTTCAAAATCGACGATGTCATACATCGCTTGACGCAGTAAGTACACAAGTCATGAAGTTGACAAAATACAATCGAGTCTTTCATATTCAACCAGATCCATTACGCTTCTTCCGGGTGACATTATTCTCACTGGCACTCCCAAAGGCGTTGGTGTCCATCGAAATCCACCTGAGTTCTTGAAGCCGGGCGATGTCATAACCAGTGAAATTCAGCATGTTGGCACAATGGTTAATACGGTGATTGTAGATTAATTGGCCGACTGTGTGGGGATTCAAGCAACCTTTTCTGTGTATTTACTTTTCTAAGCATAAAGTTAGTAACATTTATTGCATTGAACATTAGATAAACGCTTAAACTTTAAATGTTTTCGATTTGGTTGCGAAATACTCGTCGCGTTTGTGGTAGGGTGCATACGGATCATCTATGTAGTACTTCGGTCGACGCCAGAAGCTCGTCACCATTTTATCCAGCATCCAACTTTGTGTAGCATTCGTGAAGATGTGCTGACGCAAGCGACGTTTTAATGCGGGTGATTTCTTAAATAGCTTTTTATGTCGTCCGGAATGAGTGCGTATCCATGCACCCCAATGCAGACGCTTAAAGCGCTTTATAACCGCTTTGACAGTCTTACGTTTTCCTTTGATCAGTGAAAATTTCGTAACGCTACGCGAGGGCGGTTGCGTTAGTATTGGAGGCGTGAAAATTGGTGACAATTTGCTATTCATTTGGCCAATATAATTTGCCGGCAATAAAAAGCGGCTTTGAAGTATGTTACTGTTTGGCTGCAGCTGGGAAAAAAAGGCACGTTGTGTGCTCAAAATTAGGGGCAGACGACACGCGGTGCGGAAGGCTGTGAAAGAAATTGTTTAACCGTCGGTTTATACTATATTTATTAACTCACCGCTACTCATTAAAGTGCACAACATTTTCATTTATTTTATATAATTTCTTATTCATACAACTGTTTTGTCGGGGTTTTCATAACCAATCAATTCGAATCAGCTGATCCCAGTTATTATTTTGACAATTTGCCATTCAGATGAGTTCATTAACAATTGATAATTTTGAATACTTATTATACATGTACATTTCCATTTCCCTTTCTCTCTCAAAATAACGTCAAAATTTATCGTTAATAAAAACAGATAATTGTACAATAAGATTTGGACACGAGCACCGCCAATATTATATATTTTAAAGTGACATCCGCCTAAATCTTGTTCCGTCACTGTGAACGCAGAAGAAGAAGAAAAAGAAAAAGAAGAAGAAAAAGATACCGTGGTAGCTGTGACCGCATACATGTACATATGTATGAAAAAGAAGAAATACACGCTAAGCTCCACCGCCGCCGCCAACCTATCATTTAGTATTCGCCCTGTGGCCTACAACGACAACGAGACGGTATTGGAAAGTTCTGCACGCCGCCGGTAGTTATACGGGAAGGACGGTCGTCTATAGATAAAGTGCAAAAACAGCCTCAAAATTAGCCCAAAAAATGTATCGCTTCGTTTTCAAAGATCCATGCAAATGCGCTATGCAGGTGAGTAAGAGCAAGCAAAAGAAGAAAAATTAAGAAAATCGATCGATGTCACACGTTCACCTCGCAATCAGCAACGTTGTCGTCTACGAAGACACGGCGACGAAGCCGTACACGACCCCCGTTAGCGTCGCTGCGCTGTTGTCTTCAAATAAGCTAGTGTGATGTTGCTTGCTGTTATGTCATCTTTGTTAGGCAGGAATGTTGCGAAAACACTCTAATTTCGATAATTTCTTGTTAGTGTGACCAATGAAGAGTTTCCCAAAATGACTTATGTCATGTTTTGCATAAGTGTACTCCCTCAAATTGCGCACTTCACATGTCCCCTTCGATTGTGGAGTTCCGTGCAAACAACGACAGCTGATGCCGTCCATTGCGCGTCTTTTAGCGTTAGCTTTGATTAGTGGGTCATAATAAAACGAGGGTGGTTAAAGAGAATCTCGTTCGATCTATTTCCAGCGTACGCTGCAACGTCAAAGCGGCAGACAATTTAGCAATAAGAACGGGAGCAGTGCCAACAACAGCAGCAACAGCAGAGGAGAAAGCCACAGCGGTTTACCACCGAATATTCGTGAAGCTGGTTTTGGCAAAGTGGTCCTCATATTAACACCACTGGCGGCAGTCGGCGGCGTGATTACCTATGCAAAGTAAGTACATTATGTTCTATTCTACCCCAAATACTAATCGACTTCATACAACACTGCCATTCTTTTCCATTACAACAGGTACGATAATGAATTCCGAAAAATGCTTGAGAGTAATGTACCCGGCGCAAGTTCGATCATCAAGGTGGTGCTCAGAGAGGAACCACCATTCCAAGGCATTAATAAGACAATTAACGATAATATCGATGCCGTAAAGACGCAATTTGATAATGTATCTAGTTCTATTAGCAGTGTCACGACGAAAGTGAGCGGTCTCTTTGGTGGTGGTAGTGTCGTTACCAAAGACGAGGTAGATCAGAAGCGCCAAAATGAAGATAAACAATTAAAAGTCGAGCCGGTAAGTTGGTAAGATAAACTGCATTGCACAATGTGTCTAATTCAATTCCTCTAACCCCGTTTATAGACAAGTAATGCACCAAAAAAGCCCGCGAGTAAACCAAAGGATGCCAGTTCAATGCAACCACCGGAATCAACAAAGCCAGCACCTGTACGGCAAGCAGAGCCTGCCAAACCAAAGCCAGAAGCACTCCCAAGCGATGTTGTTGAGCTGGAGAAATCAATTGAAGTTTCAACAGCGTTGGCAGTCAAGGAGTACAACAAGGCCATTGATATATTAAAGAGGTACGTGCGTTGTCCTACCTTTAATTATCATCCTTAAATAATGTCAAAATTATATCTTGGTAGCTTTAACGCTGATGTATACAAGGTCGTTGATAATGCGGTAGAGAACATGGACACCACCCTGTGGACATCGTTGAAGAACAGAAGCAGCGCCCGTGACACTGCTGTCCTTACGGCAGAGAAATTGGCACATGATGCGTTGGATAGGATTGGTTAGACCCGTAAATTGAAGAAAAGCTAAACTTTTTACATTTTTTACTTTTACCCTTTAGCAAAATGCGAATTGGTGCTTAGTAAAGTGGTGTCCGTGCAAAACACCGAGCAGGTGGACAAGGTACGCAGCAAAATAAAGAAAATGACGGATCACATTAACGAAGTGAGAGACGAGCTTTATAGGCAGAAGGATAATGCTACAGTTTCGGATAAATATTGGCGTAGTGTATGTAACGCTCTATTAGACTCTGAATCGTTTAGTCTAATCGGGCTTTAATTGAGCAGGTGGAGAAGGCGCGCAACTACTTCGTCGAAGAAATCGAATCGCTTTTCCCCGGCCTGAATTTGTCGGAAAAAAAACTGAATATATCTAAGGACGATTTAGATTTGTTCATACTCCATGCTTACTCGCACGTATTGACATTACAAAAGGAATTACAGCGTTTGCAGACCGAGGGTGAGTTGCGTCTGAAACGTGCCGTTGATGCCGCACGTGGCGACAACAGTTCAGAGGCGTCGAAGGCACAGTTGGAGTTTCTGCTGGAGTCGGAGAAACGCAAATTGGCTCTGGAGAATCAAAAGAAGATCTTCAAGATACACTCCGAAGCAGACAAACAACTTCGCGCTCAGCTAAAGAAGCAGGCGGAAGCGCATGCAGACCATTTGAAGGATATTGTGTCACAACGCGAGGCAGAGTTGGCGCGCAACTTTAATCGAGACCTAGAGGAGAAACTGGCTGCGGAAAAGGGAAATTATAAACTACAGTTAGCCGGCATGCTGGGCAAGCTGCGTGGCATGGATGCGGCTTTGTCAGGTAAGTCGATCAACGGTCAAAACCGTTTCGAATTTAGTTAACAGCCTTGTGTATTCCAAAACGCACACGCGGCCAATTAGAAATCGATGAGGATTTGAAAGGTATTCTTGTGCTGCTATACCAAACAGTTGCTAATCTGTTACTTCTTTTGTACATTAAACAGCGCGTGCTGAGATCGAACGCTCGGCGAACAAAGCGCAGGCATTGTGGGCCGCCTGTCAGGCTTTGTGGACCTCGGTGCGTTCTGTTACACCCGGTGTGCACTACAAGTATAGCCTGCGGCCGCTAGAAAATGAATTGACCGCCATTTCCAAAGTAGCCGGTGGCGATGAATTGGTCAACACTGTCCTTCAAAACCTGCCCAAAGAGGCACGCGATCGTGGGGTGTACCCGGAAGATGCGCTACGTGAACGATTTCTCAATGTGGAGCGCGTAGCACGAAAGGTCGCCCTCGTACCAGAGGAAGGCGCCAGCATACCCATCTATGTACTGTCCTATTTGCAATCCATTTTTGTGTTACGACCGGACAATCCCGTCTCAAAGGACGAGCTTGAGGATCGACCATTCGACTACAGTAAACTGGATACCTATGATATCCTTAATCGAGCAAGGTGAGTTAGCAAAACCATTGTGGTCACCCAATCCTATTGATTATCTTCTTCGTCCTTTGCAGGTACTTCGTTGACCGCAATGACTTCTTGCAGGCTTTGAAATACATGAATTTGCTCCAAGGTGCGCCACGTAAGATGGCCAGCGATTGGGTGAAGGAGACTCGCGTTCTTCTCGAGACCCAACAAGCGGCCAATACGCTGATGGCTCACGCCGCCGCCAATGGGTTGTTGTATTTGTAAATTTCTTGGTTCGATTAGTTTTCTTACAGATCTTCGAACACACACGAAAAAGTCGTTGCATACACAAAAACGCTAATGTGGAATAGTAATTATTCGCAACTTTGTTCTCGATGCTGTTTTTGTCGGTGACGAGAAAACGAGAAGAACAGCAGCGAATTCTGGAGATGCCTCCACATCTTCAAATTGTGTAATTCTAAACTTGCAACCGCCAAATAAATATTTATGAGAATGGGATATTTTGTTTATCAATGGAATAGAAAATTTAGTCTCTTGCCCTTTATCGACACCATATGTCATAATTATAAATAGAGTAGAATTCTACTCGACCAATGACCACTCACCCCTAAATAGAAACCGTCGCTTACGTTCGATTTAGTTCTCTTTATTGAAAGAAGCCTTTCGACCAGCTTGTAGTTTGGCATTATGGTCTGCCAACAATTTACCTAGGCCGATTATGTACAAATCCTATATTGATGCCTATCAACATCAGGGTCAGGTTTTAATTTTTTTACTGATCCACTTTGGAGTCTGTCACAGTAGTAGAGTTGTTGCTGCCGAATTTCTCTAGCAGCTCAAAGCGCCAACGCATGTAGGCGACGCGCATGCGATCCCAGGCATTATCCAGCGAGTCCAATGCTGGACGCACATCGAGTAGGGCGAATCTATAATCCTTGTCGACAATGCCGCCATCGTAGTAATCGATAACATATCGCACATCCTTGCCGCAGCGATCGACAATCCAGTCGTGACGATCGAAGGGCAACTCATACCTGTAAAAAGAAGAAGCGTCAACTACACCAAAACAGTCGGTTCCCACGATAAGTGCGACTTCTTCGCGAATAAAACTCATATCACTCACCCCAACCAACTGCGAAAGCGAGCACGTGGACTATAATCTTTCGCCTTGCCACCGAAACTCTTCAGTCGCGGATTACCACACTCTTTGGCGTGTAAAGCCTCCCATTTGAGCACCTCCTGCCAGGCCTGCTCGTTATTGGCGTTGTGTATGCGTATGATGTCCGCCATGTCCTTTTGTGTGACATCTTCGTGCTTCCAGCGCCAACCTTTGCGCAGCATAGCATTCCAGAACATCTGCTGGCTGGGATATTGCCAGAATTGCAAGCTGCCATCTTCACTCACTTTGGGTATGCTCGATGTCTGACGGTCGGTGGGCAGTGGAAATGGTTGATCTGGTGCAGGTTTCTGATTCGCTGGTGGCATCATATTAAGTGGATTGACATCGGCGTTGTCATGCTGCACTGGGCACTCCGAAGGAGGAGTTGTTTGTATTTTTGGATGTGGTGGCTTTGGAGGGCTAATGCCCTCAGCCATGCCCTTCTGATGCATGGGGCACTCTGGTGGTGGGGAAGCGGCGCTACTTGTAAATTTGACATGATCCGCTGGTATTTTGGTGGCGCCCGCTTGCATATAAACACTTGTCAGCCCGGTATTTCCCATTTTGAAGCTGCCGAAAAAGAAAATCTAAAGAAAATTTGAAAGGGAACAGAAAATTTGGCCGCTACACGCCAGTTTTAAACGTTGCGTAACTGTTCTAATTCCCAAAGCGCCAATTTAATAAATGAAAAACAAATATGACTTACTTTTAATGATTTTCCTATATAAAGTTAAATTAGTTTTTCTTAGGTATTTTAGTATAATTTCGATTATTTTATTATAAAATATTCGAACTCATGAGTCGCGTTCAATAAACTAACCAGAAATTACTAAGTGAACTGGCCAGACTGTTGAGATTGCGAATGGTAAACACACATAACTCAGATGGGAATGTGAAAAAGTTGGTCATGGTTTTTTTAGAATGAGGTCATGAGTTAGAAACTTGTTGTTCAACGATCTGGCAACTATGTTTTATTTTCAAACCCTAAATATGTATTTACATATATTGAAATCTGTTTTACCCGGAAGGAGTATGTGTGATTGATATTTCAGCAGGGTCCTCATATTTTTAGGTTGATGAATGGGTTTTTGCCTAGGTTCCTTCCAAAAGCTCTATTGCCTTGGAAACCAATTGTATGGTTTTGATTGTGGCTTTGCCAGTATTCGAATTATGTCATTTTTTAGTTCCCTATTTAGGCTAAACTTAGTGCTTTTTGTGCCGCCTGTGCTGATGACACTAGTCTTTTGAACAACAAAGACACGACGAAGAAATTAAGACGAACAGTTAATCAGAAAGAAAGGCGTAGAACCACTGCGTAATAATTCTGCAATTACGTTTAAGTGAAAATATATCTAAATTATTTTTCGTGTAAGTGTAAAATAGTTGTAATACGTAAAATCATTCCAATACACTATTTCAGTGTTACTTAATAGAAATGCAGTGAATTGCAAAACAGAAATGAAAATGCCCCTGAAGCTGGACATAGCAAAGGCAAATAAAAAAGGGACAAAAACTAAAAGCAGCAAAAACAAGTTTTTCCACTTGGCCGTGTGTGTGTGTGTGTGTATGTGTGTTGTCGCTTTGTTTGGGTGCAGGACGCGCGACGCAAGAGCATAATTTGCGACTGGTATTTTTTTTGCTTTGTGATTTTGTTGCTAGTGCTGACGCTGTCGATGATGATCAAATTTGTTTGCGTTGTGCGAAATTTTTTAATTACTCCCATAAATAACCAAATACCCATAAAATATCATTTATTGATGCCTTTATCACAAATGAGGGCGTTTTTATCTTCTGAAATTCGTGTTTGCTTTAATCTTTAATTATTTATTAAAAATTAATTTTACCATTCCTTAATAGAATGAGATTTTCCATTTTCTCTCGCAGTATAATTTTTTAGCTCTCTTTTTTGTATTCAATTAACAACGTTTTCTTTGTCGTCACCAGTTTTGTAGTTATGCTGGCACGCAGGGTGCGGTAATAGCTGCTTTTGATTACGCTTCCTGTCACTTGAAAATATGAAATTCACAGTTGTTTTTAGTTTTGGTCTGAGTCATATGCATGTTTTCGGAACAATTTATTTATGAAGTAAATAAACACAAGGAATACTGTAAAATACGATTATGTCGATATTGTAATGATCTCCACGCTCAAAGGATTTGAAGTTTAAGCAGTGTATTAATTAATACAGGACCTCTGTTTTTTCATATTGAATATTTTATGCCCCAAATTATCTGTTCATATTGTAATAATTTACCTAAGCTCACAAAATAACATAATGTAAATTTATATATAAATAAAAAAGAGAACCAAACATATACAGTGAAATTCCCTATATCCGGAAACCCACCGTCGCAGTTTTTTTGTCCAGTTATTGGAGTTGTCCGCTTATTGGGCAAGAACAAACATTTTTGTTTACAGTTTAATTAGGTCGAAAAAAATTTAGTTTTAGTAGATTGCTTATTCATGTATTGGTTTAACTTTCAAAGTTGAGTTTCAAAATGGGTCTAAGATCATGCGGTGAATTGCTACAACGTCATCTCTGGAAAAATGCGTGAAACGCGCAACTTAATTCAATGCCTAATGACCTTCTAAACTATGTAAACAATCTCCACCGCGGTATAACCGCCTCACGTTGATAATCTTATAAAAGCACACTAATGCTTTATGCAAATTCCGATAATGTTGGACTATTTGAATCAAAATAAAAAATATAAAAAAAATAATAAAAAAAAAAGAAATCAGCACCAGCTTCGTAGAGCGTAAGCATAATGAAGTGCATGAAATGAAAGTTCATGAAAGGGCGAATCAACAATTTGGTGTCAGCATCACAAATACGAATCAGGATATAAGCAGCTTTGATACCCTAACTTTTTAAATATTATATTGCGCAAATAGTTAC
The DNA here is from genome assembly GCA_035041755.1 of Cacoxenus indagator. Taxonomy (NCBI): domain Eukaryota; kingdom Metazoa; phylum Arthropoda; class Insecta; order Diptera; family Drosophilidae; genus Cacoxenus; species Cacoxenus indagator. The sequence goes on from JAWNKX010000067.1 coordinate 1,621,955, forward strand.
CCTCAAAACAAATGGCTTTGTTGAAGTAAACCTTCGACTTCAAATAGTCTCAGGGGTAAAAGTCCAGTGGTGCGAAATCTGCCGAATGCGGAGGCCAGTCAAAATCTCATTTTTTATCAAGCGACCGGGAATTGATGACGTCCATAAATCGATTGTGGCACTTGTGGTCTTGTTGAAACGAGAAGAGCTACATACCATTTTCATGAACAATCGGCATAAAAAAATCGGTAACTTTGTGCTTTAGGTGATCTTTCAATATTGTCTTGTACCATGAAATTTAAACCAGATCCTCTCGGTCGCTTTTCATTTCGGCGCCTAAGATTACTGACAGTACCAGACAACAAAAATCGTGAGTACAAATGCTTTATTGTGTTCTATGACGGCTTAATTTTTATTTTTTCTCCACGCACGTTGAGTTGTCATAATTGAGAATTGCTGTCCTTAATCGATCAGATGTTTCTTGTCAAAGTTATAGTGTTGCCAGATGGATCCACCTAATATGACCCACCCCTTATATGATTCATAAAAACACTCCGATCAAATTCATTATCGACAATCGCGCTGATTTGATCATCCATTAAAGAAGACCTCGGTTTCGAAGCCTTGCTCAATTTCGCGTTAATAAATTTGATGTTCCACAACCATTCAACACCGCAGTTGGTCATATTTCTGCTTTCATTTTAACTAGCAACTAATCAATAATTTTGTTTAAATTTAAAACACAAACAGACCGAATCAAGTAGCGGACTTGCGCGTATTCTTATTCACCACCGGACACCAACAATACCCAAACCAATCAACTAGCTGAAATTCAACTAATAACAAAAGAACAGAATGGCCACCCGCAAGAAATCGCTGCTGAAGGTCATCATACTTGGTGACAGCAGCGTTGGCAAGACTTCACTCATGAATCAGTACGTAAACAAACGCTTTTCGAATCAGTACAAGGCAACGATCGGTGCGGACTTTTGCACAAAGGAGGTCGTAGTTGACGATCGTGTGGTCACAATGCAAGTGAGTCAATAGGTTACCCTTATCGTAGTCAATAGTATGTTCTCATTAATTATTATATTTCATTGTTATTTGCTTATTCAGATATGGGACACTGCTGGTCAGGAGCGCTTCCAATCGTTGGGTGTTGCATTCTATCGTGGCGCTGATTGTTGTGTGCTTGTCTATGATGTTACGGCTCCGAATTCATTCAAGAATCTTGATTCGTGGCGTGACGAATTCCTAATACAAGCGAGTCCACGCGATCCAGAGCACTTTCCATTCGTTGTGCTCGGCAATAAAGTCGACTTGGATAATCGTCAGGTGAGCTACGATTCTATGCTTGTAAATGTATAATTGATAGATCGAAAGTCGTACCCGTAATCCTATAACGTGTTAATATAGAACGACGATTAGAGAACTCAGATCAAAACTAAAAAAAAAATAAAAAAAAAAAACAGTTTCAAGGTAATCAGTATTGAACCAAGTGACGACATGATAACATCCAAAGTATCTCATCGAAATCAGTCAATATTATGTAAAGAGATGGCGTATTCGCCAAAGGCTCATCAATATTTGAACAGCTAGGATCTTGAAACGGCATATTTGTTATTCATATTATTACTAACATATTATTACTGACATCTGGGATCACGCGCCCTTCCACCTCCCGCATTAAACAACTTAATTAAATATTTTATTTTTTTAAATTATATTTATTATAAATACAAGAATAATAATTTAATATTTAATTAATTGATTATTAAATTAATTTTATTTATATGTTTTTTTTTAATCCCAGCAATACTTTATTAAGCAAATAATTACACATTTGATATAACGTAAAAACAGAGAACTGAGCTCTCAGCTGAATTACGAGGTGTGGCTATTAAATCATGAGACTGACGCTGTAAAACATTTAATTTTGATTTGACAGATTCACTTATCACCTTTAATATACACCCTTCTTCTATCCTATATCCTATAATACTCCGTACCAATCTTCAATTATTCGAAAGAGTGTTGGGCCTCTCTTTCAGCTCCTTCAGAACCGGTGGCGCTTTCTTTTTCACATTTTTAACGAAATCAAAGTTTATTTATTTCTTTTAAGGCAGATTTGACTCTAGGAAACATATAGAAGATTTTATTATCATTTCCAATAACTTCTTGTCATTTTCAAGTGCCAGTACAACAATTTTTAGGAGCTTGTTCAAACGTGGGAATTATAGGCACCGCTTTGGCAGACACTTTTTGCATGTTAAAATTGTTAAGTAAAGTTTGTGGTTCGCATTCTTTATCAATTTTTAAAGTTTCACCTATCGCACGAATATTTAACCGACGGTCAGGTCAAACCAGATTACCGACTTATTCAAGTTTGTTATCCGTTTTTGACATGGAAGTGCGTGAATCATCTTGAACGTCTTCTCGGCCATATTGAGAACGCCCAAACTACTCAAAAACCACACACTTCTATTTATAAGTTAAAAGTTTCTGCAGCGGTTATTTTAAGTTTCATGTGAATTCGTTCTTTCACAGTACCTCAAACTGCCTACTTTGTAAGATATCCGGTCACTCACCCTCTTATAGAGGATGTGAGCTGTTCAAAGAGCTTCAGGATAAAATAAGAGCCAAAAAAAACAACCTACACTCTAGGAATAATTAATCCTCAAACTGAGTTTAGCCAACATCATTAAAAAATATTTCGCTGAATGTAAATTATCTAATCAATATAAACAAACCCAGAACCAAACCAAATTAAACACGAAACACAGACTTAAATTTAATGGATATTAACTAGTTAGAAATGACGGGATGATTGGTTGTGTAAGAGGTGGCGGAACATCCATCATAATTACAGAAACCATATATTTCTTCTTATAACTATAACGTTATAACGTTTTATAAGAGACTTATATAATTAAATTGACATTCGGCTTTTGGCTGGTGATCTGAACAGTAAACATAATTCTTTTGGGAATGCAACAAAGGAAGGGAAATCTTATAAACTGGCTCGACATAAACCCAATTGAATACAAATGTAGTTTATACTCCTCTATAGCACCTTCCTTTGATAATACTTCCTCCTTCCGCTGATCGTCATATTACATACATTCTAAGGTGTCAGTGAGTCAATAAACTGCCTTAAGTGTATCGATTGCGTTAGTGCCCAAAGAGCTATTCATTCAACTCATATTATCATGAACCCAATTGGTAGTCAACTCAGTTCAAAGTATGATAGCACTCAATCCAGTTAAGTGAAATAACCATGAAAGCAAATCTGATAATATCCCCAAAACTGAAAATATTAGTAATCTGCAGGCCAGTCGAACCAGTGTGCAGGAATTAAGAGGAATAAGATATTAAGAGAGAAAAGCAGAACACAAATGTGCCAAACGGACTCTGGGCATATTCAACAAGCTGGTCTTGAACCCAGTCATTTAGAATCCGCAACCTTATCTAACAATTAGGTCAAACACCCAGTATTATATTAAAACACCGTCCCTTAGTTATTATCCTTGAATTCTGCTCAATATTCAATAAGATACTTAATGATGCCTATTTTCCTGAACAATGCAAAACTGTGAAACTTTTTCTTTTATTTTCTTATATTTTTTATATTCTTAAAAGGACAAAGATAAGAGCAGCTTTAAAAAAGAAGTAGTTATCAATAGTAATATTAACAAGTTTACAAATGAGAGTAATTTGACTAGCTACATATCAACGTTTTAGTATCCGAAATAAATTGGAACTGGGATAAAAAGCAAGCAACGGGTACTTGCTTCATTGGCATTGAAGAAGCATTCGATACAGTTTGGGTTCAATGCTTAACTACCAAACACATTAGTTTTAATTGTCCTCTCCATCTGGACATTATCATTTCAATTACTAGGTTGTTCAATAACTTTTACGGTTCGATAAGAAAAAGACAATTTCATGGTTTGAAATACACTTTATTTTTCAGTATAGTCTCCCTGAACATCATTACACTTGTTCCAACGAGATTCCAATTTATGAATTCTATCCCTGAAGAGAGAATCTAGAAGGGCTGCAAAATACGCTTCCACAGCTGTTATGACCTCATCATTTGATGAAAAATGCTTTCCACGCATGCATTTTTTTAGGTCTGGAAACAAATGGAAGTCGCTAGGGGCCAAATCAGGTGAATACGGTGGATGCTCCAACAATTCGAACTTTAATTCATGGATTTTATCCATTGTCAAAATGCTCTTGTGACACGGTGCATTGTCCTGATTGAAAAAGAATTTTTTCTCTTCTGCAAATCGGGTTTTTTTTTCACGAATTTTTTCCTTCAGCTGGTCTAAAAGGTTACTACAATATTCATAGTTTGCAAGTAATCCACAAACAAAATTCCTTTCGCCCCAATGGCCGATTTCTGGACACGAACTCGTTTCGGAGCTGAAGAACCAGGTTCACACCACTCTTTAGCCTCCTGTTTTGATTCAGGATTATGGTGATAGACACAAGTCTCATCCATAGTGATGAATCGACGCACAAAATTCACTTTATCTTTTAGAAAACGCTCTAAATGTTGTTGAGAATGTCGCATTCGAATGTGTTTTTGTTCCATTGTTAGCGGATGCGGCACCCATTGTGCACACAGCTTTTTGCTTACACTGCCCAATGAGTTGTCTAGGGCTTCTACTAAATCTCTTTCAGTCACTCGACGATTTTTCAATACGATATCCTGTATTTTTTCTACGATTTCTGGTGTTGTTGTTGTTTTTGTACGTCCTTGACGTGGATCATCTTCAAGGCTTGTACGACTACGTTTAAATTCAGCAACCCATCTTTCTACTGTACTAATTGAAGGCACGATAGTTGATTTTTTCCATTGTAAAAAAATACTGTGACACGTCGATACGATACGTCGATGTAAGGAAAGATAGAATTTGACAGTTTGAAATGAAACTTCACATACGTTCATATGAAGAGTGTACCAACATAACAAAAAAAAGAGAATATGACTAGTGGTAACGCCCTTTATTATCGAACCGCAAAACTTATTGAACAACCTAATATAGTAAGTAACAATAAACTATTTTCATCAAGAATGCTCGCTCCTTTAGATTAAAAGTAATAATGTAACAAACGCTTGTCAGACCGATTCTGATCCTAAGGTCTTGCTCCGCCCTATATAGAAGGACAGAAATTGGCTTTACAAAATACTTCTTTAATAAGAAACTATATCTGTCAGGTGATGTATGGATTATTATTAAGACAAACATCCTCAGGAAACATCCGCCGTTGCCTAGGTGGTGAGCACTTCAATAACTTGATTAGAGCATCTTACTATGAAAGCGACACATACTTTGAACTTCTATCTACAGAACACGTTCCTTATAGTTAGTGTATGTGTCGTATGTGTGAGATTGTGTTGGTTTTTTTTATTCTTTTCCTTTTCCTCGCGTGCCAAGTTTCGTTTTGTACTGATTGGGGAGAAAATTTGCGACGTCACACAATCGATTTGTATTTAATTTCTTATTTTAAGACTAGTGTTCGCCGAGAGGTAGAAATTCATCAACAACTATTACGCGGCAACGATAGAACACACAGACCTTTATATTCTCCCATTATACTGCGCTCACAATATCAACGGCTGAGTGTTGTTATTGTTCTTGCAAATGATTATCTTTAACACCTTTGCCAACCTAAGCCACTGGCCCGATTTTTATTTGAATTTCACCCATATACGGTGTTTTTTTTTTGCATTCCAATCTCCTCCAATTATGAATTTATGGCCAAGGTTGCTAAACACGTCGTTGAATTGTAATGTGATTTAGATCAACGGCATTCGACACCAAGACACTACGACATCATTCGTGCATTGAACCCCCGCCGTCTGCGTTTTAAACACCAATATAAAGTATTATTGGTAGCGCTGTTTTGGTCTTGGATTCCAGATAAGATTTGTAGCATTTGGCCGCATAGCCAATTAATTGGCCATAGTCGTCCTTGGAGGATCGTAAGCTGTAACGTAACGGTTTGATTAAAATGTATAAGCGATTAATGGGATGGCTAATAGACGCAGTACAATGGCTTACCAGCGAATACAAATCTCTTCCTACATCTATCTGAGAGCTTCTGAATATGTCGCCTATTCAAAACATAGGATGTCATATGTCTCTCATTGGAGGATTCCTTACTAAGTACAAGTCTAGTCTATGTACTCGATATAAGGCATCCTAAAAAGTAGAATATCGCGAAAGTAGCTATCTATTTCGGCTCTAGTGTCTTCTGAAGAGAATAGCCCGGTGCATTTTTCAAGTATGGATATAAAAGCTCTGGGTCCAAAGCCGGTGAACACGACGGCTGCACGAACAATTGACCCCAATTTCACTCTTTCTAAATTACCAAAATTTCTTTGTACTTGAGAAATCGTGTAGCAACTTACGAATGCACTTATTTGATTTTTACAGGTCTCGACGCGTCGTGCGCAACAGTGGTGCCAATCGAAAAACGATATACCCTACTATGAGACTTCGGCAAAGGAGGGCATTAATGTGGAGTTGGCTTTCCAAACTATAGCGAAGAATGCGTTGGCTCAAGAAGCGGAGGTAAGTCGGCAACTGAATTCCATATGTTTAACGTTAAAACTAAAATTTCGCATACTTCTCTATCGGCAGGTTGAACTCTACAATGAGTTTCCCGATCAGATACGCCTAAATGCCGACAGAAACCATCGTTCTGGCAATGCTGATAACTGTCAATGCTAATGTAATTGACTATAATGTCTAAATGTTATTGAAAATAACAACAACAATAGTTTGTTGTTGTTGCTGTCTCTATTGATGATCAATTGTTGTATGTCTGGAGGAAACGAAAGCACAACAACATAATAGCAACAACAAAAAGGAAATACAAATATACAAATTTATAAAATAATATTAAAATAATATTTCAATAAACAAAAACAAACTGCAAAAAAACAACTTCAAGACAAGTAAAACAATTGAGACGCAAAAAGTGTTTATAATCCTAAGTAAATTAAATTATACAAATAAACGAAATTTAGTATTGCATAAAAAGTCCAAGCTAAAAATCGAAAACTGCAATTTTTCAATGTTTAAATTTTGCACACCACAACATAGGAGACTCGAAATCAAGTGTTCCGCAAAACGAAGAATTTTGAAATTTCTGCCTAAGCGACAAATAAGAAAAAGCAAACTGGAACCGATCCGATTTATGGACATCTCAAAACAATGTTAACCTAGCCCATCTAAATGAATTTGTTACTCTGTTTTGTGTTTAGTATCGCAAACTCCAAGCGAGTTTCGAACGAACGAGTAGCGGTCAAAGCCGTACTGAAGCGGTTCAAACCGGTTCACTTCGCTGCGTAGCTTAGTGAAACTGCAATCGATTCGTTCTCGCACTCACTGCTGCTGTCGAAAAAAATAATTATGAGAAAAAAGTAAAAATAAATCTTGTGATTGTAATTAATAAAAGAACAAAAAAAAATGCCTTTTGATATAATTAGGTGGAACGTTTTAAATTAAAAAATCTTCATTTAATCTAAATGTTAAATAATTTTAAACCACATTTAAATATAATAAAATATAATAAAACATAACCATTGTCGTATTTTCAGTTTCTGTATTATTTGTAAGGTTTCTTTTCATTTCCGTTTTGTTTTTGTCAGGTAGTAATTTTTTTTCACCTAATATGCATTTTCTTCAAGTTTAATAGTATTTAAAACACAGACACACACACTTAAATAAATTAATAAATGTTTGTAAGGCTTTTGTTTAATTTGTATAATGAACAGAAAATAAAATTATAAATAATTGCTCGTAATTTGAAAAGTATAATATAATAAACAAAAATATAATAAATACAAAAAAAAAATATACATAAAATAAATCAATAAAATCAAGAATATAATAAAGAAAGAATAATGTACGACTAAGCTAAAATAAATTTTAAATGAAATACTTTTTAAATAAAGTAATTGTAAAGCCTAAGTGAAGCATTTTATATGTGAAAATTTTGTGAAAATCATGCTACCGAATCACTACAAACCATATCCTTCAGGCGTTCGATTCAAAAAAGTACTGTAGTGTGGTATTCATCGGCAATTAGCGGGTGTTTGACCGATTGTCGCACCTGGGTCTCCTGGTCGTGGTCAAATCTGGTCTACATCCACCCTACTTTGGACTCTATATTCCTACCTGGAGGGACGGCACTTCAGTATCAAAGCGGGAACGGGGTAATCAGCCACCGAACCCGTCTTGCCAGGAGTATCTCAAGGAAGTGTACTTGTCCCTACTCTGTTTTCACTTTTTTCATCAGACATATCGGTCTCTGATGCGAACGAGCTGTGTACTGATCAACACAAGATGAAGGCTGCCTGTTACGTTGAAGATGTCGGCTTTTTCCAGTTCCCACTACGAGTACGAAACTGCTGACGTTGTTCAGGAGTACCTTCAGCTACTAGAGAATTGTGCTAAACGGCGAAGTATTAAAATAAACAGCTTCAAGTGCTTTAATGTGTACTTCAGTCTGCGAAGAAGTGTCTCTCCAGCTGTACAGCTCTGCGGCGACACTGTCCCTTAGTCCAATAAAGTGAAATACCTGGGATTGCTCTTCGATCAGCGACTCACTTTCACACTTCACATCTCGTCAGTAGTTTATAGTTGTCAAACCAAAATCACCAGGCTATACCGACTCCTGACTCTCTCAGTAATTAGCGCACATTGTACTCCCAGATCATTGCCCCCCTGTGGAGGTACTGTATATCGATCTGGGGAATAGTTGCCAAGTCTCAACGAAGACAGTGCAAATCATGCAAAAGATAGTATTGCGGGTTGCCCGGTAAGCCCTTAGCACTTAATAAACAAAACAAAAATATCATGCTTGAATGTATGATATGTAGGTATTATGATAGAGAGAATACTCGTCACGGTTTGATAATTAAATTTCTGAATAAAATATCTGAATAAAAGTTATTTTTCGATTTGTTTCGATGAGGTGCGAGTTCGTTAAGTTTGTGTACCCAAGACGGATACTTGTGTATTTTAACTGGTCGAGTCTAGATAGTTGATGGTGAGATGAAGTATTGCAATGAAGTATGACGGTAGTGTTGGAAGAATGGATTTCCTTATACCAGGTAGAGGTGTGTTGTAGTGTGGTAATATGATTCTGGATGATGTGTTTTTTAAGACCTTTTATAATATCGGTGATGTTGTAGTTGGGTGTGTATACTAGTGGTAAATTTGTGGAGAGTTTGGCTGTTGTGTCTGCTTTTTATTGCCTTTGATGTCAGTGTGGCTGGTTTTGTTTTAGGGAATTTGGAGTTGAGTAAGGCTCTTATTGTTATGGAGTAAAAGTTGTGGTTGTTAAAATTAGCTATAGCAGTTAGGGCTGAGAGCGAGTCGGAACAAATAGCATGTCTACCTGGCTTTTTGATACATATTTTTGTTGCTTCATGAATATATGTGATTTCAGCTGAGAAGACTGTTGAATAGTAGGGTAAAAGAACGGTTTTATGTGAGTCAGTTTCGGTAGAGATCCCAAAGCCTACAATTTCGGATGATTTAGAGCCGTCAGTGAATATAAAGTTGTAGTTGGAGTGGGCGTTTTTAAGGGAAAGAAATTATTGTTGGAAAACTATTGGCGGAGTTTTATTGATTTTTATGAAAGCTATAAGGGATAAATCTATAGAATAATTTATGTTTTCCCAATTGTGTTTTTCACTTCAGTGATAGTTTTGATAGGAGTGAATGGGAGGTCAAGTTGTTTGCAGATGTTAATTGCTCTGTTAGCTATACTTAGATATCTTAGTAAGCTTGTGTAGGTCTCTGTTAGGAGATAGGATTAGTATTTGAGCTAGTTTTCCCATAAGGAAGTATCGTCTATTTTCAATTGAGTAAATGTTGGATTCAAGGATAATGTTATTAATGGCTGTGGTGTGAAACGCGCCTAGGGCGGTCCTAATTACTGATTTTTTTATTGTTTTAAGTTTATTAACATACGATTTAGGGGAGTATCCATAAATTGGGAGACAGTAGTCAATTTTAGAAATTTGGATTAACTTAACTATTTGGATTAGGGTTGAGGTGTGACAGTTGTATTTACGGCTAGAAAGGTGCTTAATAATATTGAGTTCTTTTGTTAGCTCGACTAATAGATTAGAGATGTGAGTGTTCCGTCTGAATTTGTTGTTAAAGGTTAAACCTAAAATTTTTAAAGTGTTTACAGAAGGTATGGTTAGGTTGTCGATGTGTATATTGTGGTAGCAGCTGTTTTCGGCAGATATGATGGTGCTGTGATTTTTCTGTAGACAGGGCGGCGTCAGAGTAGGTGCACCACTCTTGGATGCTGCGGAATAGTTGGTTTAGATTTATTTGGGGATTGTTTTCTCTTTTTAAGTCAATTAGGAGGAGGAAGTCATCTGCATATGCAAAGATTTTTTTGTGTAGTGATAGTGTTATTGAAAGGGCGTTGTAGGATATAAGAAAGGGGATTACTGAGATAGGGGTGCCTTGAGGATGTTGCTATTAAGGGGAAAGATATTGGATAGTGTTTTGCCATTTTTTAACAATAAACAAAAATATACTTGACATATGTAAGCAATTTTTTTTTCCTGGCTTTCTTGTCGAAAGATTTGGAAAAGTCGAGTGAAATAATGGATAAATGGCGTTTCATTGAGATAGCTCTAGTTGCTGGTGGTCTACATAGAGCAGACTGTCTAGAATTGATTTGCCTCTTAGAAACCCGTACTGGTGGTTGTGTATAAGGTTATTTTATGATAAAAACCACCAAAACCTTTTAAAAATTATTTTGTCCATAACCTTTCCCAAGCATGGGTTAAGAGAAATTGGCCTGTATGATTTGATATCAGTATTAAAATTATTAGATTTGAGGATGGTTTTTGTAGGTTGTAGGCTAGTTTTATAGGTTTGAGGGATGTAGGTATTGCAGATATTGTTGAAGTGCTTGAGGAGTTGTGGGGTGAGTTTTGGATCATGGAGTATGAAATGTTCCTGCTGTGGAGCCTTTAAGGGAGTTAAGCGAAGATTGGTATACCAAAAAGGTAATTTATTTTTCTATTTCTGTTTCCGTTTTGAGCGGTAGGTAGGTTGAGGTAGGTATTAGTGCGTTGTACTTGTTGAAGCAAAATAAAAGAGAAAAGTTAAAGTCGTCAGCTTCTTTGACCAATGATCTCCAAAGGAGTTGACTATGGTGTTGGATCTGTTGTGAGAGAATTTGTATAGGAGTTGAGGATACTGTGCAAATTTCTTGAAGGATAGATACCGCAAAGTCTCTTAATGTTGGACCATATGGTATGGAGAAGTGCGCGCTTTAGATTATAATTTTCTTGATGTTTGCTGCTTCTTTATTGGTGTTGTGTATACTTAGTTGGTAAGTGGAGGAAATTTTCTTCATTGTATTTTTGAAAAGGCTCTCCAGTCAGCTGATTTTAATTTGTGTGTGAGGCAACGTGTATTGGTGTATAGGTGGGGAAGAGGGATAGTATTATTGAAAAGTGGTCGCTTCCATTAAGGTCGTCTGAAATTGTCCATTGGTCGTCATTAAATAGGGAGGCGGATATAAAAGAGAGATTGATGTGTGTGAGGGTATCGTGAGTGGAAAAATGTGTCGGTTGTCCTGTGTGTAAAATAATGTAATTATTATCGTGTATGTATCTGGCTAAAAGTGTACCCCTTATGTAGTTTGTAGGGGAACCACAACAATTATTCCAACTGTTAAAGTCGCCCGTAATCAATATATGAGTGTTTGGGAAAGTAGTGTCAAGATCTAGTAGAGAAAATTTTTGTGGGTATGTAAGCGGTGATAAGATAACATTTTTTTGATGAATGCATTTCTAGACCGACTGCACCAAATGTATGATTCAAAGAAATTCTTTAACACTGCATCGATTTGTGCCACTCCGCCCTTAGCGTGGGAGAAATTAGTTGCATGCGTTTCGAAGTTGTTGTTGTTAAGGGTATATGTGGGTGTTTGGCATCTTGGTTTGATCTGACCACCGTTGAATACAGTTGGTCGTTGTGCTGGTGTCTGTCCTTATAAATTGCCCAGGCAGCTCGGTTGTCGACTTGCATAGTTTTAATCCTGGTGTGATTTTGATTATTTTGTAATTCTTGTCTCTGGTCTCTGTGTTCGCAATTTGATTGTTCGTTCAAGCGGCAGTTTATGCAGTTTGGGCTTCGGTCGCATACTTCTCCACTCTGTACTTTAACATGTAATTCTTCGCAGGATTTGTGACATGTTGTTTTGTTTTGGCATATTTTAGCGATACGACCCAAGCACAGGCAATTGTTTCGGCGCATAGGCAGGAGGATGTATGGGTGCACTTTCACTTTTTCGTAACAAATATATAGGTTCTCTGATAGCTCAGTTGAATCAAATGTAAATATAATAAAACTGGTCTCAGTAAGAAAGCCGTTTTGGTTTTTCTTAATTTTTTTAATTTCATGGACCCATTGTGCCTTTAGGTTATCAAGTATTTTTTTCTTGGCGATTCCACGTAAATCGTTGGAGACCTGCATGGCGATTGATCGGGAAACTACTGACTGTTCAAAACATGGATTGGACCAGTAGCGCAACAATCAAGTTCGTAATGTAGTGATTGCTTTACCTCCTCGTGGTGGTCCCCGGGCAACTCCGTGTATAAATCCTTATACATGTAGGCCAAAATTGCAAGTGCGAGATTGTCTAGGGTCTTATGCCTAGACTAGGTAACGTGGGCCAGCAACCTGCGTTACCGAAACCAACCGCTACGGAAACCGACATAATGCCTAGGATAAGGACAGACAACACGTTGACGACCTTTGGCTATCGTACCCGGACTAAGACGCTAGTTCACTTATTGAGTGAAGAACCTCAGAATGCCAGATTCCTTCAATTATAGCATGAGTTTATGCGATATAAACTGGACATATTGGAAGTAAGCGAGATAAGATGGTTAGATGCGGGTGAGTACCAATCTCCAACGTGTAACACTGTATTACTCTACTCCGGAAGACCAACTAGAAGCCCTCGTAGATATGGAGTTGGACTGCTTTTAACACCTACAGCACGCAGAGCTCTAATCTCGTGACAGCCGCACGGTGATAGGATTTTAACGGCCAGATTCCGGACGAGAGTACGTCGCGTCACCATTATACAGTGCCACGCCCCCACGGATGGTTCGATTGATGAAGATAAGGAGACCTTCTACAATCAGTTGAGTGCAATTTATAATGCAACACCCAATGGCGACATTATCATTGTGATGGGGGACCTTAATGCCAAGGGAGGCAGCGGCAACGAAAGTCTCAAACATGTTATGGGACGGCACGGATTAGGCAACCGCAATGATAACGGCGAAAGATTTGTTGACTTTTGCAACGCAAACCGTCTTGTCATAGGTGGCTCCATGTTTGAGCACAAGGCCTGCCATAAAATCAGTTGGGTGTCAACTGACAGGCAAGTAACCTCCAACCAAATCGACTATTTGGCCATCAGTCGCCGTTTTAGAAGTAGTCTTCTAGACGTCCGAAACAGACGAGGAGCAGACATGGGGTTGGTACGAGATCACCATTTTATGATAGCTACTGTACAATTACGCACTGCTGCCGTTCGAAGATCTAACAACACAAGAATACCTAGGTTCAACATAAAACGACTGAGAGTTCCCACAGTACCCCAAGAACTAAGGGAACATCTCTCACGTGGAGTGGAAACAATCAGCAGCTCACTGCCCACCACCATCCAAGACCATTGGTGTGCTGTGAAAGCTGTTTTCGCATCAGGTGCTGAAAGGATTGTCGGTCGATCGCAGGGAAACCATAGGGCGTGGCTTTCCGAGGATACCTGGAGAACGATCAACGAACATCTTCGCATGAAGATGAGAGAAGTGCAGCGTGGCATGAGACGTGACAAACGCAATCACATCAATGCGCTGGCCACTCAAGCAGAAGAATCAGCAGCGAGGTGCGACAACAGAACCGTTTACAGAATCACCAAAGAGCTTAAAGGTGGCCGACGCTCTACCCAACACCCAGTGAAAGGCTTAGACGGTTCGTTGCTAATATCGGATGAGGATCAACTGAAGAGATGGAAGGACCATTTTGCTTTGGTTCTTAACCGAGTAAATTCCCGAATTCGTACCACAACCCCCAGTAAGGAAGAGATTATTACCGTGATCAAAACACTGAAAACCAATAAGGCGGTAGGACTTGACGGCATACCTGCGGAGCAATTTCGAGCTGCGCCCTCGGCATCAGCCGAGCTACTGTTCCCACTTGTCGGGAGAACATGGGCAGCAGGAAGTTTTCCGGACGAGTGGAAGAAGGGAGTGATCGTCAAGCTCCCTAAAAAAGGCAATCTAATGTAGTGCGAAAACTGGAGAGGTACCTGCGTGCTTCCTGCTAAAATCATCCTGGAGAGAATTAAAGAACAACTCGAAGACACACTCGACGCCGAACAAGCAGGTTTCCGCTCTGGATCCTCCTGAGTCGACCACAACAACACCTTGCGGATCATCATCGAGCAGTGTGTTGAGTATCGATCACCACTTCACCTGCTGTTCATCGATTTTGAAAAGGCGTTTGACAGTGTCAACCGGGAATTTACCTGGCGTGCCTTGTGTAGGAGAAGCATTCCTAACAAATTAATAGCAATTATTAAAGCTACATATGATGTGTCCACATGTCACGTCTTACACAGAGGAAGGTTGTCTGAGGAATGCGAAGTCCAAAGTGGGGTTCGGCAAGGCTGCATACTTTCACCATTACTGTTTCTATTGGTGATTATTGATGTGTTGAATGCGGCCTTGTCAACAGGAAATGGAGGAATTCGATGGACTCTTACATCTGAACTTAAACACCTTGACTACGCCGACGATGGATGCCTTCTGTCTCACAGAATAATGGACCTTCACCAAATGACAGTAAATGTGGAGAGGGAAGCAGGCTTTGTTGGGTTGAATATTAACTCGGCAAAAACAAAAAGGATCAGCCTAAGACCAAACCCATCAACTCATATATGTATTAACAATTGGTATGTTGTCGGGAATTGTGTTAAGTTTCATTAGTTGGTTTGCTTGTGCTGCGGTTTTTGTTTTTATCAAAAGTTTGCCATCTCTTCTTTTTTTGCACATTGCAAATTCTCCTCCACAAATAAAATCAATTGTTTTTTTGATTATAAATGGTGAGACAGTGTTCCTTCATCGGTTCTGTAAATGGTGAGAAACTTCCCATCAGGAGACGTTGGATGCTTCCTCCAGATGTCTGGAGGGTCCATAATGTTGTCTTTATCCGTTAAAAATATAAAAGGAAAGGTTTTTTTTTCACTCTGTTCGATATAGATAATAAGTTTGTGGTTGTTGCTGTTTTTTTATTTAAATTCCCTTTCGAGCTAAATTGTTTGCAAAGATAAGACGTTGATTTGCCGCTGGAAACACAACTGATCACTGCGAGAGTTTGCTACTGTTTGTGGAGATTTACTTCGCCTCGACCAATACCGCTTTGGCAAAACAGTCCAAGCGTAATAAAATTTTCATCACCCGCTTCAAATCGCTTGGAAAATTGTTCGATTTGGTTCCGTTTCGACAACGACTCGCATATTGAAATTCGGCTAATTAAATTGTTTTCATTCATGAGGCGCCTCTACGGAAGAAACCATTGGGTTTCAGCGTCCCCTACATCAAAACCAATGGTATGACGACGAGTGTCGTGTAGCCACGGCTGTGAAGGACGTGTGTTAATCGCATAAGGTCATCTACAAAATATGGATAGCTGATAGTGAAAAGCTCAAACCATTTGCGGAAGCCCTAATTGGCCCCTAAAATGCGGCTTCAGACCACACCACTTCTTTATTGACTATAAGGCAACATTTGACAGACCCAATCGAATTTGCCTGTATATAGCCATGTCTGAACTTAGAATAAAATTTGTCCATCTCTGCAGCTTGATGATGACTGACACGAGATGCTCTGTCAAGAAAGGCATTGACATCTCAACACTCTTCGAAACCGTGCGGGGCCTCAGATATGGTGACTCTCTGTCATGTGATCTCTTCCACTTCATCATGGAGAGTGTATTAAGGAAAGCAAGTGTCCAGCTCCTTGCGTACGCTGATGACATTGACATAAATCGCCGTACCAAGCGTGATGGTTACTTTTAGTGCAATTGAAAGAGATCCGGTAAAAGTAGGTTTAGCAGTGAATGAATGCAAAACAAAATTCATTGCATGCTCTAGTAGAGAGTCGCTTCGTCTTGACTCTCAGCTGCCAGCAGGAACCAATTATTTCGAAGTAGTAAGAAAAATCCCAGCAAAAACGACACCAATAGGCAACTGAGTAGTAGGGCCCTCTCTCGTCAGACAAAGATAACCCTGTATAAGACACTCTTCCTGTCAGTCCTACTGTATTGTGCAGGATCGTGGACTTTGCCTCAAACAGATGAAGCAGCCCTGGGGATATTCGAGGGAAAGATTCTTCGAAGAATATTTGACCCCATTCGTACTGGCAATGACTACCGTGTTCGATGGAATAACGAGGTGTATGAGTTATACGATGACATTGACGTAGCCAAACGGATTAACGTGCATCGTATCCGCTGGCTTGGATATGTTCTTCGTATGGATGAAGATGCTCAACTCGTCGTGCACTTGACGCGGTAGTGGCTGGGCGTAAATGGCAAGGAAGACCTCAACTCCGTTAATTGGGCTGTCCTGGCCAGTTATGTATGTATATAATTTTGGGGATTTTGAAGTCGTTTTCAAGGTCCGCCGTCCTCATGAAGCACAGGTCACCAGAAATCATAAATAATCTCTTAGACTGCAGTACTCTGACTTTTGAGATATTAGATTTCGTTGCTTTGCCATACACCTGCAAGCCGTGTCGTTTTGAATGTTGTCCGCCTATCCAAATACACCCCCAGGACAAACATCCGGCCGTAAGGCGTACGTCACATTGAAACATTTGTTTTAACTAAATTGACATTTAATGGAGATGGCATTTTGCTTTTATTTTCAGTTCTTCTTGTGGAAGCTCCAATTTAGAATAGTCAGAATCGTTTGCATCAAAAAAGTTTTCTGTGTCAAATTTTCGATTCGTGACGAGCTTTCGGTTGGGCACTCACAATTTATTATTTTATTTTGTATAAGTTGTTCCCTTTTTAATGTCATCACTTCACTTAGGTGAAACGTGATGAAAAGCGACCATTCAACAATTTGAAGAATGGGTTTTTTGGATCGGCCTGCTAATGAATATTTCTGCTTTAACCCTTCTATCTTTACTGCTCGCACAACTAAAACTATTCAATAAGGTAGCGAGTTGACATCGATTGTACGTTACGTGCCGTACGTACGTTAATTAACGCTTAAACAAATGAAAACCCTCAAGATATTTTGGTCAAGCTCATAGCGCTGGTGGTAGTTGTAGTCGTACATTGTGGCAATAAATAAGCAATTAGGGCAGTACCAATCTTTACGTGCCGATTTCAGTGAACACACTCATTTTGCACAGACTCAGACTCACACTCAGACTGATTTCCACAAGAACACATACTCAACTGACTTCAGGAAGGTCAGCCAACCAACGCGTTCGTGGAATGGATTCATTCATGTGGCTGCGAGTGCAACTGCTGTTGCTATCTACCCATGGTCATCTGGACTGTTTCATTGCGCTGCGTTTTGTAGGTGCGATTTTTCTTCTGCCTTTCAGAATCTGAGTTCGCTTATTTGCGCTGCTTCTGCAATTATATTTTGCCGAGTGCAATTTGTTTCAATAGCCTCATTCACTTTAACATGCTGAACTTAGCCCGCAGTTTATCATTTCATCGATAATTGGTTCCTTGCTCGACTCGGCTCGACTTGTCTCGTTATGGCTTCGGTTGCGATTTCTGAGTGGGATGTCTCTATTCTGGCGGTAATTTATTGAGGTTTTCGGGTCTAGGCAATGTGACAGACACTTTAATTGGGTAACGTTGTTTATTAATTTTTCACTGGAACTAGCTACAGTCAGACAGCGATAAATTTTTTTTATACCCTTGACCGAAGCAAGAAGAAGAATCAACATAATGAACATGTGAGGGATCACAGAAAGTTCGATCACATGTGCTTTCAACACTTTAGCCTAAAGTACGATAATTTCATGCACGTATAAAATAAAGAATTAAACGTATGATCAGCGAAGAATTCGCACATTAATTAAGGTGATCATTAGACACATGCCCATCAAAACCGTCCGAGAGGAGTGAACAACCTGCGATCGCTGGCGGTGCTGCTGTCCAGTGGAGACGACTTCAAATTGCAACTGAGTCGAAATCGGTATCTGGAGTCTGCATCTCCCGCTATCTATCTATCCCTCTCCCTCGCTCTGATACTTGCAACGCATTACCTTTTCGTGCAATCTAGCGAGGCGGGCAGTATTTAAATTGATGTAGCAACAGCGGCAGCCACGGCAGTCCGTCAGTTCGTGAACCCAAGAACACTACCCAGAGTGCAATGATGTATCACGATTTGGCAATTGTGCTAAGGTAATTTTCATTGGCTCAGCATACACATCGTTGTTCGACCGGGGGAATCACCAAGATTGTGGGCATCATCTTCGCCGGCTCGATGGTTCGGTTGCTCGTTAGAGTTTGAGTCAATAATTATGGTTATTAATCGGCTCTGGAATTGGCTGCTAATTTGCAGTTTAGCTCAAATTCTGGCCTCCAGCGTGCAATTACTGGCTTAAATTATAGCTTCAAAATAAACAAAACGCCGCAAAGATCGCTGCGCTCACTTCATGTTCAGCGATCAAGGATTTAAGCTTATGTGTGCGTGTGTGTACTGTTCTCGTCCTCTGTCAAACAGAGCCAGTTTGAGTTTCTTTCCCTTTCACTTGTATTGTAGTGTTGCCCCCTCAACTTGCTGCAGCTTTTTGCTCTTTTTATTCCTCTTTTTATTCCTCTTCAAAAGTCGTTCTAGATGGACAGCTTTTCGCTGACTAATCCATTACCTCACTATCATACATCGATGGTCATCTCTGGTGGTTGTCTCATTTTAGGAAATCTCGGTACAAAAGTCAGGTTACCGGATTCAGTAATTTCAGATAATTTCCAAAACATTAGAACTTTATTTGGTCAATTGCTTTGGGGGTAGTTTCAATATCCAATAGTCCAAGGGCCTTATGGTTTTGTTCGATACATCAACAAACAAAAGAAGTATCCTTCGCAGCGAACGAATCCGTTTGGTTCCGACAAATGGACAACGAGGACTTTGTGCAAAATAACTAATCTGTAGCAAAGACTAGTTTGCATATATACAAAACGATGGGCAATATTGAATCAACACATTTCGTTGAGGCGATCAAGAATATAACTACTATCCCAAGCACCTGACTTTGAGAGCCTATTCAATTCGATGCCTCGTTTTCTTACGTGAAAATAGATCATGCCACATCAAGTTGAACATAATTTATAAACCAAGTTTAATGTGCTTCGTTAAGTTTATAACTGGTAACTCATCACAGGTGGAAAGTATTTAAATTATCTGAGACTACTGGGCTATCAATAGATCGTTTTTGAATTATTTTATGCATAGAGAAATTGCTCTGTGCCATGTGGTTTTCACATTTGCAAACTGTCGATAAAACATTGAGCTAGAAGTTGGCCTTAACCAGTGTTTATAGCTATAGCAGATATTATAGCTATTGATAATGCTTGAGCCCATAAAATACATATCAATAACAGTCAAATTGCACCATGTGAACAAAAGACAAACCCCTGTCAAAAACTATATTTCACATATTGCAAGGAGGTTCACTCATACCTGATGTATGTAAGAATATTCACACCGAACCAATGATCTCTTAAGGATGATTCATGCCTTTGTTAAGTCCGTTCCACCACCTTCAGCTGCCCTGTTAATCAAGCCGCATACTCTTGTGAAATGGCGTGGACCCGGCATCGAGAGTTTTTTCCCCTCCTCACTTGGCTTTCTTGCGATGGTTTTGGTCTTATGTAATACGTATAATTGATCTAGTAGGATGGATTGAAAATTAATCAGCTCTTCGTACTGGTATCGACCAATAAAAATATATATATATAGATGTATTCTGGATTGTTTGTTCTTAGTAATTTCACGATGAGTTTCAGAATCATCTACCAGATTATACAGATTCAAGATCTTCTATGTGAATACGTGAAATAATGAATAATTTGAATGAAATAAATAATGAATATTCATGACTTGGGTGATGTATATTTAGAATGTGATTAACGTAACAAGAGTTTGTGTAACTTATTGCACAATGTTAGAATACCCCTTAGCCTCACGCTGTATTCCATATAAAACTGCTATATGGATGAACATTTCTTCCTTAGGCGTCAACGCTTTGTGTTTTCCTGATTCGACTTTTAATGTTAAAATTTCAGTTTGTCCATCTTAGTGTTGTTCTCAAATTTGAGAAGTAACTTTTTAGGTCTTGAATTGTTCTGGAGGCGATTTCTGCTACGTAAATGAATAAAATGAAAATGCCAAACTACAATTCGCGTACATTTTTGAGTTGTGATATTCGTGACCAAAAATAATTCCACTCCCCATTGAGAACATATCTCCTAATGAAGCCTCATCAGTGAACCTATCACACGCGCACAAGCTGCTAATCAAGATGGAATACCCATAATTAAGCGAAGCGTACACATCATTCTCAACTGATCACATTTGATCAAAATATGTATGGCTTCAAACATGTGTTAAAGCCTGCACTAAAATTCGAATCAGAACCCGTAGCAGTAGAATCACAGCCAGTAACCTGAGCAACATGAATCAACAAGCAACGAGCCGGTAGTTGAGCATGATATGGAAGCAGTCCGGCTGCGTTGATGTGGAATTAGTGGGCGTAACTCAATCATGACTTGATTGTACAACCCCCAAAATGAGCGGTGCAAGAATGTAGAGCAGTGTTGTTGCCCTCCCTGCTGATCGTTCGTCAGTTCATTACAGTTCGACTCGTCTCATTCAAGTGAGTCTACCTGAACTGAACTTGACGGCTGGACTGCCTGCCTGGGCTGCTTGACTGTGATAAAGCCTATTTACGTGTCTGAGCTTATACAAAGTATACTTTGATATTACTGCAATCATATTTACGTTGTGCACGATCTGCAACTACAACATAATTCCACATGAGAACCGTTGAGAATGAGTGACAGCGACTCAGCTCGGCTCGGCTCGGCTGGGCTGACCCGCTTGCACATTGGGCCTCAGTCAGTGACTGACAGTTGCTCTGCACTCGTGCTCACATTGACTGACTTTACTGACTGACTGACAGACTATCTGACTGTGTGTTGACTAAAGGGACAGACAGGCTGTAACAGCTTATCGCCCAGCGCCGAAGTCAGAAGCCGCGCTGCCTCAATCGGAGGCGCTTGGCTCTCTTTGCCACAGCAACACTTTTGGGCCACAAAAATCGTGTGCTGTTTATTTAAATAACCATAATTTACCTGTGCTAAGGCGCTTTTTATTATTATCGTCGATATAGATAAACGTCAGTATCTATGCTCATGTGCGTTAAGCTCCCTGTGTACTTGTATGTATCTATGTGTCTGCGGATATACTCTAGTTTGGTGAGCTCGTCAATGTTGTTTTAGACGCGGAGCGTGTAAGTTTAATTTTTTGATTTCTAACGAGACATAAAAAATCAATTTAATTTGTTCGCTCGCTTGTTGGTTCATTTTGAGCTCGTTACATGATTGCTTCAATCTCCAATTAGAAACAATGTATCACTAATGAAAACTTATTGAATTGACGCATGGATTTTTACAATGAATGAATATTTTGTTAGAGTAATGGAAGGTCTTTTGTCAATGGAAGAGTTTTTCGTGTTGACATAGAAAATATTCTAATCATATCTTATGATTATATACTTATACATGAAAATTTTTTCTATATTTACTCATGGTGATATCTTCAAGTTTTGTTTGTCAATTTTAGCTTACCCTTCCTATGCCCTGTTTACAGTGGGATAGGATTCGAATCACTGGTGATTCGACGGTGATTCGTATCACTTGCTACAACAACCACATGGAAAAGTGACGTCATTCAGGGATTGTTGTTGTAAAATGCGATCGAGTCGATGGATTCGACAATATACCTTTTTTCATGTTCAGGGAGCACAAGTGATACATTTTCTCTACATTGGAGAGCTCAGAGATTTGTCACTGAGTCCAGGGAATACAGCGAAGAACTTTGCCCACTCTCTGTAACCTCCACGGAATGTATGTAGCTTTAGTTCTGGTAGACGAGATCTGGATTTGGAGATTAGGTGGGTGGTAAAGTGTGAATTGGAATCGCATTTGTTTATAATTTAACAAAAATAAGAAAATTAAGTAAATAGTAAAAATCAATAAACTAATTGGCCTCTCATCCGTCTTAGTGGACGGAACTATGTTGAAAAATTTTAAAAAAATTGTGTGAAATTTTATTTGTTTTTATGTTAGGAAGATTACTTCTGGGAACAACCTCTTAATATTAAGATTTTCATTCCCTCATATAACTTCATACAAAAAATATTGAATGGAATTTCCCCACTTTTCCGATAGACTTTGGCGCCAAACTTTAAACAACAACCGTTTTCATATATGTATCAATTTTCATGGTGTTCGGTCAAACGGTATCGGAGTCTATAGGCTTCGGACGGACATACAGAAAATCATTCATTTTTATATATAGATCACATATAGTGGATATAGTCTTTTGACATTTCCCGGGTATGTGTGCTCTTATCCAGAAAAAGGGTAGCTGAAGATTGATTATCGTTTCCCTTCTGTGAAGAGTGTCTGGTGATTAAACGAAACGAACTCCGCCTTGATAGTTAAGTTCGGCAGATGTCGATTAATGACGGAATTCTAAACGCAATAAGACGAAAAGCTCCAAACATCATCACATGCCATATGTAAATAATGAAGAAGAGCAGTTGTAGATAGTGCAATAAATTTCGATCAGTGACTAATTAAACCTCAGTGAGGACCAACTTTGAACTTCTTCATCGAACACTACTTCGAACACAACTTCGAACACTAATCAATAAATTATACCACCACTTCTGCTGACAACTAAAGTCTACACATGTAACTATCCTAGTGTAACAACAAAAACAACAAGAATCACGAAAATGCCGATCATGGTCATATTAAAATCTTGCGAAGCTCAAATGCCATTATCAACTTATGATCGCAGAGAAGTGGCGAACTGAGCTCAACGGAGGTACGATGAGTTGAGCTGAGATGCCTGAAAGGTAGCTAGAAACTTGTTGTTGTAGCTTGTGTTTGTTTCTGCTGTAGTGGTTGTTGATTATCCCACAAGCTTACAAGCGCTTAGAACTTCAAGTTAAGAAAAATGAGATTGTTAACGCTCGATGATGAGCGCAGTTAGTGTATGTTGCCATGATCTAAACCATATAACCCAAATCCATGTAAGGTACAGCCGTTTGGTCAGGATCAGCATCTGTGGCCGAGACCACAAGACTCATCATTAGAGTTTGTGTAAAATTACAACACGATAACACGTAATCATTAGTGTTGGTGATGATGTTGTTGTATGCCCATCGAACTCGACTGAACATAGCGCAGCCAGCCAGTTCCCTACTTCATGCGGGGACACCGGCGAAATGCGAAAATTGCTGCGTTTTATTAGCAAACGTGCAAAGAACATAATTTAAAGCCAAAGACCAATACCCGTTAAAACTCAACGGAGTCGAGTAAACCAGACTTGGCCCAATATCGATTATCGATCGACCGATAGAGCGATTGTTCCCCCGCAATTTGAAGCTGGCGTTTTCCAGTGCTGGTAGTCGCGCGATCACGTTTCAGATTTTTACGCTGCATATCAAATCAAATTGGCAAGTTTGTTTGGCAGGGGGTACCGACTCGCCTTAAGGCGGTTGTGTGTGATTCGAATGTTATGTGCTTAGAGCTGAAGTTGTTAAAACGCTATCACCGCATTTAGTATATGCAAACTTGTGTTGCAATTAGCTTTCATTGTTGTTGTTGTTGTTGCTGCTGCTGCTGTGTTTTTTTTTGCGACCATTCGCGTTTTGCATGCCCCAGTATGGTTGATTTCTGTATCCCGGTCACGTTGTAGCAATTTGCACGGCCACCCACGACTGGGCAGTTGCAACAAATTCACAGAAATCGTTGATGATGCCATTCAATAACAATTTGAATGCATTTTAGGTAAGTGTTGTTGTGGTGGGCAAATTACTTACGGAATTCGCTGTGAAGGTCTATCCGTCTTTGCTCTATCCGTCCGACTTTCGGCTTCATTGAGTGGTTGCCATATGTAGTGTTACCGTGTGAGTTTTGGAAAACTGGAATTGATTTATACCATCAAGAACTTGTCATGTGCGCAAGTTGATGCATCTCCAAATTGTGAAGAGCCTGTTTGTGATTTTTCCAATCTAAAAACAGCTAGAGTACGATGCATAGCTCTTAGTTATGCGAAATATAATTTACCAAAACTGTACTCGTTTATGAAGTTTCTGAGCCGGCATTGACAAACGCATATGTGGTGAAGCTTTCATATAATATTATTAATAGAGTTATAGAAGTGCTCATTCACATACTATATATCCCAAACGGCACGTCTGACGATGACAGCACCCTTTTATTAATCCCATGTAATTCGGAATATCCCTTACTCGCGCGTACTGTTTGTAAATTGTCCTCTTGTTATTGATAGCAGCATGCGGTGGCGCTTCTGATGTGGGCTCACCAATACATTGTAGAACCTTTATTACTAATTACGAGGGCAACTTTCTAAGAGGGCTAAGAACTTTCCTGTAAACAATGTTCTTTGTAAAAACAAAAGGAACAATTGAGCAAAAAATTACAATGGGGACAGAAGATGTTAATTTGCTCAGTTTAGTGAGCAACTGTTTTTTGTGACCCAACAAGCCCATGAGCCATGAGCAACCCAACAGTGCACATCTAAAGAAGAACATCTTTGAATTGGTATTTTTTGTCGAAATCGTTTCAATGGTTTAAGCATAAATACACTTGAGGAAATGTTCTACAGGTGACCCATTAGGCAGGTCATATCGGATTACATAATCCAGATGGCACACGCGAGAACTAAAATGTCACAACTCAGAAAAGTGAAATTTTCAGGAAACTAAAAAACTGTTTTGGAGCTAATTAACATTTTGACTGAAATAAAGCGTTGATTATTTTGAAACAGGCACTTTCTTTTCAAATTCAGTGGGAAACACAATATTTTTAGTTGTGACTTTTTTGGTGAAATAAAAATCACGTTTGTTACATCTGACGCGGTAAAAAAAAAAATAAAAAATAAAAAATATGTGTGTGAGGAAGTGAAGTAGAAGAAGTGAAGCTTTCAACTCCAAGCAAGTATTAGTTCGTGAAAGCGAGAGTGAGGAGAGTGGGCGTTATGGAGAAAACAATTTTGATATCAAGTTAAAAAATTATTTTACGTTTTATTATTCAAATGGTACGACGTGGTAACTGAAATATGAAATAAATGCTTTAGCTTGGATTTTATAAATATATTATATCCGGCATCAAGTCAATGATCAGAGAGAAATACTTAGCTCTCAATATTTCGGTTAAGATTTTCTTCGAAACCTCCTCTCTTATAAGCCGAATGAATTCTTCACATTTTGTTGAAGATAGATAACTCGCATGTATTGAGCCTGTTGTATATGTTTGGCTAAGAATGCACCGAATTCAAATAATTTCGGTTCTGCAATTCATTTTCTCGTCGTGTCGTTTGAACGGCAAACCACGTG
Source organism: Cacoxenus indagator (assembly GCA_035041755.1). Lineage (NCBI taxonomy): Eukaryota > Metazoa > Arthropoda > Insecta > Diptera > Drosophilidae > Cacoxenus > Cacoxenus indagator. The sequence goes on from JAWNKX010000067.1 coordinate 1,647,702, forward strand.
ATGCAAGTGTTTTCACACATGCAAAAAATCTTTTCAAAATCTTTTCCAATTACAATGTATTTCTTCACCTAATTGCATTGTTAACGCGTTGTCTATGCGGCCTAAGGCGTTCATATGCGAATATATAATTTGTGTATAGGCGAATTCTTATAAGTTGATAATAGGAATTTTTCCAGTCATTGAAACCCCCCTTTTTGTCGAACTGACTCGCTCTTTCTTTGTTCCATTTGCCAAAACTATCAAATACCTGCGCTTGAAGGTACTGAAGAAACATCAGCGCCACTACCACTTGGAACGTTGTGTCTTGGATCGATAATGTCTTATGCTACTCTCTTCTCTGTTAAGCGAATTGCTCTAATAAAATATTGAACTGCCTTATCCTAAGCGCAGGTACATCCACACATATAAGTTAGCTCAGCAATAAAAATCTTATCTTTAGGTGTATACAAATGTTCTTGCATACACAGTTCTACCTCTACCTCTATTTATTTTTACTACGTCGTTGGCAGCGCCCAATGTTGAATAACTTAATATTTCAGCACTTTTGTATGTTCGAATATATTTATAATTTAATAGTTCTGCTCGTTCACATGACAGCTTCAACCGATCTGACTTGTTATCATAAGTGTATTTTTTGCCACGATTGGTCGCCCCTAACATGTGGCCGCCCTAGGCACGGGCCTACTGCGACCTTAGGGTAAATCCGCAAATGTGTGTAGAGTGTAGGTGTGCGAAGCGGGTGTGTGAGATTATCTCATAGTTGTGTTTGTGACAATTTTATGATGTTCCTTGGTGCCAAACCTTCATAGGAAGGATAAAAGAAAAACGGGTTACGAAACAAAGATCAATTTATTTTTGTCTTTGCTGAATTTCTAATGCCACGTGCTTTGAACTGAGAACTTTCTAGTAAAATTCAATCAAAAGTGTTATCAAGAAGATTTATTTGCAAATATTTTTTTTCGGGATTTTAACTAAACTTTACCAAAGGCAAGCATATAAAACTACAAAGTTGTTCGCCCTTTCGTGTGAAACGGAGCGAGTAATCCTAAATAAGCCAAAAGCAACAACAAGGGGAATTGAAGAGCAAAAGGTACATTAAAAAATGTGCTGACAAATTAACAAAGTAAACAAACCAGACCCGAATGCATTGCAGCGAGTTAGCCTTCCTTGTATGGCGTGTCAGTCATGTCGACTCGACTCTACTTGATTTGACTGGATTCGACTCCATTCCGTACGACTCGACTCGACGTGACTCCAGTTGAGTCTACACTCAACTGTAGCTTATGGCTGCGAAACAAACCAGCAAGCAACAATAGTGGCGCACGGTCTACATGGAGAGAAGAGTCAATATATTCGAACAGGAATTCCGCAAATAATTGCGCGAGTACAGCCCGAGACTTATGGGCATTCGCAATTGCCAGTGAGAACGCATGGACAACAACGACAAGCCATGGAAGCATTCCAAGGGGGCGCGCTGAGTTTAGGCTGCGGTGCATGCATCACGTGCAATGCGCAACCAGGCAACATTTGAATGCAAATAAAAAGTCGCGCCAATAAACTAGACTTGGCGTCGACGACTACGACGATGACGACTACGACGATATCGCTGAACCCAAAACGAGTCTTGCCGGTATTGCATTTGGACAGCTCCGGCCAGACTTGCAGGCAGACGAGCTGAACTGCACAACGAGAACTATGACATTCATAAGCATTCATAAGAAAGCAGAAGCTTAAACGCAGAAGACTCAAGCGAGCTGTCTAGATGGCTGGCTTACCAAGCACTCTGCGCAAATCAGCGACGTCATGACGTCTCGCTGGGATTTGAATTTGTTGTGCTGCCCTTTGCAAGCACACCTCAAGTGCTGCCGGCAACAAGATCAAGAAAAAAAAAAGAAAATAGTTGCATACAAATCGCTTGTTTGGTATATTCAATATATATATACATATATATATATATATATATATATATATTTGCAGTAGCGCCTCCGAAAAAAAACGGCACGTCTCGGAATAATTTAAAAACCAACAGCAAACCCTCGACGTGCGCACATAGCTGTGTAGCTGTGTGTACGTATCTGCGGTCTGAGCTTGGCTTATCTTGTTCTGTGGAGCGCGATTTCGATTGAGCTTGTCTTGTCCACATCATGTAAACCGCGCTGCATCTAAGTGAGAGCGGGGTGTCCGTTCAACACGACGAAGACCGCGACAGATTGTTGTATTTGCAATGCATGATTGTGTTTCTTGAATGCTCGTCTTCCACTTTGACTCTGCATCGTCGTCTTCGTCTCTGTCTCTGTCTGCATCATTCCCATCTTCATCGCCAGCGCCTTTTCTGCGATCAGTGTCCACTTGAATCAGGCGTTTGCCTGTTGCAATTTGTTTGAGTTACGGCGCTTGTAAGCACACTTTAAGGATCCATTGTATTCCAATCAATAAACGGGCAAGGCGGCCACAAAGACAACGACGTCGACAACGACAATCATAGATGTCGACACACAGACTAAACTAAATATTGCCGTGGTCAATTGGCTATGTCACAGAGGAAGATACATGAGGCCTGCACGAGCACCGCCCGAGGCCTCTCGACAGAAGGCCGGAAGACAGAAAGACACTTCGCTTGAGTCGAAGAGATAAACAATGCTTGAACTGCGTCCAGTTTTATTTTTTGGTCTCGTGTTCGATACTAATTTATTTCTTATTATTGTTAATTGATGCCAGCGAAGATGTGCGATGCAATGAACAGCCCTGATTATATTGAAATGATGCTTTCAAAATTCTGATTGCATAATTTTTTTGCCCTCTAAATTAATTTTTTTATCCTGGGAAATCAGTTGTCGCAGGTTTTTAATAAGAAACCCCAGAAAAGTCAAAGGAATAATAGTGTTAGCCGAGACAAGGCCGAAGGTGGGCGACCAAAATGGACAATACATAATTTAATAATTATATTATTGTATATAAGAAAATGATCTGAATTTGTAGTCAACTTTATATTAGATGCTTGCATTGAAACTCGGCTTTTCAAACATTTTTAGATATTTATTGCAAAAATTTTAATTATCAATCAATTAATCGAAATATTTCCTCTGGCTGGCTATACATTTATGTCATTTATCTGGTAATTTACCTATACCATCTCGATAAAATAACGACGGTTTCAAGGCTATACAATTCTTGTTGAGGGAGAACTTCCTATTTTAAATTCAATAGTGTTTATTTTACTACTATCGTAACAACGCTCGGCCTGTCATGAAGCAAAATCAATACCATAATAATAATAAGCTGCATACCCCCGCTCTGCAAACTCACAGAATTTATTAAGAATGAAATCAAATGCAAAAAGTCAGTGGGTATGGTAACTCTCGATGTGCAGGCTGCGTTCGATACTGTGTGGTATAAAGGGTTAATACATAAACTCATCACCATTGGTACTCCAATGTACCTTACTAAAATCATCAGTAGCTTTCTAGCGGTTAGGTACTTTTTGGTTGACATCGACGGCATCGAGTCAATCCAACGATTGATCGGTGCCGGCGTCCCACAGGGATTCGTTTTGGGACCCATTCTCTAAATTATCTATACATATGGGCTCCCTATACCAAGCCTACGTAAAATCTCAGTCTTTGCTGACGACACTGCCCTTTATTGCGTCGCAGTTGGCTTTAGCGAGGTTCAGATTATCCTCGAAGAAGCGCTCCACATTTTCGCCAATTACTTCCACAAATTGAAAATCATGTCGAACACCCAGAAGTCAAACGCTCTCTACTTCTCCAGGAAGCGAACGCCCTTCTTCATAGTACAAACCTACTAATAAATTCTGAACCCATTATGTGGAATGACAGCATCAAATATCTCGGACTTTACTTTTATAAAACACTAACCTTCAGCAGAGAGTCATCGTATGAAATTTACCATCGTCGAAATTTACTAGTCGGCTTAGCTCTATCCTCTATCCACTTGTATTTCAAGAAAATAATTTATTGCACTATCTCTAGTGCTGATCTGTGCTACTTAAGCTAATTCCTTAAATTAGGTTTTAAATGCACCGATCTCTTAGTCTTAGTTAGTTGTAGTCTTATTTTAGTTTTAGGTTACTTTTTCCTCCACTTTTCCTTGCGAATATTTTGAATACATCTCTAATACTTTAACTTGTTAATTACATATCTTAGTAGTAAAGGTAGACTAAGCTATACTCTATACAAATGTAAAATTAATTTATTGCCAAATCTGATGTTAAAATAAATAAATAAAATTAAAAGTTAAATTAATTAAATCAAATTAAAAATTAAATTAATAATAATAATATTAATATTAATCTATGAATGGTCTGCGTCCATACCTCCCTGTTACGTCCTTATGTCAAGGTCCTTCTCCTTCAGTCGAAGAATTTCGGTATCAAAAACTACCATTATCGTCATTTTGCCTACGATGTTATCGGGTGTGATATGTCCGATCGATTGTGTTAGCCGATTTCGTCTTGCTGAAAATCTTTTACAGTGAAAGACTATGTTCTGCATTATATTCAGCACTTCAGCACTTTTGCCTATTGAGAACAGGAAGGAGATAAAATATCCGTGTCTACTTCGCCGTGTTTTCTTAATACCCATACTTTGATGTCAGGTATAGCCTTTCCGGCCATCTCATCGTGCTCTCATTAGTCCATCTTTATTGCCATAAGTCAAGAGTTTCCTCTTTGCAATGGTCGACTGTTTGTCTCGTAGCTACCCCTGCTTGACGCAGCTCGTAAATGCTCTTTCGCTCGATGGCTAGCAGATCAATCGGCTTCACCCCGGCGATGACAAGTGCTGCTGCTCCAGATACCGTTCGCTATGCGCTTATTATCCTCATCGCGTAGGTTCGTTGTACCAACAGCAAAGATTTCGCCCTGCATTTCACGTTTAATGTGTCTGCCCAAACTTGCCATCCGTACAACAGGATAGCGTTGTTTATGTCCATCAGTAGTCTCCGTTTAGATTGAAGTGGTCCGCCTGTGTTTGCCATGAGCCTGGTGAGTGATTTTATTGTATCTGCAGCCCTGCATCTCGCGTGATGGATCTGCGCCCCGAACGTCAGCTTCGTATTAAGCCTGACTCTTAGGTATTTGATCACCATTTGTGTCCTTATGATGGTATCGTTGATCCTCATATCAATTTCCACTGGCATCCGACGTCTAGTGACCAGCAATAGCTCGGTTTTTTCAGTAGCCAACTGAAGACCATGTGTGTCAAACCATTGCTTAACTCGTATCTTCACCTGGTTGAGCTTGCTTTGAGCATGGTGAGTCTTACTTGCCGAGATTACCGCGACTATGTCGTCTGCATATCCTACTAAGAAGGAGTCATCAGGCATATCTATGTGGAGGATTTCGTCGTAGCTTATATTCCAGAGTTCTAGCCCTAGGATTGATCCTTGAGCTGCTCCTAACATATTTTAACACATTTCTCGCTTGCTTTGATCTGGTATATCAGCTTCCGACCTTCAATGAAGCATTCTATAAGCCTCATCATTTAATTGGGGATACGGAATTTTTTTCCAGAGCTTTTATTATGTTTTCCTATTTGACGCTGTTGAATGCGTTCTTCATGTACAATGTTGCAAGTAGTACGACAGCCCGCGAGAGATGATTTTTGGGTTGTGAGTCCTACTTGAATGACTTCTTCAATTGCTCCAATTGTAGACGTTTCGGGTCTGAAGCCGTGCTGTCTCGAAGAGAGCCCGCCGGCGCTTTCGATCGCTTCAGCTAATCGGAGCTTGATTAGCTTCTCTATCCTCTATCCTCTCTAGCTCTTCTATCCTCAGTTCCTCAGTAATTTGCGGCATTATAATACTAATAATAATAATAATAATAATAATAATAATAATAATAATAATAATAATAATAATAATAATAATAATAATAATAATAATAATAATAATAATAATAATAATAATAATAATAATAATAATAATAATAATAATAATAATAATAATAATAATAATAATAATAATAATAATAATAATAATAATAATAATAATAATAATAATAATAATAATAATAATAATAATAATAATAATAATAATAATAATAATAATAATAATAATAATAATAATAATAATAATAATAATAATAATAATAATAATAATAATAATAATAATAATAATAATAATAACAATAATAATAATTATAATAATAATAATTGTCTAAAACGGTTTCGAAGAAATAAAGTAAATTGTAGCGAATTTTCTCTGTTTCGGTATCGACGTGTTCATTTATTTGCAGCATTATTTTAATAGGATTTTCAGCTTTTTGCTGTATCATATTCCCAGATCGGTTAATACTTACAGAAATGTCGCTTTTTATATCTACCGATTTAAAGTTACTGGTCCACCAACCGATTAAGCTGTTATAATATGAAATTCTCAATGATTAAGAAGAAGGCCACCTACTCGCACGTAGAACTTTGAATATAAGCCAAATTTTTTAAAATGTTTCCCAATCGCAGCCGTAATTATTATCATTCTTTCCAATTCTACATTATCTAGCTCGGAAAATGTTCTATACGCCGCTACCAGACTTACTTACGGGTAATTCAATTCGTTGTTTGCAATTCTTCCATTGAAGTCTTCAATTGCAATTCCATTAAAAAGAAGAAGAAGAACTCAAAATTTATTGCATGCAAAGTGGCGCATGCCCTTTTTTTGTTTTGACCCGAAGCGAACTGCATAAAATTAGCATACAATATGAGAGCGCAGAACGCCGAGTGCGAGCCCAAAAAGCTTGCAAATCCAAATGCGAATTAAAAAGAATTTATTATGCCAAGCAAGCTATGCTCAGCTCAAAAGCAACTGCTGCAGGGGCAACAAGATAGAGCCTCGCAACTGCAACGTCTGAGCTGTGAGCTGTGATTCGATAGCTATGACTCGGTCGACGACGACGAAAAGCCAATGACAATGATGGTGATGACGACGACAAGCGAAATGCAGAATGCAAACGAGTTAAAAAGGATTAACGAGGAGTAGCATCGTGGCTATTGAAAGAGAGTGAGAGAGAGGTGGAGAAATGGATAGAGAGAACGACAAACAAAGAAGAGTTCTTAGCCAATTGTCCAATACTGTCGAACTATCGCGATCTACTGTTGCTGCTTAACTGACTGACTGCGTCGAGTGACTGACTGAGTGTGCATCCGTTCATCGATTTTCATTTCGATCATCGGTAGTTCCTGTTTGTTTGTGGCCTTTAAAAGGCATGTTGAATGTCGCCTGCGCTTGATGGCATTTACGATAAATTTACGCAAGTCATTTGACAACGCTTGGCAACGCTTGGCAACGCTTATTATAATAACTCGGCAATGTGGCACTCACTAACAGTCAGTTGGGCAGCCTGTCAAACAGACGCATACACGCTTGATCCACGCGGCTTCATTGCGGTGAAATGCAAATGCGAATGAATCGTATGATTTAGGACGCAGCCACAGAACCGGCAGCTTAAGTGGGAAATAACGTCGCACTGCAGCCTGGGGCTTTTTCTCTGAAACATAGGGAGAACCTATTACTTCAAGTCTTAATTATAGATATATTGATGACCTATTATTAAAAACTCTTTTTCATTGGACAATTTAGTCAATTGGGAGAAACTTGCAATGATATTTTTTAATGAGCCAGATGGCAAACTGGTGTAATACTAAAGCGGGATAAGTAAATGTCGTTATATTTTTCTTACTGATATTCTAAATTCTCATTACCTTGACTTTCTGACAAATTAGATTAGATCTCCAGATAGCAGTAGATATGATATGAAAGATATAAATACCGCTTTGTTAGGTTTTCATTCATTTCATTTAATTATTTATCACCATTAAAACGTGCGCTGTTTTAGCTATTTGCTACGAAGAATTATTCTTCTTTTATTCCCTTCTTCTTTTTATTCTAAATTTATTGATTTAATTTTAAATATATAATATATAATTATATATAATTATATTATATATAATAAATAAATAATAATTTAATAATAATATATAATAATAATATATAATAAATAAATATAATTATATATATAATTATATATATATATAAATTTAATTATAAATACCTCAACATATTTTTTTGAAATCGCTATTATACACACAACGTAATAATAAGAAACATACATCAATGGAAAGCTATAATTGTGTAGATGTGCACAAAATATTTTAATTGTTAAAAAGTTATGTCTAAGCACATTACAAGGTCAGTCCCAAAAGTATCCGACCTGCATTTATATCTTCGCTCACAGCCCTCAGGCGACCTCTATAGTGTACAAACATCACTAGTAACTCCTCGCGAACTCACCAGTTGCTCGAAGTTCTCAATAGGACGGTGCTCATGCTCAGCGTGTGTTTACAGTGTCTTTTTCACGTTCGTCGGATTTGTTCATTGTTAAAAATGACGGAAAGAACCGAACAGCAAATGTTGAAAAAAATAAATAAACATTTTGCGAATTATATTAGTTTTCTATGTGGGTTGTAGATACAAGTACTCTATACCTGTCGGGTGATGTAACAGATCCGCTGGACAACAAGATCAACTACGAGTTTGAGAAGATCACCCTAAAGATAAAAAAAAACGATGGAAGAAAACTTGCTTCGCAACAGGGCGGATGGTAGTTGGACAATATCGAGTGAGCAGTTTCTGAGCATTTTACTTCCATACTCACTTTTTACCGAAAATTGGCGATGTGATAAATCGTCAGGCCAAAAAATATATAGAGAGGTTAAAAAATCATCCAAATAAACTAGCCAGGGAGGAGTTAGGGTGGCGAGACGGCTGAGAAGATCGCACCCTGCCGACCTCCGTAATAGATCTCTTTAATACACAATAATATATCCCCACTTATTATTTAAGTTGTTTTGTTAATTTTTGTATATACAATTTAATTGAAGTTGTTCTAATAATAACAGAAAAATTAAATATAAAGGAAAAAGAAAAAAAAAAAGACTCACTTCCCTGGTTGCACCAGGACGGAGACAAGTACTTCGGCTGATACCGATTCCCTTGTCCACGTGTAATTTCCTTTTGAACTGGCAAGTGTATCCAATAGCATACAAATGATGACATAACGGCCAGCACTGTAGAACCGCAAGACAAATCTGGCCCAAATAGGACAGATAAGCCTGTACAGTGCCTAGATAGGTCGGCGTTGTCTATAATGGTGGGCGCCGTTGAGGCTACTGTTTATTGGAAGGGCACTCTTGTAGGCCAAACGTGGCATCAAAAGAATGCTGCAGGATCTGTGGGGACGAATAGGAGGATGAAACCCCTATCCAGGGGTAAACTTCAGCAGCTCGACTTATTTAATGCTAGCAGTCTGTCGGACTGTCAAGGGTGCCTCTAAAGAAGTTGGAAAAGTTTGTGAGGTCGATAGGGTGGCTATGAACGGGGCTATTTCCGCAGTTATGGCATCACAAAGAGCCTATGTTTGGACTAAGTGGAACGGCATTTACTGTCGTTAGTCGTTCTAACCTAACGTATGATATGTATAAGTGAGCCCTTTCGTGTAACCACAAGTCATTGAAAGTTGTAAACTCATAAACTGGTCTTTATGATTCATTGCAGATCTCTGTTACACAAATGACTTGAATAATACACTGGAAACTTTAGAAGCAGTTCACTGATAGATTGTTTTTAATAAAAGTAGACCATTACTAAAAGAGATTGAAGAGCATCTCGAGAGACATAAACCGTACTGTTCAAGCTACTAATGTCTTAAAGCAAAGGAATTGATAAGCCCCATTTGCGGTTACAAGTGAAAATTCAATAAATACTAACAATTCAGGAAAATGTATTAAAGAATAAACAAAATGTCAAGCATTAAGTTGCGAAGCGTAACTCAAATGTCACGCATACGACGTGTTGTATGAACGTAGTGATGGAATGGCTAACTGACGACTTGGATGTGGCAAGTTAGGGTGCGGTGCTGCGGCTTGTAGGACACAATAAGCAAGCAATGGCAGTGGCAACCAGTAGTAGTGGCCGCCGACAACAATTGCAAAAAGAAGCAGGCAGGCTATCAGTCAAAAACATCTGCAAGCAACACAAAAAGTCAGAGTCGCCTGCGTCTACGACTTCATCAGTGGCAGTGGCGACGTTCGCCTTGGCGCGTTGCCTTCTAAAGCAATTAATTAAGCCTGCACTTAGGAAAACTAACTGAGGTGAACCTGCAAACCCAAACGGCGAACGACAAAGACATGCAAGACAGAGATACAAACACAAGCACAAACACAGACATGAGACAGAAGACAGAAGACAGGAGCTGGAGTCGGAAACGGTGAAGGTGACTGTTGAGGTGACGACTTCATTCAGAAAATGGTAAAACGCATGAATGAATAAATCGCTTGAAAATCGCGTCGAGTCGCGTCTAGTCGCGTTGCGTTGCTTTACGTCGCTTTGCAACTGACGAGCTGCGCGTGTGCATATTAAAAAGGCAATTTTCACTCTGGCTTCGTGTGGCTGTGTGTATGTGTGTGTGTGCGTGAGTGTGTGTGGAAGGTGTAGATAGCCACATAAATTACCACCTCTTCATTATGAGCGTTTGCATGAAGCCACGAAGCATTCGTTGCAGTTGGCGGCAGGAGGCCGGCTTAGCAACCGGCTAAGTGCAATGTTAGCTGCAGTTTTAATGGAATTCAATTTCCTAGCAGGTTTGACGTGGAGTTGTTGGGGACACGAGTTGTTGTTGTTGTGTTTGTTGTTGTCGATTTACGTGACGTGCCAAATTCCAACAAGATGGTTCGCCTGCATGACTTTCGTTCGTCTTCGTTTTAGCATGAGTTAGCTTACTTTGTTTTTTTCTGTTGTTGTTGTCATCTCTGTTGTTGATATTTTTGTTGTTGTTTGTTGTTTGTTGTTGCATTTGCATTTCATTGCGTGCATGACCCCATAAACTGCATGCGCCTTTGCAACTCGTTTCCTGTGACACAATTTTCGCAATTAGTCATATGAATCACGTAACACTGCGCCTCGAGCTCTTCGCATTACTCATACGACGTCAGCATTTGAGAGTGTATATGAAACTTACAATTATGCGTGTGTGTGTGTGTGTGTGTGTGTGTGTGTATTGTAATATTAATTACCTCCAAAATGTGTTTTTTTCTCAGAGGTTGTTTTCGTTTGTTTAAAGTGCCAGTCGATTGCTTCAAGCAACATAATTAAGCTCCAAACCACCTGTCGTCTTTCCGTCCCTGCGTGTTAAGTGCTGATGGCATTTTTATGAGGTACTGCTAATGTGCATGTTGACCGTTGCTGTTGATAAGCCGTGAATCGATGAAGTTATTACGTCAAATGTTGCACAATTTTAAAGTTGCGCCATTTAAATTTGAACTCCATTCAGTGCATACGGTCACGGCTCAGACGTTTCAGAGTGCTGCCACAAATGGCGTGAAATTGTTGCAACTTTATTTGCAGCTTGAGACGATCGAAAAAAAGAAAACAAAAAAAAAAAAAAAACAGAATGAGAACGCAGCCACATACACAGGAACACAAATTCACAAGTTTACTTGCCATGGCTTAAAGTCGATGGTGCAGCTTATGGAACGAAACCCTTGCTTTTCCTGTGCTGACTTGCCAATGAACACCTTCAGTGTTCAGTTCCGCTCCTCAGCAGCGTTCAACATCGATTCGTTATGATTGCATGTTAAATGATTCCCGCTGAGTTATTACGAGACAAAATCCTTATTTATCGCTCTCTGATTTATTTGTAAACGGTTTTCGCTTGCAGTCGCTGTCTACCCTCGCCTGCCTCTGCCAGCGTCCTTTTTAGCTCATTCACATCCTTAAGTTTTATTGCACTTCTCTTCTTGTTTGTTCTTTGCTCTCGTATCTTGATGCCATTTCGCCATTTCAGTTGTTTGTTTGCTCACTGAGGCGTTTTTGGCGTTTTTAACGCCTTCTTCAACTCCTGCCCCAAGTTCAAATGCAAAAACTTTGATTTTATTGGTTTTCTTGTATTGTTGTTATTGCGCACTGTTGCATTTTATCTCCGCTATCGAAGTGAATATTTCCGTTTGTTGTTGCCTTAATTTTGACATATTTATTTTGTGGGGTGTGCCCGCCATGTACTATAAATCGGCCAACGGGCATTATGAGTTCTGCTTAAACTGTTCGCCAGATTGGCGATTGGTAGTGGGAGATGTCGTTTATAAGAAATGTGATTGAGGTCGATAACTTAAGAATTATCTTTTGCCAAAGTTAAAATTTTGTGTATTCACACATTGCAACGGAAAGAGACATCGAGATGAGAGTAACTCTTCGGAATACACTCAAACTTCCCTTTTTCTTCTTAACACAATATTGTAATGTTTAAAGATTCAAACACATTAGTCGGCACGTTGATTTTCATCTCGACATACGTTCGAACTGATTTCGAATGGATGAAGAAATTGGATCCAATGTAGCTAACACCTTATTAGCATACGCCAATTCTTATTGGCATTAAATATGCCATTTTGATTATATTTTTTGTAACAATCTCGCTAAAACGTTCATTATTATTCTTAGCAGTATCTTTTTTATTGTTATTCCTTCTTCAATTTTATTAATTATCCATAACTTTTTTCAATAGAGAGGCTACTTGGCTACGACATTTTCACTTTGTTCACTGAATACAGGCAACATCTAGCAAAATATCTAGTGACGGGACTTTATTATTTTTTTCTGTTATTTACAAATTTTTGGCATTTCCTAATTATGTTTTAATATTTTCTCGCTACACAGTGTTATTAATATACGTAACACAAAATTTAAAAAAAAAATATATATATATATATATATATATATACAAAAACGCATGAGAGTAAATTTTCCAATCAACAAAGATTTTGGAAAAGTTTCAAGAACTGATAAGGCCATTAGATCAAATATGACTTACAAAATTGCTTTGCATTTGTATTCTTGTTGCTGGGGTTTCGCTTGAAATTGCGGTGTACATTGTATTATTTCCAATACCGCTGAATAAAGTTTCTACAGTACTTAGAATAAAATTTTTAACTTCATAAGTGACAGTGATGCAGCTAAAAGTAAAACATTCAGATAAGCAGAAAATTGTTGTACAACCAAAGGAACACATGAGTTTATGAATGCTCTCTCAAAATAATGAAAGCTTATCCATTATGGTTGGTGACCTAAGCCATTTTAAATATTTATTACAACAAGACTTCTCCAGAGGTAGTCTTAAAGGCGAAAAAGTACATGTAGGATACCCAGCCGAACTATAGTTAAAGTAGCAGTAAAGTAGGATTCTCCTTGGTTTTATTCATGGTAGTATTTTACCTATGTTTACCTAGGTTGGGGTAACTGTCTTAAGTTCGGAACGAACTAAGCTGCTTGATACTCGTATGGTCACGAAATAATCATTGCTGCCCATTTGCAAGCGACTGACGATCAGGCTGATTTTTCATTTAAATGCACTTCTGCAAACAAACTTAAAACTTGGGTACCAGGGTGACGAAAACAAAATTTTTTTTTTTGGGTAAACAGTTATTAGAATATTGGAATCCGAATAGCACGATATGTACTCGATGAAGCAAAGTTATCTCCCAAAGTTAATTTTCATTCACTTATTCTTATCTCAAATATTGTAGCTAAATGATGCACATGCATGTTTAATGTCTAAATTCTATGTCACTCAATGATTCACCTTAATTTCCACAGCGCAACGAATCAATTCGAAAGGCACAAATTCACGCGTTAAAACGTCACAAGGAAAAGGCAACGCTAACAGCGTGTTTGGCACAGCTTATTATACGCAAACAGCTTTTTACGACTTAATAAATTCGACCTCGACAGATACCAAATGTGAAAAAAGGATAAAAATTCAACAAGGCGAGAAATGCTGGAACGACGCTGAGTAAATAAGCCACTAAGCAGGGAGAAAACCGATGAAGCCGAGCGAGTCCGCACAACGTTTACGGCTTAAATTAATAAAATAAGCTTTGTCAGACAATTTACAACGCATCTCCAACGAGCAGATTACCAAACAGCGTGCGATAAGTCGAAGACGCATGTGCAGGTTTACATTCAGATACATTTGTTGATGCATATGTGGACGATGACGGCGAGGACAAATTCAACAAGGCTTAGAAGTGTGGCTGGCTGGCTGTGTTAAGCTGAGTTGGGCTAAGCTGAGTTCCGTTCAGTTGAGTTGTGTTGTGTTGTGCTTCGTTGAGCTGAGTCTGTTTGGCGTGGAGAGCGTGCGGAAAACGAGTGAAACTCGCAAATGGTGTTTGGTCGTTAATTAGCGAACATATTTCGTATAATCGGTGTCATATTAGTTATAAATTGGATAAAAGCACAAAACGACAACTTAATTAATTTTAAATTCCAATTTATTTAAGCAGAATCATTGGGTGTGAAGGGGACAGCGTCATAGATAGACGGCGAAGTAGTGATAGGTGACTGAAGGTGGGTTAAGAGTGCCACGGTGTGGAGAAATACTGGTGTTGCTTTCAATGCTGAACAAATGACAATAATGATGTTCTTGAGTGTTTGAAATTCTCTTGCTAATCACCATGTCGCTGCCGTCACTGATTGCCGCTGTTTATTCATACGTTTTTATTAGCTGACATATCCACCAGCATGCCTCTCTCCGCCTCTACATATCTGCATATGTATTTCAACTTCGTTTGTGTCTTTTTCATTTGGGATACTTCTGACTGTATCATACTCTTCATGCAGTGAGTAGTAGCCTTATAACTTTGCCATGAAGTTTGTGGCACAGAGAAGAAGACCTTATTGACTTCATGAATGTACTCGTGTGTATATAGCATATTCTTGATCAACTCGGCAACACATTAAACCAGTCCGTATTTATCAATGAGGGGTGATTTCCATGCAAAAACGTCCATCAAATTGAAGGGCAGGGGGGGGGGGGGTAATATAGTACCCATATAAGAAATTGGCTCAACCTAAAGTAATACTTTTTTGGTTTTAACATATTGTGTTGAAATTTGGCAAAACTTGCCTTTGAGGTCCAGGTCCAGATGTGAGATGTGTATATAGCGGAAACTTTCATCGGATCAAGTACGTAAACTGTCAAAAGTTCAGTCGCCCTCTTGTTACTGGATAATGTAGCTTAAAGAGAACCCCTTCCTTAAATTTCAAGTCTTCTGAGAGTGAAGAGTATACGGCTATGCCGTAGTTAACCTGATTTTCGTTTTTATTCATAATTATTTTATTATTTTGTTTTTGCATAGATATGTGCATCAAAATAAGCCACAGCATCATTTAAATTTTTGCGCGTTCGGGCCAGGCGAAATTCCTAGAATTCGAAGAAGTCAAGTTTTGGCTACCCTTCGATTAGCTCGTTCGTTTCGTTCGGACCGGGCTGGCTGCTGTTGTTACTGTTGCTGCTGATGTTGTCGGCCCTTACCTTGTTGCAGAGGCAGACGTGGATAGATACACGGCAACAGCTACAGAAAAGGCAACCGGCAACATGAGCGAGGGGCACTTGATATATTGCCTCGATCAGCACTTATCATCATTTCGAGCGAGTCTCAACTTGACTCGCTCGTTTTGCAACCATTGAGTTGATCATCGCATGTATCTTTGTATCTTGTGCACTGTATCTGCCAGTTTGTCTGTGCGATGTTACTGCTGCTGTTGCCTGCCTGCTTGCCTGTTTGCTTGCCTTTCAACTGTAAATTATCTTATAACTTAATTCATTAATAAATTTATGAATTGCCTGTTATAAATTGTTGAAATTTATTATCGTCGCTTTTGTGCTTGTGCTGTTGCAACATGTTGCCGTTGTTGCTGCTGACGTTGTTTCCCATACTCAAATGGTTTTTCAGCTTCTTTCTGTGTGTTTTTTGGGCCTTCTGTGGGTCTTTCTTCTCTTCATTCGCTCCTTCGCACGAACAACAACACTGAAATTTATCTAAATGAGTTATCAAGGATTAATTTTTATCTTGTTTCTGTTTGTTGTGAGTTCGTTTGTTCTGTGTTCTGTGCTTTCTCGTCTTTTGACTTTGACTTTTACTTTGTGTACTTTGATAAATTTGTGCTCTAAACAATTCCGGTTTATAAATCTTCATGAATTGCTTTTGATTTGATGTTGTGGGTCGTTATTGATTGTCCTGCTATTTGTTATGTCCGCTTCAAATGGCTCTAATATGGTATTAAATCGTTGTAATTAATTTGCTATTTAAAGTAAAGACGATTTCCTTAATTTATTCGATACTCACTCGAACTCGCCTTGTTGAGTTATCAGAAAATGTCAGTGAGTGTGAGGAATACAAAAAATGTATGAATGAAGTGGAATGAAATCGTCTTAGAGAATAAAAGGCGCATTAATCAATGGTTTGCGCTACATTTGAATACTAAGGTGAGGTTTGTCTTATTAAGAGTAGTGCTCGTGTAAACGTGCGAAACACATAAAAATAAATTAGGTTCGTGACACCTTTTCTTCCGACCTAAGTAGTTATATAAACCAACCCACAACCCCCATTAAAACACAATTCTTTCAACCTTTCAAGCAATCAAAATGCTGTCAAGAAACGCTTTCGGTGTGGTAATAGACCCTTTCAACTTCACTTAGAAACGTTAATAGTTCTAATCTCTAACAGTTAATCATCATTGGCATACTGCAAGTACTGTCAACTCCTGTCAAGGCGGCTGACTTGGGTCTCGTCAAAGGATTGTCTCTCGATAAAGTGCTGGGCGTACTTGGTATTTTGTGTCCACTTCTGAGGGATTTGGTGCCATTGCTGAGAACCGTTTTAGACGGCGTTCAGAATCTTTTGGGTGGCTTAGCTGGACTGTGTGTCAAGCCGGTTGTAGGTTAAGTTCGAAAAGAGTTAAATTAACGAAAGGCTGCGACTAATGTTTGAATAATAAAGATACCAATTTTGTGTCCTATTCTCAATGTTTCTACTATTTGAACTGCAAGCGAATTCTCCTTTTCATGCATTTATATACATGTATTATTTGCTACTGTCAATCTGTTGAGTAAAAAAAAAAATAAATAATAATAATAATAATATTAATAATAATAAAAATAATAATAATAATAATAATAATAATAATAATAATAATAATAAAGACATGCAGTCTACAAACAAAGAAGAAATCCTCAAGCACAGCAGAAGACACCTCATTAGCTTGAAGGATTATTTCAACCAACCAGCCAGCAGCGGTCATACTAACTTTTTAATGATTATAAAATTCACTGAATATCATCTGACTATTGTAGAACATAAAGACGATATTCTTCGGAGACTGTCTACTGTCGACCTTTCAGAAAGATCATTAAGCTGATTGTTGAACTAATTGCTAAGCAACAACATTGATCAGAGAAAAGTCATCAAACACGCAAGTACAAACTTCAACCAATCAAAACCCACAAGAGTCAAAAATAAAACGCAACCGTAGTAAGCTCTCTCCCAACAACACTTCCGAACAAAATAGCAATAGTAAAAAAAGTAGGAAAAAAACTCAAACACAAACGACAACACAAACAACACTGCAAAAGTACTGGCTGAGCGCGCCTAACACTAATAACAGGTTCGAACTCCTCTCACCAGACGAAACGGCTGAAGACGGCAGTGGTACAGAAGCAAATTCTAATGCGCCAAATCAACCTCGACCACCTACTAAAATTCACAAGCCACCACCAATATACGTACAGGACGTAGAACAAATTAACGTACTAAACAAAGCTCTGAAAAACATAATACAACAAAACTACATTTTAAAAACACTTAAAAACAACGAAGTATGCGTACAGACAAATGACTCGTCGAACTACTCGGCGGTGGTTAAGGTGCTTAGAGATAACCATACTAAATACTACACCTTTAAGCCCAAAGAGGAGAGGGGATTCAAGACTGTACTAAGGAATATGCACTACGCCACTGATCTTGACGAACTAAAGAATGAACTATCTGAACTAGGCTACGACGTTATTAATATACACAACGTACAACAAAAATTGACAAAGAAACCCCTGCCGCTATTTTCCATTGAACTAAAAGCCAAAGCAAATAATAGAGAAATCTTTAATATTACAACACTCCTATGTACCAAAGTCATCTTTGAGCCACCACACCACAAACGCACGGTAGCTCAGTGATCAAACTGGCAAAAATATGGTCATACAAGAAATTTTTGCACGAAAGACCCGATCTGTGTGAAATACGCTTGCAAGCACAAGACTATTGACTGCAAACTAACAAGTGCAGATCAAATTAAATGCGCTCTTTGTGGCGGTTCACACACAGCCAACTATAAGGGATTTGACGTATACAAACACCTAAAAATTAAAAGATTTCCTTCACTAAAAGAGAAAGACGATAAAAAAAATGACCATCATGTAGTAGAACAGACATCAAACAAAGTCAAAATTGGAATAACGTACGCCCAAACAGCAGCCAGTAACCGTAGAAACCCCATAAATCAGTTACAACCTCAACAAAAAGATAAGGAACACAACAAAAACGAAAGCAACAAAAACGAATCCAACAAAAACGAGACTAGTGAAAACACAGAAAAAAAGACTGAATTTTCAAAAGATTTAGCGGAAATAAAAGATATAATAAAACAACTAGCGCAACAAATGAATAATATGATGAACATCATAACAGTACTATTGACAAAACTCGACAACAAGAATGGACACTAAAATAAAAATTTTAACTTGGAATGCAAACGGATTAAAAAATCACCTCAATGAACTACAGCTTCTCCTACACAACAACTACATTGACATTGCTTTGATATCGGAAACACACTATACAAGTAGCCAGCACATGAACATAAGTGGATACAAGATGTACCACACAAGCCATCCCGACGGTACAGGACACGGTGGGACTGCTATCATTATTAAACAAAACATTAAACATAACGTACTGCTTCCATTCCAAGAAACCTACATCCAGTCGACAAGCATACAAATCTTCGACTCATCCGGACCACTAAGAGTAACAGCCGTGTACAGCCCACCAAAGCACAATATCTCACAGTCGCAATACCTTGACTTCTTAAAAACTCTCGGCCACCGTTTTATAGCTGCAGGCGACTACAATGCGAAGCATACAGACTGGGGCTCCAGAATATCAAACAAGAAAGGTAAAAACCTACAGGGTGCACTACTGTTAGCAAAAGCTAAACATCTTAGTACTGGCGAACCCACGTATTGGCCAACAGACAAAAATAAAAAGCCAGACCTCATTGACTTTTATATACTCAAAGACATAGACTTAAATAAATGTGTCATAACATCAAGACTGGAACTATCGTCAGACCATACACCTATACTACTCGAACTTAATTCAACTGAAGTGAACACAACCAAGTCCAAACTATGGCACAACAACAAAACTGACTGGGATACCTATCGAGACTACATTAACACAAACTTAAATACAAGCATTCTACTGAGATAACCCGACAACGTAGAATCAGCTATAGTCCAACTAAACGATACCATTGAGAAGGCAGTATTGCAAGCAATTCCGGACAAGATAATACACCATGCAAAGCGATACACACCCCCTACGCTTCGCAAATTGATATGCACAAAACGAAAACTGAAAAAAGCTTGGCCATTTGCAGATCCCCCGATGCGAAAAATAAATATAACAAGGCAACTAAAGAAATTAAAAAATACCTCCAAAATCAGAAAAATTATGAAATCACGAAGTATTTACAGAGGCCAACTCCGACAAGCTTTACCGACTACTCCCTGTGGAAAGCTACAAAAAAACTGACAAATAAAACAATACACCAGGCACCTATAAAAATGGACAATGGATCATGGGCAGTAACGAACCTAGACAAGGCGACAGTTCTAGCGAATTATTATGAAAAAATATTTGCTGATGAAACTATCAACGAAGATGACTGTCATATAAACTCGACAGTCACTCCCCAGCCAACTCGCCTAAAAAAAATATGCACAAATGAAATACTCAAATGTATACAGCACGACATAAAGCCCAAAAAGGACCCGGGTATGACAAAATTGACGGAAAACTTTTAAGGGAGCTACCACTTCAAGCAGTGGTATACATACGTAATATTTTCAACTCGATAATTAGACTAAATTACTTTCCTAAAGTATGGAAAGTAGCTGAAGTCATTGCAATTCCAAAACCTGGTAAAGACGTATATAATCCAGCATCATATAGACCAATTAGCTTACTTCCAGTGCTGTCAAGAATATTCGAGAAGCTCCTGTGCCAGCGACTGTTACCTATTATAGAACGCAAACATATAATACCTGACCACCAATTTGGCTTTCGACGAAAACACTCGACCATACAACAAATCCATCGTGTGACTCATACAATTTTAAACGATCTTGACGACAAAAAGTTCTGCATAGGAGGTTTTCTAGATGTAGAAAAGGCATTCGGCAAAGTTTGGCACAAAGGACTAATCAGAAAATTGCGCAATATATTCCCGCATAACGTACTACAGATATTAGTATACAGAAAGACATTTTTTTGTTAAGTACTCAGATGAATATTCCACATTAAGAAAAATCAAAACAGGCGTACCACAAGGAAGTGTACTAGGACCGTTATTATACACTATCTTTACAGCGGACGTACCAACACCAAATGACGACGCTTCAATGATAGCCACATTTGCTGATGACACTATAATACTTAGCGCACATAGACAAGTAAACATAGCAACATCCAAACTACAACAGCATCTGGATACTACCCTAAGGTGGTTTGAAAAGTGGCAAATAAAAGTAAATAATACCAAAACAGTACATGTTATATATACAACTAAAACTAAATTCACACCACCTCGTATAACGATTGACGGAGCTGACGTAAAAATTGAAAATGTAGTCAAATACCTAGGATTATATATTGATAACAAACTCAACTGGAAATACCATATACTTAAAAAACGGGATCGAATCAAGCTGAGGATTAGTCAATTATATTGGCTGCTAAAATCAAAGTTAACATTAGAAAACAAAATACTGATCTACAAAGCCATTATAAGACCAATCTGGACGTACGGAGCACAAATCTGGGGAACGACCAAAAAATCAAATACAGACATAATACAAAGACAACAATCAAAAATAATTCGTATGATCACGAAGGCTGGGTGGTATATAACTAACAATGATCTGCATCGTGATCTTAATATTCCAACAGTAACAGAGGAGACTACAAAAATAAGTCGTATCTACCAGACCAAGCTTACCCAACACCCAAATGTTGGTGTCAACCTACTACCAATACAGGAACTACAATGCAGACGCAGGTTACAGAGGACAAGGCCAGTGGATCTGCTTGAATAAATTCGAAACTATATATATATATATCTCAATACCACTTTTTTTCTCTTTGTTTTTGTTTAATGTGTTTATTTTTGTATTTTATATTTTTATTACATTTATGTTTACTTTACTATATTTTGCTCTATAATTGTATTAATTTAATTTAAATGTATATTATTTTTGTTACTTTTTTGATTTTTTTCCCCTACATCCTTACAAAAATAAAAAACTTTTGTGATCTGCTCACATAAATTAGTTACAACCCTGAAATAACTTTTAAACCATGTACTAATAGTCTTAATAAAAAATAAGGACATATGTACACGACATATGGGAAATATAAAAACAAAAAAAAAAAAATTGCTAAGCTTTATGCTAGAAAAACAAACGCAGTATAATACAGCCATGCACGCAGTAATGCCAACTACCTATCACAAAAACAGGACAGATCGACCCAAAAAAAGCGGAAAAATGACAAAGAATAGGACAACATTCTTTAATTTTTATTTTTTATATTTATTTGTTAATTAGAACTAATGGGTAGGTAATCATATTAGTTTCATTGCCTGATCTATTAAGTGGATGTCCTCTTTATCTGCGGTACTACTGTATGAGGCATTCGTTTTTATTGTTAGTAAGATATTGGCACTCTTCTATACTATTATATAAAATTGATTATATGAAAACTGTTGAAGTTGTTCTACACTAACATTAAAATTTAAAGATAAGGTATATTAAATAAAAATAAAAAAAAAGATAGTGAAAAATCTATACAAATATGAAGTCATTGTAATGGAAAGAAAGAATTAACGAATAAAAATAGACGGGAAAACATCGGAACGTGTCAAAATATGTAAGTACTTAAGTTATTCCTTAGGATAGGATAAGAGTAGCTAAAGTATCTCCAGGTTACCCCAACTAGCCGTGCCTTTAACTATGGACCTACAGAGTATAATATAAAGGCTAAATATTCGAAAGATAAACTGCATGGCAGAGTTATAACAGTAGTAATTTATAATTGCATAAGGACTATAGGAAAAGAAAAATCAAACAAATTTCGATTGAAATTTGACCTAGGCGTAAGTCCAAGGCACTGACTAGAGAAAATTCGCATAAATTATAACTATTTGAGTTGCAGAACTTTTGTGTACCAACACCTCAGAGTGCACCCATCTTTTACAATCTCATGAAACAGATTACATTCAAAATATATCAAAATATCACGAAAACTGGACATTATGCGTTATCTGTAAGCCATCGTTAAGCCGCAAAAATTGCAAAATACTTTCATAATGTGCGCACATTAAGATACTTTATGCGAAGGCGCGAATATAAATCAAAATCAAGAATGCTCAACATCGCTCAACAATCCATCAATTAAAAACTACTCAAAGTAAAAAAAATAAAATAATTCAGCTAAATCCGTTCTTGAATCAGGCGAATGATCTGCGATCGGTGACAACAAAGTTGACAGTTGGAACTCAGTAAAACAAAAAAATATAATAAATAAGTAAAGAAAAGTAAAAAAAAGAGATTCTCTAAAACACTCGGGATCGATGAAGCAAGGCATTCTTACAGATACCTAAGCAGAAGCAGGTACACACAAACAGACAGATGGACAAACTTGTGAAAAATTATGAGAGACGCAAAGTTTTTGATTTCGTGATTCGCGATTCGCGTTGCTGATAAAATTCTGTGCAGATCCTGTCACCTTTTGGTTTCGTTTTTGCTTTGACTTTGGCACCTCTTCAACGTCAACGCTCATTTTGTCTTTATTGTGTTTTAATGCCGAATTAAATTTCGTAATCCTACTGAGTTCGATGTCGCAGACCGATTTCATTGGGATTGTCTGTCATGCGAAAATGTTCCTTTCGACAGATACATTGTCGTTGTTGTCAGATGGCGACAAACGTCGTCGGCGCTGTTGCTGCTGCCATTGCCGCTTCACAGTCTAAGTGAAATCATGTGAATTTCCGATTTCGTTGTACGACTATGCTGATCATTTGCACACAATAAAACGAGTATTAACATGTATTCTGAGGTTGCTTCGCGATTTTTCGTTGTTTCAGAAAATATTGCTTTGTTTCGTAACATGGAAACTTTTCATCCAACATTTTTGTATGAAATTATATGAAATTATGAAAATCCCATAAGTTTGCCATCGATATGCACTGGTATTTCAAATTCGATATCGAAAGCCTGAAAAAGAAAACATGATTTGCATGAGACAAATATGATCTAATGTATCTAATATTAAAGCTAAGTAGATATTGTAATAAAAAAAAAATATAATGACCAAGGATGTTTAAAGTTCATATTAGGCCCTATTCCCTTTGGCGTTCTTATTTTAAATGTCGTTTCTCTGTCCTTTTCTGTCGCTTCGCTCCTAAATTCGTATTTCCGGAATACAACGAGACGATGACGACAAGTTGTCGAAAACCAGTACAAAATACAAATGTAAGGTTGGAAGCGCTGCTATAACTTGTGTTGTTATTTTTCGGACTTTTCAAAAAATGTCGTTTTTTTTTGAGTAAAACATCATAAAATGGCGTTAAATTTTAATGCGTTCGTATCACTTTCCAACCTCCTTTTTTGCTAATGAGATATATCTAATTAATTATAATTAATCTATTTTAAATACCCCTTAAGAGATATCAAACGATTGCCGTTTCCTTGTTACACCTCAGTTTGCTTTCGTATTAATATAATATTTTCTTTTTCAGAGGATTTGGTATTTGTTGAAACGGTGGGTATTTCATCATTGTCGGAATCGGCGGAAGCAGAAGCTTCATTTCAAATGTTCATCACATTCACAGTTTATGTTCGGCGCTTATTCTTCTTCTCCTGAATTTTTTCACCGAATCTCACATCTCCTATTGGACTTTTTTGCTGTTTGCTCCTTCCAGTGGAATCTATTTATAGGCGCCTCATCGTGTTGATCTGGCAGATTTGTTGATCACCAGCTTTTAAATTAAAATTAAATTAAATTAAATTAAATTATTTAATTATTAAATATTTTAGTCCTTCCATACCGTTAATTTTAATTAATTTATTTGCATTTTTATTTAATTTTTTGCAAATTTAGTTTTATCATTTATTAGTTATTTACTTTGTGCCAATTGTTATCATCAGGGATTGGAGGCCCAAGCTTGTTTTTTTTTCTGCTAATAGTTTCCAGAAAAATTAAAAAAAACTAAGCGTTTTATGCCCTTTGGAAAACTCTTAGTATATTCAGAATTTGGTTCCACTTCTGAAACCAAAGTTTCGAATTACCGCGGAGTTGTTATTTTCATATTTAATTTAATTTTCATTGCACTAGCTTCGATATCGCCACCTGTAATACCAACGCAGAATACGACTGCTTCTCAGCCGTTTCTCTAGTCGTTGCAAGAATTAGAGAATATCGAATATTTACGACCTCCGTCGAAACGACAACGGTAATGTCAACGTGTCGTTTATGAGACGTTTTAAAACAAGAACGTCAACGGGAATACAGCGATAATTTTTATATGGATGATACCTAAAGTTTCTGATTTGATTCATCGATGAAATGGACAGCTCACTGTATAGAGGCAGTGTTAGATAAAAGAAGCGCTTGAGCGCTTTAAATAATGTGCATAGAACGGATATTGGACATTGACTAGAAACATTATCCATCGATAACTAAGCTCGTGAATAACGCATAAAGAATGCTAATATGATTCGTGATGTAGATGTCGGCCTAAGCTGCTATTTAAAGCCACCACCAGCTTTCTTCGCATCATTACTCGCGTAACCTTGTGAAAGCAAAATGCTGTCAAAGGAATCTTTTGGTGTGGTAAGTGATTGGTTGGTGTAATTTGCGCTATGTTCATATTTCCATATAACTGTTTCCGCTTTCAGTTGGTTGCGATTTGCATGTTGCAAGTGCTACCTACCCCCGTCGAAGGGCTGCTTGATGCCGTGGATGGTTTGTTGAATGGACTTCAACTAGACAAGGTGCTTGGCATTCTAAGCATTCTGTGCCCACTGCTGTTGAACCTGGTGCCGTTATTGAATTCCCTTTTGGAGGTTGTTGAGGGTTTGTTGAGCGGCTTAGGCGTGCTTTGCTTAAAGTAACTCATATAATCTTTTTACCCAACTAACTGAAACACATTAACAAAAGGAATTATTTTAATAAAAACTTCAGAAAGATTTCATTTATTTCGACATTTATGTGTCCTTATCAATGTAATCATTATTCTCGGGTATATCGATGAGTAACATTTCCGACATGTCGAAGACCTCGAAGGCTTTCACAAAATCGGCAAAGAGTATCTGATTCGACTCCGTGTGGTCCATTTCACTCATCATTGTGTCGACGATGCGTATGACTTGCTTCGGTTCCAGATAGTGTGCGTACAGTTTGTGGACTACCACAATGAGATCAGACTTCTTAATACGTCCTTCCTTTTTGGGGTCGTACATATTAAATAGCACTGCGGGTGCCTAATGAATGTTAAACCGTATATCAAAGAACTTTGCGTCACTTACGCCGTAATTTAATGTTGTTAAGTCGGTCAATTTCCTCCGGCTTTGTTTTCCGGGAATGTGCTTGAAATATGCACAAAAAATTGGCGAAGTCAACAAAAGTGATCATGTTGCTGTCGCCAAACATGGAGTTCAAAATGGTTGGCATCAGCGAGTTGAGCTCCAGCACTCCATTATAAAAGTTCCACTTGTGTAAATGGATCGGTGGTTTCTGGCCGGGCTCTACACCACCCGCAAAGAGGCAAAACCGATTGTACAGATATTGGATCTGACCTTTAGTAACTGTGCAAGATTTGTATTGACTAATGGTCATTGCTAATATGCAGTAGAACAACTCACATTTGTTCTTCAATTCTAAGATATAATTATCCGGACAGGCGGGGTAATGTTTTCGGCCACAACAAGAAAAACAAGAACCCATTTTCTAGAACTTTTTGTTGTTTTTCAATATATTGTTAGCTTTATCTAGAGACTTTTATTTGAGGCTAGATTTCCAAAGCGTCTTATAGTTTTAACACATCTGAATTTTTTTCAATTTGAACATGTTTTTCGAATGTTTCCAATATTCGCAAATTTAACTGTTAAATCTCAGTGAACTGATACTCCAGTAGCACCCATAAACTGTGCAGTACCCACACCCATTAAGAGTTGGGAAAGAAACACTGCCCCAATGTGGGTCCCTTTATTGGCGGCGGTATTGGTTGATAGTCATTGGCAAAACTATCAGTTGTGGCGGAAAGGAGCTGTTTGAAAATTATTGGAGGACGATCTTCACAGACTGTGCTCAGAAGGTGCAACAGGGTATGTTCAAAATTGTTCTTCATTAAAGTCGGCACGTTTTAGGTATTTTTGTAGTGAAACGTAAAAATCTCATAGTCGAACTCAAAACGTCAACTGTAAAAACTCGTAAATACAACGGGTTGCGATAAGCGCAAGTCATAAGACTGCGGTACAACTTTAGTACTCTTCGTGTTGGCAGATCACATGGGTGAAGATAAGCCTTCTTAACTATTTGTACGCAATCTCTGTGGGCGCTTCTCGGGTGATAAAACCGGCTTTACGACCGCGCAGGAACACATAAAATCTTCCAACATCTGAGATTTCAAGACAAGAAGCTGCATCATGTGTCATTAGCGTGAAAAATTGTTCCAGCCCAATTGCAACAAAAATTTTCGGCCACAATGTTATAGACAGACATTTCATTAGTTTAATGCGGCCAGTTAGCCTAGAAATAAATGGTTAAGGTCGTAAAGTGTAGTACTCGTATCTGTATCTTGTATATGTATCCGTGTGTCTACGTGTGGGTAAGTGTAGAACTTCTGTAGTTGCCGGTTTGTAGCGTTTAAGATTCGTTTTATTATTTCATACGCATGAAAACTATGCTTGCGCTCAACGAGTTTCCCGAAATATGTTTAGTTCGTTAACGAGTTCAAAGGTAGTGGTCATAAAGACCCCCGTTTCGTCTATGAGCGGTTTTCTAGCGGCCGAGAGGGGCGTAATTTTGCCTTGGTAAATAAAGATATTAAATGTTGTACTTAATTAATGTTTTATTATTGTGGTGTATGAAGCGACTATAGCACATAGCAAATAAAGCTGAGAGTTTCAGTGATTTTGGGATTTACCTATTGATTATTTATTGACCAAGATGTCAGCAGCCAATGTTAAGGCTGTATGATATTGAGTTTTTGTTTGATTTGATGAAGGAATTCGTGAAAAAAGAACGGAGAATATTATTATACGGGAACAGTGCCTAATGCCCAAAGGTCTCGGGATAATATAGTCTTGTTTCGCCCAAACTTTTGTCTGTGTACCACAACAATGGTTTACAAAGTCAGCTTCGTTCTAAGATGTGAACAAATTACAGAACGTGATCGCTCAAGATCCTTAATTTGATAGTCAGTGAGATGTTTAATGATTGCAAGATTGTGTTTCGATAACCGAAGGTTATGTGTTTAGACTATGGGACCAAGCAGTATTTGTAAAGCCTATGAGCATGCAATTTGTGCTTTTTTGGTAACAACACATAATATTTAGGCTGCAATAAGTCTTAATATCAATAGACCTAGCAGATGTACTCGAAGAGTACAGCTTAGTCCATCTTAATAAACGACAAATTAACTTCGATACTTGTTGATGTGAGCAGCGTTCGCCTTTATATTGTATATGGTGCGTAGTCTTATTATAAGCTTTATCCGTTACACATTTGCATATACCGGTTAAGTTAAGGTTAAGTTAAGGTTAAGGTTCTGTAAAGGTTAGCAAAAATTGCCACTTTAATAGTACAATTACCGTAACATTTTATATATTACTCGAACCGAATAGTCGTTGTGTAGTTGAATATTATAGCAAACGCCCTCCTATTTGCGCCTAATCCAGGATAAAAATGAAAACTGCAATGGTCGCTTCCACTTTGTGTGGAAGTGTCACAGAACACCATTCAACCGACTTAAGTACTTAAAATTAAATCAGTGCCCAGAACCAAAAAAATGCTGCGCTGTTTTGCTTATCCGAGAACCGCTGTCGTTGACAATAGCAATAACCACTACAAAGGCAATGGCTAATGAAGCACGTGTTTTGGAAGCTTTTAATTGTGAGCGACTGAGGGTTTAATGTGCGTTTCGTGCGTGCGTGAGAGCCAGTGTGTGTGTGCTGTCCACGGAGTATGTGCAAGATGTGGTCAACACACTCATCAAAAGCGCGACGATTACGGTTACTCATCGACAGGCACGCTGGCAGCGTGCAAAGACCTTAACAGTTTAAGCTTATGAACAATTTTCTGCAGAAATTGGAAGAAAAGCCACGCTGCGTGTGGTTTCCACATTTCACGTTTAACACACACACCAATTCAATTATTCATTTGGGTATAAAACAGTCAAAATGGTGAAAAGCTACGACACTTTTTTTGCTTGCTCGCGTCTGCCGAAAGAATCGTTAAGGCTTAACAAATTGCCAGCGATTTTTATCGCAAGGCAGCGCGATGAGATGCAGCCATTGTTTCCCTGCTTTTTTTGTTTGTCACATCTGCCTCTTTTGGTATTTTTCACAATTTCGCATAATTGACTTTTGAGTTATGAAGTTGACTTACGTCACATGTTTCGCTTTAATGATGCACGTAGTTTGGTTGCCACGATTAAAATCATTTTAATTAACACAAAAATTTGCAAATTAAAATTGTTTAAGTGTGCGCAAGAAATAGTGAAATATTTGCTGATAATCCGCTCTAATTAAAACTATATTTTTAACCCGTTCCCTCCGTCTCTGATCCATCGCTCCCAACTCATTTTTTTTTAGTTTAGCTCTAAGACTTCTGGCTATGTATTTTTGTTTTATTATATTTTCTTCTCAAAAACTCTTTGAATTTCTTCACATCTTCACTAGCGTTGATCTTGCTTCGCGTGAATGGTACACGCAACGTACATTTTTCATAAACCTTCAAATGTTTTGCGGCGGCTTTTATCTCTGGAGTCATGTGTTTGACAACGTTTAGGGTGAAGAAAGTCGACAGAACACAGCAAAACACATGTTTTCTTATTGTGTAGCCTGGCGGCAGCACACGTTATTTTAGGGAGAATGGGAGTCTTCATACTCAGATTCAGGAGAGCCACAATGAGACTTTTCCATGAGGTGGTCTATTTTACATTCAAAAAAATTTTGGTAATTACTGGGTCCATTAAAAAATCGGTAGAAATCCCTGGGAAGGGCTAGGATGCAGTTAGGTTCTTCCATTTTTATAGTCGGTTAATGAAAAGATTTAAGAACATATCAAATTCAATAACAATTGCCAAATTCAAATTTGAACCTTTATTTTATCTATCCATCCAAAGATTAACAATAACAAGTCTCTTCAACTATAGTTAGTGGTTAGGTTAGGTTTGGTTAGTTTGAAAAGTCTGATGCGTGGTACTGCGTTGTACCAACACTTGTTCCGATACTTTCTCGTTGAGCTCTGTTACTCTGTCTTAAGCATTCTTCGATTTCTCCCGAAATGTAAAACCATGATTTTTGAAATAGACGTAAGATCAAAGAGGAATCAGTAGCCACAAAACAAAAGTTACTTCTATTTAGTGTTTGAATACAGATATTGCAGAAATTGTGTATAGCCTAGTGGGATCTATTGAAGCTCAATTTCGATTTATGTGAAACTTGATTTTATGAAAAATTTTTATTTTTTTCCACATTTTATAATTATTAACAGCCAAAAACAGCTGCTCTTTACCCTAATAAATTAACAAATAATAATAAAATATGTATGCATTTTTTTAAGACTAAAATTAAGACTAAAATTTCGTACTAATTGCTCCGATTGTACGATGTGATTATTTTTGCAATAAAATTTTAAGTAAACCACGACTGCAAGAAACTAAGAAGCACAGCAATAAAACTACAACTACAACAAAAATAGCATGTGAAATGCTGGATACTTGTTTGCAGAGTGGAAAAGGTTGCTCGAAGCTCAACCAGTAATTATAACAATTATCTGTAAATTGTGCCGCGCGCTGGCGATTGCACGGATTCATGCGCTTGTCATAAAAGCTAAACACGAAGTTTCCACTCAGCGTCGACTTAACTTTTTTGTTGTTCGGTCTCTTGCTTTCGCGTATGAGTGGAAACGTGTTTTAAAAAAAATTTTTTATTTTTTTTTTTAGAAATGTGTTTAGCTCAAATTAAATTTAATTTGAAATGTAAAATAATACCAAATCATAACCCGTCGTTGTTAGTCGTTAGTAGTTTGGCTACCCGTCACTTGGCCTAACTTTTGTCCTTCCATTTGTACTCCTAAGTCAGTGCCTCCTGGCCTAACTAACAAACGTGTTTGCCACATGTGGACTTGTTTTGGGGCTTTGTGCTTGTTTTTAAGTAGTCTGACCGCTGGTTATAAAGCAATTAGCCTCAATTTAATGTTTATACTCTGTTGATTATGATTATGTTAATTATACTTTTTATGTAACATTTTACTCTTGTTAAACATGTAGCTCGAAATTAGAGACGACACAGCCAATCACATACAGAGGGCAATCGAGACAGCACATTTCGTTACAAGTATGGGCCGTGCATTCTGATTAAGGTTTATTGCATTGGACTTATTAAACAAAAAGCAGCCATTATCAATAACAATTCACTACAAGTAGAATTTACACTATCTCTTCTCAGTCATTGAAGAGATAGTGTAAATTCAAAGCCTGGCAAATTACAATAAAACTCTTACTTTTCAAAAAAAAAAAAAAGGAAATAATTTTCGCTATACATTCCAGAGAAGACGTAGGGTAACTAAAAATCGGATCGAATCCGAACTATGATCTTTAACACATTGTAGAAATTCAACGTAAACTGACGGAAACGTTTTCACTACAAAGAAGAATAGTGCAAGTCAATAAATTAAAGTCGTTAAGAAAAACATTAAAAACGTGATTAAATTTGTTTAAATATACCACGAACACGTAATCAGTTTGGTAAAGGGCGCGAATAGTGATGCATTGCCATCGATTGACAATGACGAAGCTGACGCTTCAAATTGCTGGGGCAACGATCAAGTTCAAGCGTAAACACCGCCAGCTCCAGCGCCAGCGCCAGCGCCACCGACGCTTCAACGGCAACTAGTGAGGCAAGTTGATTGGGAACATCGAAATGAAAACCAATAAACAAATAAGTCAAAGGTGTGCAATGCGTCTACAACTGATGGACACAGCGCGACCAGAAGGCATACAAAAGAAGGGGGCGTTGTTGAAATGAAGTTGTGTTGCTTCGTTCAAACTGGGCTAAATGTTAATTTAGCAGGCATTTGTTTTTTCCCTTTCTCTCTCTGCCTTTCTACCTTAGTAACTCGCCACAAATATTTGATGAGTATTGATGAGTTTTATAAATGGACAGTGAGTTTCACATGCGCACTTTTCTCAAAATATGAGTGAGTTCGAATTGCTTTGCTACGCACTTCTCAGTCTGTCCCTGCTGGCTATTTGACTGATGATCTAACTGCCTAACCGAGTGGCGTCGAATTTCTCAGTCGTGTAGCGCCATGCAGCTCAGCGCTAATTGAGCTGACCGAAACGTAGATGCGCCATCCCGCCCGGGTTCGTGGCTTAAAGTGAGTGGTGTGCTGATGCGGCGTAACGTTTAATTGCCGCCATTATTAAACTCATTTATCGTGTTTCAATTTTGCGTTGAGCTTGTTGTAGCACATCAGGTGTCTGTTGCACAGACATCGACACTATAATAGATACCTAAGCACACAATCTAGAGCTCACGTCATGCTGCTTAAAAAAAAATTTTTAAAAACCAACAAAGAGAAAAAAATAGAAAACGTTGTAAGCGCAATTAGCGTTGATGATGATATTGGCTGGGCTAGGCCAACAGATCGAGGCACTCCAGAATATACCAAAGCAGTCGAGGACCCGGCCACGCGTATACGGCAACAAAATGTAAGGTGAGGTTTAGTTCAGTTCAGTGCAGCTCGACTTCACATCACTTGGCTTGGCTTATCTTCGTTCTCTCGCTTGGCACAGCCACCAGCTGCCATGATTTGGCGCTGATGCAGCAGTTTACATCAAAATTAAGTTGTTTGCTTAATTAATAAAAGTAGTTTTTAATATGCTAGCTATTATGCTGAAACATGAGAAGATGGTTTAAAACGACGCAAGACGAAGCGCAAAACGAAAGACTTCAGCAACGAACTTGCCACAAAATTGGTTTATTCTTCGAGTCTGCTGGCAGCAGATAAAATGTAAATGAGAAACGACTGCGTTGATTGATGTAACTAAGCCAGCGAAGGGCGTGCCACACATACCGAAGGGGGAAAGGGGAAAAATAAAAAAAATTTTAGTTACCACTTGAAAATTGTCACAGTCCAAATACACGAATTCGGCTGGGTGTTGCGATGAATTCAGTTTGGTTGAATTAGTGGCTTGACAAAAATTATGATTATTGGCCAAACAATTAATGTTAAACAACCATTGCTTCGGAGCCATATTATTTGACTTACTACAATATCAGAGCGGGGTGACCATCTTAATGACTGCCGAAGATTCGGATCGAAACTCGAAAGATGTTCCGGTCATATCGATGCCGATGATTTGATTTATTGGTATAATCCGTTGACCACCATGCAGTTAGACATCAAATATATCAATTGATTCACTATTTAATACAACTACATTCAGTCACTGTATTTTACCACAGTAGTGAAGATGATTCAGTGAATAGAGAGGGAGAGTAGTGCTTGAAAGAGAATTTGCGCTCTGTTTGTATAACATACCATACTACAATACAATACGTTCCTTGAATCAAAAATTCGTATGAGCCTTACTATGCGGCGTTAACCCACTGCTTTTCAACTGCACCTTCCACACCTTACTCCAGTAGAATTTATTGCCACTTGCGTTTGCATTGCTTCCGAGAAATCGGAGTGAAATATGACCAAGTCAGGTGTCGTAAGTGTCAACTGGTCGTCTTTGTTTTAGACGGCATGGCCGTAACCATTCTGACTGCCTTTGCACTTAACTATTTAATTGCTTCGCGTTGCGCTTTGTCACCGTGCATTATCATTATTTGTGTGTGCGAACCACTGTGCTATACAGTGGCAAATGCAGCACGTCGTCAAAAGCGCCATTTTATTTGGGTTGGTTGGTTGGTTAACAATTTTCTTCTTCATAAGCTATTCTGTACTTACTTGTTTTGTAAAATTAACTTCTTTCACAGCATTTCAAAAGGCCCGTGGGCAAGTGCAACAAGTGTGTGTGTGTTTGAGTACGCCTACTCTACTAGCCATGCTGGGCTGTAATTTATGTGTCGTCGAACAAACTTGTTAAGCGAACTTAATTATTATTAATTATTTTTTTATAAAGCGTGAGTGCACCTATGAGAAGTGGGGAGATTATTTGAGCGGTGAGATTCAGTGGATTAGAAGTGAGCATTGAACTGAGAACTTACCTTTCGAGTGGTGAGAGAGTGATATAATGATATTACCAATAACGCATGCTCGACGTTAGTGGTGCTGAAATTGGGAATTAAAGGCAGGGCATTCCTACGACCATCTTAAACTTTATTAATATTTTGCACTGAGTTTTGTCATCACTTCCCGAAACAGGATTTCTGAAGCCTTAATTAAGCAACATCTCCATATATTAATTTGCGCATATCCCCATCAGTACTATAATTATATGAATTTAAGAAATATATAATAAGATTTATTTGAACTAGACTAGACGTAAA
The DNA here is from genome assembly GCA_035041755.1 of Cacoxenus indagator. Lineage (NCBI taxonomy): Eukaryota > Metazoa > Arthropoda > Insecta > Diptera > Drosophilidae > Cacoxenus > Cacoxenus indagator. Next base: position 1,681,675 of record JAWNKX010000067.1, read on the forward strand.
ATACCAATTTGCTATTCTGCCACTTAAGTTGTGCTGCCAGACCGTTGGTCGTCACTGAAGCTTAAATGAGATCATTGCCGACGTTGCGGCCACAGATTCAGGCTGAGGGGATTTGAAACCATAGCGGTCATTTCCAGCTTAAAATGAACTGCTGCTAATCTTTGTCGCACGATCAGCGGCACCGTCAACGACAACAGCAGCGACGGCGGCGTTGGTTGATTTCGGTTTAATGAAACGCAGACACACTTGAAAACACAAATTAAAAAAGTCAACAGAATCCGAATCACTGGAAATACTCGTAGTTTTGCTGCTCAAGCCTATCAAGATGCAAGTCGTCTGGGTCGTTCAGCTGATCAGCTAATAAAATGTGGGTTTCTTCTCACTTTTTCTCACTTGTTAGTGAACATGTGTGTGTTCGTGTGTGCTTGTGTGCCTCACGCGTATTTTGTGCGCAATTAATTAAGATGGCCAACTTCTTCGCTCGCCTTTTTGCTTAACTTTATTTCGATTCGCCAACAACTCCTTTAACATGTCTAATTAGTTGTTCTTGTTGTTGACTTTGGCTGGTGGTGATAAAAATGTACAAAACGCATTTAAACGTTTTTAACACGAACGTAAATTTTGCAATAGGTTTATCTTGTTCGCATTCCCAAATGGAGTTTCTGCTGGCGGAGTACATCGATTTCAGGATTTGAGGTCCACGAAGCAGTTTTATATGCTTATTAGGAATGCTATTATGCCTTTGCCTTTGCTTGTGGCAAAATGAATGTGTACGACATCCTTAGAGAAAAGTCCCCTCTTTAAGTCCATTCTAAAAGAAGGTTATACATTAGATTACTAGAATCCTTTCCTCTCACCTTCGTGATGTTTGACCTCGCTGCTATGACATACACCTTCAAACCGTATCGCCAAGAAGGAGCAATTATGGTTTTGTAAATGTTCAACTTATTTCCCAAGGACATTTTATTCCTACTATTTAAAAGCCAATGGAATTTACCAATCCTCGGTCTTAAGGATTTCGTGATACTTGAAATATGCGTCTTGAAAGTTAGCCGCCAATACAAATACACACCCAGGTATTTGTAACCTGAATGGTGTTCCAGCAGCGGGTTTCCAATGAAAACTCCCGGACAGAAATCCGGCCGTAAGGAGTACGTCACATTGGCACATTTGTTTTTGTTAATGCAAATGTTCCAACGTCGTGTCCAGTTTTCAAAAATATGCAGGTATTGCTGCAGTGAGTCCGTGGCTTCGTAAATGCACTTGTTTCTGACGAGGATGGCCGTATCGTCTGCAAACGTGGCAATGATCAGATCCAGAGTATCCTTCAGTGGTATTTCTGACCCAGTGGGCATGTCGTGCGTGAACAGTTTATAGAGTGTAGGCCCCAAAACGCTATCCTGGGGGACACCTGCGCAAATAAACTTGATGCTAGATTCCACACCATCCAGTACCACTGAGAAGTACCTGTTCTCAAGGTAGCTGCGCACGATTAACCACAGTTCAGGCGGCAAGAGATTCTTGAGCTTACTGAGCACCCCGTCGTGCCAAACTCGGTCGAAAACTGCTTTATGTCAAGATACGCTGCCACCACGTACTCCTTAGCCTCAAATCCTTCGAGAATAAAGTTAACCACCCTATTCAGCTGCTCTGGAGTTCCGTGGGACTTACGAAAGCCAAATTGAAAAAAAGGAACTATTTGCTTTACCTTTTTTAAGTCCAGGATCCGTGTCAGCAAACAGCGTTCAAACAATTTTGCTACAGTGGATAGCAGGCTAATTGGCCTGTAGGAATCTAAGGTGTAAGGGCCCTTGCCGGCCTTATGAATCATGCAAATTCTCGCCTTCTTCCACTGTTTCGGCACATATCCCAATCTCAGCACTGAGTTAAAAATGAGGACCAGAAATAGCACAGCTTTTAGCGGCATTGCCTTAAGTGTAAAGTTGTCCAGTCTATCTTCACCTGGAGCCTTTTTAGTGTTCAACCCTTTAATATGTGCTGAGACTTCCTCGGCTGTAATGGGAGCAACCGGGAGGTATAATTGGCCGGCGCTTTCAAGTCTCATATGGTTCTGGCGAACGCTGAGTTCTGAGCTGGTATCAAATGGCTGAAATCGAGCTTCCAATTCCTCGGCGAAAGCCTCGGTTCGCTCGCTTAAAGATCTAGCTCAGGATCCGTCAGCCTTCTTGATTGGAAATTTTGGGGTTACCTGTTGTTTATACCTTCTCGCTAACTTCCACAAGGAGTGCTTTGGGGGTCGTCGGGGGTCGTCGGGGACTGAAAATGTGTGCTCGTTTGCAGTTAAATAAAGTAACCATAAGCAGAAAATAAGAGTTTTTTAGGAAGTCGGAAAATATACCCATATTTCATTTTATTTAATTACACCAACTTGAACACACGACGCTTTTATGGTCCGATTAGCTTACAAACCAATCTTTCCTATGGTTATTTATCGGTTACTGCCACTATTGGTTGAAGGTAATGTGGTCTCAGATCAACAGTGAGGAGTCACAAGAGGTCAAGAGACTGGTTGGGTTGAGCCAGTCTTGTTAGTCGGCCGATTTCCTTGATGCTCGCTACGCTCTTGCACCCCTACCCTCTGTCTAGACTCAAACCCATTCTCGTGTAAGGTATGAGGATAAAGAATCCAACCTAAAGATTGTTCGATCTGTGGTTCTACCCGCTCTATATATATAAAATTTGTTATCTGTATGAATACAGGATGTGCCCTATTTGGTTACCCATTTAGTTAAAAAGAGACGCAAAGAAAGGCAGTTTTGGTCTACAAGTAAGAGACCATTTAATTATAGTTAAGCGGATTTGATTACATCACTTTTTGCTTATGATATCGCAAATGGTCACCCTGAGTTCGAATGGGCGAATATGCTCCTTTCTGACCATTTCCATTTGTATTTTCCAATGTTTCGGACGATATGTCGGCTATTTTATGGCGGATGTTGGTTCTATGTTCGTATAGAGTACTTGGTTTTTTATGTAAACCTTCGATTTTCGTTGCCCCAGAGGAACAAGTCTGGCGACCCGTGAACAGTTACTTCAATAAATAGTTTGTGATACGGGCTGTGTGAGGAGGTGCGCCGTCTTGTTGAAACCAGAAGTGCTCCATAGCATTTTTATGAACACTCGGCATTAAAAAATCGGTAACTCAATGTTTGCGGTGGTCTCTCAATATTGGCTTGTACGACCACAATATTTCCAGAAGATCGTCTCGGTCGCCTTTTAGATGGATGCCTTAGATTACCGACACTGCAAGACGGCAAAAATCTTTCGTGCAAACACTTTATTGCCTTCTTTCTAATTTTGTTTGAAACAAAAATGGAATGCAAATGTAAACGTTGTAACTTTTTTTAGCTGTAAGATTTCTTTCTTTTTTTATTAAATCCACAGTCAAAAATTGGGATGTGGTATGAATTTGCCCACATTTTCTACAAATCAACTGTCGCAGACAGTATTTTTTGGTGTGCCCAAATCCAAAGCATCTATAGCACTGGAATTTCTACCAGGATACGTATGTGCTGAATTTCCTGTGCCTCCTTATTGTTAAGCGCTTTGGCAAAGTTGGTGAAGAATAAATTGTTTGGTACCATCTTTTCAGAGTCTGCTCCATTAATAGTGGCGATTAACTTGTGGGAGTTGGGATTATACACTCCGGTGACATTGTGGCCTTTCCTTTGAAAGGCTTCCTTTATAATGGTGTGAGGCCGGTTTTTAAGCTGGTATGTGTTTTGTTTAAAGTTACTCCCTTTTCGGTAAAGAACCAGAAAACGATACGAGTCAGAATCCTCAGTAAAGACCCTTACTTTTTTTTTTCTTTTTTCCTTTATATTTAATTTTTCTGTTATTATTAGAACACTTAAAAAATAAATTAAATTGTATATACAAAAATTAACAAAACAACTTAAATAAATGATTTAATAATAATATTATAAGGATCTAATAGGGAGATCGACAGGGTGCGATCTTCTCAGCCGTCTCGCCACCCTAACTCATCCCATTCTGCGTCGTTTTAGAAGGCGCCCTTACAGTATAATTTCTAATAATTTCAAGAGTGAATCCGTTTGGTCCAGAGACCAGTGCCAGCTGCTGTTCCAAAAGGTGTGGATTGTTCACATTACCAATGTTGATAGAGGGTGGTTTCCTAATTCTTCGGTATCATTTGCCTCAAGCAAAGCATCAGCGTCCAGGGCCATTTTCTCGGCTTCGGCGACTGTTTCAGTTGTCCCATCCTCATTTCCAGCGTCAGCTAGCAGAAGAAAGCGATTTGTTGAAGTGAGATACGGAAGTTGCCTTGGCTTGAGCTTTTCCCCTTCTTTTCCCTACCATGACGGAAAAGTGGACTGGGTGGTCTTTTGGCCCCAGCCGATCCCAAAGATATAAGCATGATGACTTCGCCACTTTTGAATTTTCCTTTGAGTATCGTCCCATGAATCATATTGATCATCAGCTTCCATCATCAAACCCGTTCTGTTGCATTGAAGAAAAACAAAGAACCTGTTAAGTGAAATAGGAATATTGCTCACTAAACTTTTGATTTGAGCTAAACTTATGTTGTATTATTTTTCTTTGACAAACTTTCGATTTACAACGGCAAACTGAGGATGATACAAAAATATACAAAAAAAAAAACTGGTTAGAATTTTTCTACTTAACGGTTAACAGACTTCAATAAAACTTACACAAAAACCTTCGGCAGTCTTCCAGGAATATATGATCCAAATTTTTTACCGATCGGTTAACTCAGTCAAGTGTGATACTCAAGCATATGAAGAAACAAAAATTGTACAAAGATATACCTTTGTTATATGTATATAGATAAAAATATTTCAATAGTCATATTGAGTGAAATTCAGAACTAAAACAGGTTTTTAGGTTATATTATGATAGCTGAACGCGACCCCTCTCCAAAGTTTCGTTTGGTGGTCCATCAAAGTTGAATTTCTTTTCCTTCGAAAACACAAAATTTCTCCACTCTAGTTTAGCCAATTGTTTACATGCAATCAACGCTCGCTTTGATTTCATTTTCTTCCAGTTCTGCCTAGCCGATATCTTTTGGTTATTTTGTTTGACGGTTCCTGTTGTTGTTTTTGTTTAATTTGACCACATTGTTCACCGCTGGAGCCGAAGGATCGATTTTAATTAAGATTTGCCTATTTGTCGTGCCGGTATTTTTGTAAGCATCTGAGTAATTTCCTCAATTGAAAGTGACAGTGGACAATCAGAGAGCTATATAAATTATTTATTAAAACCAAATGAAAAAATCACACAATATCTTTGCAACTTTTTTCTTTCGAAGATTAAACATGACTGCCTTTAATTGCATTGTAGATTAAGTTAAACCGATTGACCTACAGATACGCCATATAGATATAGCCTTCAGCGAGGAGTAGAGACCCAACGTGTTTCTTATGTGTGGATATCGATACATTAAACGGTTATTTGAATATGGAATCCTCTTTGCAGATCTAGTATGATGTACCATTTCCTGGGTCAGGATACTTTCTTATTGTGGGATGCAGTTCATATACGTCGGAACTTTTTAATGAAAAATAATAAAGAGCTGTCTGTATCACGCGATGGTCTGAGGATCAAAAATGAATTTATTTTGGTTCTATACGGATAAAATGATGTAAAGGTATGTCACCTAACGCTCAAAAATAGATTAAATATTGTGAAGATTTTTAGCACGGATTGCAATGGACAGTTTTTTCATATTTCTACCGTTGCTTATAGTCCTGGTATATTATTTTTAGTATCGGATTCGCAAGGAAATCTTCGAAAGATACTAAGCACGGGCCAAATTGTTTACGTATAGAAATTGTTTAATTTAATACACTTCATTGAATTGTAATTCCTTAATTGTTGTATAGAAGTTGATCAATATAGGCCCATTCATTTTAGCTTTTCGGATGTATTTTTAAATCGAACAAGCTGAACTCAAACAGCTCTTGTAGCATATCGGAGAAGACGTCGGCACTACACATTGAATTGATAAATGTTGTGTTAATTTGAATTTAATTATAGCTTCGTACTTGGACAGGCAGGCCCGCAGACAAGCCGACTGCCAACCATTCTAAAAGCAAATGAAAACGAGGAGTGGAGTTATATACAATAGGTATAGTTATATATACATATGGATGCAGAAGTAAACCTGAAAGTAAACCTTTTACAAATTCAATCCACTAAGGCCCAATGTTCGATATAGGTGCTTCATTGCTGCCTTCGTTATTAAGGTTTGACATTCTTCGCGGCCTCTTAAAGAAAATGTTACACAGCACAATTAAACTCAAATTATTAGAAAAACGATAGACATTAATAACTAGTAGTCCGCCACAGTCGTCATAATTATGATTTGTAGTATGTCATCCTACACTTAGTAGGCACATACGGTAAGGTAATTGTGGCAATATGCACACGGGTCATGCGAAGCGTGTGTCTGAGATTTTATGATTCAGTTTTTGGCAAAATTGTATAGTTTAGGCGTGAAGTGTCGCGCAATAGAATGTCTTGCAGATAATAAATAAAAATAAATTGTCACATTGAACACTTCATCATTACCAAGCTTTTGGAAGGAATCTTATATAATTCCGCTATTCAGAAAGGGCAGTAAATCAGCCATCTCCAACTATAGGGGTATTGCAAAGCTAAGTTCCTAAGTTGTTTGAGCAAATTATTACAGATCAGTTATGTTACTCCATTCATCCACTTTTAAGTACATCTCAGCATGGTTTTGTGAAGAACTGTTCAACTGTTACTAATCTGTTGGAATTTACCTCTATCGTTCACCGCAACTTCTCGGTAGGTAGAAAAACGGATGTTATCTACACTGATTTCAGCAAAGCTTTCGACACAGTATAGCATACTTTGCTTTTAACCAAACTCAAAGCGTTTGGTTTCCTCTTCCATAAGTTCGATGGCTTTCATCTTATTTTGATTGTCGAACACAAAGAATATTTTCAACTCTTCTATTTCAAAGTCTATAATTGTAACATCTGGGATCCCTCAAGGCAGTCATCTGGGACCTTTACTTTTCAATACATTCATCAACGATTTATCTACCGTTATCAAACACTCTCATATACGCAGACGATGTTGAACTATTTTCATTCCTCAATGGCCCCTCTCTCCTTCTTCAGCGAGATTTAGACTCCTTCTGTACTTGGTATATTAAAGGTATATTGATTGCATTGAGTCTGTTCAAAAACATTTTCTACTCTTTGCTCTCAGAAATCTTTGCTGGGAATCTAATGCGCGCCTTCCATCATATCGGAGTCGTTAGCAAATGATCAATCTTCCTATTTTATCTAGTCGTTTAACAATCCTGGCTGTGACCTTCTTACATAATCTTATTTAAGCTAATATATATAACCTTTCTTACTGAGTTGAATCAATTTTAATGTACCTGCTCGGTTTACTAGGCATTACATACCTATTAGCCTCAACTTGTGTAGAACCTCTTACTTACAACACGATCCGTTCTATGGCTCATGTAAATATTTTAGTCAGTATAATTTCAAATGTAATCGCCAGCTAATAGAGCTAGGACTATGGTTATAAACGCCCACCTGACAGTCCGCTTACCCTTTTTGGCCGATCGCCTTAAACTGGTCGCAATTAAATGTGGTGGCAGCTGAAATAAGGCAACGTAAAAATTACACTCGAATAATACATATACACTTAACTGACATGGCTGACTGTCAGGGTGGACTAAGAACTGAGTATAGTCGAAGTGGCTGAAAGCAAACATGGCAGAGTCTCTGCTTGGTGGTAATTAATCAAGGTGTACAAATTAATGTAACCAGAAGCCAATTAGGGTGATGGAGTTGATAGTAGTAGTACTCACAATACAACTATTGCGGTGGTGCCATGTAATGGCGAAAGACTTCTCGACAACAGTGTATACAACAGTAAAGAGGGCAAGCGCCAATTGAGCACCACTCGCCTTGCTTACTTAATACTAAATCCGCTTAATTACCATGCGAAATTCTTTATGAGGTCTTTGGTAAAACAAATCAAGCAGCTGTCTTCTTTTTTACTATTTTTTTTTACAGCTGATTGGCGTGGATTGCTGTTTGTATAATATTACCACACAAATTCCTTTGTAGATCAAACTCGAAAGTGATAATTAAAGGCCATCAAAATGAACCTCAAGCACACCATAAACGCGTCAGCCGTTTTGTACCACCTCAACTTTGAGTAAGCCCCCACCAGGAGCCAAGCAGCATGTTCTCTTTGGCATTTTGCAGGCTTTGCTGTGCGTTCTATGGTTTTGCTCGGTTTCGGTTGCTGTTGGCTGTGCTAGCAAACCAAGCTCAAAGCGGCCAAATTGACCGTTTGACATTTAATTGCCGCCATCTCAGCGCTTAATTATTAGATTGCATAATTTAAACTATAATTTCAGCACTTATCTCATTTCGACTTTGGAGTAAAATACAAATATTGAATGGCGCACCCACTAATTATATTTCACAAAGTTGGCTAGAACCAATTTTCGTGATTTTTGGCTTGGAATTTATTGACTTTAGTTGGGTTGGTTTCGTCCAACAAACAAAAGAAAAAAGATTATTATAATGTTTTGAATTCTTTCTATGAATGACATAGCTCAAGTGCTTAGTATACTCGCCTTACTAACTCTTTTGTGTATCTACAAAATCATTTGTTAGTGAGCTGCGCCAAAAGTTGAGAGTATAGAAGTCGCTAACTAATTCATTTTGGGTTACCAAATTAAATCTTAATACAAATCGTTCTTCATTTATCAACCTTTCTCTGAACTTTTGTTACTTCGTGGCCAAACAACAAATTTTGCTACACATTTGTGTTTGCCCAACTCAAAACAACTACAAAGATACACTCGCTTACACAGGCCAACGTGGGCGTGTTGCTCACCGCACCAAATGATCGCTCATTAATTCTCCAAAATAAAGAAAACAAAAATTTTATTTTCAAATTGAGAAAAATAAATTGAAATCGCGGACAGACCGACAAAATCGCGTCACTTTTCAATGGCGTGCCTCGAAAATGAGAACCACAAGGAAAAAAATCGTTTGGTAAAATCAGAGAAAATGCTTAATTAATGTTAATGCCGCGCCAAATGACTCGTCAGCAAAGTGAACTGCCGCGGAGGCACAACGAGCCAACACGCATGTCAAAAATCTACTACATTTTTATATCTGAAAAGCGTAAAATTAATTGCGCACAATAAATTTTTTTTAAAAAGAATTGTTTCGCCATAAAGCAGAAAATAAGCAAAAAAGTTCGGTTACATCAACAAATTGGTACTCTTTATTTTGAAAGACAAGTCTATCTGTCTATTGGGTTGTGTGCTACTTAATCTCTCATAAAAGCCTGTCTAAGTGTGCCATTTAAGTAAGGGGAGAGTATAATGACAATCGACGAAGGGACGTAATCCCAACCCCTACTTTACGATTAACTCATGCCAATCATACTTTATGTAAATAAATGTCAATATTAGCTGGGAAGTGATCGAAACCCAAATTTCACTGCGGCATTTCGTCCCCAAACCATTGATCAAAAAAAACCTTAAATCCTTAAACTTGAAATATTTTATTGGTATGTGGTCGTGGTGGTTGAACACCTTAATTCAAATAAACTTCAGACGATGACGGACTGCAAATAAGAATGTTTATGCAAGTAATGCAAATTTAAGTATGCTATTGTATATACGCCTTAGAGCGTGACATTTAATATAATATTATACATGTCTTATATTGGGATGAATTTTGAATTAATTTTACTGAACAAAAAAGCTATCGAATTCAGGTTTTCCAGAGTTTTAAAAGATTTAAACTTTAAAAAACACATTATGAAATTAAGGGTAAGCGTCTCTTCTTCATATTCTTCGAAGAATAAAGCCCGATGACAGCTACACTGCACAGTGCACAGGCACTTTATTGAGGTGCAGTGACTATTGTCAATCTTAGATAACTATGAGATATGAGATTTATCAAGCTATTGACCAAAGCTCGGCATCTACATTCTAATGAGGTGCCATCTACTCAACGAGACTTTTGTCCAAAATCATCCCCACTTTAAACTACACCAGAAGAGAGAGAGAGAGAGAGAGAGAGAGAGAGAGAGAATTACGCCTAAGCACATCATATCTGGGGAAAGTCTCTTTGCATTTTTCTGACTAGCTTCAAATTATTTTTCCTTTGAATAACGAAAAGTGTTCGAAATAGTGTAGATGTAGCATTTTTACATTGATATTATATGCTTTTTAACAAATTCTGAGTTAGTAATTCTGAGTATTCGTATTCGTAAAAGTATATATGTTTGATCTTGGCATAGGTCTTAATAAACGTCTATGCATGAAAAGATGTATGTTAGTAATGAAACAATCCCGCCAAGTAGCTTCAGTTCCTGTCGACTACTCGTTCTGGCCGGCGTTGCAAGAATGGGAAAATTGGCCATGTGACCCTGTCAGATGCCAATAGTTACAAAAGCGCTGACAAAGTCGTAATACATTTCCACTCCAGAGAGGGGCATATAAACACGAAGCTTTATTAGCACCAAAAGTTAAATGGCAGCCATAAATAACAATTTGCGGCATCAATCAAAAACAATTGAATGAAAAACGGAAAACAGCAGTGACGTCAATAAAAGGCAATGCATCGCAAAGAACTTTATTAATTAATTGCAGTAGCCAACTACCAATGCCGGCGAGGGAAGTGCGGAATCAATTAGTTAATTACACGTTCGTTATGGCACGATTAAAGTTCGTTCCTCGCAGTGCATTCAAAATGCGAATTTATATTCAGTTGGAATTTGGATTTCACATTCGCAAAAGTGCAATGGGTTGCATTTAAATAGTTGCGCCAGCAGTTAGAGCACAGCCAGCGGGGGCGATGGCTGGTTTGGCGTTCGTTTGACATATTCATTCAACAACTCGCAGACGTTCGCTGCATTAATGAGCGACCGAGTTGGACGAATGTAGTTGGTGGTTTGCGATTGCTTCTCCAACGGCATGCTCTGCATTAAGGTGATAAATTATACGAAATCGCTACTTTTACCTAATTGACAATTAATTAAATTTTATTTATTTACTATTCGCTCAATTAAAGTCATCGTGTCGACGTTTCTAATCTTGTCCGTGGCGCGTTGGCGTGTCTCAGCTGGTTGACCACTGCTTGGTCGGACTTGCTGACCGCATCCCACCGAACAGTGCATCGTCATTAAATTGCAATTAATCGCAAATTGAGGCTTTTGCTGCCTATCTATGACTTATTTGCGTTTTTCACATTTCCTGCAAAAAGTTGTTGTGTTTCTCACTGCCTGTCTATTTGTCTACCTGTCTGTTTTTCAATTTATTTGTCTGTCAGTTGCTAAGGCGTGCTGTCTTACTTTCAATTAAAAACGCATTACGAAAATATTTATTTGTATAAGCTCGCTTAACCAAAGTTTCTGGGAACATTATGAAGTAGGGCATAGAATCAAATAATTGGCATGTTTCGTATTAAAAAAAAGTCATTTCCTGCAGGGTTTTCCCCCTACAGTGCATAAAGATTTTCGAGGCATATACATTAATTTATAATATTCATAAGTTGGTATTTTAACTTCACGCTAGATTTTTTAAATAATATTATATACACAAGTGATATATAATTAAAGAAAAAATGGCCTTTACCTTTAATAATACCAAATGGCCTGAGAGTTTCATAAAAAATTGCTACGTGTATATAAGAAGTTCCCCGAGCAATTCTGCTTTAAAATCCCTCGGATCCAGAAATGCAACCATTATGATCAGTGTGCTACAAAAGACAGTATCCATTAGATATCAGATCAGATATATACATGAATATTAGCTGGAGCTGCAATCTAAGTATGAGAATACGTTTTCTGATATTCGAGTAGTAGTTTTAAGGTTTGGTCACCCTGTATTTTTTACCAATATCTGGTCATTACAGCCTCGTCTGCGAGAATAAGAGTTTAGCTGTTAATAGGTCCCAATAGACATTTGCATTCGTTGTTGGCAGCTCTAGTACTACGTAAATACAGTTTCGTGCTCAAAGCGATCCGCTTATAGCGACTTTACTGATTTTTTGATTATTCTCGCAGAACAAGCTAGATAAATTAATCTGTCTCCAAGAAGTAATCACTAATTTATTCAAAACTGTTATTGTTAAAAGAGCTGAAAGATATTCCAATCAGCTCTCATCTTCAGATAAATGAGGTTCTCAATATTTCTTTCATAATTTTCCTTCTTGCAATCCATTGCAAGATCGTTAGTTAGTCGGAAGCTCAGGGATAGAGAGTAGTTTTCATTTATGCGTTCGAGAATGACGTGTAGCCAATTTCGCGCGCATACACACAATCATAGAATAGCGATAGCGATAGCGATAGCTGTCAAGCCCATTGAACACTTCATTTAGTCACAGTCGATCAATGCGTTATTTATGGCGCGTGTAAATTAACTTTCCTACCTCAACTTCTCAACTGATGCAATGTGCAAAAATTCCAATTTGCCAATTGACAACTATGTATTACCGGCGGGTTGGCTGCACTCCGACAGTAAGAATTTAAAACATCTCCGACAACAGAACCGACCCAAACGATGGCAGCCCAAAATGCCAAAGTCCTAAAAACGCAAAATCGAGCCGATCCGAGCCGAGCCGAGCCGAGTCGATTTCAGTTGCGTTGAGTTGAATGTTTGTGGCGCTCATTTCAATTAAATTTATGTGCTTCTGGAAATGTATAGAAAAGCAATGGAAAAAAGAGTGGTGAAAAATACAGAAGACTCTAACTTGGCTCGATGAAAAAGCAGCTAAGACGCCACAAACTCCTTCGTTACTCACGTGCAGTCAGACTTACCATTTGTCTGTCGCCGCTGTCTGTCTGTATAACTTCCTGTCTGTCTGTTGTCCCATCTAAGTCTGCTCAGTTTACTTAGCCATGCGAACTGCGCCAATGTGATAAATACGCGCCTAGCGGGATGATTTAGTACCGATTTTCGTATTGGGCTTCTCATAGGTGTATAAAACATTGTGTACAAAGTAATCAAGTGAAATACGAAGTCCACAAGATAAAAAGTGAATTGGTTTTGTTATTGGCATGCACCTTCTTAAATCAGAGGAACCCAAAATTAATAGCAATATTTGCCGCTTTTTACTAATCTAGGTTATTAGGGATTCGACTACAGTTGCGTCATACGCCCAGGCATCGCCATTGACATCGCCATCAACAGGCTATCTTCATCGGTCTCCCAAATCGATGCGGCAACAAGCCAAATGAAGTTTAAATTGTAATTTCAAATAGTTTGGCACAGTTGACGTTTTCGCCATACAAATTGGCCTTAAATAGCAAAAGTCAACAGCGCCCGCCATAACCAATCAAAAAGTGCATCAAGCCCTCGGCCCGTAGACGTGAGCTGAGCTGAGCAGAGTTGACAAGCGCCTTTTTCGCTGTCAAATTATTGATGCTCATTGCACTAATGACGTGCTTTATATGCTTAAATTTGTGAAATGTATTACGCCGCAGTTACGCTTACCTTTTATTTGCGATTTTAGGAAAAATTTGTTTTCAAAGTCAAGACACGCTACGCCACGTCAGCCGACAGCCGACAGCCCCGAAGTGGCGCAAAAATTTGCTGCATTCGTAGTGCTGCGTGTGAAGCTAACGTTGCATGTTATTGTCGTTGATTGACAGTTGGTACGTGTTGCATCGAAATTAAGTTAAAGCATTTAGCTTTTGGTTGCGCCACATTTAAGAAGAAGTTTTCGACTCTTGATAGGCAGTGGCTGAATGAATATCGGAACTCATACGGAAGCGCGAAGAATGACGTACTCTTACATTTGGCACTTCACTATATTTGAAGAAATTATTTTCTTAATTTCTTTTATTTTTTATTTTATTTATTTTTTCCTTTACTATTCTTTAATAGTATTGATATAAAAACAATGGAAGATGTGATCTTGTTATTATATTTGGTAACTGCGTTTGGTGCTGCGTTTAAAATGATTAATTATGTTGAAGTTCTTTCTCGAAGGAAATCTTGTAGTCTGTCAAATATGGCTTACTAAGTTTCTATAATAATGTTGTACCCACACAGAAACATGGGAAAACGTACTATGCAAATACCCTCAGACACAGAATCTCAGTTGGCGACTTCTAGGGAGTTCATTGAAGATGCCAGTGAGGGATTTGAATACATACTGCTAAACCTTCGCAAAAAATGAAATGTATTCGCTGTGTATCAACAAGCCCATAAATAAATGTAAAAAAAAATTGGTGCTTCGATCTTCACTCAAACTTAATACCGATCCGGAAAGCTTTGCAAATTGAGTCTCCCACTAATTGAAACGAATGGACTAAGTCAGACATTTTAGATAATCAAAGTCTGTTGACATTATCTTCACATTATCATTGACATCTCTGAAAAGCAGGTGTAGAAGAATAAACGGAAATATAAATGTTCGATATTCGCGATTTGAGTGCGGTTTAAGTGCGTCTCAGAAGGATACATTGTCAATGAGGAAGACTATTTGAAGCGCTTCTATGAGAAAAATCACTTTCTAATGCAAAGTCTTCATCACACATATAATCAATTGGGGCCAAATTTGAGAACTCTACTACAATATACTCACCAGCTATACAATAACAGACCGCCTTCGATTTTTTACAGAACCAAAAATTACTACACCAGAGATCAAATATAACCAGTTTCACTAAGCATATTGTAATTGTAAACGACTCAGTCTTATTTCGCATAGTCACTTGGTGATAGCGACCTTGGCCTACCATATACCCACTTACTCGGTGAAAGTATTTTTGACGTTGTGGCATTAAGCACAACCTCTTTTATTCTTCACTCTAATAGAGATAAATATTTTGTGCCGTCTGATGCCTACTAACAGCTATATTAGCCCATTTAGAATCACGACTATTTTACTTCCTCCATAATTTTTCATTGCTACTCCTTTTACATGTCTAATAAACTCATTCCACTTGTCATACCATCGTAATGCGCTGAATTGCCATATCCAATAACCACCTTTGCATGCGAACCATATAAATAATAGAAATTAACAATATATTGTTATAACCAGACTCAATAAACCACATCTCGGGCCGCCGAGCAAAGGCACTCAATGTCAGCGCTTGTTGAGTTGATAGACTTGTGTAAATGCCAAAACGATGTCAGTTGAATGCAATCAACAATTACGGTCTCATAAAGCAGCCAAAAAAGAAATCAAAATCATAGACCATGGGTCGGCAAGGATGATGATTATGATTATGATTATGACAGTGGCTGCACATAATTTGTCAGACGTTCAATTGATATTTATCTTGTTCAATTGATATTAGTATCTACACAATAGCCCTGACGAAAAAATATGAAAAAACCGAATTTGCTGTGGGCGTTGTGCTTGAGTGGCTGATTGGCTGATTCGTTCGCATTGGTACGACGTTCGCGTATCAGCTGCCAGCTGCCACTGTATTAGTGTGTAGCACATAGCCTAATGGTCTAACAACTTTACGTCGTTTAAACCGAAACGAGCGATATGCCCAACCGAAATCCAAGCGAAATTTAACTGACAAACTTGCCCGGCGTTTCGCTCACTCAGTTACGGATAAGTTTGGGGTCGAATATAAAATGAAATAAGAATGGAATGTTTATGTGAAAGGGGTTTTCCTGCCTCAGCAGAGCAGAATGGCTGTAAAAGTTCAAGGTAATTGGCGTTGTCAAAGCACGACCAGGGGCGTATGAGTACGAGTGACGCATACTTGAGAATTTATGGGCCACTTGAGTACAAGCAAAGGGTGTTGAGGTTGCACGCTAGTCACTAGCACAACCCAACTGAACTGAATCGTATCCGAACTGAAGCGTTCCATAATGGAGCGAAGTCAAATTTGTGTTTTGCATAAACGATGTGAGAATTACTTAATTGCAGGGCTGCCTTTAAATTTATGGGCATTTATGCAGACACTCAGACAGACAAGAAGGCAGCCAGACAGGTTAGACAGCGATGAAGTTGTCGAGAACAAAGATATAGAAGCCAGTGCACGAGGTATGATCGAAGTGTAAGCGACTAAGCGACTAATAAACGACACTATCAGCATACTTTTTGGAGCGATGAGATACAATTATTTAACTCGAAAACGTACGATAATATCGATAAAAAATATAATCTCCGAAAAAACTTAAATAGACAAATAAATACAAAAGCGTAGTTATCGGAGTCTAAACGTTGTTTCGCTTAAAGGGTTTCTCAAACTGAGAGACACAACTTGGAAGAATAGATAAAATAAAAACAATACCAAGGATGTAAAACTTGTTCGGATTCGAAATTCACCAGGGCCATAGTATACGTATTAATTCAAAACCCCAAAATAAACTTCAGAGCATGGCACTTTCTGATTTATCCCAACCTAAACTGTGCCTAACAAGTTCATGAAGAAGAGGGAGTTCTGTACTAGAATTAAAAAAAACCCTTATCTGAAATGGACTTAATCGTAATAGAAGATTAGTGCTTCTCAATTCTGATTCCAAGGTCAAATTCTACTCCATATTTTAAATCAATTTAGTACTGCAATATTCTGCCAAAGTTCTTGACATCCAATCACCAAGCAACTACTGTACTATAATGTTACTCTTCTCTTACTAGTATATAGAAATAAAAAAACTTGGGTGTTGAGAACAATTTTTCCGATGAGGATAATGAATGCCATGAACCAGTAAACGAATGGATCCCTTTACGCCAAGTCAGGCTCAAATCGCATACATAATAGAGATTTGAGCCGCCGAACTACACCGTTGTAAGTTCTAGGGAAGACTGCGTACTACAATGCACGCTACTACCTTTGTATCAGAAATCCAAAATCGTAATGGCCTTTGTAGCTCTTATCTGGCGCTTCAAGCCACTCCTGCACCCATCGCATATTGTATAAAGTTTGTGTTGACACTTCTTACAACTTTTATTTTAAGTACGGCTTCTTATCATATTTAAATAATACAAACCAGTAGTTTATTTGTTTAAATTAAATACACTACGCTTATCAATTTAATAGTAGGGCTCATAAATAATTTACACAAAAAACTGGGGAGAAAAAGGAACACGAACTGCTTTTCTATTGTATAATCGTCCAATGCGTCGTCATTAGTGAAGCTCAAGATGGCTTTTGTTGTTGCTGTTGTTGTTGTTGGAGATACATTTGTTGCTGCTGCTGCATAAAATGTTGTTGCTGCTGTTGTTGCTGCTGCTGATGGTGGTGGTGCTGTTGCAGCAAGTGTTCGTGCTGCTCACGACTTTGCTGTAGCAAATGTTGCTGCATGTGTTGCTGATGTTGTTGCAATTGCTGCTGGAATTCGGCGCGTATGCGTTGCTGCTCTTCAGCTTCCAATTCGCTACCATAATCGTCCATATCAATGACCGCATCTTCGTCGTCATCTTCAATGGCCTCCTCATCCTCTTCGTCAAGATGTTCATCATCTTCGAAACTATGTTGAGAGCCATCATGTTTGTCATCTTCGCAGCCGCCACCGCCACCGCCACAGCCACCACCGCCGCTGCCACCGCCGCTGGCACCATCCTTATTGCTTTTTGAATCGCTTGAATCGCCGCCCTCCTGCTGCATGCGCTTGTGCTTGGTGCGACGGTTTTGGAACCAGACTTTGACCTGGAATGAGTGTAACGTTTGTTCAAAGTACATTACAGTATTACAATTCGAGTTGACAACCTCAGAAAAAGATTCCCACTGCCAATTAAGCGAGCCAACGCACAAAGGCGCCCAATATCCTTTTGACAAACGCATATATAAATTTAACGAGCCTTTTAATTTTATTAGCACACAACTCCCATTTTAGTGAGTTCGTCCTTCCCCGTCGGACGCATCCGTTCACATACAAAGGGTGTCGTAAAGTCATGACTTGGCGCGCTCACAATTTTTCCCACCCCTGACGTCAGGCAAGAAAACTCAACCCTTAGCATATATTATCGCACACACACACACACACACACCCGCACGCACGCACACACAAACGATACACACATGCCTTAGGTGCTAATAACTCAAGCAGTTGAACAGTTAACGACCAGTTGACATGCAATCACTTAACGCTTGGCAACACTTAACCCAATCCAACCCGGGCCGGCTCAACCCGGTCTAATATGAATGGCGGGCATTAAGAAGAAGAATGTATTATGAAGGAAAGGGTTGCCAACAGGCCCGCAGCAATTGAATTTGATGTGCATTATTTGAACCAATAAATATATTTCCGATTAGCTCAAAAGGTTGCTCGACTGGAATTTACGGCATGCGGCTTGTGGCACTAAGTGGGTGGTTCAGTAGGAGTGTTTGTTGCGTGGTGCCACTCACCTGTGTTTCCGTTAGACTGAGCCCCTGTGCGAGTTGTTTTCGCTCAGCGCCCACCACATAATGATTGCCCTCGAAGGCGTGCTCCAACTTCAGCAGTTGCGTTGGGGAAAAAGCGGTCCGTACCCGTTTCGGCTTGCGAAATGGTTGCAATAGGAAATCTGCAAATAGATTAAGTCATTCAAAATTACGTGAGCACAAATGTTAACAACTGCCTGGCTGTCTAACTGCCGACATAGCTTCAAAATTATTGTCAGTTCTTTTTCTGCTAACTAACAAAGCTCGGCTTCCTCTAATCAGCCCTGTATAAAATGTCATCGTCATCATTTTGACGCACATGACTCACTTTTCAGTCAGTCAGTTATTAGGCCAGTCCATCCATTTTCGAGTGGGCTCACTGCAATTTTTCTGATGGCAACCCGTTAATATGCATATTCGGCCATTTCAAACGTTGGCGTCTGTCAGTGAAACCTTAATCAAGTGTTTTTCCATGCATAGCGAACGAAATGGCTTCGTTCTTCTCTTTCTCGGTCTGTTTTTATTTTTCTTGATGTTGCTTGGCAGTGAAATTGCATATTTTTGTTAGTTTTTGGATCGTGGAAAATGTGTCTGTCATTAAAGTCATTAGCACGCAAATTAAATAGTGTATTCCATTGTGTTTTGGTAATTTGAACTGAGGCATAATATATGATCTTGAATTCGAGGGCAACACTTATGTATTGTAGCATTGTCACAAAATTCGGAAACATATATAGGGGTACATACAAATTAAACGGATTTACCGACCTACTTAATCACACCAATAACTCACAGATTATTTCCTTCATATTGGTGTTGACTTCGGCTTGAATTAAAAGAGAGTACTGGGCCTTATAATTATTAAAATGGATAACAAATACATGGGAAGTGTTTATACTAAGAGTCCTATAGAATCAAAAGGGTTGTGGGTGATATTTGTTCATTGCCAACCGCTTCAACACAGCACATACTAATCCATATATATAAAAATCGATGTTTGTTTGTTGTTTGGCTATAGACTTCGACACCGTTTGACTGAATACCGTGATAATTGGATGGATGTTATGTATATGGATGTTATGTAGTTTGTTGCGAAATTCTACCAGGAAAATCGGGGAATTTTCCATCTAACTTTTTTGTATGAAATTATATGAGAGTTTGTAAATCTTAATAATGCTTCATAAGTTTTCCGTTGATATGTTGAAACGTTTGGAGACAAATCGAACAAGAATTTCTCAAGCGCGATCCATTAACTCCTGGAAAACGAACCAGACTGTTACGACGCAGATGTATTGGTCCACCTGGGACCAATGAGCACTCTGTAGCTTCGAAGTTTCGACACAAAACGCCAGAATTATGTTTTGCTAGAGTAAAGGTCAAATTCACATAAAAAAGGGGGAAGTAAAGTAATAAAAGCAACTACAAAACAAACGGAGCAAGCAGCGAGATGATCACAATAAAATGTAAAAATCGATGACGCGAATTCATACAATTTTGCCCCACCAAAAAGCGCTCGACGCGTCTAAAGAAGTATACACAAATCCCAAGCACAGCCGGGACTCTTGCTAGTTTAGTATACGAGCTACGTGTTATTAATTTTCGATTTTTTTGTTGACACATGTGCTCCAAACATATGCTGACATGGTCAGCTATTTCGCTCTTTAGTAAAGAACCTTCAAATAAGGACCGCATCGCTAAAATACCTATAGGGTTGGAAACCGGTTTTGCACAAGGGTATTATATCTGAGAGGGAACTCTTTAGGGAAACAAAATAGACATTGATGAATAAGTGATTGTTTGTCGAGAAAAATACCACCTTATCTTTTGAACACACCTCGTATAATATAAGATCAACACACTACCTTACATGATCGAGCTTACAAGCGCAGAAATTCGGATGAAGCTTGGTGGTATTACCTTCACTCAGAGAAAAAACGCATAGTAAAAATAAATATGTTCATAGTTGATTTAACTAGCCAGCTCAGAGTCCTGACCTTAACCCAATTGAAAGCTTGTGGGCATATTTAAAGAAAAAAGTGGCAAAGAGACAACCAACAACGCGAGCAGCCCTTAAAAGTGCAATACTGGAGGATTGGGAGCCAATTCCACGTGCTTACGAATTGGTTAATCTAGTTCAGTCCATGAAACGACGTTTAAGAGCCGTGGTGGACGCGAAAGGAACATATACCAAATATTAAAGTCGTTTTAATTGATTTTTTTCTCACCTCCAGGGAAACCTCCACATTCTGTTTTGACAAAACAATTTCTTGACACTCGAAAATAGCAGTTCTTTTGGTTTTTTCTTTCTTTCTCTGCTTCTTTGTTATCGCTGTGTAACTTGTTGACATACATACATATGTAGAAATTAAGTTTATAAATCATAATCAGTAAAAAACCTTTTCCTTTTCCTTCGAGTTAAAGTTAAAAATTAGTTATTTTTATGGTGTAAAAACTAACTGTATATAGATATACATACAAAAAAGCACTGTCGAGTCTGGAATTGGCGGCACGATTCTATTTAAACGCACAAGTAACGGCTCTATCAACAATTCCTTTTTGGTTCTTCTAAGAAGTAACGGGATGCCAGGTGTGCCTCAAAGAGCACTGGCGATGCCACCAATGGGACGACGGTTCTGTTGGTCACCGACCATGAATACGAGCTACCAACTACTCTGCGCTTGGAAATAAAATTCTTCTGCTTCTGGTGACAAAATCTAAAAGACGTGGCTAGTTCCTTGAGAGAGAGAGAGAGAGAGAGAGAGAGAGAGCTGCTCATAACAATAATCGGTGAAGAGGTGAATTGTAATGACGTGACAATTGAAACTTCGGACTTTTCTTCAATAGTCGACCAAATTGTTTCAATCTTTCCAACTGAATCTGAAGCAAAAGTATGTATTGCATTCCTTTAAAAAGACAAAAAATTAAAAATAATTGGTTTCATACACTTCTTCAATTTGTCAGTAGAAGAGTAGAACTGGTAAGATTTTATATTGAATATGCAAATACAAAAACTTATATTGATTTTATTTATAGACTTCAATATATTCTACCCAGCGAAGGAATTTTTGCTTTCTGGCAATGGGAAATCTTCAAAACGTAGATTCACGCATATTATCAACCAAATATACAAAACGCCAATTGCAAGCAGTTATTAACTCAGGTGCAACTTCCAAAAACTGTTCTTAAGTAAAAATAAGTAATATTAACATTTAATTTAATTTTTAATAGATTCATTAGATTACATTTTGCTGACTTTTTTACCACCCGTTCTGCCTCCTTCCTCCTTGGTAAACATTTGCCGTGACACAAAATCAGCAAAATTAACTGGCCTATTGAGTTTTACGAAATCTTAAAAATGATCATGGTGTTAATTATTAATATATATAATAATAATAATATCTCACCACTTTTTTATTTAAAAACGAAAACTTTTAAATCAACTATAAAATCATATTGTTTTGACTATGCCTCATATCAACCCTCAACCCTAATGCCAATATGGTTACTCTTAGAATCAAATACCCTTAGAATCAGATACGATCTGATAGCTATTCCTTTGAATGCAGAATAGGTCCCAAGTAATAAATTCCTATTTTATTACAACAGAAGCAGTGAGTTTCTTGCTGCGCCATGCATACTTATTAAAAAAGATGGAAAACCAACGTGTCCTAATGAGCAAATCATTCTTTATGCGAACGCCCAATTAATACCTTTACTATTTGCTCTTGTTAATTATTGTTCGCTTGTTCTAATTAATTAATTCTAGGAACAAGAGCAACACATTTCAAAAGTGGCCCTTACAATGTGAAAATTCTAATTAAATCGACCTTCTTGAGGTTTTGCCGCAGCTGATTTAAGGAGCAAGCGAACCGACAAACCCTTCTTTCCGTCATAATTATTTTGACGGGTGTTTTTTGATGAATGTATCTAATGCACACTTTGAATCGCGATTCTAGCTGCTGTTGCGCCCTTCGTAGGCTACGCTCGGCCGATATTGCTCGTCATTCGAAATACGCCGTACTTCTGGCATGAAAACACAGCGGGGTGCAGAATACGCTGCATGGACGACTAGTATCTTTTGACGCTATGTCTTTAGCTAGGTATATCAAATACGATTTATTAAGAATTTGTGGCTACCATGTACACGGCCAAACTTCGCTCTCTTCTTCTTCTTTAAAAATCGCGGGATGTGCCAATTATAAAGCACGTTTCGCGCATTTAAAGCGAAAAATGTCAATAAACCTGATATGAAAAGCAAAAAAATATAATAGTAAAAATAAAATAAATAAGTAAAAGGCTAAGCCGGACAAAAACCAAAGAAGAAAATGTGATTATGCCGCCAAAAAGGTGCCGCTGAACAAACTCATTACAAAACAATAAACAAATTTCCAGACACCAAACTATGAAGAACAAAGGACCTACAGCACACGACATACGAAGCCGTTGTGTCATGTTGCAGTTTGTTCGTCGTGCGCAAAAGTGGCAGCCACGTTTGGTGGCCACCGGCATTGGGTCAGCTTACGCGGCGGTACTACAGCCACTCCACAGCCACTACAGCCGGCTCATTCTGTTGCTGAGGTGCTGTTGGTGGTGCTGCTGCTTGTTCATGTCAAAATCGCTGATAAGAGCAGCAAACTCAAAACAATTGCAACAGCGACCATCGTCGCGGCCACAGCAGTAGCAGCAGCAGAAGCAGCACCAGCAGCAGCAACCGAATCTGGCACGCATTTCAAGTGGAGCGAAGACAGATAAAAAGCCGAACACTTTAGTGTGTTTAAACATCTTCTGTCTGTGTATCTTTCTGTCGCCTCTGTTCCATTGTTTTAAGCCACTGCTGTTGCGGATGGTTCGACTGCTGCCACATTCGCTTTGCCTTTCAGCCGTTCTTGGTTTTTTTCTAACCACAGCCTGGTATTTGACGTTTATCACGATTTTTTTCATTTGGCATGCAAACCTTTTTACCTCCGCACCGCCTACCTTTCAATTGTTTCGGTTTTGTGGGCCTCGATGCTGGCTTCCTCTGTATCGCCCTATTTGCTATTGCTGCCACGGCCTTTGAGTTAACAAGTTTTCAATTGAGCTACAATTTGAATATTGATAATGCCGTCGTTTATTAAAAAGTCCGCTACTGTTTGCACTGGATGCTGTGCTGTGATCGCGATTGGACGTTTGGGTTTCAGTGGGAGCTCAGTGTGCTTTAAGGGAGGCTATAGTGAGGCTATAGTGATTACCGACGCAGCAACAGAGTCCATTGCGATATCACACCATTCTACCGCTTTTCTACCAGTTTCATTTTTTGATCTTTAATAATTTTAGCAGCCGCCTTCAATTGTACTCAATCATTGCCATCCGTCCGTTTAGAAAGCCTGTTCCCATGAATATCTCACCTTGGCGTTAAAATTGCATAGTCTCAGAGCTCTCATATTAGGTATATTTTTTGTTCTTCTTAATCTAGCCACATGATTCATTCGCGTTAATTTATTATATAGTCATATAATAAATATATTCCTTACCGTTTAAGCAAGTCTGAGTTGAGTTGAAAGAGCTAATTTTAGAAGCCAAATCCTTCGTTTTAGTTAGATATAATTATTCGCTTGTAGAATTACTCGGTTAGTGCACGTATTGCCAACCTACCTCACAAGACATTACCGGACATTTTATCTCTGCGTATCGGGGTGTAAGAAATGGTAGTCTAGGTAACGGCCGGTCTACTTAAATCTTTAAAACGCGTGATCTAAACTAACCGAACTTTTTTTTTGCTTACAATGGCGTTCCAGTCATTCAAGCAGCTATGACACAGGTGCTGAAGAACATCCCAAAAAAGTTGTATTGAGTTAAATGGATCCCATTTTGAAGAAGTATAATATTAGCTTTGGAACATAATAATAACATGCTTGTTTTATTGTATAAATGAAAAGTTCGGTCATTTTTATATCACACAACGGTGCAGTGTGCGATCTAATTGTTTACCCTCTACCCACTTATTTGGGTTATTTGTACGCAAGACTTGCGAATATTCTTGACAGACACTTGGACCTCTCAATAAAGGCGGGATTGTAATAATTAATCTGATACTGGTTGGTACGTGTGATTAAGAAGAGAGAAGTAAATCAAGTCCCTCTATTTTATTGAATTGGTGCCCCTTTACCATAGTTTTCTGAAGCTCGTGAAATAATATTTGGGTGAATTGGGTGAATTCAGTAACTGAAATTATAATCACAGCCTAAAGAAGGCAAACAGAAAATTGTTTAGAAGTTAAAGATATCTTTTACAACTTTAATGGTAGCGAATCTAATACTTAAGTCCAAACCATAGGTACATTTATTTTTTTAAATACTTTCCTAACCCAGCTCAAACCTTGTTAGCACAGGACATGTGACAAGGTGTACAAATTACAAAATAAATATTTATGTAATAAATTAGACAAGAATGTTGCACTAAACAGTACATGAGCCGCAAGAATGTAAACAGACAAACAGGAAAAGTTCGCTGCCAATGGCGCACATACAAAGGGGGTCAAAATGACTGCCAGGAGGTGCAAACAAGACGTCAAATATGTGCACAATAAAAATTAATCCTGCTTCAAACGAAAATAAACACGAATGCGTCCAATAAGGAATACAAAAACAAGGTCTGAGAACGAAAAATCCAACAGAATTGATTCGAATGCTCGGCAGCTATGAAAACACAGAAGGCACAACTAGATAAACATGTGCGACAAACAAGAAGCGCAGCAAAAAAGAGCAAAAAAGAAGTAACAAAAAGTGCGCAAACAGAAATTCGCAACAACAATAATAATAATAATAAAAAAATAGGAATAATAATAATGTGCTGAATTAATAGATACAAAATGTATCTTGTTAAAGTAAAACGTTTGAAACAACAGCGAGGGGCCAAACAATAAAAACAGCACGACAGCAGGGAGCAGCAAAAAAATAGAGGCTGTCAACTGTGCGGTAACTGCGATAGAACTTGTCAATTTGACACTTCATAAATGCGATGGAAGCGCGCGAGTGCGCCGCCATTGAGGCAAGCAATCTATGAGTGCGAGTGCGAGTGCGATTGCGACTGCGCTCGCGAGTATCTGCGCTGCGTACCTGACAGATGCATTGTGCAACTGTGCGTGCGTGTTTGGTGTTCCTTTTTGTCTGTGTTCACTACTTTTTAACCATTTTGCGCTTCTTTTTGTTCTACTATTATTGTTGTTCTTGTTGTTGTTGTTGTTGTTGTTGTTGTTGTTGCATTGTGTGTATCATTCAACAAATGCGTTTTTTATTAACTACGCGCTCGCCTCTTAGCTGCACACAACATTTCGATGATGTTGCTGTTGATGTTGTCGAGCTACTCGCCCTCTTTACGGATTCACTGACATTTGTTACATTTGACAGCTAACAATGTTCACTAAACAAGAATACGGCAGTCAGGCAGTCCACCTAACTAGTTGTGCCTTTAAGCTGTACCTCAACTTGATCGTCTTCTTCTTCGTTTTCTTTTGTTGCCCAACTGGGGCGTTGTTCTGCCTTGTATAATTGATAGTGCGCCCAGGACAATGTTACTTAATTAATTTTTCGCCGTGGCCGTCGCCACAACGTTGGATATCTGCTCACTCTTACACTGTTTTAATTATATTATTCTTTCTTTCATAGCCCGAAGTCATCAATGAATTTTGCAGTGGAGTTGCACACTTGTACCTATGAAGCGGCTTGAAAGTCTCACTTTGCCGTCCGAGTTCGCCTCGTTGCTATTGACAATTAAGTGATGGCTCGCTACTGATGTGTGTTTTATTCATTGTTAGTGTTCGTATTATTGTCCTTGTTGCTGCTGCTACTCACACCCTTGTCAGCTGTCAGTTTTGCGCATGATTGAAGCCGCTTCGCTGTTCTTCCTTTCATCGTTTTTCATTATACTCGTATATACATTTTTTGTTCTTGGCTTTTAACTTTTTTATCGCTGCGGATTAATTTTTATGCTCGCCTGATTTTTCTTATTAATTTATTAGATTATTATTAAAGCTCATTGTGCATATTTTGTTTAGGGATTTGACTGATCGATTTCAAACTTGAGTTGTGTTCTTTGCGCGGTGGCCTCTAATCCAATTAACGCGCGAATAGCACTTTTTGGTGTGAAGTGTGTTTGGGTTTTTTCTATGAGGATTTATTATTTTTAATAAAAAAATAATGTTGAAATTTTTGGGACAGGGCATAGAAATATCAGGTATATATTTAATTAGAATTATCAGGGAAGAATGGGTATAGGTATACACGTGTGATCACTGCATTGCTTTCAACGATGATAATGAACTCCTTTTTGTAAAGTTTCTGGTCTACAGAGAAGTTGGCTTAGCTTTGTGGAAAGATATTCCCTGACAGCCGACCATACAGGAAAACGGTTCGATTACTTTCTTCTCATTGATTCATTCAAAATAAATGCGAGTATTACACTGTGCCTAATTGGTTTGCGAGTGGTCTTTAGCTTCAAACGTAGGCAATCTGTCTAAAGTTAATAATAGTTAATAAGATTTTGCATTCGGAATCCATTATGTTGATTCGTTTGGCCTACAACCCAATTATATGTGTTCTACTAGATTTTCGGCTTTAAAAGTTTTTCTTTTATAGTCCTTATATCTTACTATCGTTAGGCGATATCTAGTGAATTTTACCATGTTTAGCAATCACATGTGCAATAATAAGGCTGTATAACTCATGCGTGATACGGATGTAATCTAGAGGGTGTAGCAGGTGCGTGCTAGGTGGTTGACAGGGTCCCACAACCCAAATGAGGTGTCTGTTGCTGTGATTGACGATTTCTTCTTATTTGATTGTTGGAATCTTCGAATCTCGATGGATAACGAAGTTCCACCTATGTGCACCTATGATCCTACGTAGTGGCTTGGACTGAAACCTCTGAAGAATTTCCAGGTTTTAATTGGATGTAGTGCCCCTAAGTTGTATGCCGTAAGTTCATACAGGTTTAAATATGGCCTTCCACAGTAAAAGCTTGTTTCGTAGGCAGAGCTTCGAATGTGATCTAAAGAACCAACACATACTCCGGAGTTTCAATTCCAACCGCTCTCTCTTGGCCGTGATATGAGGTTGCCAGGCGAGACGCCTGTTGAAAGTCAGTCCCAGGAACTTCATGGAGTCGCTTATTGGAATGGCGTCACCGTTGATATAAAAGGCAGGGCATGTCAAGTAGTTCAGGTGAAAGTGTATTACCTCAGATCACCAATGGATTTACCTTTTAATTTCATTTCAGGTTTTTATTTTCATATAACTGTACGGTTAAACACAACATTCTAACTTAAATTGTATGACGATATTGGAAATATTAGTTATTAGTTACATCCGCCTAAGAAGGTCGTTAAATAATTTTTTCATTTTTTTATATATTTTTTTAAAATATATTGTAATGTTTTTACACCAGCACCATTTCCCATTTCGTCAAAAGTAACATTGTAATGTCGCATGCTACTACTATGTTTCGGACTATGTGGAACATGTTTCTCTTTCTCTCATCAATATAAAATGTTTTTTTGGTATTATCAATCTTCAATTTCCCTAAGGTATTTTTGTTTCCAAGTAATTTATAAGGAATGAATTGCCTACTTAAAATCTCCCATTCCTTTAATGGATCAAAGCTTGATTTGTGTCCATTTTTAACTCTTTTTGCCATATTTGTGGATTGATTGTTCCAAACTAATACCAGCACTAATCACAAGTATCTCAAACTATATTTACTGTCTTTAAATACATTATCCTTGTTGTTATAGTGATTAAGCGGTTGAATCGGAATTCAGTTGTTGATGTATGTTACTTGTTGGTTATTGTACTCCTGAATAATTATATTATTGACATTTAACGATCATAAATGCAGAGAGAATGAGTCGTAACAACAACAATGCCAACAACTACAACACAAACAACATAATTACTTTATAAGCTATGGAAACAGGTGAAAGGCAAGTTTGAGCATGACATCAATTTGGAACAGGGATAGACTGAAGAGCGCGTCGGTCTTTCCGATACATCGGCTCGCTTGTTGACCCAATAAAAAGTAAATGTAATTAAAATACAAAAAAGAAACGGGAACCTACAATTTAAAATTATAAATGACAGAATTTTCATGCACATTTCGCGTTTGTAGTCTGACTCCCTTTTTATTCTTATTATTTTCTCTTTGAGTCGAGTGATTCTCGCTCGTTGCGCCGCCAAACCTCAATTAAAAACGCATTAACTCGTCTGGCGCTGCATTTGTGTTACACATACGCCACATGCGCACAACTCGTCTCAAGCGGTTTCGACGCTTCGCTATCCAATTCGACTCAGCTGAGCTCCATTAATGGTAATTGCGATGCGCATATTGCGCACTGTGCGCTCCCTCTATGCCTACTTACGCTCAGTTGACCCAAATGGAATGCTTCTTGACCTAACGATGTGTGTAATGTTGCTTAAACAATTTAATTAAAATGTAATTTGTTTGAAAATAGTTATCAGAAATGGGTTCGGTATAATTTCAGCTTGAGTTCGTTTAGTTTCGGTTAGGCTTTCTCTGGTCCGCATAAATATTTGGCTCAGATGAAGGTTGGGCTGCCAGTTGGTAGTTGCGGCCTACTTCTGGCTAGTTTCCTTCTTATTACTGTTCTGTGGCTAACACCACATGCCAACAACGATGGTGAAAATAATGGTAATGATGATAATGATGGCCTTCACTAATTAACTTGTAATAAATGTTTTTCATTTATTTAAGTTTAATTATAATTCGAGCCACAACAATGACGGCTTAAATAGCGAGTTTTTGGGTTTTAAGTGAATAACTGGTCATTAGTACTAAAGATTTGACTCGACTTGTAAAAAGAGTTGTATGTTGATATATTGATTTTTTTAAATGGAAAATTGTATTTTGCACCTACAGGCACCATAGGTTACTAAGCAACTTATATGATTACGAAGACGTAGTAAATAAAATGTATTGGCCATTAAAATTCTATCCAGCTCAGCGAGAGGACAGCGAGAGTGTGTGTTCAGCATGTCCGTTGAAGTATGTTAGGACGGTAGTTGTAGTTTAGAATCTGGATCAAGACTTTGTGAGGCTTATACTTGTTGACGAACCACGGCGGTTTTGTCTGTCCCCGTTGGATGATAGATATGTTGGGTCGTGACGCTGATCCCCAGAATTATATTACGTACGTAAACCAGCAGTTTGTTTTCCATCGGGAGTTCAAAATTAGCATCTAGTAGCGTTAACTTTTGTATGCAATATTGTCTGATGAAGCAATATGTGTACTAATTTTCATGATGTTCCGTTAAACGGTGTCGGAGTCCATAAGCTTCACACAAGCAGACAGACCAACAAATATCCATCTCTACTAATATTATAAAGAGGTAATGTTTGTTTGGATGTTAAAGGTAATCTTCGAACTTACTCATCCGATTTTAAAAATTCTTTCACCAGTAGAATGCTATGTTTTCACTGAGTGTCATGGGCTATATCTACATTTTTAGTGCAGAGTAGTGGCGTAGCAAGGCAATCCAGGGCCCCGGAGAAAAAATTAAATTTGGAGCCTAAATTCTTTAAATGTGGAGAAGTATTGCATCTTCAGCTCCTTAGTTATTGCTATTATGTGTAACGCAGCATATAGTATTTAATCGTATATATAATTATAATTGAAAAAGCTACCAGATAGAGCTCGACCTGGGTAGGACATTCTTTTATTTCGATAAAAGAATCCCGTTGGATAATTTTCAATGTTGGTCCATTCCAAGCGAACGAAGTCGCGGGCGGAATCAAGTTGCATATATATATATATATAGATGAGTGCCGTTTGGGTAGATAACATGAAACGCCAGAATCAACTATGGATTTACATAAAGAACATACATTCAATCGTATGGATATTGTAAATTCAAAATTTTTGGTTTTAGCTCCGTCTTTCAGAACTCGGCCACTTCACATTACTCCAAAATGATAACTCAGTAAAAATGTTGCTGCGTATTACTCTTCTAAACACTGCACACCGCTGTTTTTAAATCGAACCTCAGTATCGTGAAACTGTAACAAATAACAGGACCAATTAGCAAAAAACCAGAGGACATAACGCAACCAATACAATGTCCCTTGGCAACGAACTCTATTCAAATTGCGGGCTTAATTTGGTTTCTGTTGATGGTTAGTTACAAGAAAGGAAGGTGCTTAGTGATTTCTTATACCTTAAGTTGGTGGAGGAAGATAATGGGGAAATCACTTCTTTTTCGACATATCCCATTTATTCGGACTGAATTCGACGTTCCGCCGCAGTGAGTTTTTTAACTACTAACATGATGTAATAGCTCCAGGTGCTGAACCTTACTTTATCTACTTTTCAATTCAACATACTGACCACTAAACGACATTACGGATCTAAAACTGTATTTTACGGTAACAATTTCGGTTTACTCACTGCCTGGAAACCTTGGAAAAATGCGTCCATGTCTGCTTAGAATCCACGGGTACAAGGGATAACTTTCCCGTATTAAATGTGGCGCGCCGAAGTGCGGATGATGTGGTGGTGGACCAGGTGGGAAAATACTCAGCGGATGGGCGGGTGGTAAATGCGGTGCATGCACAGTTGAGGGCGCATGACCTGATGGAAGGTGTTGTTGTTGTGCCTGTTGTTGCTGATGGTGGTGATGCGCCAAAGCGGCAGCCATTTGGAATTGGGCAGCTAGGAATGGCGGCGGCGGAGGTGGTGGCTGTCCATGAGGATGTGGCTGTGGTGGCGGTACAACAACAGCGCCCAGAGGCAGAGTTGGGTTCGCGCCTGAAGGTGAGGGTGGTTCAGTTGGTGCTGAGCGTGCTGAGATTAAAGCTAAATTTGGCGATGCTGGAAGTGGCAGCGGGCGTATAAGGCCAGCGGATAATGGTAGAGCAGTGCTAATACCACCAATGCCCAGGGACGGTGATTGTGGGGTTGGTATGTTCGGTGACTGCGAGCGGCTACGATCGCAACTATTCCTGCGCGGTTTGTTTGAGTTGCTTGCAGTTGTTGGTGCCGCCGCCTGTAGTGGTGACCGCGAACGCGAACGTGAGTGCGCAACTGGACTACGCACTGGCGAACGATCGAGTGAGACGCGCCGCCTGCAGTAGATCAGACCACGTGGTTGGGCATAATTCACAGCTGAGTTCCTTAGTTCTAATGGTTGCACTTGGCACTGGCGTGGTGAGTAGTTGGCCGCATCACTTGCTGGACTTTCGCTGCGCGGCGCTGTGGGTGGTGTAATGACACTCGGCCGCGTCAACCGTCTAGGTGACGATGCCTCTGTGACTGCCGCTGCACTGCCCACAATCGAATCAATGCTAAATGCTAATTTCGGCTTGGTGGAGCTTGCAACTGCTGTGGGCGTAGTTGTCAGTGAATTTGTGGTTGTAGTTATGAGAGGACTGCTGGCGTTACCGGTGTTAATACGGTTCTCATTAGTGGAGTTCACGATTGTCGTCGCCATCATCGTATTGGATACCGTACTTGCGGCCACTGCTGCCGCTGCCGCTGCAGCGACCATAGAAGTTGGTGTCAGATGGCCAACAACAAAAGGATTAATGCCATTTATCGGCGCCATCGGCAGCATGTTGTACGGCTGACGACCGCACGTGACCATTTGCGAAACGACCGGCGCCTTTTTCGCGCTCACAGAACAACACAACAACACAATACAAATAATACAAAAGCGTATTTCAATTGATCGATTAAGAGGAACGCAGATACGACACACTTAACGAACTGTTCACTTGGCTAAATGCGGTCAACCGCACGCACTCACGCACTCAGAATTGAATTGAGTTGAATTTTATGGTCCGCGCTCAACGCTTTGATGCCTGGGTTTGGTGACTTGTTTTCTTTTTATCGAGCGTTCCGTTTGATTTGAGAAATTGTATCCGCTCTCGTTCGCGCGAGTTTGATTGTGCGTTGTCGTTTAATCTTAAAGTGACATTGATAAAATGGACCACACCGCAGAAGCGTAACGGTTGCGCTTCAATTGAGACACTTTGTCGATTTGATGATGCGCGCTGCCGCTGCCTCTGCTGCTGCCGTCATAACCGACACCATCGCCATCACTACCGCCAGCGCTGTTGGCTGCTGGCCCTTAAGACACCGTTAAAAGTGTCTAACGTCTGTGCGGCTGTTCTGCGTGTTAGTGACAGTTCATAACCAGCAACAACTAAATCATATTAAAAAATAACGCACTATCCAAGTATCGCGAAATTGTCATCGACGCGTAAACAAGCTGAAACGCGCGCGAACCCACTCGAATCGAATGCCGCGCCGAGCGAATGCTTGGCACATAATAATCGTTGAACTCGAGAAATCCCAGCGAATTATTCTCCTGGCATTCTAAAGCACGGAAGAGCGAAATAAAACAGAAAAGCCAAAACAAAAAAACAAAAAAAAAAACCGAAAAGCAACAAAACCAAATGAAATAAGCTTCGGTTACTAGTGACGTCTCACTCTGACGCATGAAGTCGCAAGGCGCAGGCGCGTTTATTGAGAAGAGCGCACTGAAAACAAAGCAAACCTGTCCACGGCCTCTTTGGAGCTGGTTTCTGCTTTTAGTCAGTGTCTCACTCTTCCTCTATTCTGCGCTCCTCTGCGCCGATCAAACCAGTGTGGCTTTGGATTTAACCATTTTTCGCACCAGTTTATGACAGCGCAACAAACAATTTGCGCCAAACAAAACAGCATCATTAAAGCGTTCGTGTGGTTTTAGACACGGCCACGGACAGCATTGTGTGTCACAGTTTTCTCTTGCCTCGCCTCTACCTCACCAAAGACTTGCTCTACGCCAGCAGTTTGCGCTCATTGTACACGAAAAGGGGCGGTCTCAGTTTATCTGCGCCTCTTTGCTTTGGTGCAACTGCAACCGTCATCGTGGCTGGCGGTGTTGGCAAACTCAGAGTCATCTAACCAAAGCTACTTTTAGTGGCCCACTCCTCTGCTCGCTAAGGATGTGTTGTTGGTTATGTTGCTTCCACAGCCACAGCCACAACCTCTGCCAGTGCTGCGTCCCGCGCGTTGTTGTCGTACACGTTGCAAGTTGTGAAAATAAACACCTCGTTAAAAGTGCAGAACAATGCAGAATGCATGGCGAACGCCTCTGCTGCTGTTGCTGGTAAATAATTCCATAATATGGCAGACTCAGCTGAAGTTGCCGCCGCAGCCTGCAATCAACGCCGTCGTCGCCGTCGTCATCCGCATCGTTCTCCTCATCAGCTGCTTCTGCTTCACTTTAGTTGGCTCGCTTGTATAGGCCAAATAAATTGACGTGCGCTTGCTGGATTTGTATGCATCTAGATAAGGTTCAAAGCAGATTTCGTTGTTGTTGTCTCTGGTCTGGCGGCGCATGGTTGTCGCTGCCTTCTGCTGCATTTGCTGTGGTTCATCGATTTGTGAATGTATGTGTGTGTGTTTTGTGGCACCTTGGGTGCGGTAATTGTAATTGGTTTTATTTCAGTTTCTCCATTCTTTCTTCACGCCTCCGGTCGATCAGTTTTCTTCTATTTTTTTATATTTTTTTGCATCCTTTATACAATTTTGTTTTGGTGTTGGTTTTATTGCCCCAGTGTTAGTAAACGTATTATTTCAAGCTCGCCATTGAGTGGTTTCGCGGACCGGATCCGTCATTATTGTCGCAATTATTGCAGTTTTTGTTGCACCATCACGTTTTGGCATAAATCGTTTAATTAGCTCGACCAATGAGTGCCACTTTTTCAAAATGGCCGTAAAACTACTCGAAATTCGATTTGAATGGATTTGAAACGTAATTGAAATTGGATGGTCTTGCACTGTGCCCCGAAATTATTTCCTTCTTCTGTGGTTGTTTATATGCTTGCAGAATATTACACAGTTCCTTTGGTAAGGTGATCCATTTCGAGTGAAAAATTATATATGATATGTCATGTCTTTACCGAAAAATAAATAATAGACCAACTGACTTCCAAGGTAATTTCATCTATGAGTATCAGTTCATGTCACCTAGTCTTAAATCCACTCAAATATAAATGGTACAGTACAGTGGGAGTAGTGTAAAATCGTTCGTATAGCGAAAATCGTTAAGGGGACCACTTCAATTTATTCCAAATTTTACAAACGAACGGCAATTATTGGTTATACCCGGTGTTATTGAAAAATATGCGAGGAGCGGCTTTTAAGTAAAGAGACTGGCCTAAGAAGAAGTATGCATGAGACAAATGCCAGCGACTGACATCTGTGTAGTGTAGAGCCTTTTCTCTTTCTCGCATCGGTAAACAAATCAGTAATAGCGTAGTCTTCATTTGCATTAGACTTGGTAAGTGTAACAATAGAGCAACGAACTGTGAAACATAACATGAAACTTGTTGGAAGGGTGTATATTGAAAGTGATAATAAGTAAATATTAAATATTTATATATTCAAAATTTACTGTTTTACAGAGTCAGTCTCGATATTTAAGAGCCCACCTCGTACGTTAGACTTATTTATTTTATCTCTGCCTATTTCTCTCTCTCTTTGTGTGTTATTCAAACTTCTGAAGATGAAGAATAATAAGAAGAAAATAAGGAGAACAAAGAAAAAATACGAAAGTAAAGCAAAATAAAACAAACATTCAAGTGAAGTTGGTTAACAATTTGGAAAAGCCTTCAAATTGGTCGAGTGGACTGGTTAAAATGGCGTTACAAAACTCTACTATTAAGAATAACTTCAAACAAAGTAGGTGTACTGAGCCTTCCAAGCAAGAAATAAATATAAAGAAATAGACTAAAGTCTATTCTTTCAAAGTTTGTTGTTGTCCTATTATAGAGTTCGATCAGGAAATAGAGAGTTTTTGTATTTTGCGGGCTATTTAGGCCAGAATTATACTGGCTCTACTGGTCAGTCATTTCATTATATATTCCGATTCTATATTCAGTTAGAACATACTCAAAAAATTTTTATTATATCCTGGCTCCTTGAATTTATTCAGCTCACCATAGTTCATTTAAATAAATTATGTCTCATTGGAGTATTAAACTTCTGATAGTTGCTCAAATGCTGATATTGAAAAGTGCATTTTCAAATCGATTGTTTTTGCTTTGGCGCCTGTGATTGCTGTATTTTGTTCTTTGACGCCGCTCTTCTTTCTCCACGCACGTTGAGTTTTCGCAATTGAGAAGTTATTTTGAAAGTGCAAAGCTGAACAATTTCAGTGCGATCAATTAGTCGATCAGATTTGTCTAGTCAAAATTATATCTGGCAACGGATGTGTCCATCTGATATGGCCCACCCTGTACAATATACATGTACATGTACAATATACATATATACTTTATCTATCTATCTATCTATCTATCTATCTGTATATATAAAATTGGAAATAATATATATATATATATATTAAGATCAACTCAATTTTCAGATGCTTCTCAAACTGTGCAGATACCAATACAACACAACAAATACATCACAACACAAAACATGATCCGTTTTTGAAGCGAAAACGATCTTCGAGCAACAGAGATGAACCGCCTTAAACCACATTAAAGGCCGATAGCCACCAGAGGAAGGTGACGCTGTTCGTTTGGTAGAATTGGAACCATCAATTTGGATGTGTACTGTCGTCAGCTAGCCGAATTGGTCAAAGAAATCAAAAGGAAGCACCCGTAAGAAGCACTAACCAATCGGAAAGGGGTCATTTTACACCATGACAACGCTCGACTTTATACATACACTTTTGGTCACCCGCCTAAAAAAAATCGGAGCTGAATTGGGAAGTAATGCCAAATCCGCCGTATAGCTCCGACCTTGCATCATCAGATTACCAGTTGTTCCGCTATCTTCAAAATTCTTTGAGAGTTGAAACATTCGATTCTGATGACGCTGTTAAAAGCCACCTGACACAATTTTTAGCCCATAACGATCTGATCTGTATAATTACTTTTTCATTGCGACCTAATTTGCAAACGGTACAAAGTGAATACAATAGTTCTGGAAAGGAAATCTTAACTAATATGATATACAAGAGTGCCCAGTGCCCTTGGGACAGTGTTTGAATTATTAGCATACAGTCATCAACTAGCGTTTTTTGTAGTCAGGAAATTATAATGTTTGTCTCCAATAATAAACACAATAAAAATAAAAAAATAAATAGAAAAAAGAAGTAATCTAGCCTGACTGTTTCGGTGATCGTTTTCGTAATTCAATTAAACAATTAACAAGAACTGCTGAGAATTCGCTCTGTCGGACACTAGCCCTCAATACATTTTGTTTTCTCCCAAAATTAGGAGAGTATTAATTAAATACTTAATTATTATATTTCAACATTTTGATAAGATCTACTTATTTCTTCTTTATGTTTTTAGAACTGTATCGAACATGTCCGAATGAGAAACATAGAAGGAGCTAGGTAGTTCATAAAAAATTAAAACGAAACAAAGGCAAAAATAGTTTTAGGAAAACTTTTCGTCCAACTGGAGTATTCGTCTGAATAATATTTGAGAATCTTCTGTATATAGTGTTTGGAATCAGGTGAGGCGCCCTAAAGCAATGACAACAATGGATGAGGTGGTGGTTGCAATGTCGGCAATTTAACTTGCCCATCCTCGCAGCACATTGCTGGTGTTTAATTGTTCAACTGAAGTGATCCGCTATACCCACACACCACATCGATATCGATTTGCACGTAAGTATTCTGTTTCTATTCTGTCGATCTTCTGATTCTGATGCACGTGATAAGGCGATGCGCAAGCGATCTGCTTCCCTGATTTGTTTCAGCAGCTCGTTATCGCTTATTCCTACGTGCTACGATGGGTAGATCTACTAAGTTATGAACCTTTTCTTTAATGAAGCAATTAACACGATAGTGATTCGATAACAAAGTTAACGCCTGCTCACAAATATTAGATTCAATTATATCATTTTCATTTACAAAATGCGACCCTACAAAATATTCAATTTTTTTATAGAATAAGTGAACATTAACTAATTTGCATGGCTAATTACAACAATTTTAAATTCAGCGATTTATTTAATCGTAATAATATTTTCGATTGTATGCAATGATGGCTATTTTATATAACCTGTCTGTAAAGGGAAAAGCAATAATCCCCAAATTAAACAATAACGTATCTATATCCTCTCATTACAGAACACAAACTCTGTCTCTCTCTCGCTCTAACTATCACTGTTCTTTCCTGACAGCACTACTGTAGATACTTTCCACATAAGGCTGTGTATTTCCACTATCCACAAAAGATAAATTTTGCCATGCAAGCAGACGACATCGAACGCCATTTTGATTGGTGGTTACCCACGCCAAACTACAGTTGTGCAAGTGCGAGTGAGTCAGCAATAAGTATGAACAAGAAACATTTGAGCACAGCAGAGCCTTGTGAATTTTGTGGAGTAGGACAGCGCTATAAAATGGAAAGAGATATTACTATTAAACTGGCTGTTTGAGTTTACACAATGCGAAGTGGGCGTAACTGGCCACCAGTAGTGGAAATATACAAACAGCCAGATTGCCACAATAAAAGTGGGAAATATGCTATGGGCAACGAATAAATCCAATTCATTTAATAATTGACAACGAGATGGAGCTCATTATCACGAGTACTTTGCACGGCTTTGTGTGCATCGGTGTGTGAGTGTAAGTGTATGAGTGTGTTTATGTGCATTAGTGCAAAGAGAATGAATTCATACGTTGACTGCTGCTGCTGTCTGCCGTCCGTCGTCTGTTTGAGATATTGTACATAGGCATAAGTAAGGCTTCGAGTGTTGGTTGTCAAAGTGGTTCTTCTAAAACTGGTGTTAAAGCTGTTGGTTCGTTATAGTGTCCTTAATTGTTCAATCCACAAAACGCTAACAGCAATATATAAATTTATATACCTACATATACATTTATAAATAGAGAATTGATTGCTCAGCTATGAGTTTTAAGCTAAATGGACGCCATGAAAATTGCACTTGGAGGTACAGCTGGCTATCCGCAAATTACGTAACCCTCCATCATTACAGCTGCTTATGTCTGTCGTTTGACTCGTTAGCGCTTCTACGACTGGCTCGTTCGCGTACATAAATGGTGAACATATAGTCTAATCTCGCTGGCTGAGTAGAAAGTGAGTGGTGTGAGTAGCGCTGGTTGGGTACTCAATTCATTTTTAATGAGTTCGCTCCGTTGGCGTTGATTTTGTTGGCAACGTCATCATCAGTGAAGACCTCGCCAACGTTGCGCGTGTTTTTGCTGACAGTGCAGTCATATTCGCAATCTACGTGTGGTCTGCACTTTCTGTGTCTGCGCCGCTCTTTTGCCACTTGTGTCAATTAAAGTTTGCTTTGTAAGCGCATCGCTTCGCCCTCTTTAGCGCGGCATAATTGGCTCGCTGGTCTGTCCTGGCTTGTTCACGTTCTGTCTCTATCTGGTGCTGTTGTGTGGGAAAAAAGTCTAAAAGGGTTGTCATTCTCGTCGCCATCGCCGACATGGGTAATGTTGGTTCAATCCTGTTGAAAGCTGGCAATTGTCTACTAGTTAAACTCGCTGCTAGTGGCATCTCTTTCACACACACACATACAGAATTGCGAGCACATTTCGTTTGCATCTGGCTATGTATCCACCACCACCAACCATCATCGTTGTCATTAGAAAGTGTTGACACCATCACCATTGCCATAACTGCCGCCGTTTGAGAGTGGCTTAAGCGATGGGCCTTGCCATGTTGACACAGCTAATTGGCATTATTTGTTTTAATAATTGTGCATTTTGGCGTCGACCGGCATGGCACTGATTTAATTAAAATTTGTTGTGTATACGGAAGTCGCTGGCGATGTGTTTTCTTTGCACAATTTAGCGGAAAAGAATCATTTTTAAGCCTTTTCGAAAAGTATTTAATTGCCGCAGCTACTCGAATAGAATATTCAGCTACTTCAAAATGGTACAAATTCGCTTGTTTAATAAAATAAAAACTAAATAAATATTTTTGTTCTTTTTGAGGCTTACTCTCTAAATCCCTTTAATTCCACCAATACCAGTCAAGGCGATATACTCTTATCCGAATAAATACTCGTATTATCCGTACGTCTGAGACACAACCTAATCCAACAAAAATTGTATAGA
Organism: Cacoxenus indagator; assembly: GCA_035041755.1. Lineage (NCBI taxonomy): Eukaryota > Metazoa > Arthropoda > Insecta > Diptera > Drosophilidae > Cacoxenus > Cacoxenus indagator. Next base: position 1,721,133 of record JAWNKX010000067.1, read on the forward strand.
ATTTAAAACAAAATAAAACCGCGGAAATGCAGGGGGTTTCAACAATTAGTCTTCATTCTTCATTCAGTTCAATTCAGTTGTTGAGGCTACTGAGGCTACTACACAGACAACAGGCCAAACTGCAACTCATTTGTAGTAGCTTAATCCTTTTTTGTTTAAGTCAACAATTGTAGGCTGAATACATTTTATGAGCCTACGTCTTCGATCGGCGTTCATTACACTGAAATAATGGTTTGCAATTGTAGGCGGTTGAACGGATTAGGCTGCATTAAGATGCGCATCGCAGCCCTTGAGGCGTTACAAGTACTGATTGTGTTAAATACAGGGATGGCATTATAGAGGGACACTCGCCAAAAAGCCACATACACTCAAGGAAGGTATACACACAGAGGAAGTGATGGACTAAATTATTAATGCTTAAATGCCGAATTGTGAATTATAATTTAACATTTGTTGACTCTATTTTTATTAAGTTTGAATGAATTTAATGCCGAATACATCGTTTGCCACCGTCAAACTGTTAAGTCCGATAAATTGGAACCTTGACTTAGAGGAGTATAAGGAGTAAAATTATTCCATAAAAAAAAATTTAAAAACGCGCTTCCTTTAGGAGTATTTTCAAGGCTTTCTCTTCTTCTCTCAAAAATATTTTACTTCTATAATATCGTAGAAAAGCTCCTTCATAATTTGCAGTTATAATGGGCCAAAGCTTGGCAGAAAAAGCGCCTATCGCACTTCACTGGACCCCATCTACTGCGAGAAGCTACATAGTCCCTTTGTTGACAGAGCAGCCATCTAAAATTAAAACTCGTATCCACTAGGGAGCCGAGTACCTAAAGAGGGTGAACAAAGAAGCGTATGTCCGGAGTATATGGCAGGGGTAAAACCTTGCTTGATTTAGAAGAACCCCGTTAACTAGAGCTTTGAGTATTTTTATTAATTGATATTGCCACGAAATCTGAATCTATGACGAGACTTACTGAATCAAGGCAGAACGTACTCCTATGCAAGTTGTATCCCTGTATTATTTGTCATTTGATTTGCTTGCTGAACCCAAAATTTTTTAATAGGTTTGGAAAGTGGAATTTATCAGTAAAATTTAGTTTAGTAAAATATTTAAATGTCTATTATGCCGACAAAGTGTTTTTCAGTAGGAAACGCGGGACCACATTAGCAAAAGTTGAAACTTCGAAGTTGCAAAAAAGGAAACTTTTTAAGGTACTCCAATGTGTTTTATTGCTCCTTCCGACTATTACTTGTTCCGGACGATGACTCATGTTTTGACCGCACTTCACTTCTTATGAATAAGCCAAAAATGTTGTTGACTGCCCCTTGCAAAATGGAGTAGAGTCGTAGCAAACGACGGACAATACTTCGCATTGTACCAAATTTTCTTGAAAAAAGTTCTCAAGTTAATTATTGTACACACAATAGTACACTCAATAGTAGCCATTGACATATATCATTATTAGCTTAATCCTGTCTCTCCTAAATGTTTATATGCTTAGATAGATGCTCCATGATTAATTCATTACTGTAAGTAATAGACTCTTTGAAAATATATAAAACAGTGGAGAATGACAACAAGGATGATCGCTGTCAGCGACGCCATGGAACAGAACAGTCTTCTACTATACGGAAAATTGAAACGCCACCAATTACTATATTAAAAGGGATACTCGTTTGGCGCATCATGTGCCTTTTGTTCTTGAGCACATCAAACATAAAGCAGCGTCAACACTTCAAAAGTTTTGAGCGCAAACCGCAAGGTATAGTAGCCATTCACCGATGAATCTTGCCGTGTCCCGCTTTATATATTGCCCCAATGCAAAAAAGATCTTCAACTTTCAGACCAAATTTTAAATGTAACAACAATGCTGACATTCTCTAGTTACAAGTACCGCAACGCGGCAACACACGGAGCCATCACACCACTGTAGTTTCAATCTCTCTGAGTTGATCAAATCAGCGTTCTTACTAAAGAGTTACTTCAGAAACAAAGCTGCTGGATCTACAATCAAACACAATAACACCTTTTTTAACACATCAAATATGTGTACTCCAACAAATAATAACAAAAACTTCTTAAATACTCGTATTATGACAGAACAGGCGGATTCCGTTCGAAGAAGGAGACTTGAGCACTTAAATTTTATGATGAAGTTGAATGGTTTTCTTTACCAAACTGCTGGAACTACAAACTCGTTTAACTGGAAAAATAACTCTAAAGTGTCCTGGAAAATCACTAAAGGAGCATCGATAAAAAAGCAACGTATATACCGAGTTTATGTCAAAACAAAGCTGCCAAAATATTCAGGATGGGCCAAATTGGATGGATCTATTCAAAGAGACACTTTTTTGCTCTATAGGTGAGAGATCATTTAATTCGGTTTAAGCCTATTTGATTCCATAACTTTTTCCATAACTTTTTGAATATAAGGTCACTTTGTGGAGGAAAGCTAAAATTACCAAAAATATGAGTAGTAGATGTTCAGAAGGTGAGTGACTAAATACAAAAGGAATACAAAATGGGATCCCGTTGACGCAAACTCATAAGATTTTGCCCCACCAAAACTCGCTCAACGCGACTAAAGCAGTTTCCACTTGCCGTTTACATCTTCATTCTACACAAATCCCGAGCAACGCCGGGCCCTTCCTAGTTAGGGTATAAGTTGTATAATTTATAATAAATACTCTAGTTCAACCTGATTTATTTGGTAATAATTATTCATGATTAATGAAAAGTGGCAAATTGATGAAATCGTAGACGCAATTAAAATTTCGCTCAGCTTGACTTTTTTACAATTTTTATTCACATAACAACGCCATTATTTAATGAGTTTTATGCCGCTAAGGTGTGGCACCTTAGCCCATCTTTTCAACCGCCGTCCCATCAGCCGCTACCAAAGCAGACAATTGCCACAAATGAGAGGTCGCGGAGTGTGGGATGCACGCAAACAATTTTATTGCCTCATTATGCAAAAAACAGTTGGAGACACAACACAAAGCCGTTCACAAAAAAGGCGAGAAAAGAACCACGCGAAATGAGCATGCGAAATGAGTTGAATGAGTTCGCGTAAATGAATCCAAATGGCGTCCCATAAATGGCGAGTTAAAATGCCATAAAAGTGTTTGATAGATTCACGTTGTCGAGTTAGTTCGGTGTTTGATAGCATTGGACTGATAATGTTATACAGTAATGAGCACAAATGATACGGAAATACTTCGAGCGTGTCGACGCACATCATAATGGGAATAAAACCACAATCTTAGGGCAGCTTAATAGGTTGTAGGAGAACCTCGGAACTAAGTAAAGAACTGACGAATATTTATTTGCAGAATCTCATAGCTTCGAGCAAATTAGTCACACATTCTTAGGCAACGCCTTTCGCCCACAATAAATCGGCGGTGCTCGTGTCTTCACACACCATTCACAGGAAAAGAGGAAAACGACGATTTCGAAATTACTGAAGGAGATTATGAGTTGGTCTTGAGTTCGGTAATTGCGGTACGGTCAATAATCTTTGTGCGCACCCTTCACCCTTCTATGCAAATGCAGCAGAAACGCCCTCTTTAAATAAAATTGAACCTGCCTTTGGCTTTTCTCTGCGGCAATTCTCATTACGACTATTATTCGAGTACCCGCCTATAACTTTCCGGATTGGTGCCTCGCCCACGTTCCATTGATGAACAGCGATCGGATGTTCATAAAATGTAGAATGGTTCTGGGTAGTGTAAAGCACAATTTTGGTCTTCTATTCTACTGTAAGTACCATCGATAATAGGATTTTAATGAAGTTTAACAACGTCCGCTATCTGGATTCCTTGGAGTTAAGCTCGGTTCTACTCATGTCCGTGTTTTGCTAAACATTCGTCATTTTGTTTGGATTCTGGGAAACCTCGGCTTAGTACGCCGCTTAAGCCTAATGTCAACGCGTCGTGTTGATGATCTTTATAGACGGGTTAGTTAATTGTCTGTATTTTCAAAATAACAAGAGTTAGTGATTAGTGATTTTATTCCAGTATAATATATTATTTGAAAAATAATCCTAAATAAATTTTAAACCGTATAGTTACACAATAATTAACAACATAGTATTAAAATTACAAGTATAGGGTATATGTATAGTGAAAGTGAAATCATGTGGCATGGATAAGAAAGTAGGTAGACAAAAACCTTAATTATTAATGAGATAAAACTTACAACTATTAACTAACAACTAAGGATGGCATACTTACCCTGAGACTAGCTTAAGAGTTAGTATGACAATATAATATAATATTAATAATAATAATAATAATGATAATAATAATAATAATAATAATAATAATAATAATAATAATAATAATAATAATAATAATAATAATAATAATAATAATAATAATAATAATAATAATAATAATAATAATAATAATAAAAATAATAATAATAATAATAATAATAATAATAATAATAATAATAATAATAATAATAGTAATAATAATAACAATAATAACAATAATAACAATAATAATAATAAACACATGCAGTCTACAAACAAAGAAGAAATCATCAAGCATAGCAGCAGACACCTCATTAGGTTTTCCTTCACTTTTCGTTACGGATATTTTGAATACATCTCTAAAACTTTAACCTTGTAATTATATATCTTAGTAGTGAAGCTAGACTAAGCTATACTCTATATAATACAAATTTAAAATTAATTTATTACCATATCTGATGTTAAAATCAATAAATAAATAAATAATAATAATATGATTTATTACTATTAATATTTCTCTTCGAACATAGTTGTACACGAGGCGCTTACAGACTCGAAAAACTCAAGAGATCTACCTCTTTATATGAGTGACCGGGTACCAAAACATGTGGTACAATTACTCTAGGAATGGACCTACATTTGGAAATTTTCTGCTGCCAAGGGTCGGAAATCCAATTAATGTAACTATCGACAAAATTCTCAAAGATGTGTGTAAAATAAGCGACAATAATGGCCTCTTATTCTTCGTTGAGGCTAGAGATTACCTTTCCTTGAACCTCACACCATCGGTCTCAGCCACTATGCATAACTCCGTGCTTTGCTTTTACTGTTCAATGCTCTCCTAAATTTCTTTCCACACACGTGAAATACTCGTAATTAAAATAATCTAAGATAGGAAGTAAAAGTGGGATTTCAAAATCTTTACAATAAAAATACCTTTCCCACAACAATTAACTAAGCGAAATATATTATCTCACTTTATTAAGCGGCAACATTTTCGGTTTTCTACACATTCAAGGCATCAACGGCAACAATGATTCACGCACACCCAAAAATGCATAAATTCAAGGCATAATTGTTTTGAATAAAACTTTCAATTAATTAAAAGATACAAAAACAGATTTACCATATTACACACGCACTTAAAATCGCCATTAGACAAATTGGCAGTGGCAGAGGCCGCCGAGCCTGTCACTAGAGAGCCCCAACCCAATCCGACGTTAACACTCGTTAAATGTTGATGTACTCATAGATACATATGAGACAAGTACAACAAAAATTTCACCCCAATATAAATCGCCCTTCATTAATATATTCACTCATCATCAGCATTTTGAGTTGTTGACGGAGAGGGGAGATAGTCATAGAAATGGAAAAGTTGGCTCCTTGGAGTGGCACTCAGTCATAATTACGATGGCCAATAATTTTTCCAAAATGAATTTACGCATACAGAGAGTTGAGCGTCGAGCGTCGAGTCGAGTTGAGTTCGAGTTCGCGGCACACGAAAATGCAATTGCAATGCGGTGTTGATAGATACAAATGTATCTACAATGTTGTGCTTGTTACTTGTGGCTCTACATTGTTATTGTTGGTGCTGAAGTGAAAAATGTTTTCCTTAAGCAGCGTGAAATTACAAGCAGCAGCTGCTTCTGCTGTAGGTTTTTTGGGCGCCAGCCGACTTGATGAAGGTTAACGCACACAGGGTGAATAGAAGCAAACCGTGGCGACTTAGCTCGTGTAAATTTTTTGTATACGTGTTCGTCTGTAAGTCATACAAAACATTTGTCAACACCCGCGCACCCTCAACATTGTGTGGAAGCGCGGGTGTCCGCTCCGTGCGCTGTCTGCGTGCGTTAAATATTTTGACTTCGCTAGTCAATTAATTATTCTCACATTTCTGAGTACTTTCATTTTTTTCTTTTCCCAAAAAAATATTGAAAATATTTCAATAATAATTCTGAACGATTGCAGCTGCAAGAAGTGTTGATAACTGCACTTAGTGCCAGCGCCAAGTTCGTATTCTAATTGGGTGCGAACATCTACCAATTAGCTGCACGATTCAGAGTACAATGCGAGAAAATAAAACGAATCGAAATGCAGTCCAAACATCATTTCAGTTTATATTGTAAAACTTGATAAAAATCGCCAGATATCCACTGACTATAGAGAAAAATAAAACAAAACACAAAACAAAAAATAAATATACTTCATCATTTTTATTGTACTGGAAATTGTATGGAAAATTAAGCATAGATAGTGTATCTTTAACTGCGAGTGCGCATCTTCCCAGCGTCACTCTGACAGAGAAAACGTGCAACGCGCGCTGACAGCTCTAAACTAAATGAAATCAGCCAAACAACAAGAGCAACAACGACACCAAATCCGAAAAGATATTATTCAAAAATCGTGTTTCGAATGTGCAGTCATAATTTTCTCGCACGTTGATCGATCGCCGATTAGTTTGGCATACAAAGCGACAGAAAGAAGCAGCAAGAAAAGAATAAAGAAACGTAAAAATTAAAAATATATCTGTAGCTTCGTGGGATTCAATGCATACAAACTCACTCGAATTTTTCTGCTATAACATGAGTGTGCGTTACAATTTCGCGCCGCTGCGGCTTCGTGATTTATTTCCTCTTTTTTTAGCTTGCAACATTGCCCACCTCTGTTGCTCTCCGCAAACAACTAATTAATTTTCTCGTTTTCGACATTTACAAAATGTTCCTCTTAATTTGTTTTGTGTAGTTTTTTTCGGCTTGTCTAGGAGGTGGGGGCCTTGCCATTGCCTCCCTAACGCGCCGCCATCGAATTGTGGGTGTTTCTGGCCGAAGTTTTTTAGTTTCGGGGCTTGTCGCTCATTAGTTGGGCTTAGACGAGTGGCGCCTGTTGGGGTTAACGCTGGATTGAGGTGAAACAAGTTGATTCGTGTAGTTGTCGGTGTAGCATTGTACGCTAGGCAGCTGCAATTGGACAAAAGTTGTAGAATATTTCCCTTTGCCTTAGCGCATCTCCCATAGATTTGTCAACAGTTCATTGCTCATGTATACATATGAGAACGTATATATATATAAATTCGTATGGTTGTGTGTGCGGCTGTCAGATTTTCCTTTATGTTGATGCTGCTTTTTGTCATTTATTATTCTTCCATTAACCTATAACAATTCACTTCATTAAGCGACATTTTTGCAACGTTGTCCAGCTTAGTGTCTTCTTTCAGTCCTTTTTCTGTCCTATTAATGGACAATGAAGTAAGTGACTTATTTATTTTCCCGGATTTGTGAAGTACATTAAATGCTCATTTGTGTTTTTAGTTGGCTGTTGACTTCTTGACAGATGTACTGTGATTTCAACTGATCATTCTCTTTTATTTGTCTAGCTCTATCGTATCTTCCTGAAGACCATACTACTTTATGAATAAGAAAATCAAAAAGTTTGCTTCATTGTTCGAACTGCGACTGGCTTTCACTTAAGAGGAAATAAGCCGATAATTCGCAGATTATGATCAGAAGTTGTCTTATAGATAGACTGATGCGTACTTTTCATATACCAAAGATGGATGTCAGCACAAGGAAGGTGATTGTTTAAATGCTTAAATGATTGTCGGAAAGTCCACGTAGGAATATATTTCATTATTAATACCATCATCGTCTAATCGGTCATCTACCGTCAACTGCTTACCACTCACATTTACGAGGGGGTTCCCAGAATTAGAAGACCAAAAAAACAAATAAAATTTGCAAAATTGCTTCTTTTTTTTCAACATAGTCCCCCTTGATACAATTTTTCCCACGATTTTCCATGGCTTCTATACCTTGATTATATAGCAAAACATCCGGAGTCTCAAAATAGTCATTCACACATTCCACATGGTCCAGCCATGGTCCATTCCAACTGGTCATCGTTATTAAAACTCTGCCCATCAAGTCATTTCTACAGGTTTGGGAATACCAATTTTTAAGCTAAAGCTTATCATAACAAGCATCTATATTAGGCTTAGTACTTCGGGGAACATAATCGTGCCATCCGATTATCCACGTTTTCATCCGCATCATCCGTGATTTGATACGAGTAAGTAGCCTGTTATATCCAAATGTCTTGAGCAAAAATGAATGGATTTTCAAATATTTAATTAAGGTATTTTAATTGTTTTTATACTCAGAGACATTCCATCAAACTTGTCATTCTTGATATTTTTTTTTGTCATAATTAAATTATAACATTTATCGCAGTAAACAGCATAAAACATTTGTTTGATTAAAGAAAAAATAATGATGTGAAAAAAAAATTAGACTTATACTACATTAAAGACGATGTAAATTGCGCCGAAAAGGTAAGGAAGGCTGAATCCTTCTTAGTGGGTGATCATGCGGGTGTAGCCTCTTCAGTCTACGCCTTGTTGAGATACGGGTGAGGGAGGAAGCCAGCGGATTTGGGTGCGACAAAAGTCTGTAGTGAATGCGGCAGCTGTGAGAGTTAATCACCTCCATAACAGTTGGCACGGCGGACGTACCAAGGGGTTGTAAGTCAAAACCGGACAGACGCCTTGCCTTAATGTGAAGGTGCAGTGAGCTGATTTCTCAAAGTTTATGGCTATATTGCAGCGCCTGGCCCATGAGTGGAATCTATCCAGGTAGCTGGACAATTTCTCCTCAGCTTCGTTCAGAGAGGCAGAGTTGCATATAGCTGCCGTATCGTCCGCGTAAGTAGCAATAATCGAATGCTCATCTCTAGTTGTAGGCATATCAGAGGTATATAAGGAGTAGAGGACCGGAGCTAAGACACTCCCCTGCGGGACACCGGCTCTCATGTGCCTGAAGGTGGAAATTTTGTCTCTTACCGCCACAGAGAAGGTTCGTCGTTGAAGAAAGCTTCGCATTAGTAAAAACTGTTTCCCAGGCAGGAGTAATTTTAATTTATGCAGAAGTCCATCGATCCATACCCTATCGAATGCTTGTTTGACATCTAGGAAGACTGCAGAGGACTACTGTTTCATCTCAAACGCAGTAAGTATGTGATTAACGACTCGATGCAGTTGTTCGGGAGTGCCATGCTGTGATCTAAATCCAAATTGGTGATCAGAAATGGCTTCTTGAACACCCCGTACTGCCAACAATATACTCAAAAATAATCTTTCAAAAATTTTTGAAAAAGTTGGAAGCATGCTTATGGGCCTATATGCTGTGACACGGTTCTCCGGAGTACCAGGTTTAGGTATCATGGATATCGTTGCACACTTCCTCTGTGTGGGAAAATGGCAGATCCGCAGCATGCTGTAGAACAGCAACGTCAGGAACAACACTCCCTTCCAAGGGAGTGCTTTCACCACCTTGTTGTCCATATGGTCATGTCCGGGGCTCTTCTTAGATTTCAGTCTCTGAATTTGAGTCACAACCACAACAACCAACCAGGGGTGACATGTTTAGTTGGACTGTGGTCTAAGATACATCTCGATAGGACTTCAGCTGTTTCCTCAACGTCTCCAGGGTCAGCCAGGCTAAAAGGCGTGGACCGGCTTTCCAACTCATTAGCAAATGCTTCTGCTTTCTCGGTCTCCGTACGCAGCCACTGGCTTATAGGCCCACGGATTGGAGCATGTCTGTGAGGCTGTTGTTTGATGCACTTGGTGGCACGTCATAGATTGAAGCCAGACTTTTTCATTGGATCCGCATTAGCCAACAGATTGTTGAAATGTTCCGATCGCACAGCTTGCATTACATGCTTCATTTCTCGGGCAGTTCTCCTCCATGCAGCCTTGTCAAATTCATTCCGTGATCTCATATATCTTTATTAAACTGTGGAAACTGTACCGCCAGCCAGTTCTCATTTTGTGGGGTGCTGACTAAGAAAGTTATAGCTTCCCTCTTTTCCTCAACATTTTTTAAGTATAGTATAAAATTCATAAAAATAAAATTCATATAAAATTCATTGTTGTATCGAATCCGATACAACAATGAACTAGAAAACATTATCGGCGGCCAAAATGTTGTACGTTTCATAAAGGCAAAACGTATTAGTTGGATTAGTCACGTGATGAGGATGCCAGCAGAAAGGATGCCAAAAAAGGCTTTTAAAAATGCGCCCAATTGGAGGAAGAAAACGTGGGCGCTCAAGAAAAAGATGGATAGACGACGTCAAAGAAAACCTTAACAAGCGAGTACGTGAAGGAAAGCGTACATTTTATTCGGGTTGTTCCAGTTTTTTGCTATGGATGCTATGGATGTATGAATCGGTGCAAATGTATAGCTTACATAATAGGCCGGGAAGTTGTGAGTGTGTAAGCAGAACATTTGCATCAAAACCCACATGTCAGTCTAACAAATTGAGCGACGAACTTAATTTTTTGCAACTGGGTCAGATAAACCTTTAACTTCCAACCCATTAGGACCATTAGTTAAAGCGAAACAAATCAAATTAAAATATCAATTAAAAAAAGAAGGAAACAGAAAGTTGGGTAATAAATTTGGAAAAATGTTGCTACATAAATAAAGCGACCATGTAATTTTTGTATCGTCTAAAACCCTAAAATAGAATTGCCTCAGAGTGATAGCCATAAAAATATTACAGTTGATTTATACGAAGCAATGAAACGCAAAATGCTGACACCAAGAAATAAAAAAATATAACTTAATAAAAAACAAATAAATAATTGCAACAACTGCAATCAAATACAGATACGAGTACAACAAGTAACGTTTGAGGTAAACGCTTATTGCAACAATAACAGCAGCAACAACAACCGTAAAATTAAAGCACAAAATGCAAATAAAGGAAACCTAATAAGAGCAATTTGCGAAATTTAGGAAAAACGCTCAATGTGAAAATAACAGCAACGCAAACAACAACAATCGAAACCACTCACTCACCCCAACTAATTTTTTGTAAATAAAACTACCGATTTTGTTAAACATTGGCGTTGTCAGACAGTAGAGAAACAAACCAAACAACAACAATGAAAACTGTGAAAGTCAGCGGTTAATGTGCACAAACACAACAACAACAACAACAGGCACCACAATTCGCTGAAAATTGGCGAAAAATGCGAAAATCGTGCAACCAACATTTGCAAAGGCGGCAGCAACAACACCAGCAACATTAGCAACAACAACAGCGCTGGCAACAGTTGCAATTGCATTGGAATGCAAATCAGTTTTGTTGTAATTACATGCAACCAAACACAATAATAACAACAACAACCACAACCAAAATATACACAGTGAAAAACCAACTTCAAAAAGAATCAAAAAAAAAATTCTTCGTTTTTGGCTGAGTCGATTACCGCTGCTAGATGCTGCAACATTTCGTGTGTGTTGCTAGCCACATGTTGCACGCCGCGCTAGCAGTGGATATTCTAGGGTATAAAGCCAAGTTGGCTTATTAATTTTCTAATACACACGCGCATAGAAACACCCCAATAACATGTATGGTGACTACAATTTGCACACGTATCTCGAAGTGGCATATCATGTTGCCAGCGCACACTCTCGACCCGTGCAGCACACAAGCGACAAGCGCAATCGAGAGGCGCAGTTACACTTAAATAAATGCTCTGGCAATGATTATTTGCTTAAATTGCTGCTAATAACATGACGGGCATCAACTCAGCAGCAACAGTGCTGTAGCTCAGTGCCGCATCGCCATGCAGCTAAATCGCATCACTTCAGTTGAGTTCACCTTAACTCAGTTCGCATCAAGTTGCATCGACTTCAGTTGCTTGGCTACAAGGGACGTCTGTCCATCATTTGTTAATTTCCTCTTCGTACTCGAACACTGCTTGAGTGGAGCTGTGTGCCTGTGAATGCGAGCATTTGAGGTGAGCTGTGGCGCATCTTTAAATTGTTGTCATTGTTTTTGTTGTTGTCAGTTGCTTCGCTGAGATTGTTGCATATAGCTTTGCTTTGTGTTACCTGTTTTTTGTGTTAGCAGCTTTTTAGGTGGAGCAACAAACCGCTCGGCATTTGCCACTGTTTCTGTTTCTGTTTGTGTTTCTGCTGTGGCATGCCCCCGTTTCGTATGTATCTTACATCAAATTGTTGCGCAATTAGTCGACTTTTCTATCTCTAACTTTGCATGCATGCGTCTTCGTCGTCAGCATCGGCGCTCAACATTTTGCACTTGCCACTTGTCTCTCAAATATCTTTCATATCTCGAGGGTATTTTTTTGTTCGTTTCCCGTTTGATTACACTTGCTACAATTTCCAATAGGTGATCTATAATTTTCTCTAGCCATCAAACATACACGCGTTCAATTGAATGTATCCTCAGGCTCATATCTCGTTTTATAGGCTTAGAAAGTTTTGATTGCCGTGAAATGACACAGCGTTCACTCTCACAAGCACTTAGTTATCCTGACAGTAGATAAACACGAATGTTGAATGATCTCAACTTCCAACTTTGGTTGGAAAAGCAATTGAGATGATTCCGAAATTAGTTTCTTGAAAGTAGAGAAAATACTACTTCATTTTGTGATGACACCATGGTATATTATTTTTCGTTCTTCAATGATTATGTTAAAGCACATACTACTGAAAAGACAGATAACATATAACAATGTCATCTGTCCGAAATCGGATTTAGTTGTTTAACTCAAGTCTTTGCATTGTAACACGTTCCAATAACACCATTCCATTGAATACACCTCGTTGACTCCGAGTATTTTTGAACTCTTATCTAACCTGAGAAATCAATGAAATGTTTCAATTTAAATTTTCATTACAGTAATCATAAAAACAGAGTCGCCAGATCAACGTGTAAGTCTTTAATAACTTAATTCCAGATACAATGTACAGCACAGCACAGCACAGCAACTGCACTGATTGTCTGAGAGGCGGACGTGGAAAACACGTGCGCTTATTTCGAGTATGGTGGGGTCTTAATTACTGATTACAGTTTAGCGATAAATCGCTTTGAGCTTAATGCGATGATGGCGTTCAAGCCGATGACGCTGCATTTGACTGCGGTGACGGCGCCAACAATTACGCCCAACCCAACGTACCCCAATTCAGCTAAAATCTGAATCAGTTCAAATAATATGCACTTAGGCAACCGCGACGATTTCCACTTAATTAAGACGTTTAAGCCCAAAAAAAGATGTCGACGTTGCCGCTGTGTTGTGCGCGTATCTCAGCGTGGAAAATCTCACTGCGTTGCGCCGATTGCTTAATCGCTCATATCCGCAGCAACGTCGTGTAATTGTTTTGATTGGCGGATTGTCGCACTGCGGGGCGTGTTAAGGGTAATAGCGTTGGCGTTGCTTATCGTGTATTGTTCGACTTTATCAGACATCACCCACGTGTCATCGTTTACATTATGCCAGTAGTACCTTTACAAGGCTTTACATGGTTGTTTCTCAAAGTATTGACTTCCCGCCATTAAATGCCAAAGTAAGAAACACACAGTGGTCGTTGCTGTTTTCTTTGTTGTCATTGTTGCTTACGATGGTCTAGCGTCACAATTACAATATGAGGGCTTCCTTCACAACTTTGATTACTTTTATTGCTGTCCTATCTGACACCTCATTTCATCGTCTATACGTAGCCTATACATAGCCATTTGACGCGGTTTCTACACACTACTCCATACCCTAAACCGAACCGGAAATGCTGTCACTTTCGATAGCCACAAGGTGTCGTCTTTATACAGTGGCTCGATTATGATCGTCGCCATGCTTGCGCTGTCATAAGTTAATTGGTTGCCTACAAACTAAAAATGAAAATTATGTCTTGCTCAGATAATTAAAAATTCTGAACGTTGATACCAAGGTATTTTATTAACTTCCATATCTTATATCAATTGTCGATCTTAGGCGTGTTCATACTGCGTACCGATTGTATGGGTTTTTGCGCTGGGATTGTTTTGATTTGTGTACCGTTCAGATGCGTGCGCTGATTGCCAAACGGATGCGGTGGGAGTTTGTGCAATATCAGACATGATGAAGGAGGACATTCCAAATTATATAGATTATTTATTCTATATTGCACTCGCTTATGCTCTTCTAAGAATGAAAACCGAAGAGGATAAAATTTTGTTAAAACGGGAGCCAGAACGTCCGAATTGCTTGATGGGCATTGAAAGAAAGGGCAAGGCAGAGAGAACTGGAAGAACAGAAAAAAAGTCTTCGGAGAGTTTATTGCCATCTTCGTCTTCACACGGCTTTGTAGGCCCTCAAGAACTATACGATGGCTCTACCCGTTTTGAAGGAAGCTTAAAGGAACATTAAACTACAACGTCTCAATGGGTATGTTAAGTAGTACAAAGAGACCGAGGAAAGACTTAATCACGCCTAAATTAGGTGCAGCCTTAGATAGATATCAACTAATCATAAGCAATCATTGTTATATACTACAGGCTGCATTAGATGCAATAGATATCGGTTGCGACAACTACCCAATAAATCGTCTATTCAACGCGTTCGAACTCAAATGAGAAAGGATAGAGTTGAATCCATAAAATCCGATTTTCGGACTAATTGTATATTGGGGTGGGAAATTGTTATATGGCCTGGATGTAAGAAATTTTAAAGAATTTTATTTTTATTTCTTGTAATATAATCTCCTTCTACCTCTATAACTTTTCCAAGCTTTTTTGTTACAAATTTTTTAATCCGCACAAAAAGTAGGGTTTCGGAAGTTCCTCAAAATATGCCTGCATTTCAGTAATGAACGAAAGTGAAACCTCGTCCACACAATTTGTACTAGTACTTAGTACTATTTTTGCACAATGTAAAGGGGGTGGCAGTAAAGCTTATATGGATACTCCATATAAGCGGAGGTAAAATACAGGTGGCTTTAGATATATCTTTAATTGTTATGCTAATTTTTGAATAGTACTAATACTAAATGTATACATATAAACGCTTGCTTATACTTTTGTTACAATGATTTACGTTTTATATTAGATATAGCAGTCAGCGTTTGTAATTTTACGTAGAATTTTTGATTGTTATCTTTGTATCCATTGTAGATTTGATCTTTTCGCAGGCCCCCATATTGGCGCTTCGTACGTCCAGATAGGTTTGATGATTGTTTTACCGTCTTTTCGACATTACATTATTCGCTTTCGCATTTTTGCCCTTTTCGCTTACGAATAAATCCATTCGCTTTATCATCGCTTAATCGCTTATTAACGGTTAATAAAATATATCTATTGTATAAAATTTGTTTTTTACCGAAGCTACCTAAAAATCACACACCTAAGTTGAGATCCATACCTGACATCCAGAGTGAAGTCTATGTGTCCATGCAAACTATAATCGTTAACTCCTCCTCCTCCTCCTCATCCTCCTCCCCTTATCCACATCTCACTATTACGTTTGAGTTCTTCAACAACTTCGCTAACCAAATATCACCAAACCTCAAATAACTCCCACAGCCAATAAACGCTTTTGATTCTTGTCAAAAGTGAGAATTGGAACAATTTATTTGTAATTCGATACTTTCGCAATAAAATTGAACCGTAAATTCTCTAACAAAAAATTTATATACACGTTTACTGGTATATAAAACATCACAGTCGAAGAAAATCAAATTTCAGCAAGTGTAAACAAGACTGAAAAACAACGAAGACAAATTTGCAGTAAAATAAATTGCGACAATAACAAGCGAAAGCACTCGCACAACGAGGAAAGAGCCTAGTTTACAACGCCTAAAAGGTGCACTCAATTTTGGGTTAAAAGCGAGTCGAACTGAACTGAAACTGAAAAGAAAAACACATCAAACATTTTTATTGCTTTAAAAAAGAAAGAAATGTGCAAAGAGTTCTCCAGGGAGTGATTCCGGCGTGGTGTTAATGTCGAACCGAACGAGAATGAGAAAAGGTAACTCAGCAAGCCTAGTGAGCCGGATGAACTTGGTATAGTTACGAGTTGATTTACGCGCTAGTGAAACTGAGACGTCGAGAAAGAAAGAAGAAGAAGGCAAAAAAAAAAATGAGAAGACATGAAAAAAGCTGTAGTAGTGGTCAATGGAACTGTCAAAGGATGTTTTAAGCATTGTCAGATGGTGGGCGTAGACGAGGTAGTAGCAGGAGTTAAAGCAAATAAGCCCAAGCGTTTTGAAATGATTATGGGAATTCGTACACACAAATGTAGACACGCACAAGCGCGAGGTCAATTGGTCAGACGCTGGCTGGCTGGCACACCTCCTGTGCTATGAGACATGAAGCATGAAGCCAGGTAAGGGCCAATTCGAAAGCGCCAACATGCCACAACAGTCGTGTGGGCAAGCAAAGCAACTCGATTCGACACAACTCACTTCGTCAGTCAATGTGTCAGTCAATGATGCACTCAGTCAGTCAGTCCATTTTACATTAATTCACTTGCCCTCGGCCCCTTCGGTAACTTTAATTGGAATTTACACTCGTATGTCGTCAATCGACGTTTGGAAGACGCGAACTCTCGTCGACTCTCTTCGTGGTCGGAGTTGGCTTTCGTAGCTGTTGCCGTAGTTGATGCCGTAGCTGATGTCAAACGCGGGACGTTTTTGGTTTTCTGTAAAAATTGCAAATTTACGAGCAAAGCGTCAATTAAGTATCGAATTACAACTTGTTTAATGTCAGTCTGTCTCTGTAGATGTCTCGCTGGCTGTCCCGAAACGTACTGCTGTCGCTGCGCTTTGCAATCGATTCCAATTTCACTAAAAGTTAATTGAAGTCTCTCGATGTTGTGTTGTATGTAGCTGAGAATCTGTACTGCCAGCTTCACTTGCTTGCAATTTTACATTTCGCTCGAGTCGTCACTCTGTGGTGAACATGCATCTCCTCGTGTGTGTAGTATGTGTTTGTGTTTGAATGCGCTCACTAGCTCCTGCTGATGAGGTTGATGGGCAATCGTTGTTGAGCATCACAATCAAGCGTGTTGACTTTTCGCAATGCTGACATATGTAAATTGCTGCACTGATTGAGTTTTGTTTCGTTTACTTGTGTGTGGCTACGTGTACGTGCTTGTGTCTGTTTAAAAAGTATCGCATTACATTGCGTTACACTTCGGAAACAACTGCATAGTTTGCTTCACCGAAAAAACTGCGACAATAGCAACAAAATGTCAGCTACGCTCAACCACCCATTAATAAAAAATACAACGCGCCACTGCCACACTGGAAACCGCCATTAATATTGCCAACTTTATCGTGGTCGTAGTCCTTATAATTGTGAACACTATCGTCACAAAACGAACTGTACGAATTCGTGCTATTATCGCACAAATTAGCGCTTCACCCACATAAATCAAAATGTGGCTAATAACCAACAACAAAGCGAAGAACAGCAGGCCATGCCCCACGCCCTATAGCTCCATCGTCATGCACCAAAATTCCACATTTTGATTACCTAGAATTTCATCCCGCCAGTCAGACTGGCAATGAAGCAAGCAAGTACAGACAAAATGAACACAGCTACGCACAGGGGCAAACGCAGGCGCGTATTAAAATTCCTCACCACGCCCGTCGTGGGCAAAAAGCAATTACCAACAGCGACAGTCGCCTGTGTGATTTTTGACAGCCAGTTGGCTACCATAATACCAAAAATAACGTATTAACCGCATACATTAACATTTAATTTGAGCCGCGCATGCGCAAGAGCTCAGTGGCTGTTGCTGTTGCTGTTGCTGTTGCTGTTGCTGGCGTCTTTCCAAGCCGGCGGCGGCTTGCGTTGCCCATTCCACGTTTCTGTCATTGCCGTTGTTATTGCCGAGGAATTTATTTATATTGGTACGTTTGACATTTGGTGTAAATTCATGGGCATAAATCAAAAATCGAAGAAACTACAATTCAATCGACGGTTTGCTGTTCCTTCTTCTGTCTCGGCCTTTGTCTCTTTTCATTACGTATTTTATGAAGCGTCAATTGACAAAGATTCAATTTTGGGCCTTGTGTCACGTTTGCGCTGTTAACGTGTTCCATGACTATGAACGGACAGTCACTCGGATAATTTTAATTAAACACCACTGGATATTATCGAATATCGTGCACGAAGAGATTTTACTATATCCAACGCTTTCATAACATATCATAGTATCTATGAATGTATCTTCATTTGTAATTTTAAACCCAACAACTAGAGATTGTATTGAGAAATAATGTCGCATTGAAATATGGGATGTTCTGGGGCAACCATACTATCAATTGTTTCAATGGTGGGTTGGATGTCAAAAGTTGGCCTATCTTTAAAAGCTGCGTTTAGGGTTCTTTTGTATAATTTCCAATTTGCTTTCGAGTACTGTAAATACGTATTATTTAAGTAAGGTATGTTACATTGTAAGTACGTGATAACTGGGGGGTGGTCAGAGAAAAGGTCATTGTAAACTACGGATTCAGTCAAGGAGTTAGACGAATTCGTCAGAAAGAGGTCTTTGTGATTTGCCGGTATATAAGTTGGATCCTTTGGGTGTAGTATTGAAAATCTACCGTAAGATCTACCAGTTCGAGGACAGTATTACCCCAACATTTTGCTCTGAAGCAATTCCACTGGCGATTTCTGCAATTCAAATCACCAGCTACAACCAGCTACAGTTACCCTCTATGAGTAAGATTTTAATTAAATCAATCTTAAACATATCTTTCCTGTGTTTTTTGTTATTTAATTGTTGTTTTGTTAATAAGATACTTTGCAGACTGTCCAGGGTAATAGACAGAAAAAATTTTGGAGGAAATTTGTGCATCCATAAATACCTGTAAGCCAATATTTTCAATTTGGTGTGTTTGCAGGCATGGGATTTGCCTATGCCTGCTAGAACAACGATCATTTCTATAAACGATATAATTTGGAATGGAGAACCTCTCAGTATTCATAAGCCAAGTTTCATAAATTAAGCAAATATCAATTTGATTTATATGCAAAACTGTTGGCGCTCTAATCCTTTGTTACGAACGACATGAGAGTTCCATGCCATAATATATAGTGAATTAGACAAATTACTTATTAGTGTACACATACTTTGTAGCTAGTTGGGATATTGCGTTAAGTTCTTCTAATTTGCAAGTGCAGGCACCAAGTTTATCAATAAGCTCCGTCATTAGCGAGCTAATTTCATCGAACGTGAAGAGATCGTTTGAAGGTTTAAACGATGTTGCTCTTTGACGCGTACCAGTAAGAGCATTCCTATATGTAAGAGTAGTCGAAGCACTGTTTGCCGCGATGTCTGTATGCCGATTTATATTACTGGAGGCAGGCGGCAATTTAGAGTTAAAAACATAACTGTTTGGTTTTGCTTGTTGAGTACCGTTTAGCGTGAGAGTTGGGATGCTTCTACTTTTATTATTGTTGTTTATGTGGCGCTGATCATTAACATTTGTTATGAAGGTATTGTTGGAGCTTTTTGTTTTCCAAAAACCGTTTTACTCTCTCCTCTTTAGTAAGTTTTGGTACGAAATACGGTAAGGGCAGCTTTGGTCGGTAGAGGAATGCCCTCCTTGGAAGTTTGAACATAAATATGTATCACTTGTTGTACAAGTAGACGTAGGGTAGATATCTTGACATTGCATTGTTTGGAACCATGGCCGAAAAGCTGGTAGTTGCAACACTGTGTTAATTTATTCGGCATCTTTGTCTTGAACTCCCGACGAATGTTTGTGTGGTTAATGCAGCTATAATTTTACGCACTTGCTGGACCGTAATGGATTTGTTTGCAAAGTAGACTACATACAGTGGCACCTTATAGCCTGTTCTAGTAGTTTTTTTTCCACAGGCTTCACATCAATGCAGTGAAGGCCCAGTTGGATTAGTATTGATTTCAATTCAACGTTTGACATTTTATCCAAATCGGAGAGTATTGCTTTATATGGTTTGGAGTTTTTATTTTCGTAAGAAAAGAATTCACAGTCCAGCTCCTTTAGCTTACAGCACACTGTGTTATAGTAATCATTAGAGTTTACAAATATTTTAATACCAGTTGAGATTGACTTTATTGAATAAGCACTTATATTAATCTTTTTCAACAAATTGTGAACATATTTAGGGCAGCATATTTATGCAGCAGCTGGTTGCTCGTCGGTAATGCCCTGGGTCGGCAATGCGTCACTAGTGACCTCATCTAACAATGTTTTGCTTGCAGAGGACGAAAATAATTTGTGTACTCACTATTAACAAAATTATGGGTCTTTGCAATTTTTTTAAATATTGGCATATTTATTTTAACTGAAGCGACTGACGTGTTTAGAGTTCTTCGAGCCGATCCTTATAACTATTTATGTTCGCTTGAAGTTAATCGCTTTACTTTTTTCATGGGGGTACTAAATACTTTGCTGTAAGCGAACCTCCCAGCCATCAATTATGAAATACTGGTAATTCGATGACCCTGTTGGAGTTCCTGAGACGCCCATAAATTCCGTTAAACAGACATAATACGACCAAGCACAAATGTAGTTATAATTTTTTATTTTATTATTGCTTTAGTCTTATTATTATTTTTTTTTATAGAGAGACTATTTTATGCATGTATTTTATGGCATGAGAAATGACAATTTTTTTATTTTTTACTGTTTACACTTTCATTCACTCTTTTGGAAATTGTGCCACCAAAATTTTTTGAAACTTTGAAACAGAATTTATTATCATTTAAGGCGATAAATGCAACCGACGCTATAAAGATTACATGCCCAAGCAGCGTGTGCTAAGTCGTGAAGGCAGCAAATCGGGATATGTCATTCATTACATGACTCTGAATGTGTACGTTCACAGCCGCAGAAGTTTTTGAAATGGACGCCAATTAAAATGCTCTTTATCCAGCCAAGTTTGCGCCATAAATAAATGGAAAACTTTAAAATGACAAGTGGAAATCACAGACTACGGCAATTGAAAATGGCTTTCGCAACACTCCACAATTGCCACCACCACACCCTGGCCATTACCGCCACCATAACAATTGATTTTTTACGAGCTGTCAACAAATTAATGAATGAATGAATGGATTCGTCGCTACCGTTGGCGAAGCTCATTGGGCAGTTGGTGGTACTGGGTTCTGTTGCTGTTGTTGCCCTTTATGATTTATGCATCCCGTCATCGCGTGAAATTTTCAAATTGAATACACATTAATTTCGGTTTAATGCATTTTTAAAATATTGTTAAAATTTCGTCGCAAGGTACGTTTTATGGCTTTTGCACATAATTTATGCGCTGCAATTAAAATGAATTTTACATTTGATGTTCTCGTGAAGCAATGACGTGAGTTCGGTGAAAGTTCGGAGAGCCTTTCCGAAATTTGTCTTCACCCTTCTAACTTTGAGTTGAATACCCAGTGTCATACAACGTACCCGTCACATTGTTTCGTAAGACGTTGCTTCTTGTAATTAAACGAGAAAAATAGCTGCGCGCAACACTCATAAAAATCTGATAGTATCGCGTTGCGGCGGCCATTAAAATTTCGCGCGGCAAGAAACCACGACCCGCCAAGCAGTGACAACGACGAAAGAGCCGAGGTGAGACAAATCGCCGCCTCAATTCCACTCATGCGGCTAATTAGCGCAACCGCACATGCGCATGCAACCTGAGCCTGCCAGGCCAAAGGAGATTTTCAGCGGAAATACGGTGACACAAAGTCACGGCTTTTTCCCTATTCAGAAAGTCGTCGCTGGCGATGCTTATCGCAAAGATGAAATATTTCAGCGATAATGCGTGAAGGCAAAGCACAAAGCAGAAAGCGTAAAATGGAGCCAAGTGCCTCCCATTTAAACGTTCCAAAGTTTGTTTTGTGTTTGTAGCTCAACACTTGAAACACTTTGCTCAGTAAACCCCGAACTCAGCCGCTTTCAATTAAGGCCACTTTTGAGTTCTGCACTTGGCTTGATGTTTCGCGCACTTCTTCCTTGAGGTTGCAAACGCCTCACTCATGTCATCAACGCAGATGCGAAATGTCAGATCTCGAGTGCCACAACTAAAGTATGGCTTCCGTTAGGCTACCGTCTTAAAAATAAAGAAAACAAAGTATTACGACAGATCCACAACAACGCCGCACTCCGTTTAACCGGAATCAGCCAACTCGCTGCTGAGAAAATCGCGCTAGATTTCTGTTTTAGTTCCCCTTCTTCGTGCAGTTGGGGCCAAAAGCGACTGCAACGCGAAAGTATTTAGTGCGGCAACTTCATTAATTAGGCACTCCTCGAGTTATGCAAACACTCAAAAGTTTGTTAATCGCTGAAATTACATTTGCGGCTATGTCGCGCCGGCGATATCGTCGTGTTCAAGCGGTTTTAATGTTTGTAAACGGTTGTTGTACCCATTAAGTGTGTGTTTTTCGGAGACTTTATGCGAATATTTCGCTTATTACATCATTAAAGTTGTGTAAGGAGGTGAATGAGTCATGAGAGCATGGCAAGATAAATGTATATGTTTCCTCTATTTTGTCAGAGCGACAGTGAGACCAAGACCATGCCGATGTGGGCAACATGGTGGATATACCAAAGGTGCATGCGTACCATAATGGATCGCCAGCGCATATTGGGGTTATGAGCAGTTCCCCAAGCTGAATATCTTGTTGAACGTAAAACACAATGCAGTATAAACTATATGCATTAACCAATATCCTAATGGTGTATGTAGATACATAACCTAGATTCGGAGGGTGAATTTGTTTAAAATTTCCTGTAATCGATAAATGGAGTGGGGTAAGGTTATACGATTCTCTCGCAGAGGAACAGAGAGAAGAATATTATGTTTCTGGTATAAGATTGGACCAAGCTCCACTGGGTATGCAAATGACCCATATACCAGATATAGAATTATGCGACACACTGTCCACTGCACCACAACACACCACCTCACTCGTGTAAAACCAAATAAAAACCAAATAAAAATAAATTCGCTAGGGTTCGAATTCGCTCATAACTGAGTGCATTCACTGTCTTCGTAAATATCCGCTCACATTGTTTTTTCAAACAACTCACAAACGCAAACAAAGAAATGAAAAAGAAGAACACAGAAACTGACAAACCAGGTAAAACGTTTTTGTGCTATGCTTCTTGCGAAATTAATATTGTGGAAAAAATTAATACGATACAGAAACCTCTTCCGAAGCGTTTCCTCAAATTTTTTTTATATACAAACCTTGCCCTCAAAATAAGGAACACAATAATAAAAAAATCAGCCAAATAAATTGGGCCGTGCTGACTTGATGAGGCTTCAAACATTTGAGCGAAAAATTGTTATATATACTTTATAGTATACTCGGTTTTTTTTAGTAATTTTTAAACAAAAAATTTTGTTGGTCGTAATTCTGGTCAAATTACACAACTGTCTTCACAAAAAATTTAGCCTGAAATATCACCTTTCAAACGCGTGTTCGTTTGACACAATCGGATTGGTATTGAGCAATATATGGGTGCCAACACAATCTAGTTATAAAAAACGCGTATACTTTTTATACTTCGGATATATTTAAATGACCCGAAGTAGTATAAATAAGTTTTGTGGTATGTTCTCCACTAAAGAAGGCATAATTTAGGCGTAATCTTCTCATTTACGAATCAAATGGTGCAGCAGCTACTAAGTTATCAATAACAATAACACTCCACTAGAACGATGATTGACTGCAACAGTATCTAAAATTACATCACTTTTTACTTTACTATCGAGCTAGAAATATAATATTAAGTAAATAACA
Organism: Cacoxenus indagator; assembly: GCA_035041755.1. NCBI lineage: Eukaryota > Metazoa > Arthropoda > Insecta > Diptera > Drosophilidae > Cacoxenus > Cacoxenus indagator. The sequence goes on from JAWNKX010000067.1 coordinate 1,744,980, forward strand.
ACTACAAAGTCTTCACGCTCAAAACCAAAAAGACCGCATGCAGACCATACAACAATAATAATTGACTTGATTTCGTGATTGAATTATTGACACATTTTCATTTCTACAGCGCTCTCATCAGATAATCTCAATTCACTCAGATACTTTGCACACAGAACCCCATGGTTCAACTCAATGTTGACCTCGTGGCTCAAACGATTCCAATTTGATTGATATTGAAACTGATACACGCGCATACGAATATAGCCGGTTAACAGAGAAAGAAGTACCTCAAGACCACGTCGCTAATTAACAAGACTTTTAGCTGTTTTGCGTATGTATCCCAAGCGCAACGAAGGGCAGTCTAAATAGTCGGGAACTCGGCCTGCTATCGAAAGTGGCGCTAATCCAATAATTACAGTACACGTAGATAAACCTGGCAGCTTGACGCATTCCTGAAGAAGAGGCATATATACGTGCCCGTGTATGAGTAGATGAAATTGTAGGACCACTGCCCGATTTGGAGCGTCTGTCGATTAGTTGAGCTGTCAAAAAGATGATGAACTCGTTGCTTGATGAGGGTATTTTTTCAACAACTGCTGCCAATCCGCGGTGCGGTCATCAACCAAGTGACTTATCACAGTTTCATGAGATATGTTTTGTTGTTGCTGTTGATTTTTTTTAATAGTTTTTTTGCAGTTCATAAAAATTAAATTAAAGAAAAATGAATGTCTTGAGGATTGGCATAGTTTTCGTCGAATTCCTGAAATATGAGTAACACGGCCTACAACGAGCTCAGGCAGCGCGTGCGGAATTTTCGAGCAATCACCACTCGTCACGAGATAACATCACGGCTGTTATGCGCTGTGTGGCCGTGACAAACTTGTGACGAATGTCAAAAACTAAGACAAAATATTATATATTTTTTGTGAAATAAAGTATAACTTTCATGCAGGCGGGCCACTCAAGCAAACAACGCGCAATGAGTTACAACACCACTTTTGACGCTGCGGTTGGTCCACGCCGTACGTTGCGGACCACCGGCAATGTGTAACGCCAAAATTACGGCGGGTGTGAGTGACGAGAAATGCTGCTGACAAGCCCAATTGTCAACGGTAGCTAATTGCACATTCTTGTAAATTTCTGGCTTTGCCTAGAGAGTAGGGGCATTTTTAAAGTAGCCAATTGAGTCATAGACGCACTTGACAAAGAAGCCCATCTGACGCTGGCCTGGGTTGCGCTGCGCACTTGTTAGATGATGACACATGTGCGTTGTTCATTGAAGTTTGAGGTCAATAAATAATTGTCAAAGCAAATTGTATGTACAAGAATTGTGAGTGTTTACCATATTGACAGCTTTGATTGTGCTGCGTCAACATAGTTGGCCGAATCGACTCAACCGAATCAAAAATAGCTAAACCAGTTGGACAAACGATATGTATTTATAATAAACTATATATAGTAGTAATAAAGGCCAAGCGATTATTGCAATTTCATATTTATTTTGCTTGGTTTTGTAATTTTCGAGATTTGCTTGCGGCTTACATCAAAGGCTTCCGTTCGATTTCGAGTTGCGTGAAGGCTGCTTCGTCGTTGTTGTCGTTGTCGTTGGATTTCTTAGAAATCATTTTGCCAAGATAAGACAAAGCACTTTTTTGAATAACTGGCGGCAATTTGCTTTCTAATTTTAAAGCTGCGCACTGCGATTAGCGACAATTTGGTCGCCTCTCTGTATATAGTCCAAAGTGCTACCGATTCGGCTTTCGAAAATCCCCACTAATTGGCAAAAAATGTTCGCCGTCCGCCGAGCGCGCAAATAATTTCTTTCTTAAATCAACTCGAATCAATTTGGTTCTAATCAAAATGTGTACGGCCCATTGAATTTCCTATTAGCAATAAACACCGTTTCAGAGACTCATAAATCACGCCGAAACTAGCTCGAATCGAATGCGCAGCAGTAAGTTTCGAACATCAAAAAATGTTGGCGGTGCCGATTTTGGGACTTCAAATCGAATCTGCGTCAAAGTCAAATTTCAGCATGAACCTCCAACTAAACAAATCAAATCAAGTCAAATCAAACGATTAGAAACGAAATGAAACCAACTCCTATTCGACTTGAGGCACTCGCTCGGCTCACTCATGCTCTATGATAGTCACAGTTTAGTAGGGCAGCTCGGACGCAACGCCAACCCCAAATGCCACTCGGCGCCCCCATAACACCCGAAATGCGTTCGCCGCATATGAATTCTTTTGGTCGTGCTTAAAATTCGATTTGATTTGTTGTTAATTATGACTTTTGTAGTCTTCCAATGAAGTGTGGGAATGAAGTGTGGGAACGCGATTTCATCTCCAGTGTGCTTTCATCGTTGTGCACCGAAGAAGAGAGGTGATTAATTTCAGTTAGTTTCAAGTGGCTTTCAGTTGGGCGGTGCACGTACGAGCGAGTAGTTTCTCCCTTGGACAGTCAAAATTATTTATTTGTTTGCGTTACTCGAAAATTGTTTCAATGAAGTATTGCGGTTACTCTGTAATTAATTACAAATTTTATTGGTTGATAATTTTTTGTTTCTGTTGTTTTTGAGTTGGGAATATTTTTGTTGATGCATGAATTAAAATGTTAAAATGTTGAAATTGAATTGTTCATAAATTACTGACAGACCAATGAGAACTTGGACTATGAGTGTGAAAATATTTCACGCAATTTCATGCGTTGAACTATAGAACTATAGAAATTGGTATGATTATAAATTTTAGATATCGCTGTGTTGCTCTACGATTGTAATATTGAGTTTTATGGTAAGAGCACCAAAAAAATGTATTTGTACTTCGCGTAACGACTGTTAGGTGATGAGTAAAACAGTAAGGTTTGTTGATTGTAAATGTAAAAGCAATGAAAACTACTACTCTGGAATTCAGAAGCTACGCTTTTCTTGGATACACTCAAGCATTGGAGTCTTATCTCAGGAAAGGTGAGCCTGATATTGGATTCTCAAATTAGAATCATTATTGTCTAGTCCACAAAGCATAAAAAGTTTAAATACCCTTACAGTAAAGAGTCGAGGAGACTAGGTTTATATGTACATCCATCTGGTATTTTTCAGAATTTAGTCAATAAACATAGAACTTCTATTAGTAATTATTTCATCGCATATATAGTCTTCGTTTTTCATAAGCTCAAGCAAATCCGTATTTGTTCATAATATCTTCAATAATTGTTCCCTGTAGTGTTCATCTTTTCAAAAGCGATGCGTGAGAAGGTGATTTGTATCTTGCAGAGTTAAGTTCCTATTAGGTCGTTTTCATCCCACACCGATGGCTTGATGAACATAAAGATGCTGTTCATTGATCTGTCCGATAGAATTGATTGGTCCACAAATGTTGAAAAGCAAGCCTAATCCTTTCAGGTTTTGCTTAAACCTTTAAAAAGCGTATAATTAAATGCTTTCCATCTTTATTTCTATAGGTCATAGCAAGTACTACTTACTGTTCCTTCATATGATGTGTGCTGAGATGTCTTGCGATTTAGCTTGTGACATTCTCAAAAAAACTGCTTGGGAGTTTTACCTCCATACTAAAGAACAATTTTCACGAGTATCCGTAATTATAATTTTTTTGAACTGAGACCTAAGCCCACAGATTAGATATGGAGGGCGCTGAACATTGACAAAAGTTGCTACGAAGCTTTTCTTCCACAAGGATACATTACATCAAAGTTTTAAAATTGTTTACAGTGATACATCTTTATTTTTAGTTATACAGGGTGCGTTTTCAAAAAAGAGATTATAAAGTGGGTATAGAGTTTGTTATTGTAGTTACACATCTATCATCTACATCCACTCGATGGATAAAGGATCAAAGAATTTATTGAAAATTGCTGTTGTTGTTGTTTTCTATGTTGCGTGCCATTGTTGTTGTTTATAATTTCGCGACTTTACATATACCGCGCGATTATGTGCGTATATTACGCTCACAGTGTAGAGCGGCCGTGCCCCGACACAGCCAAACTCACTTTTTTACATTATTATTGTATAAAAGCAAATCATTCGAAATCATGACATATCGCTAATGACATGGCACATTCGTGTTTTTCTAATATCTTTAACAACGTCTTTTTTAAGAATAGCTTGCTATTTTCTATAAATATCCTTCCTTCCACACATTTTCGTCAACAGTTTGCTCCTTTGTTGAAGAAAATAATCATGAAGTGCAAAAAAATGTGTAAAATGCACAAAGTAATACTTGTATTTCTGAATTAAATTCGACTAAATGGGCTTTAGTTTCACTTATTGAGGTTATCACAGCGCCGTTAGCACCAACTTTGAAAAACCATATCAGAAAAAGAACTCAACATTTATGTCAAACAATGAGCTTCTTTTATTATGCAAAGTGCTCAGGGCATTTGAAGGCCGAATGGGCAGCCAGTAATGATCCAACGGTTTGTTGACACCAATTAGACGCAGACACAACACAGTAAAACAAAATGGATGAGAATGTATTAATTTAAATTGAAATTTAAAGAAAAGAAAACGAAAATACTCGCATTAATTGATTTGCTTCCAATTGAATTCAATTCAATTCAGAATTTATTCGCTCTTGCAATTAAACGAGCCGGGCTACGCTGAGATATTTTAATTGGGCGCCTCATCGATTTAGCCGACGTACGAGCTGACGGCGGCCTTTCAACTGTCGATAATGGCGCACATTAATGTCGCACTGGTCAATTATAATGAGAAATATGACGTTTGTTCTAGCAGCGTAGAATAATATGTCGCTTATTATCATAAGACTAACACGAAAATTTGCATTGAAAATCGATTTTCTGCTTGCGCCCAAAAATGCGTAGAAACCTTAAAAAGTCAAAGTGGCGTGTCGGCGAATGATCTGAGGCGCGGCAACGCAGCGAACTGTACTTGCAAGCATTAAATGCAACTCAGCAATGCCGTGCATAATTACAAGTGCCACCGGTCGGCACACTTGAGTATACCATTGGTTACCAGGCCTCAACATCACCCGATCCTCAAAGAGTGCCGGCAGCCGACAGAGGCTCGAGGGCGTTCAGCAACCGTCGCTTTTAACTATTGATGGGTTTCACATGCGAACGCATAAACAAAATTACATAATGGCTGCATAATAAGGTAAAAATTGCCTGTGCAAATCTAATCCTAACTGAGCTGCGGCTACTGTGCTCGGCTCAGATCAGATCAGTTCGAGTTGGTTTGACTTGACTCATGACTTTGGTAAAGCGGGATTAGAGCGAAAACACACATTTCGAAATGGCGCAGGCACTTGAGAACTGAAATGATTAACGTAGTTTTCAACAAATCACACACTCACAGATACACATGCTCAGTAAGAAAAAAAAGGTCATCCACCGAATTGACCGAATCATTTGTTAGCGGGTGTTCCAAATTTGTCCTTATTTTTCTCTTGTGTTGTGTAAAAGTTGAGCTGCCACTTGAGCTGCTCTATTGAAGCAGAACAATTAAAAATATCATAAGTAGGCAAACTGATATGCTGCAGTTGCTGATTCTGCCGCACACGAATTTCAAAGGATACCTGAATGTATCTTTGCCGAAAGAAAGGCCTCTTATGTGTTTTATTTGTTTCCAATGAACTTATTGACTTTTTGTTGCATAATCCTAATGAATTTAAATTGTTTAGTGCCTCAGGGTTGCAACAGAGATTCATCCATATTTATGTGCTGTAGCCTGCATAGTAATTTAAATAAAAGATACAAACATTTTAAATCCTTTTCAATAGAAATTACTTCACTGCTGCGTCACTGCAGCGACAAAATAACTTGAAATAGCGTCGAAAACCTATTTTAATCATATTAAAGGCCGAACCAGGACCTTCATGCACTTTCTGCCCATTTGGTCTCTCTACTCATGCATGCGGATTCATTATTTTCCCAGTGTGGCAGCTGCGGTTAAATCCGTTTTAATCGCCTTGTATGTTTGTGCCTTTATATTTGCTACCGACTTTGAACTGTTTTTCATCAGTAATCATACTTTTATGGAACACCCGCACACTAACTGATACACGACCCTATAGATACTTCTCATTTCGCAGTTCATTTTGATGATGCTTAGCTGTTTTGTAACATATTTTCGACTTTTTCTAACTTTGTGCACCTTTTAGTTATTGTGTGGTTATGAGTATAAATTTGACGTTATTAAGTTGATTGCATTTGCTTTCATTTTATGTTCTCCAAATAGGCTTTTGTTCTCAGAACGTAGCGAAGACATATCTGAAGAGGGATAAAGTATATTTCTTTTGAATACCAGTTACTAGAGCAAGACAGATAAACTCACTTGTATTTCCTCCTAACCGTGGTAATAACATAGATTTAACGTATTTTTTACAGATGAATTTGACATCTATGTAGATGACATGACCCTCATTCCTTTAACTGAAACTAGTCAATGAGCAATTAGCTACTTCACTTATGGTGTTAACAAATACTCTTCACCAAACACTGGTTCATCGAAATATAGGCAATACTGGAAGTTGTCTCGACGCTTTAGAAGGAGATAAAAACATTTGTCAACTTTCTCCAAAAGTATACTCTTAACTGTATGGACGGTTAGATCATTCCAGAACCAATTTTCTAGATCGGCCGAACTAAGTTTACATCTCTAAAAACCAAATTGTTCAAGTCAAATTGTAGAAGTCGGGGTTCTAAACCTTACTCGTCTATTATAAGGAATTCAACAGTAGTTCAGTAATTTTTCACGCTCCAGTCTTTCTATACTCACACCACCCATATCCGAAATCTACTTTAATTACATTTGTCAGAACCCCTTTGCATAATTTTCCACAAAGTCCCTCTTAGACAAATTAAATCGAAAGCTGAGCGAGAAAAAGAAATGGTTAAAAAGGGATGAGAAGAGATGAAGACAATGAAGACAATAAAGACTTTGGCACGTTCAGCTTTCGCCGTACGCCATTTTGCGAGCCGCAATGCTCGTTAAAATGCACATTTCATGTTTTACTTGCGCACCACCCCTTCACGTCACCCAAGTACCAACTACCCAACCCATTGTAGTTTTCTCATCAGTACGCCGCTCATAATCAGGGCAAAGTGGCGGCATTATTTGTCGCAATCAAATGCTGATAATGTTCGCTGATTATTCTTCTGCTTACTGTGAAAAATGTTGAACACTTTCGGGGTGAGTTTTCTCAGGCGGCTCACACTCACTTAGTCAACCGAATCCGTGATGGGGTTGGGGGTTGAAATGAGTTGTGCCGGAGCCGACTCTCGTTCTCGGCGCAGCATGAAAGCGAAATTATTTAAATGGCGTATAATAATGGCAGCAGGATGCGCTGCGCACAATGGCAGCTCATAATGACAAGGATAATAAAATGTGAAAATTGTTGTCATTGTTGTTATAGTCGTCATCAGCGACGTCGTACTCGTTGTTGTCGTCATCGTCATCATCGTCATCATCGTCGTCGTCGTTGTCGTTGTCGTTGTCATCGTCCTCGGCCCAGTTGTCCTTTTGCAAATTGGCAGCGCTTTGTGTTTGTTTTAGAGCACGCCGCATGTTTTCCGATAGAATTACTTCTAGCATTTCAGAGTGGTGTGAATATTCGAGTCGGTGTCGCACATTGCTGAGCTATTGTCAGTTGAAAATCTACTCCGGCTGCTGTGTACTACACGCGCCACTGTGGCAGCCACTTAATTTTTTCTCTCTGCCCTGTAATTCTGGTTGGGTTTGCCGAATTTGCGCAGCCGGAAGAGTGTCATGACGTGCGTTCGCCTGTGTGTGCGAGCTTCCGCTATTATAAAATATAAGTACGAGTATGTATAAAACAAAGTGCCAGCAGCAAGCAGTGGCGGCAGTGGCTGCGCTTCGAACAATTCATTTATTACATTGTATTACTGCACGCGGACAAAAATCACAAACTGGCAACGAGCCGCTGATGCTTTGCAGGGGCAACGAAAGCACGAGCGTTGCAACAAAATGGCGTCGCTTCGGCAATGATGCCAACATCGAGTTCCGTTAGCTAATTTCGCTTTTATTAAGTTTGCCAATTTGTAGTTAAATTGTGAAAAATGCACGCCTCACGACATTACCACTTGCCATGAAAAATGAGAATGTGTACCCCTGTGAGCCGCACTGTCTGCTTCTCACTGCCAATTTCTAGCATTTTCGGATGTCAAAGGAAAAATTGCCACAGAAACGATGCTCATTTACGGCACATTTTGTACCCTTGTAATATGAGTCGTCATAGTCGTCGATGTATAGGGGCAGTGGGTTGCCATTGCGTAATCCACTCACCCCACAGAGTGATAGAAATGTGTTCCTATTGCAAATTCATTTATTTACAATCGTAGAACGGAGTTATATCAGCTTCATCAGGCGCACTTCACTTTGCTTGTTAGGGTAGTCACTCGAGCGTGATTACGCAAACGCGTGAAGCCACAGAAGCGCAGACATGTTTTGGGTATGATACACAGATTCTCGAGAAATTTTAAAGTTTGGAAAGTGTTAAAATTCGAAAACGAATAAATAACATGGAACTATTGAAAAAATGGTTTTACAAGGAAATGTACTTGTATGCCCCTTACTGAAAATATCTCCCCTACCCTGTCCTCAATTTAGTACACTACACTTTTGGTTTAACTAAACTGAAACAAATCAATTCATGTGGATTTAATTTTCAAATTATATTCAATATCAGATACTGCAAATAATGCAAACACGCTTAGTAGTTGCGTTTAAATGGATAGAACATATAAGAAAGTGGTATTTGAACTGCAGTCAGAACTCTCTTTATATTTTTAACACCCAATGATCTTAAATGTTACAAGTCCTCGTGAATCTATGTTTGAGGTTGTGCTTACAAAAGTATAACTGATGTTATTTTTTTATTTATTTATTTACTAGCAAGGCCCCGGCGCGTTTTTGCATTCTGCGCTCAGTCTACTGCTGCGATTTTCTCGTTGATCTTCATGTTCTAGTGCTTGAATTTTTGGGGTGATTTCGTACTCTTCATTTATTTGATTTTTATTTTGATTCGATTATTAGAACATTTCGACTTTGTACACTTTGAGCAGCACTGCCGGCAAACTCAATTCTCAGAGGATACTTTGTTTTTGCGTTTGATTTGTATCCATACAGTTTTAGAAGCACCCAGAAATTGAGTTAGTCTTCATATTAAGCGAATTCGACTATTTTTTCGCACCAAACTTAGCCATAAACATTTTCCAAGATGACATCCATCTATGTTCCAGTTTTCATGGTGCTCTGTCAAACAGTGTCGGATTTCATAGGGTTCAAACAAACAAACAGACAGACAGACAAACAAACATCCTTTTATATATATATATATTCATATCATTGATATATATTTTATATATATTATCAGTTATATGTATATACGTATATATACCACTACCCGCGTGCTTCGCCAGCCAAATAAAGGAATGCGCCTATATAACCTAAATAGTAGAAATAAAGTTTTAAAGTAATTAATAATAAATATATATATATATACAAACACCTTGAATAAAATTAAAACAAACCGTCAGTTATGGTCTTCACGAAACATCGTAAATGTGTTGTATATGATTTAAGTGTTGTAACTCTGGGTCAGAGGAATTCTGCAATCCTATCAATAAATTTTGATGTGTAAAAAATTTTCTTTTCTTGAGCCATTCATTCCAACAGTTCTTCTTGGTATATTTTAGTTTTTCGCTATTTTTCATGGATTCTGCGACAATCAAAAAAAGCGTTCGCCGCCGAATTTACCAAACCATTCAACACAAAAGCAAATGGTGAACTGTTTGGTATGAAAACGAAAAAGGAAATGAGTATTCTCCCAATAAATTATCGAACTTTTATTCTCAAAATTGTGTGCTTGGTGCTGCAGTTTTTATTTTTAATATTTAACGTTAAGAACTAAATCTAAATTTAATCTACTTTGTTTATTCTTATATAACCTAACCTCAAGGTCTTCAAAGTTATATTTTTTATTCGAACACGATTTTTCTGATTACATACCTTATACGACCAACTGTTTGAACTGTTTTCATCTGCAGTTTTTGGAAACCAAAATGCAGTACGTTTAATCATCCCAACCAAATCAGCTCGTAAATCTTTTGTGACTCGACTAAAAACAATCATAATGGCTAAAATGATGACTACCAAAATATTTTCAAAGCAAGTGTTAAAAAGGCTTAGGAGAATGCCATAAAAATGTACTGATTTTATTTTCAAACTAGTTTTATGCTACTGTAAAACCGAAGGAAATAAAATCAACGCTTGCGTCCTTTTGTTCCCTCAAAAGAGAGGAGCAGAAGCTATGAAACTGTTTGATTTGGAGGTTTTGCACGTACACTTTCGACAATTTTATGATATTTTGTTATGCAGCAAGGGCACATTTTTTGTTATGTAATTTTGTAGTTTTATTTTTTGTACGTTGTCAGACTTTGTTCCTTTTCGGAGTTCCTGCGACAAGTGCAATTTCGGCGTGCACGTTGCTCGTTCGAATAGGAGTACTTTTTATGATTTTGAATGTTGTAGAAAATGTCAAGGATTACAAGTGTTTTATGGGTTTTCCTTTAGTTTTTAAGACAATTTTTGGTTTCATTTTTATTATCGTTTGACTTCGACCTCACCGGACACCACGAACACCGAAATTGGGATTTAATATGATTTTATGGCGTGTTGAGTGTGAAATTTTATTTATTTTTGATTGTGCAAGAGAAATGTGCTTGAAATAGTCAATGAAGATACCCAAATATACTCTTATATAATATGCTTGCAGTAGTTGTTGCGGGAAACAGTGCATTGGTTAGGCTTGATTACGCCTGCTTCTAATGCCATTTCAAATATGCCTTAATAGGATTTTCGGAGAATTTTTCTGGTATTCATGGCGAGTACCCAAATCAACTAACGCATGTGTCGGACGCATATGTTTGGCCTGCACGAAACCAATTTCGAGCTATAAACCAACTACGCTATTCCCAAGAATTATTAGAATGTCTCTCACTCCAGCCTCCTCAACAAAAAGCGACGCTCGAATGCAGCCCCTGTCAGATGTTTGCTGCTTGGGCAGCCCGTTTATTTTTTTTTCTAGATTCTCCATTTTTTTTCCCGGCTGTGAAGCGTGAAAATGCAATGAGGCTCTCATCCATCATAATTTTGTAGTCCGTAGATTTACAAGCGCACAAATTATGTGTTGAATATCTTATGTGTCTATAGACTGTATCTGCGCAGTGTGCACCTTTTCTGTTAGAAGAATTATAAAAGCTGTGAAATCGATATTGAAGCGTTGTTGTTTCTAAATTACGATATCAATTTCTTATAAAATATATTTTAATTTTGTATTAGAACACGAACTGTTAATATATTTTAATATATACAATAAATAAACATGTAATTAAGTGTTGATCAGCTTTAGCCATGCTCTAAAATAGAAATATTATTTACGAGCACATTTGGGCATAAAAGCAATACTACGCAATTAAGTAAATTTTTAGTCCTAAAAAGAGTGGCTAACTACCAATGAGTCAGCTGCCGGTTTTATAGATTCTACTTCTGCAATAGGCTATTTGGTCTGAGACAAAGTGGATATTAAACTCTGTAAAGTGACAAACTTAACAGAGAGGCCCAGAACTACTCGACTCCGCTGATTGATTAGAACTTATGTTCCAACCCTGCAAACTGTATTCCCCACATAGAATGGCATATTATTTCTTAACGGCAAATGGACTGTCTTGAACTCTAAAGAAGATACAAAAATCTCAAATAACTTATTTAAAGGCTGACGTTCGCCACAGGCGCACACTATAAACTTCTTGCTAAATGCAATTTCCACATAAACACCATCAAACGATAACATTTTTCTCAAAATTTCAAGCGAATTTTTCATTCGACTAGTCATTATCATCACCATCATCATCATCAGCAACAACAGCAGTTTCTTATTATTAGACGTATCTTCATTATCATCGCTTGCAACAATCTTCTAATCACAAACTCATCATCATTATAAAGTCGATTTATTTCGATTTCATCTGGAGTCAATTGGCTTGCCTAATTTCTCTTCTTCGGCTGCTGCGAAACAAAAGAAAATTTGCCACGTTTTTCTATTGTTTCTTCTACCATCAACAAAATCAAAATTAAACACTGGTAAAAGTGAAGTTCCTTTTTATAAAAATAATATAAAAAAACAAAAAAAACAAAAAAAAAATCATTCGTATTTTGTCTTGAAGAGTTGGTGAAGAAAGAAGAGAAATGAAAATTGCATCACGCTGTGCGCCGCATTCACAGTTCAAGGGGAAACTCATTGCGCTCGAATGATGTTGATTTTGACACCTTTTTGGCTCGCCTTGACTAGTCTTGTGTTGTTCTTTTTTTTCTGCCTGCTCTCCTGCCATTGCTCGGCTTTGGTCACCTCACCTTGTTGCCACTTCAATTGCCACAGTTTCCCTACTGTTTTTCGTGGTGCCGCTACCACTGCTGCTGTCGCTTTATTTCTTAGCCATTTGATTCCCAATAAAAACAGCCTTTTGTTTATGCTTTGTGCATTTTTTATGGTTTTCATTTGCCGCATTGTCTGCTTCTTTATTCATCTAATGCCATCAGTGGGACTTGCTTCGTCTTATGCGCCACAACGTTTCGCAAAATGTTTCCTCTTTGTGTTTTAGTGCCAGCGCTGCGTGTCGCCTAGGATCTGCGTGTTTGGATATCTTTATTTCGTCATTAGGATACTCACTATTGACTGCTGCCTGCTCTCGTGTCCTTTACACACAGCTACATACCTACAGATATACTACGAGTATATTCACTTCATTTATATTGGTCGTGTGTCGCTGCATGTGGGCGTATTCTGATTGCCAAAAACACAAACCTATGTTCTCTTCTAGAAGGAAATTATTTCGTGTATAAAAAGTAATTATTGTCACTGTTACTATTGAGGTGTTTATGTTTTTAACTGGAAATGTTAATTTATTTCTCTGCATTCTGTAACAACAATTCCTTTCTATATTTTTTCTCAATAGTTCTGTTTGCGCTTGGTGTGGTTACCAACTGGTTTTATTTGATTATTATGAATAAGAGTTCTAAGAAAAAAGTCTGCTTAGAATGGAATGCAAAGAAAAATCATCCAAACCAATGTCGGTCGCACGTTTTGCGCATAAAACTTGAACTTTCCATAATTTCTGTGCGTAATCAAACGCAATTAAGCGCTCTAAATGGCTTTATTATTCCGTTGTGCTAGTTCCTCAAAACTATTCACTATGAATTAAAAAAAGTTTAGAAAAAAACCAATTCTCAGCATGCGTGAATTAATTAACAGATTTAAATGTCTTTTTAATCGGCCAGCGTTGTTGTTACATTTGCTTGCGCGCCTATAAATCTCGAGGCGCATCGATAACCTCTTGGCCCCGCGGTGTGACAAACGCAAAGTGCGAACGGAAACACTTTAACAATTTCGTTTGCTAATTGATATTTGTGCCAAAAGGCGAGACAAAAAATTCCTATAAATTGATTAAAGGCTTTTCTAATGAAATAAGCTTGCTCTGCTCTAAAATTTGATAAGATCTTGCAAGGAAAAAGACGTTGTCAATTACATACTTAGTAAGGATACCCCGCGTTAAGAAATACAGGGATTTTTTACAGGTAAGCCTTGGAAAAACTAAATTCAACATATTTGCGTTCATTATGTTATTTTTTATTTAAGCGCTAAACAAAGACTCATTGCTTTATAATGTAGTACGTCGCTGTTCTATTATCGCCAAGTTTGAATACAAACATAATTTTTTATATTTTCAACATATGTTATGTTAAGGAAAATGTGGTTATGGAGCGTACGGTTTAGGAACATCCTTCCATAGTCTTTTCTCTTCAGACGTGTGACACATCTGGTAGTTGCTTTAAAAAATTAAATCAATAAAAACACGTCATTAAATGGAAAATGAATAAATTATAATGGTTCTCCGTAAATTATGAATTTACCACATAGTTAAAAATACACACACATATTTTTAAATATTTTACATATTGTTTCACCCAATTCACTCAATCTAGTTGGAGCCCAAAAAAAATAATACTCGCATATCGAAGTGAAAAAAAATGTATATAGGTTTTCTGCGTAGCTATATTTAATGCCTTATTATTTTTCTATAAAATCACACTATAACTTGTCTTTAAAAATTTACAACACTTCCAATTACTCGGTTTAAATTATTTCAATTGCATCGTGAAGAGTAGCACAGACCCTTCGGAATAGCCGGTTGTCTTTGCAGCTATCCGCATCGAATGTCAATTTTTTTTCCTTTCGTGGTATTTTAAGTTGAGTAATGCCTAATCTGTTATTAGTTTAATCCTCTATGAGCAAGGTGCTTCTCCCGATGTACTTTTGTCTTTTCCCAACTGTAAAATATCCTATTAGCAGACAATAGTCATGTTGAAGGATAGTTCTATTCACCTTTCCTCACATGAGACGGTTATTGATTTAAAAAATTCTTAGGCAGATCTGGCTAAGTGTAAGTTTGTCGAATCGGAAGCGAAAGCAATTAAAAATGGATCCCCTTTATATGGCAAACCACCCCCTCAACGATCAAAGCACCATAATTTGCGTATCTGCACCTGGAACGTGCGAACACTCTTGTGTTGTGTTGGCACTTGTCGACTACGGCGCCGACATCATCACCCTCTAAGACATGAGATGGAAGACTTCGGAAAGTGATCCCATCTACCGGCCGCAAGCGGATATTTTTTACAGCAGTCATGCCACAAATCACATATTAGTATGCGGAGTCATTGTGGGTGCGAGGCTTCGCCAGAGAATAATAAACTTCTCGGTAGGTAGAAGGTTGGGGTGACTTCGGTATAGTCGGCTCGTAGAGCTTACATAACGGGTCCACAAACAACGGCAGCCGCCTAAACGAATTTGCGGCATCAAATAACCTTGTGATCAGCAGCACCAACTTTTCCCATAAGGACATCCACAAGGCAACCTGGCGACATCCCTATCGTCGAACGAAGAAACGGGTTTTTACCAAGTTTTTAATACATACATTTAGTATAATTCTTGAGGGAGAGAATTACGCCATGAATTTCTACAGAGATGGGAGCATTGTGATCTGATTATTTTCAGCTGAAGCTTATCTTATCTAACGATGCTGGAGTTAGGTAGCAACTTCGTTGAATAATGTTTTTTTACGCTTGGAAGATTGGCCTTTGAAATACGCCTGATTGTTGTAATTGAAACTTAGAAAAAATAGTGAACAGTGAAAATAGTGTGAAAGAATAGTGAAATAGTAAAAAAATTAGTAAATTTCCATAACAATTTAAAGCTGAGTTCAAGCATGAATAGTTTATTATTCCAATTGGTAATGCCGCCTACCCTGCTGCTATGGCGGTAATTTCTATAAGTTTTACACTTTGGAATAAAACTCCTGTCACTACTAGAGCTGCAAAACTATTGCTAGTTTCGATAGTTCTGACTATACATAGTATCGAAAATACATTTCTTAAAATTAGATCGTAAGGCATCATCAGAGAAAATTCGTAACTTGTAGATAAAAGTTCTGACCCAAGGCAATAAATTGACATTTAAGTAAAACATGACATTGCGGTAAACTTAAGTATGTAGTACTTAGAACGTTTGAATTCGAGTTGAAATGCCTATAAGATATGAGGTTATATTCAGTTCCGACATTGTTTGTTTAAGGTAGCAAAACATGTATGTAAATTCTCTTACAGAGGATCTATTATCCAAAATGGTGCACTCAGCATTACTAAAAATTCTTTCTGATTCTGTTGAGGCAGCTGGAATACTCTAATGGATAACAATCTTACGCTGCATTAGGCATTTTCAAATATTGTCGGTCCTTATGCAGGTGGTGTCGAGTGTTGTCCAGCACAGGGAGCACAGGGTGTCTTAACGTTGCATGCATTAATATTGTTTTCAGTTTTTTATTGGTAATTTTTTCCATAGCCCATCGTAATCATTCAAATACACACATTCTCATATGTTGTTGCAGACTTGATTATGGAAATCAGGAGAATCAAAATACAAACATAAATTTCTATGCCAATTGTGATTAACGGAATGGTGTGCTATATTCATGCCCTTTAGCAAGTCACTAAAATATTTAGAGTTCCTTTTCTGATAAGTAATTCATCAAAAACCATGACCTCTGCAAATGTGATTTACAGCGAACATTTATGATATTGTGTGGCGAAAGATAAGAACAGATTCAATTTAATTAATTTAACCATTTAGTTTAACGCAGTAAATCAAAGATCGAAAGGAATGATACGAATGTTATTGCTGTTAAGTGACTGACTGAATTCAACATCCTGGTACTATTTCGATTTATGAGTACAATCCAAAATACTTTAACAAGTTATTCAGGTCAGCGCTTGAAGGGAAAATCATTAATTGGATAGGAATTTGGTAAGCCAAAAGTCTCGAAACAAATTTAGAATAAAAAAAAAAATAATAATAATAATAATATTTTTTCGCTTTCACGATCAAGGGAATAATATTTTACTTGTACACTAAATTGATTTATGGTAGCTTTTGTTTTTTATTTTATTTTTAAATTTAATTTTTTAAATAATTTCCTATGTAATTTTTTCGAGCATGGAGACTGTGAAAAACACAATTTCCAAGCATATTGAAATGCGAACACGTCCACGTAGAGATCGCTTTGCTCTGATTCGATTTCGAGTGTAATTTGTGTGCAAATGAAATCAGCCGCAAATCGTTTCGATCATAAATAATGCAGAGTTTGTCGTGTGCCAAGAGCGAAGCGTTCCGTGAGTCGCCAATAGAACGCATTCGAAGACAAATTAGCATGTAAATTGCTAAAAGTATTATTTGCTATCGCAAACATTCGATTACAACAAAAATATTTGTTTTGATTTGTGACGACGAGCAAGATTAGTTCAAATGCTGAGTGGCATACGAATCGGCATTCAAGCAGCAGGAAAAAAAACTTTTCATATAGTATTGAAAAAACCAAAAAGGATGTGAAAATCAGACAGAACACAAGGAAAATGGGTGGAAATCAGTGGCAGGGACAAAGTTTCATAATATAACACAATTAAAGTAAATGGAAACGTTTAGAGTAGCGCAAATGAGAAGCAATTACTTCTGCGAGAGCACGTAGAGAGATACACAAGCATTGGAGGAGCTGCCGAAGAACGAAAGGCGAATTGTGCTCGTTTCATTGTGTTGAGCGAATGTTTGCTTTAAAACGAGAATTTCACCACGAAACTATGAATGGTAGTTTAAGACAAATTTCACAATGGGATTGTGAACAAAAACAACAACACAACAAACACCACCACCACCACCACCGTCGCCGCCCCCGCTCTTACCTATGTTTGAACGGAAGCCATATGCAGAAATGAAGCGAAGCAAAACACTGAGCGTAAACTGTAGCGAATTAAATAGGTCCCGCCTTGTTAAGAAGTAAAGTAAAGCGAAATAGCGCGATATGTGCATTTCAATCAGACGTACAGATGCAAGTGAATATCACAGATAAAATCCACAATTGTAGCCGTGGAGTAAACAAGGTAACCTAAGCCAAAGTGAGACAGTTGCATACGAAGTGGGCTGAGTATGAGAAACATCACTTTAGCCATTACCGTGCTGTGTTGTGCAAGCAGCACAACAGCAAACGTAGCGCACGCTTGTTCACTCGTTCACTCACTCATAGATATATACAGCGTATGTAGAGTGGCGACAGTAGCAGTGGCAGCGAGACCGGTTATACATGTTTGGAAAGCGTGCTGAAAGAGCAGCAAATATAAGCGACGTCAAGAGCGACAAGCCAATTCGAATACCCATTGCGGTCACTTGGTGCTCTGGAAGTGCCTCTCCGAGTTATTCTGACATCGACTGTCGCAGAGCAAACACGTTGATCGCGCGTCGGCCTCAAACGGTACTCGAAACAAAGCAAGTCTAGAAAGTTGTTTTGTCAAACAAGCCAAAACAGTAACGAAAGAAGGAGAAATTCGTTCAAGTGCAAAAGAAAATCAAGTTAAATGACTTGAACTGCAAGGAGTTAGTGTGTGTGTGCAACAATGCACAGTGAAAAGTGATATAAACACCGATGCGGATAAGAACGAGTGTAAACATAAAACTAAAAAGTGAAAAGAGTTGAAGAACGTTTCTCTGGAGTCCTGTTCTCATTAAAACTGCAAAAATAGCCGAATTAATTGTCGCCACGCCCCTCAACATCGCTGCCAAAATCGCTGCCACCAACACGCTACAAGCAACACCGCGCGAATTTATGACTAAAATGATTCCGCCGGTACCCACGTCAGCCGTCATGATGCCCACGCCCAAGCAGAAGATCGGCTTCAGCATCGAATCTATTGTTGGCAATGACGGCAGCACCACCGCCGTCGACGTTAACATGAGAACCATCGGTCACATTCACAATAAGAATAACAAAAAAAACAACAACAATTCCAACGCCAACACTAACACCAACAACAATAACAACGACAACAATCATGATAGCAGAAATGAAAACGCCAAGCGGGAAGTCGCCAATGAACCCGGTTCACCACCACAGACGCCACCCGCCATGTGCTTTCTGCCAGGCAATACGCATCTACCAACGACGCCGCCTCATCATATCCCATTGCCGCCACATCATACACACGGGCTGCCCTCGCTACCGCCACATATGGCCACTCATCTCTCGCCAGCTCAACAACATGTCCTCCACCAACATTTGCTGCTCCAACAACAACACCAACAACAACAACAACAACAACATCTCCAGCAACAACACCACCATCAGCAACAGCAACAACAAAACCAACACCATCATTCACATCAGATGTCAGGCACACCAAAATCACAGCACGACATTCAGGACATCATTCAACGTCTGCATCATAATGCCTCCGCCGCCGCTGTCGCAGCGGCAAGTCTAAATGCCCATGGGCCTTATAGCCCACCACCATCCGCTCAGACACGCCTCTCACCAGAATGCGATGCACCACCTGCCACAACGTCGCATTTGAAGCGCGAACGTTCGCCCGTACCACCCAGCATCGAGCAAAGTGAGAACCCAGCGCAACGCATTCAACCACCTCACACACCACCCACATCTGTATCACCACAACCGTCGCAACCGTCATCGCCCCCGCTGCTGGTCGGTAGCCCACAAAACATACCGCAACCAACGCCGTACTGCAAGCAGCCAGGTGCACACGGCCCCATACTCGTACCTAGCATACCACCAAACGGTCTCATGCGTCCCTTTCCCGTCGGTCACGGCGCGCCGTTGCAGGTGCCACCACCACCACCACCGCAACCCGGTATGCCCGACATTAAACCGCTTCCGCCTTACATCAACGCACCACCTGAGCTACCACCTCAGCACAATCATCATCTGATTGCTGCCGCCCAATTTCAAATGGCCGCAGCACTGCAAGCGGGTCATGTGCTTGGGCCAGCAGCGGCAGCAGCAGCCGCCGCCGGTTTGCCACCCCACGCCGCGCCCTTCATGCAAGGCCCGGGCATGCCGCGCGATAGTTATCCACTCTACCCTTGGCTGCTCAGCCGTCACGGACGGATCTTTCCCCATCGCTTTCCTGGAAGTAAGTACCTCTACTTATTTGAGCTATAGAAATAGCTATAGCTATAGAAATAGACTAGAAATAGTCTCAAATGTGTAACCCACTTCACCTCTAACAATTACTCATTTCAATCTCTTTCTCTCTTCTCCCTCTCTCTCTCCATCATCAATTAAGATTTCCTACTCCAGCCATTCCGCAAGCCAAAACGCATCCGCACCGCTTTCTCACCTTCGCAACTACTGAAACTGGAACACGCTTTTGAAAGCAATCAGTATGTAGTCGGCGCCGAACGAAAAGCTCTCGCCCAGTCACTCAATCTCTCCGAGACACAGGTGAAAGTCTGGTTCCAGAACCGACGCACAAAGCACAAGCGCATGCAGCAGGAGGACGAGAAGGGCGGCTGCGGTTCCTCCGAGCGCACCTTGCACGCAAGCGGCGACGAAGACGATGACGAACTCATCGACATGGAGATGGATGACTGCCCTAGCGATGATGAGCACGAACTGGATGCAAATCATTAAACCGAAAGACTCCCTCTACAACCGTCCATTCATGCTTCCTTGGTGCCCGTTGGTCGTTCCTTATTCATTTGGCATGTTGCCGTGGAGCGAGCTAAAGAAAGAAAATTTCGCTTCGCCGGCGCTACCCTCTATCAACAGTTATACATGTGTGTGTGTGAGTATGCATCTGCATAAGTATTTGCGTACAAGAGGTTAAGTGCGTGAGTGCGTGAGTACATGAGTGCGTTAATGTGTTTGCCTGACTGTATGCTTTCTCTTATGAGACAACTTATAAAATAGTTATTGTGATATATTCTTAAAACCAGACAAAAGAGAATAGCTCCTTTTTCAAGTGTAAATACGCCTTCCTCGCAGCGCTGAGAATACGAGTTTCTCCTAAAGTATTAAAGTATCTTTTGAGCCAAAAACACGTTAAACCGAGTCTCAGCTCAACTCAATCCTAAAGAAAAATCTTTGTGCCAAACCTGAATTTGGGGCTCTGTTTTCGTTGGGGCGTTCTTCACTTTTCGTTTGGAAGCCTGCACTTTGTATCTTATTGTGCTGTAAATATTTCAGAGTACCGGAAAAGATTAATTTTAATTAGTCAATTTTGTAGTGACGTTTTAGGTTAGATTCGCCACGAATATAAGAAGCAAACAATTTTTAATTTCCATTTCAACCTAAGAGTACACTCTGTATTTAAATTAAGTTGATCTAAATACTTTGTAAAGGTTTCTGTCTGTTTAAGTTAAATCAAGTGCATAAATTAAAATTAATTTGATAAATATTTAATTAAAAAGAAAAGATATTTTTGCATACCAATTATTGATAAAAATTCGATTGGGTTGGACGTAGTGATATGCGAAGTTAGAAAAATATAAATTTCCAACTCTTATAAAAATCCTATCCGACATACTCGAAAGGCACCAGGAAGTGTTTTCGAGTACACTCTCGAACTTGGCTTCCAAACACAATAACAAATCGGTTTTTCTGCAGGAATCCGTACAGAACCAAGAATTGCCAACCCTCTGATACGATGCTCCTGCGGGCATAACCTTTTAGTCTTGCATTGCTATAAGCAGGGAGATAAGCGAGTTTGGGCAAAATAAAAAAAGTGTCTACAAAACTTGGTACAGGGTCCTCTGATATCATCGGGAAGATGTTATATATTAAATATAACCTCTGAAGGCCGTTGTTGACCAAATACTGGATCTCGTATGTGTGGTATCAATCTGAGCGAATAACAAAATTTCTAATGTGTCACTGCTACCCAAGAAACTATGCTACACAGCCAAAATCGAATATTATCTATAGATGTAGCATACTTGTGGAATTGCTTAAGCTCAAACCGAATTCGGCGGTGAGTTTCCAACTGCCTTCCTTTAGTCTTGATGAAAGATCGTTTGGTTACCCACTTCTCAAATGCTCGAATGCGAATCACACACGGGAATACTATAATGCGCATAACAACACCAACTATAGTATAATCGACACAATCGATTATCCGATCAGCGTATCGATCAATCGAGCCACGGATAGATCGTTGCGATAAGTCGTCGAGTTTATTAGTTTACGCGTGACATTTGGCATTACGAGTTTGTTAAAGAGCAATAAAGTGCATTTAGCGATTTTTATGGATTTCATAAGCATTTTAATTGCATAATTTGAAATGCAAATTGTGTTTTATTGTAGATTTTAATTGAGCTCAGCCAGCATGAGCAAGCAAGGGTATCTCGACTCTGCCATTGTGAGTGCAGGCCAATTTATTTCGCAAAAGTTCCGTTGAGTTCGGACGCCGGAACTGGTTTCACATGAAAGCGTATCTGCCTCTAGTCAATTCGACTTTGCTTGCCTCAGAGGCGAACGCCGTTCGCCGCTCGAGGTGTGCTAATGATTTGAAATTAAATTTTTTAAAGTCAACGAGAACTCTCAGCTGTATCGTTGAGGCAGTAAAAAATCGCATGCGCTCAGCGAAATTAATATAATATTGTACACGTATTAAATTATATATACTTACGGCTTGGCGGTACCAAAGAGAACAATCGCAACAACATGAACCGCACCGATACTGCCAGTTATTGAATTACTAAAAAGTTTAGGCATGGCGCAATTACCGTGAGACATTGATTAAATGAATAAAACAGTGTTAAACAGGCCAATTTGAACGGGGGAAATTAAGCTAAATTACTAGTGTGATTACAGCGACTTCTCCTAAAGTTCAAGAACGAGTTCTAATGTGTTCCGATTGAGCAGTGAATTGAACCAAGTGTACTGAATGCTTTTGATTGTTACATGTGATGTATTGCTGGAGTACAAGGAACTAACATTAGAGGAAACTAGAGGATGTGTCATCTGCCTCCAGCGTTAACAGTTGGTATAGGTAAACTTGTGATTTTATATTATTGTATGTAAGGACAATTCTATGATTAATCTGTTAACCAAAGCTGCTAACCAGCTGATTCTGTAGTAGAATCAGGCGTTGAGCATGAAATAATCCGCAAGCAGAAGGAATAATATTATATAACTCCCACCAAATCTCGTGTTTCAAAGTTTGTGGGATATTTTAATATTTAGAAAAAATAATAAAACCAAAGTCGAAGTTATCGATGCATCTGCGTCCTAATAGACTGATAGATCGTATTATATCTCAACGCCAAAGTCGTTGAATTCAACTGGCCCGTTATTTCGGACTCAATGGATCCCGCTTGAGAAATTCTTATTCGATTTGTCTCCAAACGCTGACTACGCTTTTTACCAGTCTCATAGACTCGACGATCATGTTCTTCTGACCGATATTGTGATTTCGACGTTTCACTAATGGCATTTTTCCCATATAACATTTGGAACACAATAAATGTATTTGATCGTTTTGAAAGCAAAAAGATGTAAAGGGCTATTTTTTTTTTTTTTACTAATTTTCTTTCTAAATTGTATTATGTACATATCAGAATCAAGCTGCAAGCTAGAAAGTAATTTCATACAACAAAATTCACATGATAATATCCATATATGTGACAATTTTTATGGCGCTCAGTCAAACAGTGTCGGAGTGTTCTTTATATATAAATTTATTAATATACTTATTATCTCCAGTAAAATTCCTGGGACTGACATTGACATCTGCCTAGCCTAAAAATAGGCTCCTCAGGCCGAATTCAAATCTTAATCTATAAAAAGACTGCTATATAAGTCTATATTGTAGTCGGAATGGACTGTAGATATAAAGTTTCGGGGCACTGTAACCAATTCAATTCTGGAAATTCTGCAGAGGCTTCAGTAAGATTTGTCTATGCTGCATGGTAAGTTCGAGGCCAAGACATAAACGATCAAGGAGCAAATCAGTAAAGCTGAAAATCAACATCTCCCGTTCAGATCGCTGAAGAAGTGATCCATAAGTATGACCTAATATCGCATTTGATATTTTTACATATATCTATGTATACAAAATCGTTTGTGCATTTATTAGAAACGCCTTTGCTGGGGCTATGGAGCTCAATATTTTACCTTGGGTTCTGTTCGAGGCCAACTTGGTTTTTGTTTTTGGACCCGTTCGTTGACGTTGGGGTGGTGTTATTTCAAGTAAGCACAGAGTTCTCATTTAAATTTAAAATATAAAATAAAATTTATAGACGTTCGAACCGACGGAGAGTTGAGATGGGGATTATCTGTGATGTCATCAGATTTGACGTCGTTCCATATTTCCCCACTATATTTCCATTGAAGAAGTATATTGGTGTATACCGAAAAACGTTCCGTAAGGAGGAAACTGTGAGTCTTTTCCAACGTTGGGGTAAACCTTATTTGAAGTTCTAGAGTTGTGCAACCCTCAATGAAACAGTTCTGTTTGAGTAGAGTAATGCATTTTTGATTAGCATTTGGCAATTGATTTGTCTATTGTCGTTTTCGATCGTTACTAATATTTATATTTTTTTCGGTGTTTTGTTTTAAGTGAATTTATTTGTGGTTTGTGGAAGTGAGGCTTCTTCTTTTGTCATTTTTGTTATTCTGGCACACATGGAAAGCTTCACTATTAAAAAAAAAGCTGTTTTTCGTAATAGTCCAAAAAATACCATACCACAGCGGAGAGTATGGTATTTTTATGCTTGAAGAAACCTCACTTCGCCTTATTTCACCGTGCAAATCATTTCTGAAATTGTTTGGATTGCGCGGGTGACCGACGGTTGGCTCATAGCACCCACATGGTTGTTTCCTACGCATTTTTGGTAAGACCCATTTGCGTAGAAATATAAAGCCGCCAAGAAACGAAACTCAAATGGAATTTTTGAGTCTCCATTATCCCGCGGCTTCAATTGTTCTATCAATAGGTGGCGCAGTATTTTAGAGAATCGATAGAGAATCGATCCATGAATTGAAAATGGATCACTGTTATCACTCATTGATTTTAAGACACTTCTATTGTAAAAATGTTCTTCATCTTCCAAAAACTTTGCTAAAAGGCAGCAAATTACGTTGTTATTAATTTCGTCAGTGTTTATAGTGTGAAAAATATTTTGACATGACCTGATGAGGAGGTGTTAAGAAATCGGCAATAGATAGAACAAAGATCTTTTCTAAATGAGCAAAATCACCCAAAAAATCCCATAAAAATGTTTCGTCGCTTACTGTCAATCAAAATCTATCAAAATCTTTCAATATAAATCTATTCATTTGATAGAGTGCACAGACCGCCCTAGGTAAGTCGTCGTGCTTTTTTGCACAGTGTGTTAATACGCACAAATAAATTTTGAAAATAAATTTTAAATATTCATTTGATATATTAATTAATTTTTAAGCTTTTTATAAGCTCGTTCATCCAAATCCTCTAGCTCGTTGACTTTCCATAATACAATACAATCAAGCCAACACCTGATATCAAATCAACCATACAAGAAAAATGTCTACTTTATCAAATGTAACCATAAAAAATCATCTAATAGGGCACTAAATACGATTCGAACGAGACACGCTCTTGAAAACACCAAAAAAAAAAAAACAACAGAAAGAATAAAATACAATCAAAAAGGTAAACGAAATTTTCAACCAGAAATAAAATCGACAAAGTGTGCACACCCACCAAATTACACGAAATACACCGATTTTAATCACATCTTTTATGGTTAAGCCCCAACAAACAAAAAGGGATCCACAAGCAAAAACAACTAAAAAAGAATTATAACAAAAAACAATAATAACAAAAAAGATACTCAACAAAAGCAGAATATAAAGGGAGCGGAGCCGAGTGCAGTAGAAAGAAGTAGCTTTGATGAGATCAGTTCAAATGAGAGGTCTTGCGAGGCAATTGTGTGGCACGCACGTTAAACGCTGATAAATAATTAATATGCCACATGATGATGAAAATGATGACGATCGTGATGACGACATTGATGTTGATGTCGATGACGTTTGCGTTGATTATGTTGATGGCGTGTTTGACCACATAACAGACAAAACATCAAGACAAGTGAAGCAAAGCGGAGCGCACTCGGCGCAAAAACAAAAATATGCCTCTGGGTTCATACAAACGAGTGCATTAAACTACGAGCATGTCACAGCGAACAAAGCCAAACTAAACAAGTCGAAGCGAGTTGAGTCTAAGAGAGTCCACATAATGAATTGAAATAATTAATAATTAATAACATTCAACGAACTCAAATTAAAGGAAATTCGAATCGTTTCATTCACAAGTAATACGCGCAGCAATTCTGAGTAAGAGTGAAGCATGTGATTGCTTTATATACGAGTATGTATATCAAAAATATAATAAAATGGAAAATTGTAAATGAATTCTCAGAAAGTAACGAACTTCAGATACTTCGAGTTGCCAGACCTCCATAGACACAAATGCGCGTGCATGTGTCTTTGTGTTTGAATCATTGTTTTGTTGCGTACATTCACTTTGTCATGTTGTCTTGGTTGTTGTTGGTGTTAAAATTGCTTAAAATATTGAACCAATAAACTGATTAAGTAATCAAATTCGAATAAATTAGCCTCGCCTTTTATGAGTGCATTGGTAACGATTGTAGTGAGAAAAGTGGCCAGAGGAGGCCCACTTCAAATTCAAAGTGACAGACTTCATTAGGTGTTTGTTGTTGTTATTTTTATTGTTATTTGTGATTTTCAGTTTAATTGAGTGTTGTTTAGTTTCGCATTTTTTTACTGGCTCAACTTCAGATACAAATTCAGCTTCAACTCAACTCAACTCAACTCAACTCAACTCAACTAAACTTAGGTATGATGCGTGTCTGTCTGTCTGTGTCTGTGTGACTTTTTTGCCACACCAGCGGGTGTATACATGTCAGATTTGCCAAGTCTGTTCGTTTAATTACTGAAACTATGTCTTGACTTTTCTTGTTTGTTTGTATAACATTTTTGTTGTTTCTGTTGTTGTTGCTGTGTTTCCCATATTTTCACCTAGATACTCGTATTTTTGCTAAATACTTTTTTTGCCGTCGGCGTGTATTTTTTCATGCCATTAATGACGGAACGTGCGCTTTGCGAACCGCACTCGGTGTGGGTTACGCTTGTCAAGTTAAAGTCAATTGTTATTTGATTAAAGGCGTCGTTACAAAATAAATTCATTTATGTTGCTGCTGAACCTAATTTTACATCGCAAACAAATGACAGATACCTCGAACAAGCGGAGCTCATTTCGCGAAGTTAACGCGCACAAATCCTTCAGGGAATGTTCAACATGTTTTAACGAACATAAAGAATACGAATGCGTTGAACCTTTGATCGAGGAATTAGCAATTTTCATATGCGTTTATAATTTTGTATATAGTAATCGGCATTTACATATATTAGAAGGAATGTTCAGTTTTGGTATTAAGCATGTGATCGACATTAGGCTTCTCCACCATGGATAATCTCCAAATATTGATATAGTCCGCTATTGTATTCTTTGTTGTGATTATTCTTATTGGATGGATACGTCAAGTGTGATATTTGCATAGCTACCTAATATGATTGATACATTAAAAGCATCGACATTTTTGATGCACTTTAATAAGCCAACATATACATACAACAAAGGAGTAAAAACAAACAAGTTGGGAAAAAGGGGTATAATTAAGTTGAAGACATTTTTTGAGCAAGTTTGATGACCAAAATGATGTTTGCTCATGCGTTGTTCCTCGCATTTGGATAATTTATTTATTTATTTATTTCTTTTTTGTAGGTGTGTATCACACGAGCCGATACTCAACAGAGCCAAATGTGTTGATGCTGCTTTAGTTGTTGTTGTTGTTGTTGTTGGTTGGTGTTGATCACTCATGATCACGCGCACTTGGCCATGTTGGTTCGCCTGACTCCGATGAAGCAGCTCGTTTTAATGAGTATGTGTGATTGTTTGTTTGCGGTGTTTGCTTGTCGAGCCGTTGGTGTGTGTTTCCAAGAAGATTAATACAGCAAAATTAAGGAAAATAAATAAATGTCACCAGACTACAAGATCGCTATCTCATTTAACAATAATTACCCTGATATGGGATATGGTAACTAATCTGTTATGCATGCAGCGAGAGTATCGAGAAGCGACATCGTAGTGAGTCGAACGGTGAGCGATGAACGTAGAACGAGGGCGAACGATGATGATGTTGGTGTTGTTGGCGACAGGTTTTTAAAGCAAATTGTCAACGCATTTTACACTTCTACTGCGCTTTTGTTGTTGCCTTTGTTTTTGATGGTAGTAGTGGTGTTAGAAGACATTGTTGTCGTTCTTGTAGCCACAAGTGTTGAAGTAAATTGAGTGATTAATTTTCGATTTATTGCAGCATAAGGTCGACGAGAAAAATTGTAGAAAAAATCGAAAGACTTCGACAACGAACTTGTGCAGAACATTTCACCCAAAAGGCAATAATTTTCGAGTAACACTACAACTTGTTAACTTGACTCCTAAACGACCTTCCTTCTCACTCTAAGACTTTTTCACCAGCCCAGTTTTTAATTTGACTTTTAAGGTTTCATATTTCTCAATCTTTCTTTCTCTCTTCTACCAATTGGAATTCCTCAGCAGCCGGTAAGCGGAACTTCCATTCTTAACAGATGAATATCTCACTCGTTACAATTTGGAAATATTTTTGGTTTTCGTTTTCTCTGTGTATGTGTTTGTGTGTGTGTGTGTGTGTGAACATCCTGTCTCAGATTGGCATCATTTATTTTTCCTCTTCTGCTCAAATTTTGAATTGTTTATATAACGTAAGCGTTTTAATTGAATGATTAGACTGAATGACCAACCCTTCAAACAGTTTTTGTGGGCGTCGTTTGTTTTGTTTGGCAAGCACCGCAACAGTTGCCGTTTCCGCCATTGCCGCCAACACTGTTTACCACCATTTGTGGCAACAATTTGCTGCATCATATTGCTGTATGGCTGAACGATTTCTTTTGATTGTCGATTTGTGTGAAGTGGTCTCTGCTTGTCTCGTTTGTCAGCCAAAGAAAATAGTTTAATTATTTTGCTCTTTTTTTATACAAGCAAATGTCGCCCAGACGAGGCAGCTATTTACGTTATATTTAAGTGGTTAATTAAATTTTGAATTTCGGTTATTGTTTATCTTTTTGTGTTTTCCTCTTTTTATCTACTTCATAAATATTGTTTTTTGATTCCTCTTTTCAAGCCAAATTTAGGTAATTTTGTTGCCCAGAGAATTTGAGCACCCATTCAAATATAATAATTTCAGTTTATCTAAAATGGCATCTACTTTTGCTCTAATCGTCGCTCATATTTTGTGTGTTCATCGTCGGCGAAGGCTTCGAAATTGCATTGTCAATTAAGCTGCGCCGCATGTTGCGGGCGCCAGTCGTCATTCGTTCGAATCGATCGCTTCTCATAAAATAGCATCATCATCATCATCAACATCACCGTTTACATGATCATACTCAAATCATAAACCTTTTGACAGACGCAGTGGTAACAATACATCTCAGCTTGAATTGGATTGCCACGCAACCATTCAGCGCCACTCGGTGCCACTCGCCGCCACTCCACTTGACACAATCGCCAGTTGTCGTTGATTTAATTTGGTAAGTCAAAAGAAATCGTAAATAAAGACATTATGACTCAAAGAAATCGGTCGTAAAAGCGTCAAATATCTCAGCCGCGTCACAAGAATGCATATTGATAGAGTGTGCGGGGTGCACCCCTGCGCGTACCTAATTGTTGATATCGATCAAGGGCATGGTCAGGTTGGGCGTGTGGTTTTAATATTATTTGGTGAGTTTTTTGTTTTGTTTCAAATTACTCACATAAATTTGTAAGTTTTATGTCATTTGATATTTCATTGATACTCAAATACAAACACATACACACACACACACTCTCGTACACATTGAACTATTTAAGCCATATGTATCTTTTTGTATCTGGCTGTGCACTGGCATCTATCGCAACAACTTGTACGCCCACACGGCGTATGCGTATTTGTTGAACAAGCTTAATGCGATTTAATTTCGTTTACGAGTAGTGTTTCCCCACAACTTCACTCTCATTTTAATGTGTGTTCATGTCATGACATTTACATTTCTTTGAAATAATATTAAATATTATTAAATAATTTATCGCAGCTCTTAAAAAATTGAATTGAAAAATAAACAACAAGAAATACAAACTACGCATTATTGAAAGTAATCCCATTAGTAAAGTACCCATTAAGTTGGTGTACTCGTGCATGTACAGATAATAAGCCATAAATTAAAGTGTAACCTCGTCAGAGCGAATTATAGAGAAGGAGTCTGAAAGAATGAAGCAGGGCAGGAACAGAGCGAGAAAATAATATATTTTCAAAAACAGTGGAAGCTTGTGTAGAGCTGTACCTCATCGTTATATACTACAATGTTATATTCGTTTGTTCTAAATGACAAATCACTGAAAGTTACTTACCGATTTCTTTGAAATTTTGAAACAACATTGCACTGGTTCCACCATATGTTTTTATAATAAGTGAAAACATTTTCAACAAATAAATAAATTGATAATTAATTAATAATAATTTTTTAATAAGTACTTCTCACATGAATATTTTCCAACACCAGCTTAAGCAAGATTCTCTATGACAGTTCTTACTAAGGAAATCAGCTGAATGTGGTGCCATCGAATTCAAAAAATTATACTTAAGATTTTAACGAACAAATGACGCCAAATTATTTCTATAAGATTAGTGATATATATTAGCCCCTATTCCCGTTGGCGTTACTTTTTTAATAGTCGTTTCTCTGTCTTCTAAATTCGTATTCCCGAAATACATCGAGACGACGACGACAAGTTGTCGCAAACTAGAACAAAAGAAAAAAGATTTGTTTTATCCTTTATTTATTTATCATTTATTAGGTATTTACTTTGTGCCAACTGCTACCATCACGGACTGGAGGTCCAAGCGGTTTTATTCTTCTGCTAATTGTTTCCAAATCAAAATTTATGGGTTTTTTGCCTTTTCGAAAGGATTTTATTCAGGATTTTGCTCCATTTCTGAGAGACGTCGATAACGACAACAGGAACTCCAACTTATCGTTTTTAAGACGTTTTAAAACAAGAACACCAACGAGAGTACGGGCGATTAATTCTTAAGAAAATGTGAAGACAGCTCATACAAATCGTCACGTTTAACAACGTCGGATTTTCCATTTGGAGTGTAGCTATTTTAACTTCAGAATTTTCTTTATCGTTCTCAGTTGTTCTCAGTGTATCTACGGGTTTCCGTCACCACCTCACCGATGCCGTTGTTACCAATTCAGAGTAAATGCTTTTTTTGCGTGTTAAAAGCGCAGCGTAATTACGTTAAATATGCCACTCATACACAGACACCATCACGCACACATATATTTGCTTTAATTTAATAATATTCTTTTGCAATTATTGGTTCCCTGGTTTAAATTAAATTCCTCTTATTAAAGTCGTGTTCACCGTCGCTCGGCAAATGGTAATTTACTTGAACACACGAACCTGTTGCCTTTCGACTGATCAGTTATTGTTGTTCTGTTATTTGTTGGCGCAGTGGTTAATATTGTAATTACAAAGTGTAATTAGTCAACTTGAAGTAGTAAATTCGCATGATATTTTACCCTCCCTTCCCACTGACGGACTTATTAAGCTCTTTCAAGCGGTTAAAAGTTAGTTAGTTAGAAACTTGTGAGAATTATTTATTTTTATTTTATGGCCACTTAATTTTTAAGAGTGTAGTAATAAATAAGCGCATGTGCTAAGTACTTAAACGGTATACTTCTATCTCGTGGGCTTTTTCACCATCTCTGACCAAATTTATTCAAAAAAGCCATTAAGCTAAATGCTATACAATAAAAACTCATTATAATTATTTTCATATTTTCCACATTATTGCAATAAGCTGTTAATTGAAACAGGCCCATAATTCCACTTATTGTAATTAATAACTAAAAGTATCGGAAGAGTTAACTGACAAATATCGAATTATTGAGACCGGGCCTGAGGAGTGCCCTTGCTGAAACTATAAATATTCGCCCTCATTCGGCAGGTCTCGATTGAGACAAACTACGGCGTATCGAAAAGGCTCTTATAACAAGAGATACAAGCATTCGATTATTGCTACTTACGCGGACGATACGGCAGTTATATTCAACTCTGCCTCTCTGAACGAAGCTGCGGAGAAATTGTCCAGCTACCTGGATAGATTCCACTCATGGGCCAGGCGCTGGAAATAGCCATAAACTCTGAGAAATCAGCTCACTGCTCACATTAAGGCAAGGCGTCTGTCCGGTTGTGACTTACAACACAAGCATCATTCCGCAAGTGGATCAAATCCGGTATCTCGGTCTGATCCTGGATAAGCGTCTTACCTGGCGTGCACACATTAAGGTAGTTACAGCGCGCTGCTACCAAAAGCTCAAGAAAGTGGAGTGGCTCTTCCGCCCATCGAATAAGTTATCTTTAACTAATAAAAGGCTCATCTATCTGCAAGTAGTGGCACCACGCCATACAAATTTGGGGCACTACTGCTGCCTACAACATCAGAAGAGTGCAGGCGTGTCAGAGCAAGGCTCTCAGAAGATTTACGGGCGCCCCTTGGTACGTCCGCAACACCACGCTGCACAGGGTTTTTGCATTGCCAACTGTTATGGAGGTGATTAATTCTCACAGCTGCTGCTTTCACTACAGACTTTTATCGCACACAAATCCGCTGTTGTCCTCCCTCACCTGTATCTCAACAAGGCGTAGACTGAAGAGGCTACACCCGCATGATCTCCCCCTAAGAAGGAATCAGCCTTCTATATCATTGCTTTTTCGGCGCAATTAGCATCATTTTTAATTTATTATGTCTAATTTTTTTTCACGTCATTATTTTTTCTTCAATCAAACAAATGTGTTATGCATTTTATTGCGATAAATGTTATAATTTAATTATGAAAAAAAAAAAAAGAAAAGGCTCTACAACAATTTTAACTGAAGCCTTTGAAAAATGTCCACATTTGTATTGGCTCCAACCCACTTGAGTGGGCTGAATGTAGACTTCGGTCGAAGGAGCGAACTTATCAAGTTAGACGTTCGTTAATTGCCAGGTCCAGGTGTTTTGCAGTGCTTTTCATAGAAACTACATATCCGTCGATGTAAGCAGGAGGTAATATTCTTTGGTTAAGAAAATATCAAAGTTAATACATTTCAGATCGCATTCACAATTTTATTTCTTTTTATATAATATGTACAGTTTAGATGTAATGTATAATGTCAAATAAACTTCAAATAAAAAGCTTTAGTAACAAGGCTTTATGAGTAATTAGTACTGTGGTATTTTTAATAATTTATTAGAATTACTACAAAGGTTACAAATATTTCATTATTCAAATTATTTAAATTATTCGAAATCCAATCCTATTCAATGCTACATCAGGCATCACTTCAAAAAAAAAAACTTTCTTACTGACAAATTATGAGACCACAATTAGATACGAGCATATTTTGAGATACTCGTGCTCACACCCTCGGTATAATTTAATTTATGAAAATGTTGAAGTTAAGTGAAAGAAAATAAAAAAGTTAAAAAAATGTGAAAAATTCATGGTAAAATAATGTCAGCGTAAAAAGATAAATAGATTGAAATCGAATGTCGTAAGAAGTAGTGAGTGCAGTGATTTGAAAAGAAATTGAATTTTGACAGTAAATTTCGTAATAAAAATGAAAATTCATTGAAATTGTGCCTGACGTCAAGTGCATTTCAATGAGACACACAATGACTGCCAACAACAACCAACCACAACAACATCGTAGAGTATCTTCTAATAATTAATCAGACTGCTGTTACCAAAGAAGGTTGGGATACACGAACTTCATATATCTGATCGTATGCGTATCTGAGTGTGTGTGCTTGTATTTCAATGTTGTTTAGACAGTTTCCACGGATATTAGATTATCGATATTTTAAAATCAAATTAAAACATTATTGAGGTACCCCTCGCTACACCTTTTTCGAAATGTCGTTTATCGCAGCACAACCATCAACACGCCTGCCCACTAGCAACTCGCCACTGTGGCCACTGCATGCACTGCGTACACAAGGACTGTTAGTTGGGCGACTGCTGTTTGTTTAACGTAATTTAGATGAAGGACATTCTGTATTGACAAGTATCCGAACATTTTCCCAAAGTTACTGTCACCAGCCAATGAAGGGAGCAGGGGAAAGTGCAGACCTAAAGAACTCAGTCTAGCATTGAAACCTTTTTATGCTTGGGCAGCACTCTGATCGTAAGATGTTTGAATGTGTGCAAGGTCCTTAAACGTCCCTTTATAAACACAATACGAGCTGAAACAGTTGTCAAGCGACAAGTCATGCCGTGACGTCAATGAAGATAATCACATATCTGTCTTTTGTTGTGGGTGCAGTTTTTGAGGTTGGCAGAGGTTGGCTGGTTTCTTTCGTTCTTTCAACCGTTTTTCACTGACTTCACTTAATGTGAAATTAAACAAAACGGTTTTTGTTGCCTTTTCTATCCATATGTAATTGTATATATATTTTTTTCTTCTCAGAGTTTCAAAGATTTTTTAAGGCCCACTTAAAGTCATTGTCGAATTTCTCTTCAGTCTCTTTTATGTGAGAAACCGTTAGAGGTCTCTGTTTTGTGGCTGTACTGTTTTATTGCTGATTTGTTTTATTAACTGGAAGCGACAAATAATTAAAAATTGCGTAAGAATTGATTTTTCTATATGATTTTAAAAACACTATATTAGCCTTACCTTCGAAAATAATAAATAAAGGGTGCATCTGCCTCATAGCAAAAACTAAAAATAAATTATACAAATTGTATTTGTCTTTTGTACCTACGTATATGCAGCAGTGTTTATGCAATACTGCCTGCTTAGAATATATTTATAATCTCATTGCCAGCCAGTTAAAAAAAATCACAATGAGATTAAATATTTTCGGGCTTCCGTTCAATTTAGCTAGAAATGAGTCAAAGGGTTGTAAGCGAATAGATTTGAGGCATAAGCTTAGCTTTGCCTTCATCATGAAGGCTAACAAATTAAAACAATACGAAATGATCTGGGCTGCGCATTTTTAAGAAATTCTAATCATCTGTTGGCACGCCCCGCACAAATGATACCAAAGCCAAAGCAAAGCAAAGCAAACCTAAGTAAATTCCTGCAAACTCTAAGAAAGCAAACGTATTAATTAAAGGTGTGCCACGCCCAACTTGGTTTCTGCATTGATTGTCTAAAAATGTTAGATTCGTCATGGCTGGCCGTAAACCACCACAGCCACAAAGCGGAGGAAAGCCCTTTGACGGAACCCCGCAGCGGCGACTGCGCACACAGAATATGCAAACAGGCTCTCGCTGAGTAGAGCAGCACCGCATGCGTACATGCAAAGTTCAATGTAAAATTATGATTATTGCCATTATTTGCTTATTAAATATGAATCTTGATCCCTTTTGGCCAGCCCACCAGCAGGCAAGGTTTGTGGTGAGTGCGATAAAAACGATTATGAAGTATTATAGTTGCTGCAGTTGAAGGTGAAGGCGAAGTCGACGGTAAAGGCGACGGCAAAGGCGAAGGCGACGAACGCAGCATTTGACTTTGACAAAAGGTATAAATCAAGACTTGTGGGCGTTGTCAGTTAAAATGAATATGTGGACAGACGAAGAAAAGTGCAACTAAGTCGTTCTAACTCTTTACTATGTCAGCGCGTTGTGTGCGCTGAGTGAATGCCGCATGGCTGTGTGACTTGATTTATGACACCCTGTTGAGAGCTCAAACGGTAAAACGCGACTACAAACAATGACTAGCAAAAAAAGTATCTTTATTTTTGCATTTGACTTGGGCATTGCCGACTGCAGGCCTTGTAATCCTTTTGCTGGTGCTCAATGAAATTTGTAGGGGACTTCAACAAATACAAGCAGCGGAGTGTTGGGGTGAGACGGGATGAGTCGAGTCGAGTCGAGTCTCTAACAGGATTTCAAAGTTAAGCCAGAAGTGCCTATTGGCTTACTTAGTGTAATCCTGTTACGCAGCGAATGAACCTCTGTGCATTTGTTGAGCTATCTTTGCGAGTTCACAGTCAGTAGGCCACGCAAAACAAGATTGAAAATACGGTCGCCTTCGTCCTGCGAAAATCCCACTGACTCTCTCAGCTCGCAGGGGTCATTGTTTGTTTGCCTTCTCTGTTTGGCTGGAGATTTTTTTCTTTCTTTGCTTGACTATGTGCCTCAGTATGGAAAAGTATTGTATCTTTTTCCTTGCAATTTCCTAAATAAATAAATAAACCACAACGCATTTACGGCTGCATAATTGGCTGCGATTGGGGTTAACAGAAATTCTTAAATAAACATTTTTATAAGTCTGACTGACTAAGTTAGACTGACTGTTCTACCTCATTTTATCATTCTTATCACAACTCAGCGATCATTGATTTTCTCATAGCTGCATACCAAAACTCCGACTGTGGTTACTCGATGCCATAGAGTAGTTACCCACATACACCCGCTTATAGGCCATTTGCTAACTAAATAAAACTAAACGCGTACAAATCTCAGACGCAGTCATAATCAACACGAACCACATACAACACGACAAATGTCATTAATTTCAGATATATTGGCTCGGTAATTTGATATTTTCTTGCGCCATATACACAGAAACGCAACTGTAATAAAATTAATATAAAACTCTTAACTTCACAGCTTGGCATTCGCACCAGTCGAGCTTCGAAATGAACCTCAACCTGAGCCTCAACCTCAGTCGCGTGTGTAGCCGTAGCCTCAACCTCATATGCAATGAGCTGACGTTGCAGGCTTGGCTTTGCTTGGCTTGGCTTGGCATCATCTTGAAGTATCTTGGCCAGCAAATGATACTTTCTTCGATGGCTTCTTCGGCTACAAGATGCCAGACGGGCATTTAACAAATAACTTTTTGCTGCGCTGGCAACACGAGGGAAGAAAGTGTCTGTCGTTTATTTAAATTTAGCTATCAAAAATGTTTACGATCCACATAACTGACTAAATCACCATAAACACCCTGTTTCGTGTTCATCGTCGTTCTGTTGTTGTTGCTTCTGTTGTTGTTGTTGTTGGTCTGAGCATACCAC
This sequence comes from Cacoxenus indagator, assembly GCA_035041755.1. Lineage (NCBI taxonomy): Eukaryota > Metazoa > Arthropoda > Insecta > Diptera > Drosophilidae > Cacoxenus > Cacoxenus indagator. Next base: position 1,781,565 of record JAWNKX010000067.1, read on the forward strand.
ATGTGGCGCACATCGTACGCTAGCAAGGTCTGCCGGTGTTGTTGGCTTTAGTTTTGCAGTTTGTGTTTTTACAACTGCCATTGCGACCACAAAAAGTAAGTCCGTCAGTGTTTCATCTAGTGTCTCTGGTATGTATTTGTAAAACTAGCGAGCATCCTCGCACCTGTGATACATACGACGACTACTATCGCTTCCTTTTTTGTTTTGGTTCGTTTCACCTGTCCAGCGTGCCTAGCAAGGCCTTCTCACGATAAGCGTGTCGCGTCTACGAGCCATTTTTGCCTCTTTAGCGGTTGTCTGGGCTCATTTGTGTGAAATATGATATTCTCCGCAAAAAGCACAGAAAATCATTTTAATCAATTAATTATGAGACTGCTTTTGTGTTGTTGTTAATCGGTTTTCATAAATAAAATTTACTGTCTAATGACTCGCCGCTCGTGGTACAAAAAGTAAACATTTTTAGAAACACGCAAGGAGAAGAGAAACTTTAAAGCCATTAAAGCCATTAAATAAGCACCTTTCTCAAAGGAATCTACAATGGATTATTTTCATTAATGTTTAATATAGACGGACACATCTATTCATCAATTTCTATTTCGTCCCCTTCGAAGTAATCCCCGATCCCACACAAGTAACCTTTAAAAAAGGCCTTAAACCTTCAAAAATAAATTAACCGCACTATTTTGTGAACTCTATTAAATGAATATATATATTTTGAAACATTTTGATAGATTTTGATTGACAGTAAGCGACAAAACATTTTTATGGCATTTTTCGGGTGATTTTGCTCATTTAGAAAAGCTCTTTGCTCTATCTAATGCCGATATTTCGCACACTATTAACACACTGACGAAATGAATAACAACGTAATTTGCTGCCTTTTAGCAAAGTTTTTGGAAGATGAAGAACATTTTTACAATAGAAGTGTCTTAAAATCATTGCGTGATAACAGTGATCCATTTTCAATTCAATATAATAATGTTTTTGAGAGAACTATCGATTCTCTAAAATACTGCGCCACCTATTGATAGAACAATTGAAGCCGCGGGATAATGGAGACTCAAAAATTCCATTTGAGTTTCGTTTCTTGGCGGCTTTATATTTCTATGCAAATGGGTCATACCAAAAATGCGTAGGAAACAACCATGTGGGTGCTATGAGCCAACCGTCAGTCACCCGCGCAATCCAAACAATTTCAGAAATGATTTGCACGGTGAAATAAGGCGAAGTGAGGTTTCTTCAAGCATAAAAATACCATACTCTCCGCTGTGGTATGGTATGTTTTGGACTATTACGAAAAACAGCTTTTTTTTTAATAGTGAAGCTTTCCATGTGCGCCAGAATAACAAAAATGACAAAAGCTTCTCTCTATTTAATTAATGTGAATTTTGTAGATAGAGTGCACAGAATAGGGTGGTAAAACTGTAAAGTAGTTGCCAATGACAACATTTGTGAAGTAAATAGGAAAAGAAAAATATCGAAAATCGATAACGCGAATCCCGAGACGAATAAAAAGTCGCCTCATTTTCTGAACACAACTCGTTCTGTTGTTTTTCGTCAAATTCGTTTAAATTGCCCAATTGTATTCCCCATTAATTGATGAATAACTTCAAAAACTTAAGCCAGCCTTTTATTAATCATTTTTTAGACTATACTTATTCAAACATTCCGGTTATTAGCTACACGGATTTCCGTTAAACGTCTCTATTTCTGGCCAGCATAGCAAAGTATTGATGATATATTCTTTTAGAGGTAAGCACTAAAAACATAGAATTGCCAGAGAATCTTTTTTAGTCCTTAATGGATCGAAATTTTATTCCACCAAATCTGACTTTTAGGCTATGAACATGAGATGTGAATAAAGCAAAGTGCTAAAATTATTGTATTCACTATTCCCTACGCAAAGGTCAATTTCAAGTTCTTTAAGTGTATAAATTATTCCAAAATAAATCAAAAAATTGGATACGAGTATTTAAAATGTTGGTATTTATTTGTACCATCGTATGGATTTATGATATTTTATTAAAGTATATATATACTGTACATATAAACATATATACAATATTTTTGAAATAGTCAACTAGATTGAACCACAAGCAGATCGCTAAGGGCGTGTCTCCTTGCTAATCTTCATTAAGCGTGAATCGCCTGTCGGACTTGATGTTTTGCGATCTCCTTGTCCAGTGGCTGCTTTACCGAAAAGTATCTTTTAAGCTAATTTGAATAATGTTTACAAAAAAACGAAAACGAAGAATTCGATTCGCACACTCGAACAAGCCAATTAAGTTGATCAGTTTATAATATTTTCGCTTATTTACATAAACCTAAAGCGCATTCGGTTTTAATTAGCGGCATTTGGTAATCGGAAAAAATGGGTTATTTTATTATTTCAGCTTGGAATATTTTGTATTGCCTCTGATGTAAAACTGAGGGGCAAATGTAAAATAATGATGCACATTCACAAAGCCTCGTTTAGTTTCAATTGAGTGCGATGTAGGCATCTTAATCCGTGGCCCGCAAATCGCTGACTTCGAAGGGCAAGCCTCGCTGGCACTTGACGTGCTATGCATTCCAAAGCTCAGCTAATGATATCACACCCCAAACCCGAGGAAGTGAAGAACACAAAATGCGATGCTGCGTAGCAAAGGTGAAGAAAGTGAAACCATGGTGTTGTTCTTGATGTTGTTGTATCTCACCTGACCCGACAACAAAATGAATCACACGCAATCATTGCCAAGCCTGTACCCAATAACAACAACAACATCAACACGAAGCCTTCATACCCCACTATCTTTCTATAGAACGCTTACACTTTGTGTTTTGTTCTACAGTGGTGTGGTGTGTTTGAATTGGCTTGTTGTAAATTGCCACCACCTGCTGTGTTTGATGCCTCAATCGTTTGCTATAATCTCATCGGAAATCACTTAGATCCCAATAAATAACCGTAACAGCGTTGCCCCTCTCTCCAAACCCAACTGAAGAAACAACAGGCGAAGGCATCGATGAAGACAAAGACACCAAACGCTGCGAGTGTCTCAGTGCCTCCCCATGAGCGCTTCACGCGTCGTGTCGTCCAACTCGGGCTTATGTGCCCAATGATCATTGCCGAGTGGGGGGTGAGGGCATTAATTACTCGTTACTTAACTTCTAATACTGGCTACAAATTAAGTTGTTGACTTTAACATTTATGCGAATTGTCGTGCTGAGTCGTCCGTGCCAGACTCCTCTATGTTGTCGTTGTTGTGGCTGTTATCTTAAATGTTGTTGTTGTTCATGTGGCTATTGGACATCAACTCTGCGAGAGTTGGACACTTAATCCCGACTAGTTGATCACAGCGGGTGTCGCGCTTAAATGCGGAGACATTCTCACAACACAACCAAAATAGAAGAATCAAAAACAAATGAAACTAAAATATTCGTTATTTGGGCTTTGGCCAACACTTTTATTGTCATTCAATTTTTCAACAAATCCATACAAAGCCTGAGTGGAAATAAATGCAAATTAATCAATCTGACACACGAACCGTTTTTATTTCACTACACAATCACATGCGCATGAACGATCTGGCAACGTTACGAACGCCCACGCACATCAAAACGGAACAATGCAGAAGTGAAACACGACGTCAAACAAGTGTCGATTTCGAAATCTATTAATAAATAAACAATATGAATTTTATATTAATTTCAATTAATGTCGAATATTAACGTCGATACAAGCGTCAGGCATCATTTGTTGTTGTCATACGCCAGTCCCTTTTGTTGTTGTTGTTTTATTGGCGCCGAGTATCTCGATACAAGTTTCTCAATCGCGTTATTCTTGTTGTTGCTTTAAGTGTTGTCTTCTCTCACCCATTGAGCCGCTCAACGTGCCGCTCGTTTCGAATGCGTCGCAAATTCGATGTTATTAGCGTGATAATGTCGCAAATCGGCATGATTTATGATCTTCGAACTATGTGTGAGTCAACCAGCATGTTGTTGAGTGTACGCCAAGCGCTGATCCACCTCTCGCTCGCCCTTCTGCCAAGCTACTACAACCTGTATGCTCGCAACAACGACTGCGCGAAAAGGTCGATCAATAAGGTTTTAATTTATTTTAAATAATTCGCTGATCTTTAAGCTTTGATAAATGTGCGCTTCATTAGGCCTTTGCCAGACGTTCTAACTGTTGTTCGCAGGTTTTGACAGTTTTATTCGTTTGAGTTTTGCGTTTCGGATTAATTAGGTTACCAAGAAAGGAAGCGAAATCGGTATTGTAATGAAAGTTGTTCTTTGTTCATCATCAAAGTTACGGCACCATATAACAAAGGGAAAACACTCGTAATATAAATCAAAAACAATTTCTTTTTCTTCTATTATTTACAAATATCTTTAATTCTCCTGTTATTAGTGAACAACTTAAAATAACCATTTAGTGAAGAGTGAAGTGAACATTAAAAACAAAAAATATGAATATGGTTGAAACTATAGGTCTTTCCTTTTGCACTGTCTCATATCTCAAAGTGCCACTTTACGTGTAAAAAATCTTTTAAAGGAAACTCAATAAAGAGATCGACCGGAAATAGCATGTTAAACACCATAGAAGGGGTTGCTTTAACGACTATATCAAAAGTTGGCATGAATGATCCGTTAAACTTGAGACGTTTTCATTTGAAAGTCTTTCCTAATTCAGAGAATGTTCAGTCCATTAAGTGCACCTGTGTACGATGGAAGATTCATTTTATATGTTAAACTTTAAAAATAAAATTATATCATTACTAATATTATAAATGCAAATGTTACTCTGTCTGTGTGTCTGTCTGTTATCCTTTCACCCCTAAACAGCTTAACCAATTTTGATGAGTTTGACTATAGAGATAGATGGGATCTTGGGAAAGAACATAGGCTACTTTTTGACGTGAAAACATAAATTATGTGATAGGTGATAACATGTGGCATGAAAACGAAAAACTTAGTTTAGAAAAAATCGTTAAATTAAGTTATTGTAATTTTAAATAATTACCTTTACTTCATTGATCTATTTATTTTTATTTTGGCACATTTATACGACAAATTTCAATTATTTAATTGGTATGGAGATAGTATGGGGATTGATGAAAATTTGGAGAGAAAAATAGGCCACCAGAAGTACTAATTCTATGCAAACGATGTCGCGCATATCATCTAGTAATATTTAAAAGTTGCAAATACAACACCAAATCAACTTCTCTACCCTTACCCACCTCTCAACTGTACGATTGAATGAAAAACGGAACCATTATAATATAGTTTCACTAGTGTGTCTATCTGTCCCACTGCTACAGCAAATTCGCTTCGAATCTACTAGACCGGCTTCTTGCAAGGGTCTAAAATTTTTGTTTATATTCTATTTGTGATCCTGTTTGACCCACCACGAGGTGATAAGAAACTAGAACCAACCACAGTCACAGAGATGACTACAGGGGTGGAGACTCTGAGTCTATTGACACTGACGTCTAGCACTAAATGGACTCAGACTGTAGTACTGGAAATGCACCAATTTCGAGCGTCAGCGTTTCCCTGTAGTCTGTAATGAATTATTGAGAAATCAGCGCTACACTAAGATGGATGTGTTATCTTGGTTCGACCTAACAAGCTTCAGAGTCCCTACAGGGTTAATTGCGAAGATTTCACGCCTGGGCCAAGCCTTGTAACATTGGAATAAACGAAGATAAATCGGTTAGCCGTGTATTTACTTTGAGGTTTGACATTTGCTCAGTTGTCAATTATGATTCCAAAATCATCCAGCAGGTGGACCAAGTGGCACAAGTTCGGGGTGCTCTTGGACAAAAGGCTCACGAGGCGGGCGCATATCAGAATCAGCACCGATACAATGCAAATCTACGTAAACTTGACTGATTATTAGCACCATCAAGTAAATTGTAGCTCAATAACAAGAGAACAATCTACACACAAGTAGTGGGCCCTGTTTGTCGTTACGCAATACAAATCTGGAGTACCACTGCTGCCAGCAATATTCTGTATCTTGCCTCCCAAGCCTGCAAAATGAGGGCGCTATGCCGTATAGCTAGAGCTCCCTGGTTTGTGCGCAACATCACTCTGCACAGAGAACTGATAATACCAACAGTCCAATCAAGGCCCACACAATTAGTGCGGTGTGACGGCGACTGAAGCGACTCTAGAGAGAAGGCTTCTATAGAGATAATCTCCGCTGTAGTATAACCGCCGCACGTCAATATTCTTTTAAAGTCATAATACTGTTTTATGCTTTAGCGTAGACACACAAATTTCTGGAGCAACTATAGCCACTGTAACCAACTTCCCTGCATGAATGAAGCGAGTAATTGAGAAATTAGTGAGAAGCCGATTCAGCACATAACTTCAAAGGTGCTGTTCAATATCGAAGGGTACTAGAATAATGACACGCTCTCTTCTGTTTTTAAGAACGAATCAAAAAGTACCAAAAAGTAAGCTAAGCAATATTTGTGAATGAACAGACAGAAATATACTGGGAAAGAGTGCCTTTACCACGGCACCACTAATCTGACCAATAGCAGCAGTCGTTCACTAAAATGCATAGAAATAAAGAAAATTTGTTGGAGGCAAATTCAAGACAAACAACCTGCAGCAGATGTAGAGAATAGTTTGACACTTATGTCTGCAGAGTCTCCCTTGCCTATTCTGTACTTCAATGCCTAATTGAAATTCTATTCACAGTCGTCCTCTGAGTTCAGACAGGATGCTGCTTATCAGCATCTATCAGGAAGGTGAGCACATTTCATTCATGGCCACTCTTTGAGTGGGTTTAGGTCGCTTATTTATAACAACTCCATTAATATCTCCAACCGCTTCGATGATAATTGAATGTTTAACAGTGATTTTTATCTAATTAAATAAATAGTTTGGAGCAAAGAGAGCACTGCTGCGCTTACACCTGAAAACAGATTAATAATAGGCAAGAAGGTGTTGAATGAAGTTGGTGCTCCTGAATACGAATCGCCGTTTCCACGGAACTCGAAGTTGGACTTAAAGATACTAATCAAAACCATTTGTGTTTTATTTATTTATTCTTTTTTATATAATTTTTGGAAAATACGCCAATTAATGAAAAGAGTCCAATTCAATTTCATAGCTCACGTACGCACGAGTTTCCCTTTAAATGCAACTACGTGACTTAAGCCAAGATGAGTCTGGATTTCAAAGGTTTATGACTTCCTTTTTGGGGCTTTTCTTTTATTAAGTTGAGGCGCAGTTTTGGGACAATTTGCAATGGTTATTTTACTTTTATTGAAATGTGTCTGTAAACTCTCTCACTTTTAAGTACCCATTTGAAACATTTCTAGTGTAACTCACTTATTAAATAAACACCAACACAATGGAGGTCAACCAAGATCTTGATTAGTTGACTTTAAAATTATGTTGACGCAGGTTTTCTAAAATGCTTGAACATTCATTTTACGTGAAGTCGCACTGAATTTATGCTAATCTATGCGATAAATGTTGGAAAACATTAGGACGCATTAATTATGCTAAATACGCTCGAAACTGAGAGCACAAGCAAATGAGTGAGCAAATGAAATTCAAACAACACAACAGCAAAAACAACAACAAAGGACAACATTTTAGTGAGATACTTAGCAGATCTTAGATACGATTATTGCCATACGAATGCGACTCTAACCCAATTTGTAACGAGCTATTGACAGCAATAAAAACCAAAAATAAATCAATGCGATTGTACTCGTATATGGGCGAGTGAGAGAGAGTGTGGTATAGATAGAGAGAGAGAGAGAGAGAGAGAGAGAAAGAGAGAGAAAGAAGAAAAGGGTGAAAGAGCCACGCCATCGAACACATGAAGCGTACAGATCGATAACGCCAACGCCTTATTTGCATGCGGGTCTAAACGTAATTCACGCACCCATGCCGAGGGACGCGATCAATTGAGGTTTTGCGTTTTGGTAATATACGGCTCCGTGGTCTGTGTTTGTTGCTGTATTGAGCGAACGTTTGCCTGTGTCTAAGCGACAACTGACATTGTCAAATCGTAGCTTAATTAAGCAATCCATCTTCAACGAACGAAACGATTTCGAGATGGATGTGCCTAATTTGTAGTGAGTGAAAGACGAACTGCGAACTGAACTGCGAATTATTGGCAAATGTTGAGGTCGAAGCAAAAGACGAAGTTGAAGTTGAAGTTGAAGTGGTCAAGGTTCATTGAACGCGTCGGAAGTATTGCCGAACTGATCTATGACCCCACGACGTGTGGGAAAACGTCTGAAAGAAGTAGCTCCAACTTTTGTCTTAAAAGTAAATAAATCGAGGGTGCCACAAATTAGCTGCGATTTAATCTATGTAAATTTCGCGATTTATTTAACTCGAACTGTCACTTTTCATTTGCTCGAACATTGAAAACGTTTTGTAGCGCGTCCAAAGTATTGTATTTGATGTGATTTTATTTATTTCGTGCGCTCAAAGCCATAGCCGTCGATCCAATTCACATTGTATCTCAAACTGGGTACTTCTCTGTGTGTGTGTGCATGTGTGTGTGTATATATCGCGGTGCCTTTTGCAGATATGTCGTACGCAGTTTTTTCATGCACGCAAGTAATTCATATGCGAGTTTATTTGTTGTTGTTGTTATTGTTTCGTTGTTTGTCGAACACCCAAAGCAAAACTGAAAACCAAAGTCTGCCTTCAATGGATGCTGTGCTCGATGCAGAAAAAACAACAACACTAAAAAGTGCAATACTGAAGTCCATTTAAAATACATTTACATTAACATTATTATGAGTACGTTTTGTTGTTGTTGTTGTTGTTGTTGTTGTTCTTGCTGTTGTTCTGCTTGTTCTTGTCATTGTCTTTGCACTTTTGTGTTGCATTGCTGTGTGACAAACATGTGTATCTGAGACAATGCCGTCGCACAGTGTGCTGTACTGTAAAGTATGGTCTCTCAAAATGAAGCGCTAGTCACCTTAACTGGTAAGGTGCGGAGTGCGGATGAAAACAATACACGGGCACATACGTTTTTTGGCAGCTGGAAGAGCGTGGCAAAAACGCTGAGGCAGATCCCCAGAACGGCAATTCTAAACCCTTTTCAATGACTTTTTAATTTTATTTGTATAAAGAATTTCAGGGATGCGACCCTATCTTATAATTTATTCGGATGTTAGTGTATTTTTAGACTCCAAATTCCATGATTACCTAACCTGCTACTTTGAAAATTTCATGTATTCTTCTAAATCAATGGATATTTGCACTACAATGCACTTTTGCCAACGTCTGTATACTTTAATGTTACTCGCGGATTTGAAATAATTAGATTACCTCTGCTACTGTTTATTTTTATATCAAGATGCTTCAGTCATCATCGGTAAATATTTGTACTCCGCAAACTATATTTGCTAACATTTGCTTGTATTACTTAGTAGCCTCCAGACAAGTTTAGTTGATCTCAACACCGCATTTTATTCGTTAAATTTTAGTGCAGCGCATACCCAGACAGCGCTACTAGTTTAATTGGGTGTAAGACAACCAACCAAATACACAACTCGATAATTATTTCGAGCACATTTACAGAGCTCTGTTTATATTATGTTCTAGAGCTTGAACCAGATTTTCAGACCTGATTTCCAAGTATATCTGCTTTGTTTAGTATACCCCAACATCTGCCCTCATATGAAAAAACCTTCTGTATTTAACCAGGACGTAGGGGGGCGGTCTTATAGTATTGCGATCTATAGAGAACACATAACAACCTCCCTGTGAAATAACTCAGAACGATGGAAGCCTCGTATAATAATAGGGCACCTTAAGATTTTTAGCGTTGTAAGTTGTTAGGCAATCAAAAATGTTCGAATGTCAAGTCTTCCCCTTTTAATTCAGCAATTATTTTCATCTTTAATTCACGAGTATTACATAGCAGAATTCAACTTGGGCACACTGTGCCTTGTTTCATTTTTATGCCGTACTTTGTGGCATAACAATTACAAACCTCGTATCCTGTGTCACTTATTCGATGTGCTTTCGACTGAACCCGGCCAAGGCTCAACCGAAAAACTGTGGCCTGTCATCGGGGCAGCGCGCCGAACAGCGATCGCAGCGATAACTTTGATGTCGTATTTGGTGTGTTCTTAGTGCAAGATTTGGCGCTTTTTTCCAAGCTTAACACACAAGCAAACAAGCCGCAAAAGCAACAATACAGCAAGAACAAGGCGATCGAGGCTTAAATAAAATGCAGAGATACAACTACAACAAGTATAAATAAAAGGTATCAGATACTTTGTAGAAATTATTGTTAACAAGAGTGAATCGCGACACGGCCAAACAATGAAGAGCAAAAAAAGTAATCCCGGGCAAAGCGAAAATAAGTCAAGAACAAAGTGAAAATATTTACGAGCCAATCAAGCATTTAAGTATCACATTACAACATGTTCAATGTTCGATGAGTTGTCAACTCGTGTTTGTGTAGATACACTGACGCACGCACACGCAGACACATAGGTACATTCATGCTGAATGTTGAATGCGCCCCAAAGCTATAAATGAGGCTTTGTTGCTGTTAAATGGATTTTTTCTCTTGTTATTCTTTTTGTCAATGCTGACCTCGTCATCAAGCGGGTGAGTGAGACGGCGCTACGCAAAGAGACAGGTGAGGGGCGAGATAGCTTGAAAGAGCCAAGCATTTATATTAAATGCAGACCAATAAAACACAACAAAAAAGTATTTAGATCAGTTTACAAGCACATAACATGACTTGTGACATGGCTCGCCATGCTCATCGTCGCAAACGACAAATGCAAACGACAAATACAAATATCTACGCCAGCTGGCCAACAACGACATAGACCAAATTCCAAGACTCATTTTAGGTCAAGCCACACATGGGATGTTTGGCACCCAGACGACTGGGTTTTTGGCGAGCTTGGAATTTAATAAGCTTGTTTAACAAATGCAGGCTGTCATGTCCCTGTACTTTCGCTGTGACACTAAACTTGAATTGTCGTCGAGCGAGTGGTCGATATAATTTCAATTCGACGCAAAAAAGATTATAACAATTATAATAATAATGAATGCCAAATAACACACAATACAAATCGATGAAATCGCTAATTCAAATGCGTGTAAGCCACCAATAATTAATAAGCACACTGATCAAAAAGCGCCGACATCAGTAGCCAATTGAAAGAAACTGATGAAAAGGTATAAATTTGATGAGTCCAATAGCTGCAGCAGTCAACGTTCAAATTAAACGTTAAAAAAAAACTACGAATAAACAAATAAAAAAATTTTGAAAAAACAAAATTTAAAAATAAACACAAACACGATCAACACCCACAACATCTTGCCTGCTTAATTGTCCGACCGCCTGTCTGTCATGCATACCCACACATACCTAGCGTCCACCCACCCAGTCATGCGAGCTCATTAAATCAACAGTGTGATTCTGACTGTCAAACGATCTCTAAAATGCAAAGCAAATAAATTAATCAGGCAAACAAATTAATGACGTCCACAACAACAAACATAAACTTGAAAATTGTCCAATTAAATTAACAATAAACCTTATAAAAAAAGGCACAGATACAATAAAGATACGTTACAACGAAAAAAAAAAAACGTCACCAACCCTCGAAGCAAAACGCGAAGCGTGAAAACGAGTACTTTTCGCAACTCAGAACTCTTTCAGCCAGCTAGTCTGTGTGAGCAGCTGCAAACAGGAAACTTTAGATTTGAACAAACGATTTGTGCAACGCGCAATGACGCGATTTGACTTTCGAGGGCGTCGCACGTTCAGCCAGACTGCATACAGTCGAACAGCGCTATAGCCGTGCTGCATGGCACGTTTGTCAAAAAACAATAAGCGAAGGTGGAACCTATTGCGAACGTAAATTAAGTCATTAAAAAATGCTAAGTTGCCGGCCTCAAAAGCCGAGTCAGAGTCGAATTGAGGCGGAGCTTAGTGAAACGCGAGTGAACTCCGCTTGCGACACAGCAATGAGGTTAAGTAAGTCATTAAATTTGTCGCTAGACACACAGAAAGTGCGCCATTCGACAACAACCAACAAGAATCAACCGCATAAAAAAAATAAGTAGATAAAACCTCGAGCCACGCCATTTACCTTGGTGTCGTCTTCGCGCGCTTGTTAGCGAAACAGGGTGACTGACTGACTCGCTCACTCGGCGACTGAATGACTTCGACCGACTACTAACAACGCCAACGAGAAGTAGAAGGAACGTGCATTGTCGCAGATTGCGGAATTGGATAATAAAATTAAATAGTATGCGACAACAATGGCACTCTACCAACAACAACAACAACAACAACAACATTATCGCATGAAGATACTTAAAGCAAGGAAGGAAGTTGTCTTAAACTCGCAAAACTCTTCTACACATTCATTACTTTACGACGCGATATTGCATAAATGACTAACTGACTGACTGATCGTAAAATTGTTTACTTCTTCAATATGGGTTAAATATTTTTTATTTATTGTTTTATTATTATTATTATTATTTGTTTATTTTCGTACTCTACTACATAGCTATTTAGTCTTTAGAGACGTGGCTAGCGTGCCTTAATAGTTGGCTTTTGCATTAGTCGGAGTTGTGGTTGTTTACTGTTAGTGTGTACTTAAATTTTTGGGACAGGAAAGTACAAATTTGTCTAAAAGCAAATAAAAAATGTTCAGTCCAGTAACGACTACAGAAAATTGGTTATTTCGATTTGGAGTCCTAACAAAATTTTCTAAAAATTATATAAAAGTACATACGCTGGCCTTTAACGGCTTTCACCTAATAAATGCACAGTATGTCTTATTGTCTTTATTGAATTATGTAGAGAAACTTAAAGGAATAGATATGCGAGAAATAGATAAGTAAACGACTTGAACTTTGTCACCCAACTACTGAGAAAGCTCACAAGTCTATATGACCTGTGATATAACGATATCAATATCAAAAAATATCATCAATATGATGATAGTTAACCCCACCAAGTAAATTCAGTCCAATAATATCAGTTGTTAATTTTAGCTATATAACCGCTACAATGTCGTATACAGATGAATAAAGACCACAACAACAAAATTGGTTTAAACTAATTTTTAGAATATGCTTATCTATGAGAAGGAGAAAGAAGATACATCTCTTCATTCACTTACTGTATGTGAGGAATGAGACTAGTTATTACTAGAATAAGAGAAAGCCCCAAGAAAATCAAAAAGGGCAAATAATTTGAGAAAGGTATTTTTCTTATACTTGTGTTGGTTGTTTAATATTTAATATTTAATTTTCAATTGTGAGTAATTAGGTAAAATACAAAAAAAGAAAATAAAATAAATCGGACAATAACTCTCCAAAAGTATGCGCAATTTAACGGATCATCACAAAACTACACTCACTCAATCACCCACTCACTCATTTAGTCAACTCGCAGCACCCCGCCATCGTCACAACTGCCTACACAACAACGTCCTCACATCGCACTAGGATCAGCAAAAAATTCGTCTGAGATTGTTTATGAAATATTTCGTTTAATAAAGCAATCATGGGATTTTTTTACGATCGCCGTCGAGGCAGCCACCACATGGACACTTTCTAAGGCCGAACTGAAATGCGAGACCAATACCGTATTCCATACACTTGTCAGACAATAAACTACATAGATACATATCGCATAGATGCTTAAGCCACATGTGCTTGTTTGAACCTGGTTTGTGCTCCGACTGCTGCGGCCGTAGCCGCCGACGCCGCTACTAAGTGCAAAGAACATTAATTCCCGCTGTTCGAAATATCTTACGGATTAATGAGCTTTAATTTGCATTTATCAGTTTGTGGTTTGTTTGTATTCGCTTTGGAATATCTGAGGTACAGATACTCGTAGCACTGAAGTTGTTTAGCTTTTTATGCACGATCATTATTTTACGCTGATTGTGTGTTTTCATTTGCTAATGAGGCGATAAGTAAATCTACTAAATGCCGATGACTCAAGCACCCAAATCCTGTTTGAAAGCACTCTGAACACATATTTCGTTCAGGCGACGTTGTTGTCGTGCTTTCTTTTTCTATTGGCCGGTGATAAACTACAAAATGGCATAATTAAAAGTGAATTTTTAGACATTTTCCCAAAATTAGCTGACATTCAGTAATTCATTTTAACAATGATGATAAACTAATGATAACATTTTAAATTCGAAATTAAAAATCTTAAATCAGTGGCGGAAATTCGATCACACAGAGAGCTAATTGCCGAAGTTATTGCTTTATTGCTGGTTATTAAGTTATGAAAATTTCTTTCTTAAAACACATTAGAATCGTCATCAGCATATTGCCAAAAAGTACGAAGGAGAAAGAGAAAAGATGTTCACCCAGAACTGTTATATTGCGAGCACGAGCTTCGCAAATCTCTTTTGCGCTCACTCATCATACTAACTCTCCTTTACTCACACTATACATCATACATACTCTTCTTAACACTCTACACAACACTCACTGTGGGAAATGCTTTGTGGGGAGGCCGTTGTTAAAAGATTGGATGGGACTTGGTACCCAAAGAGGGATACCCTAGTGCTCTCCAAATGTTGGCAGACGTCAAGAAGGTGGTCGACGGTGAGATCATTCCCGCAGAGAAAGCAAGGTGGACGGACCGATCCGTTGAGCAGGTGTTGTTGTGTGTCCCTATATGTAGGCGGATGAAACACCCGCACGCGCGTCGAGTTGAACTGGATGGAAGACAGATTTTGGAACATGTTGGGTTAATGGCCGAGTACCGGTGGTAGAATTGGGCCCATTCGAGGCGGGAAACGAGGTTTTTTAAGTTTTTTGTGCTGGTGGGTGCAAAGTTGTGTATTGGGGCGTTGATGATGAGTCGGGCTGCCCTGTCGGCGCGTTCGTTCCCGAGGATTTTGTATGGCTAGTATGGAGGATAGGCTGTCAGAGCAGATTAAAAATTTACCACCGTTGCTGATGCCAAATTGGCACGCCTTTAATATAGTAAAGGCCTCTGCCGTGAAGATGGCGTTATACGAGGGTAGTAGGCCCCCTGCAACAAATGTATCTATACTTTTGTAAAGCCGTTTTTGTTTAAAGCTGTCAGCGAAGATCTTGGCTAGGAGACGATTTGGTGTCGTGTATTATTTGGGAATGAGTTGCGGATTTGTGTCCTCAATCCTGTATGCAATGAATGTTAACCCAGCTTCAGCAAGAATGCAGGAAGTAAGAGAGGTAGGAAAAGCGACGATTGACCGCCGTATAGCTTGGTAATAGGGCGATTGTATATTTCTTACATGAGATTTGAAACACCACCCAAAGATGGGCAGGCCATAATCGATTTTGGAGAGCATTAGGGCACGTGTTATGTTGATGAGGGCATTTATGTGGACACTGGAGCATTTGGAACTTAAAAATTTAATAATGTTAAATCTAGATTCTAATTGTTTTCTTAATTTGATACAATGTCGCTTAAAAAGTAATTTCGAGTCAAAGGTTATTCCTAGTATTTTTAAGTGATCAACAACTTTTAGACGTTTGTTTTTGAAATAGATGTCGGAAAAATTGCATCGGTGCTCACGGCAGATATACATTAGTTGGCATTTTTCGATGGAGAGGGGTGCTCCTGACCAGATTCCCCACGATTCCAAGTCATTTAAAATATAGGAGAATTTATCTCGTGCAGAGTCGTTATCTTTGTTTTTGGTGAAGAAGACCATCGTCAGCAACCGATACATTAATATCTTTATATATGGAGAAGATGTGCTATATCGCTGTTTAAACTCAACCTGGTTATGGGAAACAAGACGGTGCCGGGATATAAAACACATTAACCTACGTGTGACAATTTTTTCAATAATTTTCGCTAGACAGGAAAGAAGAGAGATAGTGCGGAAGCTATTGATATGGTGTGGAGTTTTTTTGGGCTTAGGGTTGGTAAAACAATGACAGATTTCCGTGAGTGTGGATAGGTACCTGAATCCAGCATACACGTGTAAATATAGAGAAGTTTCTTCTTGAGTAGTAGGGGTAGGTTTTTTAGAAAGGGATAATATATCCTATCCCAACCGGAAGTCCCTTTCGCTGTGTGAATTGCAGCTTCGATTTCTACCGTAGTGAAATTGACTTCTAAGTACCTAGCGGACGCCGATAGCCGGTTGGAGTGGTATGGGTTGGATTGATATAAGTGTATTTGTTGTATGTATTTGGGTGAGAAGTTTGCATCTGACGAATACGTGGACCAAGCTTTACCAAATGACTCAGAGATCAGATAAGAGCTGCATCGGAATTAATACATTTCAGAGGAGGTGGGGGACCCCTGCTAATCTTTTGATGTCGGACCAAACGGACCCCTGGTATAGTTGGAAAAAGGACTGCTTCTCGTGTCTGAGTTTTTGGAGGTCAGTGTTCCACCAAGGCACTTTGGCTTTATGCGTTACCCGTTTAGTTTGGGGGATACTGCAGTTCGCAGCAGCGCTTAAGCATTTTGTTAATTGAGCATCTTGGTGGTTTAAGCACCCAGTAGTCCAAATATCAGAAGAACGGACACATTTGTTTTGAAAGTGCTCCCATTTGGCAAGGCCAGTTTTATATTTAGGCAAAGGGGGAGATTTATCAGGGGAAAAAGTAATTGCAACCGTTAACGCGATTGGGTAATGATCGCGTTTCCGCGGTTTTTTTGATACATTTTTGCACAAAATTATTCTTTATTCAAAATCCATTTCAACCAAGTACATATTGGCCATTATTATCTATGATCTTTTGCCATTTTCCGAGTAGCTTCACAATTCCATCGGTGTAGAACTTCTGTTGTTTATCAACGAAAAACTTAGCCAAGTGTTTTTCAGCGGCTTTTCGGTTGGCCAATTTTTTACTATGAAGAGAGTTTTGCAGAGACCAAATCAAATTGTAGTCAGAGGGTGCAAGTTCCGGGCTATACGGTGGATTATTCGGTTATATGTTTCTAGTCATCAAAGATGTGTGTGGCCTAGCATTGTAATGATGGAAGACAATTCTCTTTCTGTTGGCCAATTCTGTTCGCTCTTTCTCGATTACTTACAGCTTATAATAGGCAATTGTCTATTCCCTTCCAATCCCACCAAGCACTCAATATAACCTTGTCTGCCGTCAATCCAGAATTTGAAGTCGTTTATGGAAGGCCAACGGCCTTTGACCAAGATCGATTTCGTTGCATATTCTCGTATTAAATCCACTTTTCATCGTCCGCAATGATTTGCTTCAAAAACGTTTCCATTTCGTTATGTTTCAGCAGCGTTTTACTGATGGTTATTCGGTCTATTAATTTTCTTTGCGTTAATTCATGTGGTACCCAAACATCGAGTTTCTTTGAGTAGCCTGTTCTTTTTAGATGATTCCAAACTGTCATATGGTTGATGTTTAATGCTTTCGCTATCTCCTGATAGTTTCTGTGCCGGTCCCGCTGGCACGGTTTTTTTTTTGGAACTATATATCCCAAATTTATATGGTAAATTTATGGCATGTATTTGTTTACACAATTTTTTACACGGTTTTCTAAGGAACACGTCTACCATGTAAAAAGAGAGTTGGGTGTATATGAAGTGTTCTCTCTTTGTTTAGTTGAATGTAAGTACTTGGAAGATAAGAAAGCGCTGTATAGGCTAGAAGTTAGTTGTAAGTTTTGCAAGAAATGACTGAATCTGACAGGTGTGCAACGCAGACGAATTTATTTGGCGAGCGGAGCCATCCAAATTGGGAGACAACAGTGCACAACATATAAAAAATTAGTTAGGTGTTGTGGGCGTAAAAACAGTTAGAAGTTGTCGCAAGCACAACTATAAGAAAATTCACACAGAGAGCACCAAATGTATCATCATATCATTTTTCTCACAAAAGTAAATGTTTACCCCGCAACTAACAAATACAATAAGTGGGTGATTAAAGTTTATTATGTTGTATGTTAGAAGTGCGTAATATGTGGCGTTTTATATCTTCTACGAATGCAATGCGTGCTCTTCCTTTACAAGGAATCAATCACACGAAAAGGAATGATGTGTGCAGGAAATTTAGAGAAATTAAATGGTTTAACTTGTGTGTAAGGTATGACGTGAGCAGACGTGTTACAATCAAGATGAGTCTCTTCTAAGATCTGAGTATTTCGATAAGATTTGGCGAAAGTTTTTCCAAATTTCAATTCAAAACCATATCATTTGCATACACATTTAATTTCGCGCCATACATACAAAAACTAATATTTATTTGTTTGTTTGTAGGGTCCATACTTTTCCACATACATGCATGCATATAACGTCTTTATATATATATATCGACGTGTGTTTTCATCTGTTGCCCGTAATTTTTAACAAATTTCCTTGTTTTTCTAAATATATATAATTACGGTATGGACCGGATTGGTAAAAAACAAAAATCAAAAACATTTTGAATATTAAATAATAGTAAGCCCAACTAAAATATAAACTAGTTTAGGCGCTAGCAAAGTTAGTAGTTTTCATTTAATCGTTTTGAAAATGGTTAGGCTATAGGAAAAACTCTGTCAAATTATTGTATTGTCATCGGTCCTTGGTAGATGTGCAGTGTTTCAGTTTAATCTGACGTTTTGAAGTGGGTGAAAATCTCGTTCAAAAATTTGGTTGAAACTTACAAACATGCAAATGAAGCATATGTAAAAAGGGAAAAAGTACGCTAACGCTTATATATGAGAAAATTTTAATTTATTCTATTTGTTTATAAAGGAGTACTCGCTTTGAATGTCACTGATTGTCATTTAAGTAACTTATTGAATTTATGAATTTAGTGAAATATTTCCATTCTCATTGCTCTTATGTCTGAGCGAGAGAGTGCAGAATATTAAAGAAAACTAAAGCAAAATGTGTCAATTGCCAAAATAGAATTATTTATTGTACAGGATTTTTGAATATCATGCCAAGAAAATTTAGTCAACAATCTTAGTCAACAATCTATTAATACAAGGAGGCAAATTGCTGCGGGAGAAGAAGAAAGCGAAGTACTCAGCCCAAGATGGTCGGGAAGGCAATATGTTTTCATTTTGTTTGAAAAAGTTTTTTTTGCCTTGGACAAGAGAATATATGTGTATATTTTTTAATAACACATTCATATGTTTTAAAAAATAATATTCATAAATCCGAGTTTCAGGAAAGCGTACACAAAAAAAAAAAACAAAAATACAAAAGAAAAACGTTATAATTTATGCCTCAAGATTGGCGTAAAAAAATGCCCATAAAGCGCACATTTTATGATCGGAATGTGAAATGTTTCGCTCGAATTAACATGCAAATCTTGTGTTTTATGGCCAATTTGGCATTAATTATAATAATTCATGAGCGTCTGAACTTCAGCTCAATGAAAACGACAGCCATAAAAAAGATTTCTTATAGATAAGAAATATATTTGTCATATTTTTCTAGTACTAAATATAGGAGTATCCTAGTATCTAAATATTTTGTTGGTGGTTGGCAGAACTTTTATTATTACATTATAGGGCGAAATGTTAGCTGCCTTACTCAAGTGCAAGTGCTGCGAACTGACCCGATCTTGGAGCTGAAGCCTTGAAATAAGCTACAAATACGTTCATAGTTCGTGGCATTAGCTACATCATCAAAGCCGAAATGCAAATTCCCAAAGTCCAATTCAACACTTTTCTAACGACTTCATAAATATCAAATTCAATTCGACGATAGCAATTGAAATTACATAAAGTCGATCCTTAACAAGGCTTTCATTTCAAATCAAAATCAACTTTCAATGAGACCAACTCAATTTAAAATCAATGAAGCACCAACATAAGTAATGCGACCAAAGGAAAGTAAACCCAAGAATATACAGTATCTACACCAGGAGTAAACAAAGGCGTGTAGCATCAACTGCAGACCCTCTTTGTACGCAAATTTATGCCAAACAGATTTGCTGAGCTGTCGTGAGGTTTTTGTGCTTTGTTGTGAATGGTTGTTGTTGTTTTTGTAAATTCGCACCTTTTACAAACGCCATACCCAGAGGCGAGCCCAAATCACACTCAAACACCGAAGACAATTGCGTGTTTTCACTGCTAAATAACAAATTCGCACATCAAATACGAAGAAGACTCTATCAAGTTGGATACAAAAAAAAAAAAATACCAAAAAAAATTACTTCAAAAAAGATGCTACTGATGCGAAGCTGTAGCTACAAAACAGCAGATAAAAAGGTAAACCGAGGCGACAACTTAAAAGTGCACAAAAAAAGCAGAAATTGAACTAAATTTTCACTCGTGGTCAGCGTCGTACAATTTGGATTTCACTTATTGTCACCTCAAGGCCCCGAAGGGCAGCAATGGGGCAGGGGCAACTAGCAATGTTTGGAGCAACGTCTGCCAGCAACCGCGCACTGCCGAGTCGTATGAAATCGATGCAAGTCGAATCGACTTTGAATCGAGTTAAGTCAAGTCGGGTTAAGTCGAGGCAACTCCGCTTTCGGTAGGTGCTAAATAAGTTGCAGAATGGCCAAAGACATCTTCCTCGGCTGCATCGTCTTTGTATCTGTATCTGTGGCTGCGTATATGGCTGTGTCTGCTAACCGCAATCTAAATATCTTAATCTGTGCGAGAGAACTGGTTGCGCTGACTACATTGGCGACCATGGCACTTCTCCTTCTTCTGATTCTGATTCTGCCTCTTTTTTTTCTTCCTCAATTTATTCCTCGCTCTCTTCGCATTTGTTAGTGCGTAAGCTTTGTGATAGAACTGAACGATTAGAAGTCCATAAAGCGACGAAAACATGACAACTGGCATTCACAGCAGAAAAGGACAAAAGTGAAGTGAAGCGAACTGAGCCGAGCAGCAACAGCAATGTTGTGGGAATTGTTCGCTTGCCAGGATTAATGATGTACCCAAAATGAAGCCAGCTACCAATTCAATCGTTCAAGTGAGTAAGTGAGTGAGTGAGTGAGTGACTTCGTCAGTTAGTTCAGTTCAGGCCTGGCAACTCGTTAGTTGATCGTTTTTGGTCAAACTAAGCATTGAGATTGCAAGTTTCGCTTAAGATCCACTATAAAGCGCGACTCAAGAATAAAATAATCGTAATGTTCATCATCTTCTTCGCTGTTGTCGTCATTATCATGATCAAGAAGGCTACATTGTCATCGGATTACGCAGACCAACAGACGCGCCTGAGCTAAGCAACACTCTCTCACACAGACCACAGATACAAAAGTGTCACCCAACGAATAGGCAGAAGTCAGAAAGCCTTTCGTAAAGATCATTGACCGAACTGCACTGCTAGCTCCAACCATCAAAGGTATCAAGACGAGCGCTACCGTCAGCGGTTCAACACGCTCTTAGTCTCCATCAGCGTCTCATTTAAAATGCGCGCGAATAGTTGCGAACGCGCGGTTAATCTGCACCCGTGCAAACTACGTGAAACCTTATTGCTCAGCCGGTTCTCACTCAGCTCAGACCCACTTGACTTGTCTCCAACGACAGTCTGTCTGGCGCGTCTAGAAAATGGGCTCAGGGCTAACTCGCTTCACTTCTATCGCTGTCGTCGTTGCCGTCGTAGTAGTCAACGCTGTTGTGTCCACTGCCATCACTTGCTGGCTGCCTGACTATGCTGCCGTCACTGCCGCCGCCGTCATCGTCATCGTCTGGTCGCCTGGCACTTTCGAGTGATGGAAAGTGACATGTTCATGTTTTGTGTCACTTTGTTGCACGTTGAAGTATTGTGACAAACATTCTTCGACTGTCTGAGTACGCGTTTGCTACTCAACTAACTGGCGAGTTCGTATTGTATGCCAACGCATTTGAGTTGCTTTGATGTTGACGTATTTTGTGTACTTCGGTAAAATCGTAGTCACTCAGAGAAGGACAAAGAAATTGTCATGGTTTTTGTGATACTTCTAGTATTCTAGTAACACAAAGTATAGCTATGTAATATATTAGTAAAAACAGGACAGCTAAAAATTCGGCTGCGTTCAAACTTTTTAATTAATTTTTTTTAATTAGTCAAATACATTTACATTTTAAGATTAAGGAATACGTCAATCAAAATAATTTCCGTCGCTGCTTATGACTTTCGACCATCTCTCAGGGCAAGCACGGATTCGGCATTCGAAGAAATTCTGTTGTCTCTTTAGGCAATCAATTGGACCACCCAATTTTTGACTTCTTCGTAAAAATGGGATTGCTGTTAGGATAGTACGTGCTGTATCGAATGAAACCAGTCACCATATGACCAGGGGTTAGAAGCTCAAAATGCACGACAGCCCCCTAATCCCACCACATGCAAAGTGCACTAGAAGGCTAGTCGAAGCTCTGTAACATTCACATCAATCAGCAAAGTAGTTATCTCTTTTTGGAACAGATAGGTTTATCCAGTTATGAATCAATCAACTTCTATATCTATATAGATCTATCTAATAGATAGCCTACTTGTCAGTCTATCTCTACATCCATTCCTTTACAGATATGTGGAACTGTATGTCTATCGATCTCTGTGATTGCTGCTTGCACAATATAATTTCCCCTTTTATCGTTCCGTCTGCGAGCATTTTGGTTCATTCCACTCTTTCCGAATGTTATCGTCTAATTCATGTTTGTTTCGTCCATTTTTTCATAAAGTCGCTCCTTTTCAATTTTCAATGGATCTTTAAAATAATTGCAATAAATCATTCATTAAACAAACATTAATTTATTGTGTAAACTACTTTGTAACTATTGGCATAAATAACGCTTCAGTAGATTTTCCAATTAATTTATTTTCTGCCAAAAGCACGCCATTCATACCATTCGGCGTTTTCCCCATTTCCGATTGAGACTTAACAAATTTCAATAACAATATCAGCAGCAGTATCGGTACCGGCAGAAAAAACCAATTTACAATTTTATTATTTGTCAGAAATCGCACTGATACGAGGGCAATGAAATGGTTGTACGACCTCGGCCAATTGGGCAGGAAAACTGGCCAAAAGATGCCGAGGAAGCTAGGAAGAGTGGCGCACAGGCGAGGCGGAAAGTAAACCCAAACGAAAAACCAATAAAAATCAAAATTGTCGGATGCGAAACGACGCGGAATCGAATGGAATCAATTTGCTTCCAAATCATTGAGCAAATTGAAAACGGCTACGCAACGCATGATATGCCAATATGAACATGTACTCCTGTATGAATGTGTATGCATAAAGCTGCGTAAGTACATAGTCATGTGTTGGGTAGTTACAATGAGAGTATACTCGCATGTACGAGCGAAAAGGAAAGCCGGTCGGGACGCGCTGCGAGATGCCAAAATACTGAAATTGCTTGCAAAATAAATAAACACAATATCGGAGCCGGAAAGGAGCAAGAGTGTTATTGATCCTTTTTGCGTTCATTTCAGCAGCAGTAGCAGTAAAAGCAGCACCAACTCGAAGCAGCGCCGTCAACGTCGCCGACGAGCAGAGCTCCATTGCAAACAAGCCTGATGAGCTGGCAGTGTGATTGTGTTTGCGCAGCCATCTTGATTGGCAATGTTATAAAATAAATACAGCAAGGAGTGACACGACAATGGGGGTTGCAATAACAACAACAACAACAACAACAACATCGTCATCATCATCGACGTCATCATCAACATCAGCACAGGACCCAGCACCAGTAAAAACACAAAGATAACACGGCAAGTGGGCTGCTGCAACCATTTGGATTAGAGCACCCGGCAAAAAGCAATTGTTGTGGGATTTATTTAGTGTCATGTCGGATCAGATCAAATGCTGGTTATACCGTCTGCTCTCTGAGTGAGCGACAGACTTTGTTTTGACGCTAAGGGCTACACTTTACTCGCCTCGGAAGGATAATTCCGTCGACGTTACGCGTTGGGATAAAAAGCGACGGTGGATATAGCATAACAATGACAATAATAATTTCGCAAAATCGTTTGTCATTTACGCATGGAAAACAGTTTTGAGAGTAAACACGCCGTGCTGGTTTCGCTCGGGTAAGTGGCTTGGCTTATGGGGCGATACAGGATATTGCAAGCACACTTGGAACTCAATAAACAGTTCGTCGTCGACTTAATGTGCACAACGTCTTTTCGGGACTTTACGTGCCATTTTCGAGGTAATGTTTGCTCAGCTGTCAAAGGGGATCTTCTCATTTTACGGCGTTATAAATGATTTGAACGTAAGTCAGCGGTGGAATATGCAAAACAAACGAGTCCTTTTCTTACATTTGACAGTTGATTTTGGGCTATTTGAGAAAGTCAAATGATGAGGAAGTGCGAATTGTAGGCTAAAAATATTAAAAATGCTGTAGAAGCCCTTTGGGGGCGCAGAAAGATTCCAGACTGTGCTACGAAATCCCATTGGTTGATGTAAAATTGATTGGCGTTGAAAAGATCATTAGAAATCAAGCATTGAAATGTAGTTTGCGGGTGAATAAACTGATTGTCAAGTAAGAAGAGGAGTGACTGAGCCTATAATTATTTGACAGCGATACAGTCCACCTTGGTTATGATGGGTGAAAAATAGCAAAAATTGAATTCAGCTATAATTACTTTTTGTGGATAATATAATAGCATAACATTTTTTTTATTTCTATTTAATTTTTTGTTTGTATTAAAGTTTTATTTTCTCCTATCCTCAAACGATATCCAGCAACTCTTCGATGCCATAATATGGCGCAATACATGAGGAAAAAGAAAGTACTTCCCATATACCGCGTCATAATAGTAATAATAATAATAATAATAATAACAATAATAATAATAATAATAATAATAATAATAATAATAATGATTATTATTAAAATTATTATTATAATAATAATTATATTTATATATAATAATTAATTATAATAATTAAAATAACAATAATAATAATAAAATAATAATAATAAATCAAAAAGTAGTTAAAAATATAACCTAAGCCAATATATATGGGACTCAGATGAGATAGTACTTTTATGAATAAAATTTTATATTTTTACATATACTATATATTTTTTACATATACTCTGATTCCCAATAAGTAAATGGGACTGGAATGGAAGTCGATTTAGTGACTCCCATTCCAAAGTCAAAACGACCGCAAATGCAATGTTCAACGAAACTGCTTCAGTCACGGCTGATGTTGCTGTCTTCACTAATCTGCCATAGCCTTGTATCATGTCCATAATGAGCCTACTTCAATTCTCTTCAAATTACTCCAACACGCTCAATTTAATTTCCATTACTTTTTTTTTTGTTAAGTTGGCGTAAAATTATGAATGGATTTTCAAGTACCGGCTCATAAAAATGGAAAAAAGGCAGCGAAAATGCCGAAACAAGGACCACATAAAGGACACACACGGCGCAACACTTGAACGCCACTTGGTGCTTTGATAAGCGTGCAAAGGACACGTAATTATGTAACAAGCCCAGCGCGAGCACATTTATTTTATCTTTTGCTTGTGCTGCTGCTACTTGCTTTCACACACTACGAATACAGTTTTCAGATGTTTTCCATTTTTGGAGCATTTAAAAGGGCAGCGAAAAAGGAAACCACTCTACCCAAGTGTAGACCACACAAAACGAAGCTGCAAAAGTCGCAACGCCAAAAAAAAAAAAAAATTAAATGAAAAACTAATTGCTCAAGTTTTTCATGAAATTCATGTAGCTGTATGTGCTCACACATATCTTTGCCTACGCCTACTCATTAAAAATGCCTAAAAAATAGCAATAAACGAAACGAATGATTTTTTCGTTGCGCCGTTTCATGCTGCACAAGTGTCTCCACCGACCTGTTTAAGAGGCTCATTTTGCATACGACATGTGGGCCGGTCGCCTCAGACGCATTCCAAATTGAATGCCAAAAAAGTAATAAAATAAAATAACAATATTTTATGTTACATTTTGTGTCGTTAAAAGGCGCATGTGTTAAGAAGTAGATCGGGCGCGGGAGAGAAGGTGCTCTTTTCAAACGCGTTTTAAATTTGTTAATGCGGCGCAACAAATTTCATTAATGTCTCCATTTTATAATAAATGTCTTCAATATTATAAAGAGCAACTGCTTTATTGTTATTCTTTTTTACTTTACATAGATATGGTTTTATTTGAAACAACCTATAAAAGTTATATAAACTAAAGTGTGTTTTTTAATATCCCACTATAAAACACACAATCGCATGTTTAATGACAAGAAACTAATCTGGAGGTTGTTTCTTTTAAATGTCGCCTATTTCACCACACTGTTCGCGCATAATCACATAGGCGTCTACAGAAAATATCATTGTTTTTTTTATTGTATTTTTTTATTTTTTATTTGTCATTTTAATGATAACTCAACGGTATCCTAACTTCAACCAATTTTTTTTTCATATAAAAATTATTATTTAACACTGAACTCCAAACCAATCAATATAATATATGCTAGTTAATGTATTTAAACAAAGATGCAGATTCATTTACAGATACATATTTGTATATTTGCAGTTACACAAACTTTTACGTGTAAACATACAGTTACTTGCACTCAGCAAACTGCGCAGTTACGTTTTGTTTGCTTGAGATAGATTTTCTACTCTCTCTCTCTTTCTCTTGTTCTCTCTGACTCTCACTCTCAGGCAACTTCCAGGCGCCAATACTCAATTTCCAGTCCTAATGACTCTACTTAGGGCAATGGTTTGGCTGACTCTCCACAAACTCACAACACACAAAAGGGAAAATGGGCGTACACCAAGCCCAAGCTAGTATATAAACTACATAAGATGCGTAAATGCATCTTTTTGCAGGTTTCTCCTTTATCTAACATTTATATAACACTTCTCTTTAATTTATTGCATTTGCTTTCGCGTTTCTCTCATTTAATAATTGCTCGATGCCTTGAGGTGTCATTTGGCGCTGTACTTTAATGCTCATTATTAAACTGTTTATATAATTAAGTTAAATCTGTAGTATATATACGCCTACCTACCTTTGTATATCATATCGTATGTGCGAGGCTGTGTGTGTTCAAATAACGGACTAACTGAGTGTCTGATTAGCCACGACGACGACACAAGTATGCACGCAAGACGGAAGTTTTTATTTAAAGAGTTTCGATTTATCGCATCAGGTCTAATAATATTATCGGCTTAAGACATTGTCGCAGCCAACGATTTATTTCAAACGATTTATTAAACTGCCACAAACTAGTTTCTATAGATGTTCAATTCAAACAAAAGAAAAACAAAAAAAACCAAAACAAAAAAAACATTTTATACAATATCTACGCATCTTTGCGTTGTATCTGTTAGTCTCTATGTATAACTACCATTTAGTATATTTTGATCTAAATTCAGTATAATTCAACGATAAATCAAACGCTCAGTCTTTAGGTAGCCGTATTGCTTTAGTTGACCAACAAGAGCTCCATGATTTTCCTTTCTTTTTCAAATCGGCCCGACTTCAGTCGGATTCATTGACTTAACTCTTAATTTACGTATTCTTTATGGTGACGTCCAATCGTCGCACAACTTCACAGTTCAATATTTTTGGTAGTCGTAACAGCTCAGATTCAAATGCAGTTGCCAACGGCTTTGTTAGACGTGGAAGATGTGTCCACTGCGCTGGATTTAACTAAGCTACTGTTTGCAATTTATCAATTGATTTAATGGTTTAAAGGGGCACAGCTTATAAATGCGTCGTGTGTGTGGTTTATTTACAGTTTAAGTGGTTGGTCATTTCAATAGCTAATTTCAACCACCCAAATCAAAAGCGGTTATTTCTTAGATCCACAAAATAATCAGTTAAATAAATTTTTTCTATTTAAGCCGTAACCATTTTGTGTATTAAACCATAAAAGGCATCAAACAACCCTCGTTCGATCATTGAGTACCAATACACAAGCGACGTTCAGCCAATTAAATGCAGCCACCCGCTTCATGCAATGCGCGCTGCTGTCAACGCTAATTAGAAACCATTCAGAACTATTCATAGTTTACTTGAGAGCGCACATCCGGTCGACAATTATCCGTCTGCATGTGTTTGTGTGTGGCAAACGTAATTACATTTTAAAATGTATCGAGACAATTAGAAATAATTGCACTCGAAATAAGTTCAATGATCTTTTATCATGCCCTTCATGCACTCAGAGTGAGTGAGTATTTTCGAATAGCAGAAATCCCACACACCCACCAAGTGTTCACAGAGCGATGGCTTTTGCGGTGCTCATCAAGAAGGCTTAAAGGCCAATTGAGCAATATATCATATTATATATATGTGTATATACTACTTAATAACAACATAAACCTCGACCTAAGAGTCCCCAAAGATACTACGCTTCACTCTACGACAGAACGCTTGTCTCGTAGTGTCCATACAAAAGCCTGTTAGAATGCTAAAGTCATAATTCTTAAATACAAATGAGTCTTACAATGCGCCTCGTATTTCCAGAGAGCTCATAAAATTTCTCTTGGACTCTCTTAAACTCGGCTGCTTTTAGAAGCATCAAAAACACTCTTAGGGTGGACTTTTGAGTGTACTAAAGTAATAAAATATCTGTAATAAAAGACCCAAAAGGTTATAAACAAGTTCTAAATACATTAGAATATCCGCAATTCAGAGATAAGAGATGCCTTTATCCGTCTTAAACGTGACTCCAATTATACGTCCACGTTGAACGAAAATTGGCTTAGTCTTTATACACTTTACACAGTGAATAGTATTATGACTTTGTTATGAAGTTTGTAAAGCTATGGAGGCAGCTTCATTCTCGACTAACGCGTTGAGGCGAGTCTATGTGGCCATGTCCATCCGCGTCTTCGCGGACATGCCGTGCATTTGTTGGAACGAAGTTAAAAATTATTATTGGCGCACAGTTTTATTTATGACCTATCAATTTGATTGACTAACTATACTAATATACTATACAAATCAAATGTGTACAGTATATACAAGACAAGTCTTTAAGGACAAGTAATATCGAAGAGCCCAAAAGCAGGAGCATAGACTCCTTAGACTTTAAGGATTGTCGTGGTTTATGGACCCAGTTAATTAGTTGAGGTCGTGGTGATCTGCGGTTTCTGTTCAAGTCTTTACATAATTATCGACATTGTTCGCCAAATATTCAAATCAAACCAAAGCCTTTAAATCAAAAAATACAACAAGATTACAATTTGTTGAGGGACAGCACAAACATTGTAAATAACTTGGGGCTATAGCAAATTAGCCGGGCACCATTTTTTCTCCTTTTTATGTTCTGTAAGGTAATCAAACCTCAAAAGACGAATTTATTTCGGGTTCGTAGACACAACTCAATGGACCAACTCTTCGCCTGTGTTCAGATACGCAATTAATTAAAGTCAATTTTGATTTGTGTTCATTTTGTTTCGGTATTCATAAATTGGTCGAGCATAAATTTATATTCCTCTGCTAGTGCGACTCCCGCACTCTAGCCCTCAGCCAACCACACTTTGTTGTAGATTTCAGTAAGTTGCGTTTCAATTAGCCTCAAACTGCAACGAAAGACTCCAATTAACCAAAGCCTAAACTTTTGAATATTCTGTCTTAAGTGAGGTTGGCCTTTACAAATGAGCCATAAATCTGATGAATCGTAACCAAATGTTTTGGATCGTTAGTCGTTCCGTTAAAACGTTCGACTCTGCGGTTTTGTCGATGTCTGACTTTGTCGGATTTGTTGTTCTGTAATTGCTTAATTTCGTTAATCAACAAAGCCGAAGACATGCAATAAACATAAATCATTTTATTGACGGTTATTCGTCTGTCTTAACACAGATTTGCTGTCGTTCAATTTTAATTTATTTTTCTTAATCTGTAAATATAATTTTGTGGCGATTATCGTAAATTTGTATAAGTTTATGACGCCTAATGAGTTCAATTTGAAGCCAAATGGAGAATGTAAACCATGTGACCTTTTGGAGAGGTTCTAAATTATTTTAATGCATGAGATAAGACATCACAAATTATATGATCAGATCTTGTTTGAAAAATTGTGCAATAATCAACTGTCATATGTTTTAACATTACAACCTTACCTTGCGTGCGACAAAGATACCGCAGCTGCAACACACTTCATCTTCAAGTTATTTCATATACAATGGTACATGTAGCTATTACTTATTCATTCGATCCATCCAAAAACGGCATAAGCGGAAACTACCTTTTAATTTGGTTATCCTCGTTTTTTCGTATCAATTATAGGCCTTGACAATACAATACTCTTATGACACAGCTTCACTCATTTAAATTGTATATAACCTTGTCGCACAAGTAAATTCATCGAACTATAAAAAGTTCAGTGACTTACGACACGCTTGGTTATACAGATCATTTAAAAAATAATAATCCCCTGGATCTCTTGGAAGATAGTTTAAGGAATCATCGGCATTTTTGTAGACGAAGCAACTCTCAAAAATTTTATGCATATAAAGAATTTACCAAATAACACTCTAAGTTGCTTCTCAAGCATAAAATATTTAGTCTCTCTAAAGTAGGCAAGTCGCGCAACTTTGCCAACTTTCTACTGATTTTTGCATCTTCGACAGGGATCCTTAGTATGTCTATCCTGTCATTCGCCAATAAAGAAAATGATACAATGGCAAATTTATAATAATGAATCAAAAACAAAAGGTTTAATTAAAAAGTATGCAGTTTATAAAGAGAAATTGTGCAATAGAACTCAAACCAAATACGGTGGGGGGGGGGGGGGGGGCATATTAAAAATTACGTGAAATGGCTTGAACTTGAGCTGAACAATGTCAGGGCATTCGATTGGTGATCTCCGTAGCAAAAATCTCCTAAGAATGACAGTTTAAACACGTGCTGTCGTTACACGATAAGATGTCCCCTGTCAAAGTTGTAGTATTGCTAGGTGGGCCCACCTTATATGGCCGACCCTGTAGACTCAGATTTACACTTCGAATAGAATTTTCCAACAACAGAACCAACGTGGTGCCAAAGAGTGATAATTACACTGAAGAATATCAACTACATCACATAGCCACAAAGATGCTCAGTTATTATAAAGGGCTCTATTAGATAGTATCAAATTTCAGTAAAGCGAAGTCAAATCGCCAATGACAAAAACTGGCATGCAACTTGCAAAAGTACAGGCCGCCTAAATTCGAATTTTATTGTATAACACTTTAATTTTCGGATGTCAAAGCCGTTATTAATACATCATATTCAGTAGACTGAACAGCAACCCCTAACACAGCCCAAACTACCAAGCGCTGAAGTCAACCAACCAAATGAGTATGAGTAGCTGTATCGATGCCTGTATAATATTTAACAAAAGCGTGTAACATGTTATACACTTCATACACTTCACCCCAAATTAGCTTATCGCATCGACCCACTTAATTTATAATGGTTAACATCTCAAGCGCCCCGCAATCCACCCCTAAACGCAACGTCAAAGACGCGCAATGTCATGGCTGTCATGTACTCGAAGCGATGAACAAAGCAAAACAACATTTTGTGGTAGACAACCCCACACATCTACATTTCGTTGAAGTGTATTTGGCTATGTGTGCGTGTGTGTTTGTATGCGAGTGTGCGTTTGAGCTAAGGAAAGTAGCAGATTAACGTAAAAGTCATTTCACTCTCAAACACAGAACATAGAAGAGTAGAGCACAGTTGAGACGTCTGATTTTCGGTTGATGTTTAAGTGCTCCCCAGGGTGAGATACATTTTCGTTTAATAACAAAAACGAGATACGACAACAGCTACAACAACTACGAGTACAACAACAACATGAGCAGGAACATCTTTACATGATTTGATGCCCATTTCAGTGTATTCTGTTCATGGTTTTCTGATTTTGCGGTTAGAGCGAGTTGAACGTCAGAGAATTTGATGTAAATCGAGCAGTGCGAGAATGAGATGACATGGTATTGCTCCCGAGTATCTCTTTCAAATATTAAATTACTCTTGTTAAATTGACTTGTTAAAATCAACTCCGTAAAATAGACGCAATTTATCATATTTTAATGGGTTTCAATTTGGAAAATTGCTGCTCAACGAAGTTGGTGCGAAGAGAAATGCTTTGCTGGGATACACGTATTTTTGCAGTTTATCGAGTTGGGGAATGGGGAAACGCGATATCTCTGCTGATGATTATGTTTGGGAATTACTGGTGTTATGATTATGCTTCAATGCGGTAGATGAGAAATGAGTTGTTGATTTCATTTCAACTTAAGCTGTAATAAACTTTTTATGTCCTCACTCTAAGTTCGCACAAACGCTCGCAAATACACTGCTGCTCTCAAAAAATATTTATATGTACATACATATGTATATACACAGAATAAAATAAATATATAAGAGCAGAAGCCATATAATTTTGATGTCTCGGCTCAAGTCCCCAAGCACAGCGCTAAGCGTAATTGAGTAATTGAGGCGCACGAAAAGCCTTTTAACATTTGAACTCCTCAACGAGTCGAGCGATTTGGCCAGCGATTGTCAGTTGAGCTGAGCATTTGCCAGTGCGCAATCACTGCAGGATATCTGCGAATGCTTATTATCATATTAACTGGATATAAATTTTTTTTGTAGTCTTCTATTATGAAAATATAAGGAAGTTGTACACGTAATTGCTGCTTAAATTGAGTTGTAAAATGTGTAAGACTCTGAACAGTTCAGAAGGCGGGCGAATGTTTGTGGTGACTGTAAAATAGATGAAAGTCTTGAAAATGCGATGTTAAGTTAATTGATATATATTGGTGGGAGATATAGAGACTATAATTTAGGTCAAAAGTCAAAGTAGAATTTATTGCATTAAGACCACCATAACTGTTGACGCGCTAATTTAAAAAGCTCATCAGACCTTGATCAGTGTCAACTCTCCCACCTGCGCTAACTTAAGTATATGCATATGAGAATGTATGATCGAGAGGCTACGCGCACGTAACTGTTAACTCGAACGTGTCAACGTGTTAAGTCACTCGCTCATTTCCTTTTAATTTTCGAAGGCGGAGCAGATCGCTCGTAGGTTTAGCGTATAATTTTGCATATGTATTTCAATTTGATGTGAAATAAAAGTTTCAGTTATTCTGTTTTTGCCATCAACAAATTTATTAGTTGTGTTCAAATTACAATAAAGCTGCTATAAGTGAGCATTGCCGCTACTACGCATCAACAACAACACTTTTTTTTTCCAAAGATTATAATTTTAAATAAACTTCTCATTCTCATTAACATCATCATTAAAGCGGGATGAATTTGATAATAGCTTCATCAAACGTCTTTCTCTATGTTCCAATTCATGTATTTGTAATTTTTTAGTCCAACAAACTAATTTCAAAGGCTACGCCTTCGGCTGATTGGATTATGTTCAGTTTCGGTCGCAACGGTTCCTTATATTGACATACTAGGACTAACGGCACGGAGCTTTGGCCGGCCAACTTCAATCCTTTTTCAATCTCAATCCGATTCTCGTTTTCGGTCCGTGTTGATGGATTTATATATCGTTCATTAATTATGAAACTGCGTTGGTAGCTTGTTGAATTTGAAATTACAACAACTTCCAAATGGCACACTTCAATGCCATTTTAGTCTAATTAAAAGCATAAAGCGCCTAATTATTTTGAGATGTTAAAGTGTCGCTAATAAATCAACTCAAATATTTATTCAAATAATCAAAAACGACCACGGAGCAAACGACATGGCACAAAATAAACAGGAAAAAACTTATAATAGAAAAGAGCCAGTTTCCAATAATTTTAAAACGCGTTTTAACGACAAATTATTATTAATTATAGTGATCACGTGATCGAGCATCGCACAGATTTATTTTAACTGGCAATTTGGCCACAAAACGCATGGTGTCCAACGAGCCCAAAGCGGACGATGCTAAATCTGTGGTGCAGTTGCAGGTGTGAATTTTAGAGCCGCAGGGAAAAACAAGCGAAATGAAATACATGTGAATAAAAAGACTAAGGTGAACCCAACTGAAGTGTAGAAATAAACGTAGTCGATATGAAAATCAAAGTCAGCAGATGCAGCGGACAACGCAGCACGACATTTTGCGCTGTGTTTGCTTATTTATGACGAAGTATGTTTGTATGTATGTATGTATGTATGTTTGTATGTTACCCATACATTCCGAAACCGCTAGACCGATTGTGATGAAATTTTCGAGGAAGCTCTACAATAGTCTGGTGAGTAATCGATTGTAGTTTGGTGCGCGTTCTATGGGGAAAGTCGAACATTTCCGTCAAATTACAATAGCTTCTGTTTCAGCAAAGCCTTTTAACATAAAGCAGTTCGATATTTTGTATAAAATATAGTTTCGTATGCAATATGAAGGAATCACACATAAAAACAACTACAAAACACGAAGTAGGCGAACTAATGAATACGCGAACTCATAAAATTTTCCCTACCAAAAATCGCTCAACGCGACTAACGAAGTTTTCACTTTGGCGTTTATATCTTTATTTTGCATACATCCCGGGCAATGCCGGGGCACTTGCTAGTAGACTTATAATAAAAAAAATTATATGGTATACACGTGTATATATTTTCTGTTTTTGTAACTTCTTTGAACAAGCGAGCTGGCGAACAAACAAAGAAAATTACTAACACGATTTAAAACACTTTTATTGCACCGCCTGCTGTGAGTGCTGTTGTTAGGCGATTTAAAGCGAATTCAAGCAAAATTGTAGCCAAGTCAAAGGCTGCAAAAGTGACGCACAGCAAAACGAGTCGAAATACAAAAAAGCATGAAGCATTATTTTTTTTTAAATAAATAAAAGCTACGCCCTTTATGAAATTAACAACTTCACTTTTAATAGACAACTCTTTTTTTCTTTCTCGTTGCAAATAGGCGTACGACATTTTCTTAGCCATGTATTTTCCTTACTTTTTAATAGATACTTTTGGAGTGGCACCCCTGAAGACGCACAATAATCGCCAATTTGACTTTCGATTATTATTATGACTGTGTACTACTATTTTTGTAATATTTTTTATTCTTGTTTTTTGTTTGTCCTTAATTCCATGGAATCACGCTTGAAAAGCGTTTACCAATAACACCTGAGCAAAGTCAGAAAGGCACAAGGCTACAAAAGAGCAACGTATCAGTTCGGAAAATTAAATCAAACAATGGCTGCACTCAAAAGGAAAATTTGTTTTCAAACGGTCTTCATTGTTTTCCATTATTTCGGTTAAAATGTGCGAAACCGCTTCCATCGAAGCAAACAAAGAATCGCATTTGTTGCAGATCCCCAGCAAACAAAAAAGAAACTACTAATAGAGCGAACAATAAAAACTGTCATTAATTTACAATTTTCAGGCATTTTCACGGGAAATCAAATCGCAGCGCAATTGAAAGGTAATAATTGAGCTACAAAAACATACCCAAAAAAGAAGAAGAAAAAAAGACAAAGCAAAGCACGCGTTCACATTTAAAGATTTGTGAAAAGGACAAATGCAGTGAAAAAAGACGGATAACAGGCGGCAACAGCTGCGAGGCCCCTTGCTTTGTTTGTTGGTCTCTTCATTGCTCGTCGTGTGAAGATCAACGCCGATAAAGTGGCTCCAAACCAAGAAGTCCAGTCATTGGATTTTCATTAATTAAAGACAAATTTGTATGTACTTTATTAAGCAAAAAGTACCAGAGAAGGCTACCGCTTGCCATCTTATTATTTTCCTTCGTTTTCTCCATGGCTTATTGCTTTAGCACTGCATTCGCTACGCCTACTCTGCGTCATTGTCCTGGCACGCACACAAACATAATGCAGCCCATTGTGCGCTTAAGTGGACACCTTTTATTACTCGAGATCGAATAGGGCTTTGTGTGCGTATCTGTGTATATTTTATTAACTTCTTTTGAAAATTAGTTGTCCTATTGAGGACAGAACTGTGCTACACTCGAGGCGGTTGACAATTTTACTGCATGCTTATGCACAGTTCCCGCTCCCTTCAAATCATTTCAGATCGGTTCTAGAAAGACAGCACTGCCATTTGCAAACACCCACGCGGCTCGTATAGAAACCTCTCTAACAGCTGTCGTAATGTGGTCGTGAAATGATCACAAATGACTTCATTCACTTATACAATTTCCAGGGTTTGTAAAATCCATCAAGCGGTTCTCACAATATTACTGCGACAGAAAGGCAGAATATAAATTTTAAACTGCACTCATTGCTTATCAATTATTATTTTAATGGGCTCACAATTACTAAATACCAAGAAGAACAATAACCGACTTTAGGTCAACTAGAAAGAGCCTGTTGTACATATCCTAACAGGATACAGGATAAAGATAAACTCAGGGCGGTTGTCACTGGAGGTCCCGACGTAGCTCCATATAAACTCGCGCGTCAAACTGGAGTTTCTCTATGCACAAATTGTTGCTGTCAGCCTGGAGGACCAAAAAAGGACGTAGATAATGAATTGCAAGACTTACTGAAGAGAGACCCGGCTCCAACGCCCAGCTTAGTAGTTGATTCAAGCATTTACATGCCACGGGAAAGATACAAAAAGTGGGGCACTGGCTACCAAACGTATTGAGTGAAATTTCGATTTAAAACCACTGCAATATGGCAGTGTCATTGCTTGCTACGCAAAAGAAGAAAAGTTTTCTGTGGCGTACTTCGACCGGTAATGAAAACTGGATCTATTCTATTACAACAATCATTCACATCGACACCGAAGTCGAATATTCATGGTCATAAGGTGATGCTGTGCATATCACTAAGATGTAGTGTATTACGAACATCTAAAACCGAAAGAAACTTTTACTGCAGATGTATACCAAAACAGCAGTTGAACCAATCGAATAAGGCATTGTTGCTTAATAGGCCAGCAATAGCGAGCAACAAACGCAAAGCCATTCTCTTACATAACAACGCTCGGCCAAACGTGTTGGATCTCGAATAGGAAGTCTGCCGCAACCAGCGTACTTACCAGACATAGCGCCTTCTGATTAGCACTCGTTTAGACCCATGCAGCATGAATTGATTGAATTGGTCGCTGATAAACCACCATTGTCATGTTGCGAAAAAGGTGGGAAAAGGTTTCACTAAATGATGGAAAATATTTTGAATTATATTTATTTATTCAGTAAATGCCTTTTCACAAGAGAAAATTGCACCAAATTCGATTTCCGAATCCCATACACACCCATGTTTAAGTTTTAGCATGGAGCCTAGTTGATTCCATGGATCATGTTGGATTTCACAAAAGCAGCAACAGTCACTTATTATTCTTTAATGTGGAAAATACTTCCCTTAAGGCGGGGTAGCCGTAATTCCCCATCAGCCAACAGATATAGAAGCGAGTATTGTTAGCGACTATGAGAGTGCGTGACTGTAATCTATCGGTGAATTAAAGCCTTCCGAACTCTCCCTCAGGTGGTTGGAATTTGGAAATAATGTTAGAAGGTAGTGCTACTCAAAGACAATAAAATGACACGTTAATCTAGCGTCCTAAATATTTTTTTGGGAAGTTTTTAGTCAGTTAATATATTGTATTTACACGTAATATTATGGATCAAGTTTTTTTGATAGATAATCTATTAGAATGGTGTGTAACCACCTGGCTAGTGTGAGACTTGCTGCGGTGGATTCTGCTATAATCTTATCCCAGTCTTTATAAATCAATTTAGAAAAAACCTTAAGAAGTAATAATGACTTCATTTTCAAGTCTAAGTGGATTATGATAATTCAGTTCAAATAGAGCAAAACGAAAAAGGGTTAATTTGAAAGAACTTTCTTACAGATTCATAAACTATCCGTCGAGGAGTCGATTTACACCGGTGCATTTCTTATTTTTCTTAATTCTCATTTATTAGAATTCACATTCTGACTTTATTTCACATTTGCTTATTAGCTATTCAAAACGAAGGTGTTGGGTGCGAACCCCACTGGAGATTGAGTCATAGGCATAGCCAATGCCTATAATCTCTGGTAGGTGGAGTTGTTCCTTGGCGACGCCAGATGACAGTCCCATCACCAAGGACTGGTAGCGGCAGACAAAAATCATTCGATTTATGTTAGCACCACAAGGCCCTCCAATTATTTGAACAAGGAAAAAAATTAAAACAATTTGGAAATCTGTTCCACTTTTTTGATTAGAGTATGTACTCACAAATATCTCTGATGGAGGAGCGATCTCCTCCTCTCACCACAACTGGGTTCATTTTTCACTCACCCATTATTATACTCCGATGTGCGTAGCGTATATTCCGCCATTATGGAGTTATTATGATCAATAAGACAAGTTAAATGCTGCAATTAAGTCAGACTTCAACGCTGCCAGCGTTGCAATCAGTGCTGACGACGACGGCGACGATGATGATGACGGCAGTGGAGACTTTCAGGCTGCGCACCCCGCCAATGCACAAAGGCAACCGAAATTGAAGCGCAACACTGCTCAGCCAAATATGCTGCCATTGGCGTCGTAGCAGTCATATCATTTGTGGTTGTTGTTTTTGTTGTTGTTTGCTGTACTACGTAATTGGCGCTTAATTTTCCTGCGGGATCATTTAATTTTACGAGCCTGACCAATTGATTATAATGGACGCCATCAGACTTTTACAACATGCTAAATGATGCGCGAAAACAACGATCGTGCGAGAGAGTACGCATGGAAATGTTCAAGTGCGAGTGAGAGCCCCCAGAATCGTTCGATTGTAACAGCGTCTGCGTTGGAAAGCAATCGCAAACCCACTCCTTCAGCTGCACACAAAGCTTGCTTCAATCATATTGGGTTTCTGATTGTTGAGAGCTGCCATTACGCAAATCAACTGAGTCGCATCTCATCGCGCTGCATTTAAGAAGCGGCAGCAGCAATTTGAGGCATCATCAACAGCGCAATTTGCAGTTACTTGTGAACTACCTGAGAAGCTTGGACTACCATCTTCTTGTTCTTTCTTATTTTTCGCGTGCCTCTTCTCCAAGTCATATGTTTACGTACTGGTCTCTTTCTCTCAACCTCTCTTCCTCCTTCTCTCACTCACTCTGCATCCTCATCACTTTATGGTTGGTTGGCTTATTAATAACCACAAAAAATAACGATCGATTGGGGTTATTAGAGGCAATTTGGCGAACAATTTTCAACCGTTCGGTTGTCATGTTCTTCAAGCGAACTCTGCGCGCTCTCTCTCCTTCTCGCTGTCGCGCTGCCCCTCCCGTGAGTGTTTTTATCCGCATGTTAAATTGTTAATATTTATTGGTTGATTAAAAGCTATTGCTCGAGAGTTCTGGTCTGGCTAAGTGGTTAATAGCACTCGATCGACGCATTTAGTTCGGTAAATGTGCATGTTCAATCATGTCTCTAACATGAATCGAATTTGATTTTAATTGACAACGGGCCGAAACGAGTCTAACAAATACACGAAAGGCAACGAAATAGGCCCACTTTAACTGCGGCAGCAAACAACTTCATCAAATCGATGCAGGCGATTCAAATGGGTGGACCGGTTTCCGAAGCTGACCAACTGTCCGCGCCATTACGAAACGAGGACACAATTGCAGTTAGCAAAAAATGCTCAAAAACAAAAGGAAATAAGAAATTCAAGTCGAGCACTGCCTGGCAAGTCCGCACTAAATTCTGCGCACGGGGAGTGCAAACAGCTGCTGCCAACACTAACACGTTTAGCAGTTGCGCAGGCGCAGCTTTAGCCAATATATCCTGACAGTTTTGCTTCATCCTGCCTTGGCATGGTGCCATTAATAGCGCTCAAATGGCTTTCGCACTCTTATATTGTCTGCATGTGTTTAAATACCGGGGTGGGTTTGCCAATTTTGACATTGGTCGTGGAAAGGACGCTCGGTGCCACAAAGCGCAGCGCAGCGTGGTTCTTTCGCTTGCCAGTTGACCGCCGCTCTTAATTTCAATTGTCAAAAAGAACCTTTTGACATTAATACGTTTCAGAAAATTGACAATAGGAAGTCATTTATTAGGCCAACAAAAGCAATCGAGTGGTCTACGAGAGTTTTTTTAGCCGAAAAATAGCTGTCGAAGGGCGTTATGTTGTAAGTGGCCTTAAGAACATCGAAATGAGTTTATTATTGGGAACTCCTTATAACACTATTTCTTCGAGACTTTATACAGCCCATATGCCTAGTGTCTCCCTATCAGAGTTCTTAAACTCTCAACACAACTTTTGAAAACTCTTTCAAAATGTATAATACAAGCGTAGCCCCCCCCCCCCCCCCAGACATTGTTCTGCCCTTTCCAGTATTAGCAAAGAAAATAAAAATTCAATAAAAGTATAAAAATCAAGTATGTCAATGGAAACTTGCTTTATTGAAACTATGAGAATTAGAATTTCGTCACCTTTGAATTTTCCCTTGAGTATCGCCGCATGAACCACATTGATCATCAGTTTTCTTAGCCGCCAACCCATTCCGTTGCAGCCCTATTTAGTGAATGACCAATATTGCACACTAAACTTTCAATTTGAGTTAAACTTTTATTATTTTTTTGTTATTTCCCATCGACAGATTTTCGATTTCGAATTTGACACACCTTTCAACTGATGAAGCAACTTTTTTCTTACCGACTTTCGCGGTAGACTATTGCACCAAATATTACAGGT
Organism: Cacoxenus indagator; assembly: GCA_035041755.1. NCBI lineage: Eukaryota > Metazoa > Arthropoda > Insecta > Diptera > Drosophilidae > Cacoxenus > Cacoxenus indagator. Next base: position 1,822,020 of record JAWNKX010000067.1, read on the forward strand.
TTACTCGACAGGCTATTTTAGAGTTTTCCTGAAAGTTTTATTAAAATCGGTCAAGCGATTTCGGCTATATAGTGAACAGACGTACATCTAATTTTATAATCAGAGCTTGCATTAATTCTGGTCAGCGACATCTAATGGTCAAAATTCGAAGTATCAGTGTAAACAGCAGTCGCACTTCGAAAGATATCATTAAAGCTAATACATTTTTAAATCAGGAGCAGGAGTAATATGGAGATTGCGCAGGCAAACTAAACAATCTATCTCATGGGTTTTGGGTGGCATATGGCACACAAAACAGAAAACGGTTCCTGTTATTTTTAATGACGTAGGACTTTGTATGTTCTTAGTTATAAAAAAAATGTTGTTTAACAAAAGAAAATTCTTACACCGCGCCCAACCACGTCCTGATTTACATAAACCCATTATTGTATTTTAGTTGTATTTATCCCAAGTTTCGGACCGCTATCTCTTTTTAAAGTATTTTTTAGAACGGCTCCACTCCGAACAGTTTCACGGCTATACAATTTGTCATTTGAGCGACACCTCAATCACGAAATACATGTTAGATTACATCTATTAGGCGATAACAATATGTTGTAGAGATGTGGCGACAGTACGGCTCCTTGAGGTACTGAGGACCTAATCTTGTATGCCGCCTCAGTTGTTGTGTTCCCTATTGTAACACGAAACTTTCTATTCGAGAGGAATGACCTTGTTATTCTGACAATGTTTGGTCCAATACCGGCATCGGTATATAATACCATATACAATTAGTCCTTGATATCTGATAAAACGCCACAATTCAAAACTCGTGAGTAAAAAAAATGTCAAGCCCATAACTGCCTTGCAGCCAACGAAGTTGTGGAAAAAGTGTTAATATACATAAAACGTAATGCCTGCCTTGAAATGAAGACCCACTGACAGTCGAAACGACTTGCGCCCCAGGCAGCCTGCCACTGCCAAGAAAGAAATCCCATTAACCGACATTCAAATTACGTCGATACTTCAAAGTTATGAGCACGAAAATTGACGTTTTCAAGTGCAGCTAATTTGCGAAAATACGAAAATTCGAAGATTCACTTAAACGGGGCCATTGTTTGCGGTAGTAGACCATAATTTGATTGACACAGGAGCGCAAAAGCAAATACGCAAAAACTGCATCTCACATGAACTACGAGTCTGTTATTTGTGCGATGGAATATCGTGGGATGGACATCTGAACTAAAAACTAGGTTAATGAAAGCGCTAATGAGGTGTGCCAAATGAAATGTTCCGATGCCACATAAATTTGCAGACATGAAATAAATTCACGCAAAATACACCCAGACGCTGAGAGTAAATTTTGGTCTTAAATCATGCACCCAAAGCCAAGAGACGCCTTCGTGTATGGTTTCCCTTGGATCAATTTTTTTTTTTTAGTTTTCTTTTGCTTTTAAGTTTTTAGAGTTGCGCTTGTTGCCAATTTTATGTTTTCGGGTGTGTGCACTTCCCATTCATTCTCTCTTATTCATACAAGAACAATTTGAATTTTAACGCCAGATTCTTGGGCGTTCCACGGTTGTAAATTCATTTGTTAAACGATGCACTCATACAAATAACTATACCCTACTCCACCCTACCCCGCGGCCTTATAACCAGTTACCTGTATTCCTTGCTCCCAACTTTGACTTCAGATAATTTAGCGTCCGCTCTTCTGCCAGTCTTTTTGTTTGCTGTATGTCTGAATTTTTGTATCTGAAACAGGACATCGCAAGAAAACGCACACTAGAGGCGTTTACTGTTGGTTTCAGTGCCATTTCGAAGATTCATTTTTTTTTGCTTTTTTTCTTAGTTTTGTACTTTTGGCTCAGAATTTGCGGCAGCAGTTGGCGCTGGCAATTTATAATTTATGGCGCGATTTATTGGCAAACACTAACAAAGGGCATATATTTTTTTAAGAAAGAGAAATAAATCCGTTTGAATACGCTTACCTGGCAACAGAAACGGCGCCAATTTGTGACCCTTTGCTCTACTATAGAAATCATTCAAAAACACACATTTTAATGCAAATTAACTCGGCAAAAAGAAAAATACCCCAAAGTGGCGGATATCTATCTAATATAATTTTGGCAAATGTAAATACTCCATTCTCCTCACAACACTTTCCATGCTTGTAGTGCTAATTCAACATTTGTGTAAAAACCAATTTTTTTGGTTGAAAAACTATTTAAACGGAAATATTTGCACTGCGTGCGGCTACGCCTCAATCGCATCGGTTATGCAGCCAAAAACCAAAAATCGTGAAATCGTTTAAAGAGGCAAAGTAACCAAAGAAGCCCACAAACACGATATAAAAAACCTGCGTGGATTTCATGGAATAAAACGCGCGTAAAAAACGTCAAATTGCAACACCTCGAGGGCAAAACACAAAACGCAACAGCAGCCAACAAAAGCAAAAGCAGAGCACGAAATGCAAGTTCCCCAGACTGAGGGCGCCCCTTTTTTCTTCGACTTCAAACTCGAGCCCATTGAAGACGCTCACTTGCACGAATGCTCATCCTGCGCAGAACCCAACTCGACTTTTCTGACGCTGTCGCTGCTGTTGCTGTCTACATTCATAATAATTGCGTATCTGGCAGATGCAATTTATCCGTGAATTTGTTTTTAATTTTCAACACATTCGCTAATTTGATTTTTAACTTCGTTTCGAGCACTGCGTCAGTCTGTGTCCCAGACACAGTCTCAATCATTTCAGCTCGTTTTGGTTTACTTATCTTATTTTTAACGTGCCGAAGATGTTGCGGCTTCAGCTGTAAGCGTTTTCGTTAAACAATTTGAACTTGGCTTGCTTACGAGGTAAACTGGCATACACACACACGCGTTCCGTTCTTGGACAACAACGGACAACGCTGGTGCGCCTGTTAGTCGTGTAATTTATGTTCCACGAGATACACTCGTTGGCGTTCCTATGGTACGACCAACCAAACTCTTGGATTGCTTTGCAGACAGTCAGAGAAGTTGCAGTGCTTATCCGTTCTTATCCATGGGCTGAGTTGTTTGCGCAGGCGCAACCCGAACAAATCGATTTTCAACGCAATGCGACGTTCCTTGTGCTGCTTACTTCTGCACAACGTACATGTGTGTGTATATGCGCGCATTTATATGCGAGCGAATATTTTGCTACTTTGATTGTAGTAAGCGTGAAAGTATTAAGCATTATTAGTGTTAGTGTTAGTGGCAAAGACAAAAATATGTGTTAGCCACTGTGCAAAAGTGGTAATTTCTTTACTTTTCATGGCATTCAAGGAAGTAAATTCCATTTTTTCTGTTGAGAAATCATTTCTGGCCATGTTCGCCCCGCCATATCTCTCTGCACTATTGCCCACCACCAGTTTCATCCTTATGGTCCATAATTTTACAGTGACCATGCTGAACATGAACCGGAAACATAACAAATCATAAATTAAACACTCGTTAACTTATTACTTTGGTTGACTTCGCACGCTTTCTATACACAACTAGGCGCAGTGGATATCGAAGTGGACCGAACTCAAGCCAAGTCAACCTCAAGCCAATCCACAGAAGACGCGCTTTACAGAGATTTTTCTCTTGTTTTTTTACAAACTGTTTTGTTTCTTTTTTCTTAATATGCAGCGATTTTATTTTAGTTACTTGGTTAAGTTATATTGCGCTAGTAACCGAATTAAATGAAAACGCTGTGAGGCTCAAAGATTGCATTTGCATTTACAAATCGCAGCAGCCGTCAATATCGAAAAGCCCATTTGTAATGGCGTAGGTGTTAAATAAATTATTCGGTGTGGAAGACCCGGTATAAAGCACTAAGAATTATTATTATAATTATTATTATTATTATTATTATTATTATTATTATTATTATTATTATTATTATTATTATTATTATTAATATTATTATTATTATTACTATTATTATTATTATTATTATTATTATTATTATTATTATTATTATTATTATTATTATTATTATTATTATTGTTATTATTATTATTATTATTATTATTATTATTATTATTATTATTATTATTATTATTATTATTATTATTATTATTATTATTATTATTATTATTATTATTATTATTATTATTATTATTATTATTATTATTATTATTATTATTATTATTATTATTATTATTATTATCATTATTATTATTATTATTGTTATTATTATCATCATTATCATTATACTATTACGAATTTATGACTTTTTCCGTACCACTTACCTTACTCACCGTCAATATATTTTAATACAAATTATACGGTTGCAAAGGCATTGCTCTGTAGATGTGCGTTTGTTTATGCCAATACACTAATGTCTCTGCAAAAAAAAACAAGTGAGAAATTTATAGTTAATAAAAACAACAATCACTGAAAAATCCAAAGAGAATAAAATATAAGTTATGAATAAGTTCTCTCTGGAAAAATTCATGCGACTTACTGCTTGCTCAGCTCAGTTGAGGAATTACCGAAAGAAAGTAAACACCGCATACCAACGACAACAATGGCACGGGCCAAAGAAAAAGAAACGCACCAAGAAATAATAAAATAAAAAAACCTGTGTGTGTTGTAAACACTAAAATTAATTATTAATATGGTACATATATTATACATCAACATTATCGCTATATTAATACGGATACATTCTTTTGTTATAGGTTTACCCTAATTAACATCAATATCATTTAAAATATAATAAAAAGTGAGTATATTCATGCGTCCGGTCGATTTTCGACCACTACATGATCCTAATTGTTATTATTATTATTATTTCATTTTACTCTCATTTTTTTACATAGTACATAGCCACATACACATATTTCCTATTGATAACAATAAAAATAATGTTAAATCAATGAATGAATCTATGCTTTCCCTAAAAATTTACAAGTTTCACTTAAGCTGGTGATTTAACATTATATTTACAGAGTTTAGTAAGTTATAGGTTATACTTATCTACTGTAAAATTATTTATATATGTGGATTTATTCAAATTTTGCTTCAAATATCTAATGGATATTAAGGAAAAATGGAAAAAACCTTAACCAATTTTAACTAACCTAGAAAGGAGTCAGTACTTAATAGTATTAACAAGTAAATAGTAAATTACTGAATAGCACCATCATTGTGAAATATGAGAATTCTTAATGATAAAATTTGTTTTTGCATGAAATATTTGATGATGAATCATTTGGACGTTCATTTCAAGATCCAGTCTTGATGTTGAATAATAGAATGGAACGTTGAGAATCATTGTGGGTAGTTTATTTTGAGCAATTTGTTTATTGTTTTTGTACTTTTTTGCACACACACACCATATTGTTCTGAAAATCAAAAGCTTGTTTCTAATTAATAACTCGGATTTGCGGTTAATGAAGGGATACAGGATATGGATAGTTTTATTAAGTTTGTCAATGGTTTTCACAATATGCACGTTAAAGCAACGTTTTTTATCCAGATGAACTCCAAGATATCTAATAACATTTACCCATGGTATCTGTTCATTGTTTAAAATTTATGTATGTATATGTATCATGGAGATGGCATCGTTAGGGAGATTTCAATATCAAAGGCGCGCAACGAAGAAGTGGACCAAATTATTGAAAAAGAGACAATGGAGATTGACCGGCATGGGAGATAATCTATACTAACTTGTTGTTGTACACGTGATTTATTTTTAATGTCTCAAAATTGGCTGATGATAGTAGCAAATATTATTATTACTGTTTTTGTTTTGTTTTTCGGAGAGAAGTAATTTTTTAAATTTCTGAGCAACGACGATATGTGCTGCTCATACCGAAAATTCCAATAAAATCCGTTGGCATTTCATTATTAAGCGATTTTCTTTTTTAAATCCGTTGAATTCATGCGCAAGAACAAAGCACAAATGCAATTTAAATTTTTCTGCAATTTGTACAAAAATGCTGTTTACTTTGCACAAAAGCAGCATAATTATTTCTCAGAAAAGCCAAGATCTGCGAGTGGATCAGAATATTGCTTTTTCGTTTATTTGACAATTTCTTTTTTTATTTATTTTTTTTTTTGTGAAGATATTTTAGATACAAAAAAAAATAATAATAATATCAGTGAAAAAAAAATATTGCGAACAAAAGATGTCAACGAGCATCATTGTGGACACATTATCCGCACGGCAGAATGATGCTAATCCATCACTGACTTGACCAGCGTTCAACGGCAACGGTGAACTGCGAACGACGCAAATGTCACTTAAACCGTCAACGACGAGGGAATGAACACTTAAAAAGTCCATGAAACCGAATACAAAAAAGAAACAAATAAGATCGAAAGCAAGAATCGAGCGAGTGACATTATTTAAAAGCGAAATATGTGTGATGCGGGCACGTCAATTGTGATGCGTCGTGCAGTTCAAAAACAAGGACATTGCACTCGAAGCACAGCCAAAACCAACCAAGCCGAGCCAAACCAACGATCAGTTATGATCGCTCAAGTCGTCGCTGAAACAAAGAACTTAACTGTAAACGATGCCATCATGAGCGTTGAGTCTCGGGCAGTATTATTGGCAAAAAAAAATGCAGCTCTAAATGCGCAAACAATCAGCGTTGACAGTCGCTGATCTTAAAGCGACGATCTGTCTGCCAGCACTGCATCTCTTGAATAGTCGTTCACCCGCTCCTGTTGACGTTGACGATGATCACTGCTCACCGATCACCACTGTGAATTATGCGCAACATCATTTTAAATCGTTGTACCTTCACACAAGACCGATCTTGTGAATCCATTGTTTTTTGCTGTTGCTATTTTTTTTTTTTCATCGACGACCCTGTTGAACTGAGCACTGATCGTTCAGCGCGTTGCTCTAATTGATGTCCACCGCTATAAATTCTGACCGATCATCGAAACAGAAGTTCTCTGCTTAACTTTTAGTGGAGCTTCTCAGTGTTTCTGAGTGACCATAAAGAGACGATATTTCGGCCACAAACTGACTTTTAAAGTCTGCTGCACTGATTTTTAAAACGCTTAAATGTCACAATAACTCGTTACTTTTACACCATAAAAACAGAATGATTCGGTTTGTGCAGCGGCGAGTTCGCAAAAGGTAAAGCAAGCAGGGCTACTGGGGAAATAATCTATGTGAAACATACGCAACTTATGAAGGGACTTAAGTAAATATTATCGTGTTATTTAAGCCGTTGTGTTGCGTTGTGTGAAAGATACGAAAGTACTGACTGCAATCCTTAACTGATCCAATTGAATCATAAACCAGTGGGCGCATTACTAAAATTTGTCCTACCCTATTAATGAGAGTGAAAAGATTTGAATATGAGACGTACGGTTTAAAGGATTTAAGGCTATCTGTGACGATGTAGACCCCATTGAGAGTTGTCGTAACAAATAAGTATTAATAAGAATATAAAGACTTATAAAGATATGAGAAATGAGATATGTGTGTACTCCCTAGATATCCAAAACTGTTGCCAAAATTATTTTAAAAGCAAACTCACGTTATTTCTTTTTCCTTTTGTATTAAAGAGTATGCGAATCATCTCATCATCATCAACTATAACAAAGAAATGTTTGAATTTCTTACCAAGGGTCCCACGTCTTAGCATAATGCATTATATTCCAAGAGTATCATTCTTTTTCATTCTTTCAAGTTTTCAAGTTTTTCCAAAACAAGTATCCCCCAAATTGATCAATTAACTAGAGATATGGATATAAATCGTTTTTGGGAAAACCATCCCTACCATCAAAACAATAAATTTGTAAATAAATACTTTCAAATGGCTGTTTAGCAGAGTCAAATGCACTGATAACCAGACAAACTCATACATAAATCCATTAAGTTGTTATCAAAGTAGTTCTCTCTTGGTTTCCGAAGCCAGGGTACCCGAAATATTATCGAAATGCCAAAGCTGTCAATGTTACAACATTGTTAAAGAACAATTAGTTACGAGGCAATTATAATGTAGTGAAACGAGTGTTATGGAACACAACCGAACACAACACAAGCCAACCGAATAGAGATGCACCAAGATGCACAGCATGTCTGCAGTGCGAGTCGATAATAAATATGTTCGAATACAAGGAAACTGGAAACCATCTTATCAGCACACACACACACATTTATAGAAAAGGACAAAAGTCATGTGTGCCGGCATCTGTGTGCTTATGCGTCTAACGAGTCTTTAATTTATACGGTGACACATTGAAGCTCGGACAAGTGACATTCTGTTGTGTTATGTCGCTTTGCATCGCATTGGTTCGATTCTTCGTTGCATGATAAATGCGCGCATTCGATATCCCAACGACATATAAATTCTTGACGAGGACACTACCGAAACTAGAAATATAAAATTTCAACAACCTCATTGATCTGCGCTATGGTTGGGTGTTGTTTGTGGACAGTGAAACGGAAAGGGTAGTAAAGTGAGTGAAGTGTGGCGAAGAAAAAGAAACGCTTTGTTTAGAATTTGGTTAATGTGCACCGCGGGGCGTCACAGCAGCGAACAAGTGTTAAACCAAATCGGTGATCATTTTTGTAACAATATTGTATTTTAAATTTTTATGTTTATTTGGATATTCGATGCTTCAGTCAACGCCACACCAACGTCCTCATTTGTGGCGCTTTGTGTATGAGATTTCAGGCAATATTTTATAATCATGCGCATATTAATTTCATGAACTTATAAAGCAGTTTTATGGCTTTTTAAAAACTCCATTAACAAAAGGCGTATGCACAAACACAAAAATACAACAACAAAAAATAGACACTCGGTCAGCCACCATACACAACCAACTATAAAAAAATAAATAAAAATTAAATTCGAATACCGTTCAGAAACTAAAAATTGAGTTATAGAAAGACAGGCAAACTCACACACAAAACGAGTTCATTGTGAGGCGTTTGCCTTCACAATTTATACGGCGTGAATCAATTAATTAGAGTTGACGTTAAACTCAGCTGTGAAATATTTCCTGCTTTCTTCACCTTTTCAAACTTTTTTGTGGTTGGTCAGTTTAACTTCTTAAAAACACCATTTGAAATATCTTTGGATTTATTGATATACTTAAGGGCTACGCGAATGTGCCGAGGAATGTTGGAGCCATCAAATAAAATTAATTTTTTAAGACACCTGTTAATAGACAATTTATTCCTGTTCGACTTTTTACTTAAATATTTTTAGTGCTATCGGCGCTTTAATTCAGTGCGACATTAACGACTTGATTACTCGTAAAACTCATAGATAAATTCCAAGTCGTATGAGGCCCTTTAATTGGCATAACAGTTCAAATGTCCCAGTATTATGCACTGTTAGCGGTAAAAGTCCTGCAACTCTACTAGCACTCCAAATCTGTCCATGTTACGACGTCAAATGTTGTCTTTAAAACCAACCGAAAAAATTAAAAAATTAAATTTAAAACAATGGGGACTATTAACGTAACAAAACTTTACATGGTCCTTCACGAAACCGCAGTCTGCGCGATTATGTGTGGTGGGAATCTCATTTTGGTTTTAGATTAACTGTTATTACTGTTATACTCTATTTAAGCTGTATCACTGCTAGTGATGAAATACCTCGCTGTCGTAGGTTTTATACTCGTAATCAATATTATAAAGTTCATGATTTATTATAGAAGATATTTTCGGTACATAGAAAAGAACTTAAATTTTGACCTTAGCAGGTCCGCGGCCACCACACACTGATTTCACATTGGGCATCAGCCGTTTACAACTAAGCATGCAAAAACTTACAACAGCTAAGACTGAACTAAGAGTTAATTTCCTACAATGAAAATAAAAGTTAAACAAAGAGCAAAACATGGAGGTTAGAATTTAGGAACTATCTAACGCAAAAGGCCTATTAAGTTTAACGATGCCAATAAGCTAGTTTAATAAGATTAGTAGGGGCAGGAGGTAAAGCAAACGCAAAGTGAGTCCTAAAAAATTTGAATGAGACATAGAACGGATCGTGCTCTAAGTAAGAAGTTCTACACAATGCGAAAGTAATAGGTAAGTAGTGTCTACTTGGAGGTGCTGATACACTAAAGTTAATCACACTATTAGGTGTACAAATAAGTTTAGAGGGTTTTTTTAGTGACTTTGAAGTGACTATTCTGAGGAACAGGTTCAATGCATTTTATTCATAATACTTACAATCGTTAGCTACAACTTTTTCTCATCTTTCAGGCAGCATAAGTGTTCCGTGTTTGAAAAATTCCTAGTTTTTTGAAGCTATGACATTTTTGGCACAAAGGTTGACATCTTTAGAGCATAAACATATACGGATTTTTGGCGGGAAATGGTGACGCTTTAACATGAATGGAGTGGCCAGGTCGTCCGATGCGATTTGATGTTAGTTATGCCAACTTTGGTAAATCCCTCAAAACTTATTTGTACACCTAATAAGTTGAAAGGTGAGTTGATGCAATCATAAATGAGGTTATATATAAAAGTCACTCCCAAAACAGTTCTCCGAATAGACAAGGTAGGAAGATTGATAAGTCTTAAACGATCCTAGTTAATATAATAATAATTTAAAATAAGGGTTCCGCGAAAAAAGGACATAACTGAGAGAGAGTCAACCCGATCGATCGAATTGAATGAGTGCTTATTTACACACTACACACATAAATTGTGATACAAAAAGAGATCGTATAGCCTGTATGCAAGCCCATGAGACACACTCAAGCTCCTGTATGAAATGGGCCCAAGTTTCAGTTCTAGAGCAAAACTTATCATAAATGCCCTGGCTTGTTGACGTGTCATAAACTTTCGTGGAAAAAGTGCATGGAATTTAAAGCGAACACAGAGGCCAGTGAATATCTCAAGCGACTGCGGAACAATGGTATCAATAAATCGATTGTTGCAAGAGATGTGTGTAGAAAGTACAGTGGGCATGAAAAAATTCGTTATCATAATCAGAAACTTTTCCGATTAACGGTTGTTATGTTTGCACTGTCATCATTGAATAGGAACGGTCCGATGTTCATATCTTCACAAACTCCACACCACACTGTATCTGTCCAATAATTTGGGGGTTTACGGAGGGGTAGAATAGTATATGAGAAAAGGATTGTCTTCGGGGACCATTAGCCACCGTAAAGCGTGTTTCGCCTTCAACATAATATACAACCAAATAATTTCAGTTCGATTGGCCCAACTTTGGCCAGCAACTTTCGTCAACTTCTTTAAATGCCGACACCCAGAAGATGGAGATCATACAACCACAATTAGAATGAGAAATGTTGACGTAAAAATCAACAACAGAGGGATTGACCCATATTCTGTTTTATTAACGAAAACATTCAAAGCACCTCAATAAAGACAGCGATATGTAGTGCCATTAAATTTAATTTTTTTTCGCTACTTTTCAAAGTTAACAACTCGAAAAAGTCATAAAACATTAAATTTTCATCAACTCAGGCGGCGTGGAAGCAAGTCCATATATTTGTGACAACCTCGATCTCCGATATGGCCACGACCGATAACACAATCACTTGTCAATTGAGATTCGCAGGTAACCGATACAACTCACTGTTTGTCTCAATAATTCCTGAGGATCTCAACTACGACGCACACACCTTCCAGTAAAAATAAATCCCCATCATTTTGTTCAATCTTACTGAAGTTAACATACCAAATATAATGCAAGTACTATTTTACAGGTACAAAATTAACAATCTGGTGAAACAAGAATTCATTCTCAAGAATTCATTGATGACGCGTTCAATATTTCAATCCTCCAAATATAGGTATCTTCATATTGAATTACTAGCTCTACCCGGCAACGCATTGCTGTGGCTCAGTCTAGTTAAATAGAAAAGAATGAAAAGAGTTTGTTTCAACTCAATTTAAATTCTACAGAGGAACAATGTACTTCGTATAAAATATCAACTCTCTATCTCAAAGCTGAGGATTTGCATACATCCAAACCCACAGACTGACCGACGAACATATTAACTAACCTATATTAAGTGGTCTCATATAAGTGTCCGACGTTTCAATCACTCTGTTACACCATGGCAAAGTTCTTGCACAATTCACTGCGTAAACTACAATCACGACAACAACAAAAGAATTTGGTATCAGTCAAATCACTTTATGACACTTTGATCGAAACGACAAAAATTATAACAAATGTGTAAATCATAAACTCGCAGGCAATCAACCAAAGCGGCTCAATCAAATGGTAATAACAACGGATGAAGAGGGTACAAATTTTGTCAAGTACTCGACAACGATAATACTGTAAGCCAATGAGGGTTGATAATTGCGATGATGCCGAATTTAATGTGCTCCGCTAATTGTGAATACTCGACTTTTGATTGATGCGCGGCGATCGGAGATTTCTGACGCCTGGGAATTTTAATTAAGATGCTTTTGTATTCTGTCTGTGGCTGTGTCTGTGTGCAATGCATCTGGCTGGCCGTTTGAAATTAATATTTCTATGCCTCATATGAGGCGCGCTTGTGAAGTTGTTGCCACACTTGCCACACGACGGCGATACGATTGAGACGATAAAATGCGCGCTCACTTTGTCTTTGTTCTTACCCAATTAGCGGCGGTTCTGTGTGCTCCGCCACTGCGAACTACAAGTATAGCCAAAGGCGTTGCCCTGAACTGGCATTTGTGGCATGACACCGTTCGCAGAGTCATGTGTGTTGTATAGTTTTGTTCTTTTTTGGCAACTGATAAATTAGCAAAATTTTAATTTGATTTCCGTTGAATTCGAATGCCTTTGGCGTGGAATAAAATAATGAATTTTCGGCTTTACAAATTGTAGGCATAGCCTGATACCATGCCATGCCACATATCGGTTAAATCGCCTTGCAATTTGTTTTTCCATTTTCTCGCGCTATTTTCTTATGCCAACTGAGTACAAACAAATTACAGGGAAATTGCGTCACCTGCAGGAATGTGTCTGCTAAAACTATATGCGTGTATCTATGTGTGCGCATGTGTGTGTTTGTGTTTGTATGCAATAAAATAGGCATAAAAAACGTAGCTGTCAGCACTTTGACCAATGTTGACATGTTCGTGCAACATTAATTTGACATTTTACTGCTTCGGCCGCAAGTTTCAAATGATGTGGTGTGGTATGCTTGCTCAGTGACCACAAGCTGCTCAAACGGCCCCAGCCGAGGCCAGTGTCGACGCTGGTATTTTCTTTTCCTTGCCTTTCGTTTTTCACTGTAAATTACAACAATTCGTTGGCACGGCGCATACTAATGAGCGTTAATCGCGTGTTCAATACGAGAGGCATGCCACTTGATGAAAGTGCAATAAGCACTTGGCCAAGTCAAGAATGGAAGTTATTTTAATTGTTAAATATGATTTTCCTAGTAACCCCCTTTAGAAGTAAGTATATAGGAATGGAGCAGATTAACCGATCCTATAACACCTCTTCCTTATAGATCATGTTCTCTACCAAATCGTCTGATTCCACCATAACTTGCCCACTTGGTTCCGGTTGAATCAAAGATTGAAAGGCTTCAATTTATTTACTTCGCATAAGTCGTTCACATACTACTCGACTGCTAACTGCACACTCTGCATTGTATTCCTTTTATATCCGATCTATCCGTTCCGACATTTGGGACTATTGAAGGTAGATCCAAAGCATTTAATTAGTCGTGCACTTCAATTTAAGCTATGGACAATTAGTCCAAAATTAAAATATTTCACCACCACCACTGGGACCCATATAATGCCTTGAACCTCTTTACATTGAGGCGTGGTCTTTGCTCCGTTATCAATTTTGACTTCAGAATCATACACAGGTGTACTAAGTCCTACCTCCAAATCTCTACCAAATGCTGCTATGCAAAGGTACGTAAAGCCTTGACTGGTTATGGTACTAGAGCCGTCCAATAAATTGTCCCTCAATAACAAGAGGAATCCCTGTTTGGTGTTATGCGATACTAATCTGGGGTACCACTGTTGCCAGCAACATAAATAAGATCCAAAACAAGGCCCTACGCCGCATAACTGAAATACGCAACACCCCGCTACACAGAGAGCTGAGCATGCCAACTGTCCTGAACGAAATCAACTAGAACTAGTTAATCAATTCAGATTTTGAGAGGGCGTGTTAAGCAAACAATGCAGATAACCACCCCAATAATTTGAACCACCTGCTCAATTACACGCACCCACTTTCTTGTAATGAGGCGTGCTATAATATAACAATGCGAAACCCATACCGCAACCAGTCACGTCAACAAAGATTAACCCTCAGAATGGCACTACGACCTACTCAATCATACAATACATGGCGAAAACTCGCGTCCCAATCAAGATTTAACAGTAGACAAGCGGCACGTTCCACTTGTTAAATAAATGTTGCACACGTCGCCGCCACACGAAATTGCCAGGAATTAAATCCTGCTGACAAAGTGCGAAAGCCAACGTAGGCTGAATGCGCCCCCTGGGATCATTTAGTGGGCGAAAGCATTAAATGCGAAGGGCGGCAAATGGCGACGGCGACAGCTTTCGTGCAACATTTTATAGGCCATGCCACAGAATAGTTTAGTTAATCGTCGTCGTAAAATTGAAGTGATTTTGTATTGCTTGACTTGAAAAAGGTCTGCAACAGCAAAAATATTCTCACCCTACTTTGTTTGATTTTTTTCATTATTTATTCATTTATTTTTGTTGTTGTTGTTGCATTTCTTTACTTTGCGGCTTTCAGTTTCATTTTAATTGGGGAACCGAGTTGAGATTAACAAATTATCGCCACCGCACAATATTAATCGACAGACGTGCAACAACATAAATATTTAGGTTAACAAGCTGCAAGAGGATGCTGTCGCTTAGTTACTTGCCGTCCTTGCTCCGGGTTCGATGGCAATTGTTTGAGTACTTCGCCGAAACACACCGCAATCAGATTCGCTGACCAGGTAATAAGATTTAAACCACACTAATTTTATTTTAAATGCCAATTTTTTGGTACTCAAGCATCTTGCAGCAGCTGCCTGTTGCACACGAACTCATGCGGTGCTTGTACAGCATCTTCGACAGCTGTTGTCGGCTTGGTACAACTAGCCGACCAGTTCTTCCATGTTTGTTTGTTTATTTTATATGTTTCATTATGTCGTCGTTTTTTTTTTTCATTTTTAGCGAATTACCTTGTTGCGGTCAACACTTTCTAGTCTTGGCCACAATTGCATTTCGATTTCGTCTGCCTGCTCCACTTTAATAAATGTAATCAAAGTTCTGACCAATTTGTGTATAACTTTGCAGTCTGCTTTCTGTCAAATAGCGTAACCCACTAAATACTTAGAGCATGTTTAAGTTCTTATGTAGAGAAGCTAACGTAATACGAGTTTCACCTATTTTCCTCTTTTTTGATGACCTACTTAAACTACACCAAAAATTGAAGGGTGGCATTTCCCGTTTTAGGAGACATCTTATCTTTATATAGAAACCCTTCGGGATCCATACTGTGATACCGTTGACTTCTACATAGACGGTCATCGTCTCCACTGAACTTGTCACATGGAAAGATTTGGCGCGTTTGTATTTTTGTAGCAACGTAAGAATGTATGCCCTCGTCTTCTTCTTTAATATGAATACTTCAAATTATTGAAAGTTTTTAATCATCTCAGCTCCAAAACATCCTAATATCGAAATCATAATTTTAGATTTTATTTTCGAAGCTTTGATTGACTGAGTTGTGATAAAGTGATTGGTTGGCACAACAACAAACCACGTAAGAGCCATGGTAATACACATACATAAGTCGTCTTTGGATTTAATGCTTTACCGATGTTTTCTGCATGCTATGCGTTCACAGCTCATTTTGCTGTTAATGTGTGGCAAAAACAAGCAATCATTTTTCGGCAGTAATTTATGCCAAAACATGATGTACAGGAAAACACAAAAATGATAACAATAAATCAACTATCTGTATATATATATACAGATTGTATGTGCAAGCCTACTCGTATGCGAAACGGTAAAAGTCCGAACGCTGTTGTGCTCATTATAAATTCCGTTTTGTCGTGAGCAAACATTTTATTGCATTAAAAATTATAATTACATCATTTATAATTAAATTGATTGCCGCAAGTAGCACACAACTCAATTAAAGTTCGTGTATAAGCTTGCATTAAGTTTGCAATAAATAAAAGCTACAAAATAAATTAACATTAAAATAAAAATGTAAAATTTTATTATTTATTAGAAATAATGCAGCTACTTAGAGTAGCAAATAGCAGTTTGAGGCGTGCAAGTTGCTCGCTTAAGTCTTTTGTATTGTGGAGCTCGGTGTAGTGGCCGTTGACGACGACTATGACGAATTTATGCCTCTGCACATAATTCCTTTTAATATATGACATACATTTTTTTATTGCGGAATTATTCTTGTTATTTAGTTTTGTTGTTTTTGCAATAGTTCTTAAAATGCAACACCAACAACGCCCATAAAATGTTCATGCGTGGCTGCGTTGCGAATGCGACGACCATTTAAAAAGTCAATTTGCGCATAATGCGTCGAACGTGAGAAAAAACTTAACGACATTTAATTCGGCTCGTCCGCAAGGGGTTTTTATGCAAATTGAATTGCAACAAACTGCACGAAGCAAAATGCAAACGAAGTTACGATTTGTTTACAATAACAGTACACAATCTCATTTTTCCATTGCTTCTTTTTATGTCATGTTGTTTAGGACCCTAGTTGAGGTGCACCTCTAAGTCGTAATTTATATTATTATTTGCTGCAGTCACTCAACTGATTTCCAGCGAAATGGGATTAGGCCACACGCAAATTAAACAATGGCGGACCACTCATCAGAATTAATTCACAGTGTGCTCAGAAATTTATTGTTAGTAAAGGACGAAATTATATTACCATAGTGATATTAGTCCCTGGTTGCTAATTCATTCGACACACCATATTTATTGTCCTGGTACTTTGATGCATACACGGGATCTGTCGAAAACTTAATGTGTTGAGATTACTCTATATTCATCCAAGGAGCAACTTCACCTAGTTCTAAGGTTGTAAATATCAAATTATGAGATTATGTTAGAAAGTGAAAGACTATAATGTCTGAATCTACTTGAAAGTTTAGCCACTATAGGAAATTTGACAACTTGATCTCACATTTCGCATTAAACATAGAAAAACAGAAATTAGCCAAGCCACTGAGCGCGGCACAGTCCGGTCACTTAAGACGAAAACTCTGCTTAAAATGCTTAAACCAAAGTCAAAACTAAGTTTAAGGAAAAAATCAATTAAAAAATCTAATTTACATAACGAGAACACAAGCAATTCCAGCAGCGCGCTATTAAAAACACAACTCGAAGATTAATGCGTTTCCGCCCGTCATTTTGTTGGGCACAAATTAGAAGCACTCAAAATGCACAAACGACGAAGACGAGCAGCCGCAGTAGATGAGTGAATACCCATGTAATTTGTAAGTAATTTTTTAAGCCATCAACAAGCCAATACACGTACTTCACTTACTCTTTCTGTAAACGCACCTAAGCATTATAAACAGAGGCAGACAGACAGACAAGCGTCCAGTTACTTACAACACGCATGGCCGTAAGGCACAAGCCAAGGAAAGTTGGTTAACCAAGAAGAAACCAACGAAATTTATAGAAAATTAATACATACGCAACTAAAATAATCCTTGGATGAGGGAACGAAACTGCAACTGCGGCACAGACAAGCAGCAAACATAAATTATGAATCATTTAGACGCTTCCTTATGACACCAAAGAAGCTTCTAACCACGCGCCTAACCAAGAACGCACACAAAATGCAAAACAACAACGGCGAAGGTGACAGCAATAAGTAGCGAAGGCGCTGGTGAAGGGGATGGTGAAGGCGACTGCGATTCCGATGGCGATCACATTGGCGTTATTTGGGCCTATAACTCTTTGACTCGCTTCTTCCAAATCATATACAGCTTTTTTAGTTTTTCTTTCTTTTTTATGGGAATCGCTGGTGACGCTGTTCGACACACGTTCAGCAAAGGTGATTAGCCAATTGTCAGTTACATATAGCGATACATAGGACGTCTTATGGGGAATGGAGAGTGTGCAACATTCAATTGCTACTTGGTGGCAAAAAGCCGTACTTGCTACGTGGTGTCGTACCCAGATAAAATTTAATGCTATACTTGGGCTAACAAGTATTTATGTTATACGCTCATTTCTAGGCACAGCGAACTTGTTGTTATTCGTCTTCGTCCCCTCTGGTGGAGTAAGCAATAAAAATGGTCAAATTAATAATTATTATTTGTACTTAATAATGATTATGTTATGTGTTGTACTGGAAGCGCGCCCATCTGCGAAATTGTTATTCGCGAAAGTAGTAGGAAAAGTCATACGGGAAGTTGGTTGAAGTGGTATGGTCAAAACATTGATTCGCAGAAGATTTATGATATTGAGCAAAGAATGTTAGTAGATTAAAAAAGGAAATACCAAAAACAACGACCAACTTTAATGCAAAAGAGCTGACAACTTCATTAAACGAGCAATTTTAGAGGGAAAGGCTGATGTGACGAAATTCCTTTCTTTCTATGTACCCTATAGACTCCTTAACCGCTGGACCGATTGTAATGATATTTTCAGAGAAACTCTAGAAAAGTCTACAGAGCAGTCGATTGAAGTTTGGTGCGGAAGTCTACCGGGTAAGTCCGAAAATTCCATCAATTACCATAGCTTATGTTTCAAGCCTCGGTAGCCCACTGGAGGCAAAATTCATGCTCACGCCCATGGTCATGGTCATAGCCAATACCTCCAGTATATACTCATAATATTTTTTTTTTATTAAGCATAGTATGTTTACAAGAAAATCATAAAGAAATAACAACCACTTTAGGTCGTATAATAATAAAAAAAAATTACTTTGTCAAAGTTTCATTAATTTGGCCGATCAAAATAATAGTAGTGTTTCCTCTGTAGGTGTCCTACCTGTCCAAACCGATCGAAACAATACAGATATTATTAAATTAACTTCATTTACGACTATTACACTAAAGTTAGTATTTGGTAGCATAGCCTTTGTTTGCTATAACCGCAGCACATCGCTTTGGCATCGAATTCACAAGATGTTGAAACCTTTCGGGAGGAATGAAGCTGCAAACATCTCTAACTGCTTCCCAAAGCTGTGCAACATCCGTTAGTCGACGTTTGGCAATTCCCTTCTTTACGTCGCACCACAGATTCTCAATTTGGTTGAGATCTGGCGACTGTGCCACTTGCTGGACACTTCACTTGTGTGCTTAGGATTATTGACCTGCTCAAACACCCAAATCAGTGGCATTTCTTCACTGGCATATGGCAGCATTATCTCCTGCATTATATGCACATAAATGTGCCGATCCATGGTATTCTTGATCCAATATATTGGCCCCACGCCGTAATACGGAAAACTAGCCAAAACCATAATGCGAGCTCCTCCGTATTTCATGGTTTTTGTTGTGTATCTTGGCTGCCATTTAGTATTTTCTGGACACCTGACATGCTGGCGAGACCCTGTTCCACCATAAA
Source organism: Cacoxenus indagator (assembly GCA_035041755.1). Classification (NCBI taxonomy): domain Eukaryota; kingdom Metazoa; phylum Arthropoda; class Insecta; order Diptera; family Drosophilidae; genus Cacoxenus; species Cacoxenus indagator. The sequence goes on from JAWNKX010000067.1 coordinate 1,841,521, forward strand.
GCACGATTTTCGATTCGTCTGAACACAAAATGCTTCTCCACTTCCGTACTGGCCAACCAATGTGATCACGGGCAAATTTAATTCGTTTGGCTATGTTTTTTTTTGATAGATGAGGTACTTTTCTTGGACTCCGAGTATTCAAATTGTTTTCCCGTAAGCGTCTACGTAATGTGTATATGCTTGTATTCAGTTGAAATGCATCTCTTATATTTTTAGAGCTCTGAAATGAGTTCTGCTTTGAGTATCTCACTGCACGTGCAACCATTCTATCTGACATAGCACGAGGTCGTCCACGACCTGGGATGTATTTCATTGCATTACGCACCGTTGTAGGAGAACGACCTACTGTATTTTGAACTTCATTGTAAGTTTTGCCTTCAAATATCAATTTTTGTATATTGTATATCTAATTCCTGGTGTAAATAGTCTTTCTTGTCTTGCACCAAGCGAACTCTCAACTTATATGTCAACTACGGAGGAAATGTTTAATTGAAGATTTTGTTTTAGAATGACTAAAAATATTTTAAAAGAAAGAAGAAGAAGAAGAAGAAAAAGGTCTCCCCCGTCTGACAAAAGAAGGCCCCACTAGTGAGTACTGTTGTGCAGAAAATAGTTGACATGTAGATTTGAGTTTGCCAATTTTGCGATTTGTCACCTTTTTGGATTAGTATTTTTGTTATCATGTTTATTTTATTTCTGTGATCATGTTTAAAAATATGTAGTCGAAAATTGAAATGTATTACTGTATGAGCTGCTGCTGCGTATACAAGCTCTTTGCTGGAGCAACCCTTCCATTTTCAGTAGCCAACCAAATATTATATAGTAATAAGCTAAGCAAAATTTGTAAATGCACACACAAAAATATTCCGCGGAAAAGTTCCTTCATCTCGTCAGCAATAATCTGCCTTTCAATATATTATATTCTGTTACACTGCCTTTTACTTCAATATATCACAAATTGAGTTTATCTTTTTTGAATGAAACTTCAATGGTTTGCTTTTTAACGACAAAACTAATAAATGAAAAATCAAAAAATTTTATTTAGTAAATGTCACTTGTGTAAGTATTTTGTGATTTTCATAAGTTTTGTTTAATTTTTTCTTACGCACAACAAAGTTGTAGTTAGTAGTTCTCATAGTAATTCCAATACACGCAGTTACAGAAAGATTTGTATAATTTGACTTAAAAATTAAAAATCACCAGATCTGTGCCTTGACGACAGACAATTTATCGCCAGCACTTGGATCATAGACTGCGATCATGATGTGCTGCTGAGCCAACTTGCAAAAACATTATTGTTGGTTACCGGTACCTTGGCTATTAAATTTCTTGGGCTTGATAACCATATAAAGTCCCATAGCGATTCCAATGAAATTCGGTTGAGGCTCAAACAAGTGTTCTTCCAAGCTAACGGTCTCATATTCTGCGGATTGGTACATATATGGGATGTGTTCTGTTGCTCGCGTGGCACATACACCAATGTAGCGGCCGCCATTCTCATTTATATTTGCAATCTATAACATTTGTATCTGTTAAGTGAATTTCCTGTTTAAAACAATTTTGACTAGTGAAAAAGTAACTGTGTTGTATTAAAATTGTATTTGGTGTGAACGCTGAAGCACGCTACTGTCGAAAATGGACAATGTTTAAATGTCACAGGTACATTTTGCATATTTAATTTAATACTAGCAGGGACATGGCACGTTGCTGCCTTCGCATTCGTCTCGCCCTTCGGATGTTTCAGTAGCTCTGCGCTCTGTCTACTGCTGCGATTTTCTCGTCGATCTTCCAGTGTTTGACTTTTTGGGTGGCATCCTTGAGGGGTATCAGGCCAAGGATTACGTGGTTATGGCCTATCTTGATATAAGTCTGGCGTTTGATAGAGCGTGGCATGATGGCCTACTCTATAAACTAAAAGGTCTCCTATCGCTACAGTTGTTCCTCTTAGTACGGAGATATTTAGCTGATAGGACCAGCAGTTAAAACAATTAAAGCTGGGGTATGCTTTGAGTCTAAACTACTGTCGATAAGAAATTGATCGACATTTGCGGCGTTATTCAACACAAGAGATTGCAGAAACCTAACGTAAGGAAAGTGATCAGTTTATGAAGCGAATTATAGAGGGGAATGAAAAAAAGGAATAACGTCAAGCGGAATCGATCATGGAGCAAGGGAGATGAACCGCCTCAAATCACATAAAGGACAGTCCACTTACTGGAATTGGATGGGTTGTGTTTATTATGAACTGCTACCACGGAGTCAACCTCAGCTATCCGAGTTAGACACAGTAATCAAAAATCATCTCGTACTAGCTTTTTTTTGGAATATTTTTTTTGCATCAAAAAAATAACTTGAACAATTAAATAAACAAAATATACTTCATAATAATCTAGATTTCACCCTGACTCTACCATGAGTACTCTAGTGAAATTTATAATATCTTAACATAGATCTCTTTTTGGAGCTGCTTAATATAATACATATGTTGTTGTTGTTGAATGTTGTATGTTGTTAGTGAAATGAAATAACATAAGTATATTGTAACGAAAAAATTGAAAAAAACATTACATTGCTAATTCTATAGGATAAAAAGAAAGGGAAAGGGTATGTGAAAGGATGGGAGAGGGTACTAGGCTATTCGGATAGCCACCAAAATCGACGAGTCGTAACTTCAGTATCCCTTAACGGAATACTCTTGTCCCATCTCCAGTTTTGTGGTTGCAGGAGGTCTAAAGCAACGGATTTGATATTCGCCCGTCTGTGGAGGTAATAAAACACCGCTATACCACGTTGGTTGTGCATAAGCCCTTTTTTATCCAACAGCAGGAATGCTCCTGGTGGAACAAAGCCTGTTCTTAAGGTATCGCTTATGTATTCCTCACTTTCATAATAGGGTCCTATGATCACATTATTTTCTGGGCACTCCATGCAATAGACTATATGTTGGCGTATTAGTTTAATTATGAAGTTATCAATTCTTTGAATATTAGCTGTATCATACAGTTTTTGGTTCGAGATGAATTTAGTATAGTTACTATTATGCGACCTATAGAGAGATGTACATGTTCCTAAGCATTTTCTTTCAAATCTTCTGATCCTCTCCACGTAAGAAGGTGAGATATTAAACTACATGTTGCACTCATATCATTTTTACTCTGCAATTTTTACTCTGTCTATCGCTCAAGAGTTGGTTAAGGTAAGGTAGATGAAGGTAAGCACTGCGACTGAGTGGCTATTGCACTGTATTTTGCTGTACGACAGCTCTGTAATTAGTACTTCACAACTTACAACTGGCAACCTGCAACAAGGAACTGACAACAAGATTTTAGTTTCGCACTAAAGATTTGCAAATGCTTTAGTTGAGGTTTTTGTGATGTTGGTAATTCGCTCTGCCAATTTCAATTTAGTATAACAACACTTGGGCGTTATATTGAAGTGTTATAAAGTTGACCACAAATAATGCCTCGATAGAACAATTTACAGACTTGTCGGAATTAAATTGTTGTTGTCCAAACTGCGAAATATATCTTAATCTGTGGGGGGCTAAATCTGGTGAGTATGGCGGATGTTGAAGAAGTTCAAACTGAAATTTCTGTGGTTTATTACTGTCCAAATGACTGTAATAAAGCGTGAAGTCTGGCGTTACGAGTAAGAGTCGTTATGTTTTTGCGTCAATTGTTTTCAGAATACTTCAGCTGTGATAATCCCTACACCAGACACAAAATAGTTTGCATAAGCTACTTTTGATAAATGTTAGGCATTGTGGTGTTTTTTGGTATCTCAACCTTATCCAACCACTATGCTGAACGCTTCTGATTGTCATATTGAATCCATTTTTTAACAAATCCAATTTTTTCATCTCATCGATTTGAGGTGAGTTAATATTGCTGTTTCTTTGCATACACCAAATTTAAGTGAAAAATTCTGTGTACTTTGAGATAGGTCAGCTTATTAGTGAACGACCGCGTGGCGTATTTGGCACTAATTTCTTACTGTCTGATACGTAGAGCGATAAGTCCATTTTTTTCGCAAGATAATGTTTTATAAAGAACTCTGAACTTTTTCAAAAGGTTAAAGATTAAAGGTTTTAAAGAAATAAGACGTGGCTCTAAAATCTGCTCCAAAGTAATCAACTGTTAGAGTGCCATCTATAAATTTCATACTACACGAGTACTACTATACGAGTATCTTCATTTAAAAACTGGATATTTTTGTGTCTGTCTATATGTCTATATACTCCGACACCGTTTGGCCGAACTCCATGAAAAATGGTACATATATGGATGTTATTATAGAAAAGAATTTAATGATAAGTTTTGTGGGTAAACTCTATCAAATTTTTTTGTATGTATGAGTATTGTTTCATCAGTTTGCCGTTGATATGTATGTAAAATTCGAACCCAAAAGTCTGACAAAGAAAATTGATAAAGTTATTGATAAGTTTAATTGAAAACGATAAAATCAACTTGTCGCTCTGACACAAATGAATTCTAAAGAGTACACAGACATATTGCAAATGAACTTAGTTCCATTTTAAGGCGCGCAACGTGGATTTTTCAACAAGATAACGCACCCGTTTACTGCAGTCTGGAGCCGCGGTCATGGCTCCAATAGCTAAAAGTTAAAGTTTTAGAATGGCCAGCTAAGTTCTGAATAAAATGGAAAAGCCGTGGGCTCTCCTTATGCACCAAACTTGTGCAGCAACCACCCAAGTTGATAGTGTAGCAAACATAGAAATGACCAGTATTCGTCGCTTGTCCAGAAACCTTACAATATTTAATAAATAGTATGCCAAATCGCGTATTTCAATTTATTGAAATGGGAGGAGGATTTACGAATTATGAAATTTATTTTTTTTTTAAAAAAGTGATTCCTCTCCCTACATATAATGACGATTCTCGCTTAAGCATGTGATGTTTAGTTAGGTAGATCAATTGGCACTAATCATTTAAAAACCTGTTTTCACATTTTTTGAATTCTATTATATTATATTATATATTTTTTCCACAATGAGGAACTCTTTATATATTTGAATAACTCAACGAGACTCGATATAGCCATGTGCCTTAGTATTTGAACTACAGAAGTGAAATTTTTTCTCGAGTCATATGCAGAACATTTTCGGATCTGACAGGATCCGACCACTGAGTGTAGTACCTCCTGTAAATCAATAAATTGAAATTGGTATTTGCATTGCCAACTTTTGTTTGTGGATCTATCGAGTTTATATTTGAATTGGTTTGTTTTATTTTTGTAATTAACTATATCATATAACCTCCTTACGATTAACAGTAAAAAATATTTTCTCTTATAATGCACTGTTAGTTTCAACATAACGCGACCTCATAATTAAAGTCACCAACCACTGACCCAAGACAGATTTCCTCCTGATTGGTATACAATAATTTAAAATGGGATCTACCAAACCTATGGTCTATCTGATTTTCTATTTAAGAACAAAAGTATTAGATTCTTGTTCATCATTTCTTTGTTTGTGTTTGGGAGTTGTTTTAAAAAAGAGTTTGCGCGGATTTTTTCGAAGAGAGTGATTGCGCTCAGTTATGAATACAACCCTATCGAAATCCGGGCTGGCGCTAGTTTAAAACAAAATATAATCGGTTGGATGAGATAAAAGGCATAAAGGTGGCTAAATTGCACGTTAATTATCCATTACATCTAAAAAATTAAATCATTAAAAATTTATATCATGTTAAGAATGCAATATTAATAGAACGTTGTCTTCCTTTTACAGTATTACCAAATATTAGCGCTAAACACAAACCACGCCTAAAGCAGAACTGCGGAAAAGTACAAAAAGTAACGCAAAATAGAAGAAAATAAAAGGAAGTTAAGTTCCCTCAGTTTTGAAGAAAAATCCGCGCTCAAAGTCGATGAAGAAAGTCTTGAATGTAAAAAATACGCTCAAAATCCTTGAAAACAGCAGCACAAATCGCCGCAGCAATATAATAATCATTCGCAATCGACAGAATTATAAAACTGAAGTGACTGAATTATTATAAAAGGACAACTATTTAAACTTGGGCGAAACTGTGTATTAAGGGGAGAGAGAGATAGAAAGCGAAAAAGTGATTCAGTGACATCGTGACAGCGTGAAGGCACACTTGACAAGAACGAAAAGGGGAAACAAATCTAAGCATTCTAAAACGTGCATTGAAGCTGAAAATATTGCCAAGCAGCGCTGCTTAAAGTAGTGGGCGTAGGCATCACCGTCAATAACAGCTTAGGCATTGAGCGTTTAAATATTAAGTACGCTAGAAATAATTAAGTAGGGAAAAGCTCCCCCTAGAACAAGCCAGTTTGTGCATATAAAAGCGTTAAAATATAACACAAAAAAAAACAGAAAAAGTAAAAAACGGAAAAGGCAAAGAATACGGGAGAGGACAACCGCGTCAGCATCAACATCATCATCGTCACCATCAGCAGCAGCCATAAACCAGTCAAGAGCAAATCTTTTCGACCGCGCAAAAGTATTCATTAAAAAACCGCCAACCTGGAACTAATGGAATTAGAGAATATTGTGGCCAATACGGTCTACTTGAAAGCGAGAGAAAGTGAGTACTTTCTCCTCATATATATGCATATACACATAAACATAGTTGGAGCCGTAAGTCATAAAAAATGTATCAAGGCATATAAAAAGCAGATAAAAGACAAAAAAATCAATTGGTTCAAAGTGCTTTGTTATTTTGATGGAAGAGCAACTGTGTTAGGTTTCATAAGTTTTTTATACCCTACTCTCCATATATAAACTTAGAAATTAAAAAAAAAAAAAATTATAGATTATTGAAAAACAGAGTATAACTTGGGACGATGGCACCATGTACAAAAGTTTCAAAAATAACATTGGATAACATTGTCGTCCCGTTTAATTTTGAATAGGAGATATACATGTATATATGATTTGTAGGAAAAATTACAAAAATTATTGGACCTATTAAGTTAAGTGATATATCAAATGAAACGGCTTGTTGGAGAGGTGTTGTGGAAAACGTCTTTTTTTATAATTGTAAAATAAATATTTCGAAAGTTGTTTAAGGAAGTAGATGATGTTTCTGCCACTTATCTTTCGTACCGCTTTTATGACACAATTGTGCTTTTATTATGTACCCACTTCATACTTGAAGAAAATACATCAATCGCATCGCTTCATAAAAAACAACAAGATCAAGAACGATAGGTAATGTTCTTTCCTTCTCGAAAATTAATAAAGCATTAAATGCATCTTCACTTAAATTGTTGTGGTTCTATACAATTACGTTTACATATATATGTAAAGTTACAGACTAAAGTGATTTCTTTATTTCCTTTGGTGATTGCTGGTTGTTGGTTTATGAATTCCCTCGATTTAGCCAACTGTTCAAGTTTTGCTTTTTTTTCGTTGAGATTATTGAGATGGCTGTTGTCTCACCCACTTTCGCTACGAACTTTTAAGACCTTTAAAATTACCATAATTTATTTAAGAACTTCTTCGATTAATTCAACATATATTTATGCAGCACTTATTTGTGAGTAATTTGTTGTAGTGCCAAGTTAATGTCAGTCGGTTTACCCACAGCCACTGCCGATCGATTACTCGTTTTTTGCTTCATTTATCTTTTATTGTAAACATATTGAAGCGAAAAAAGTTCACCTTCAACGTATTCATGTTGCTGATGGTATTATCCATTTTGTTACGACACGAATTCAGGCAAGGACAATAACAGGAATAAAGAACGCAGCGGTTCGTCTCCACGTTCCAGTATGTGTATATACTTAGAAATGGTGGCGTCCCACAAGCAACTAACTAACACTAACAGCAATACTGCCATCATCACCTTCAACACGGGTGTATCTATTCTATTCATAAATGCTAGTTTTTCACGCTGCAAGCTCGTTCCGGTCAACTTTGAAAAACGTATGAAAATGTTTTAAAGCTTGACAATTCTTTATAGCTTAGTCGAAGTCAGGGTTATTAACAAAGCAGTGAGATTTCATGATAATATAGATCGATACCCTTCAATTAACAGTTCACACATAGGGGTATGTCAAATAACACTGTTGCCGATCAACACAATAGACATTTGTTTCAACAATAATAGCTAAATAAAAAATACTTATAGTTCAGTCGTCGACTACTACTCGTCGCATGCAGTCAATGTACCAAGCGATCTCTTCTAATCTGTTTTCAGAATTTACCGTTAATCTTTGTGTAAACAAAATAGTCTACCGTTAGTTAGAAACAATAAGCTTTCACTACAAACAAAAATTTTCCAATCCCGTTCAGGGCTCAGGCCCGACAACAAACCATAATGAATAAACCACCAGACGTGAACAAACTGTTCACAACAACAACCAGCAAACAGGTCACTCGGCAGGCAAATACATTATCATCAGCAAAGCGGACAATACTAGCTTTGAGAATGTATCACCTTTCTTAATAAAAAAGTCATCGACTACACGTGTGGAGGTCAAGTGGATATGTGCAAAAAAACAAGAGCTGGCACTCTTCTTATTAAAACAAAAAACCACACTCAAGCCATAAAACTTTGCAAACTATCCAAAATTGGTGAATTCTCAATAACTGCTACGGAACACAAGACCATCTTTACTAAAGGAGTTATATATTCTAATGATCTTAGAAATATACCTGAACAAGAAATACTGGAGGAGTTGAAATCTCAAAACATATCGGATATCTACAAAATTAGGAAACGGCAAACTCTCTTGTTGAAACTGGTCTCATCATCTTTACCTTCGCGGCTCACACATTACCAGAAAATGTGATGATTGGGTATGAAAGGGTACATGTTTGTCCATATATCCCCCTCCCTCTAAGATGTAAGAATTGCTTACGTTTTGGTCACCCTACATCGATTTGCAAAAGCAATAAGACATGACCCAACTGATCAGAAGAATTCCAAACAACTGAAAATTCAACCTGCTTAAAAGAAAACTTATGCATCAATTGCAAACATAACCCCCATATCCAAAGCAATCATGGAATCTGTCTCCGATGAAGGTGACAATTATTCTAAAATCCAACCTTCATCCTTAAGCCAAGCCTCATATAAACTCCATATCATCAAAACTCAGTGCTAAATACAGAAATAAAGCTAAAAATAATAACAAACAAAATAACCAACACAGCCAACAAAAAAAAACCAAAACTAGACATCTAATCCTAATTCCATTCACTTAGGCGCCTCTGGGGACGGCGATCCTCGTGGGTGTGCTCAACCTTCATGGCTATTGCGCCCCGCGGCGGTTGCCATCCCCACAGGCGTCTCTTTAACAATACCTAGCGCCCCTACTTGTTAATCTAATAATTGACAGGATACCAGATAAACCTAATAAAATTATATATAAAAACTTACTTAAACCCTTTCATTCACCATTCTAAGGGTCCCACAGTAGAACATTAATGGTTATATAAACAATACAACCAGTTGCAAATTATACTCAAGCAACACAGGCCTCAAATCATCTGTCTCCATGAAACCCATCTACACTCACTACACAATATACCCATACCCTCCAACTTCACATTGTACCACCAGAACTCTTCCACGAACCCCTACGGAGGAGTCGCCTCATCGTAAATAAAGAAGCAGCCAACATTGTTAAGATAATCCTTCAAAGTGCAAATCAAGCTATTCCCCAAACCTTTCGTCAATCCAATCATAAGTTCAATGTCCCCTGGTGGGATCCCACCCTGCAGAGACTAAAGAATAAAAAAAAACTTAGAGTGGCTAAAGTTAAAACGCTGCATAACTACTGCCAATATAATAAGCTACAAAAAAGCCAACGCACTCCTTGAACGCGAAATAAAAATTAAAAAACGAATTTCTTTGTATCAGTTCACTTCTGACATTAACTCTAACACCCCCTTCTCCAAATTATGGTCAAACATCAACAGATTCTGCGGACGTTATACACCCCACTCCATTCATTCCCTTACCGACCCTAACAATCCTAGCCAAAATTTAACCAACAAAAACGACATTTCCGAAACATTTTGCCAACACTGGCTTAAAAACTGACACCAATTTTTCAACGACTTTTCATCAGCACAAGCGAGCCTTCTCGTCGGCTATACCATATTTACCATCCGAAAAAGGGTTGCTATTAGAAAAGCCCATATCTTTACTTGAGCTGAAAATCTCCCTAAACAAACTAAAAGGAAAAACCCCCGGTCTCGACCGAATTAACTATCCCATGCTTAAACATTTATCGATGTCCCTCAGTGTTCGTCTTCTTGCCCTATTCAACAACATACTCAACAACTACATACCCCAACAATTCAAAACCAGCATCATCATCCACATAGCCAAACGTAACTCTGATAAAACCTCAATCGATTCCTACAGACCCATATCCCTTAATTTGTGCATCTCGAAACTACTCGATAAAATAATCTCACACCGGCTCTGGTGGCTTGTAAACACCTGCAACTCTCTCGACCGCCGTCAAATGGGATTCAGAAAGGGGAAATCGGTACTTGAACCTCTAGCTATCCGAGATTTCCAAACCACCTCCGCACTGTCCACAAAAAATCATCTCTCAATTTTTTCCCTAGATTTCGCTAAAGCGTTTGATAGGGTGGGAATGCATTCCATATTAGACGAACTTAAATTATGGCGAATATGTCCTAAATTGATCAATTATGTATCTAACTTTTTCTCAAACAGAAAATTTTCTGTGCAAACTGAGTACTCTCGTTCTACACCCCAATCTCTAGAAAATGGCATACCCCAGGGTTCACCCTTATCAGCCAGTCTCTTTGTTATAGCGTATAACAAACTCAACAGAGTAATTGGATTACATAAAACCTTTGACTTTACTGCTGACGCCGACGACTACACAATTATAAAAAAGATCAACACAAAATCCAACACACTAAACATAAATCACCTCTTCACCGACATCATATCTTGGTGTGACTATTCAGGCGCATCCCTGTCTGTCCCCAAATGTAAACACTTGCACATCTGCCGTGGAAAACTATGCTCTTTCCATCTACAATCAGACATATTCGCTCTTGATAATGTAGACTCTTTAAAAATCCTTGGAATCACGATCTCAAACAAGTACAGATGGAACAAACACCTAGGCAATCTTATACTTATGTTAGCCAAACGACTCAACAAAATAAAATGCTTGTCAAGCACCAAATTAAATTGCAGAACTGTCACCAACATCCACGTATTCAAGAGTATAATTATGTCTAAAATTGTCTTTGGATTACAACTCAACTTAAAACCTTAAACTGCCCTCAGACTTGCTTTTGGGGCCTTACGTTCTACCTCAATAAACAACCTTCTCTACGAAGCTAACTTAATGCCGATAGAATCAAGAATAACTCTTGAAACAGCTAAACTCTTCAAAACTATTATGACCTTCGAACACTCAACTGTCGAAAACATTTTCAACAAAATTAGAAAATCAAAAAAACAGCCAAAAATCCCCTAAACTCTACATAACGTAATCGAGCAAAGTAAGAATCGGTTCCTTCAAATTGCTCCTATTAAATCAAGTAAGCAAGTCTCCCCTCCCTGGTCCTTCAACAAATCCTGTCTATACCTAACTCTCCACACCTCCAACAAAGCTGACACCCCATCAGTTATTTACAATCAAAAATTCCTAGAGTTGCAACACTCCCTTAGTTCCTATAAATTCTTGTTCACAGATGGCTCAAAATCTAACACAGGAGTATCTTATAGTGTCACCATTGCTGACGACACTATAAGTCGTCACCTTCTTCCCGACTTCTCTTCCATATTTACAGCTGAAATATCGGCCATACTTTCAGCTTGTCAACAAGCTCAAAAGGAAAAAGGCAAATTTGCCATATGTACAGATTCGTTATCCTCAATAAAAGCCATTGCCAATACCAATAATCAAGATCGAAACATTATTAGAAACATTATTTCATCCAACAGCCCGAAAATCATAATAATATGGGTTCTGGCTATTGCAAAACAACAGGCAACGAACTAGCTGATATGACCAATAAAGGGCCTCACCTATATCGCTTAATTTATGAATTTAATAAAAACTTAGCAGACCTTAAAAAATATCTTAAATATATTTGTAACGAATACAGACAAACACTTTGGCATAACACTACTCTCCACTACAGAACCCTCAACAGGTACAAAATATCCATACAACACTACATTCTCCAAGGCAACTAATATCCTGGTCGTTTCGACATTACTAAATTCCTGAGACTTCGCTTAGGACACACAAATCTTACAAATAGTCACACCCTTAAAAATACCCCAACGCCAACTTGCCAATCATGCAACGTTAACCCAACCGTCTCATGCAACGTCTCACATCCTTACGGATTGTCCGACGTATCAACCAAATAGAATAAAATACCTCTATCCCAGTCCTCTAGACATCATTGCTGAACCCTCCCCTCATCACATATCACAATTAATAGTTTTTCTTAAATCTACAAACCTATTCCATCAAATTTAATTATAAGTCTATAAATGTTTTTATAAAGCAAAACTACCTCATCAAATTTGATCATAAGTTTACAAAACTGTTCACAAAAGATACATAGAATAAGCCTTTACATGTTTGTAAGCTTAAGGCCTTAGTTGCTACTGCTTTCTTAAAAATTAGGGTAAGTACAATTTGTAATTGTGCTATAACTTGTTTAATAATAATAATAATAATAATAATAATAATAATAATAATTTTTTACAATGAAAAAAATCAAGTAACGGGCAGTGATTGAATTTTTATTTTTGGAAGATTTAAAAGCAAAGGAAATTTATGAACGGATGCTGATAGTGTATGAGGACTCTTTGCCTCCAATTAGTACAGTAGAAAGATGGGTTGCTGAATTTAAACGTGGTCGTACAAGCCTTGAAGACGATCCACGTCAAGGACGTTCAAAAACAGCAACAACAGAAATTATTGGGTAGTGTAAGCAATATTTTGACTGAAGTATTGGGTTTCAGAAAACTGTGTGGACAATGGGTGCCACATTCGCTAACAACGGAACAAAAACACATTCGAATGCGACTTTCTCAGCAACATTTAGAGCGTTTTCGAAAAGATAAAGTGGATTGAGTGCATCGATTTATCACAATGGATAAAACTTGGGTCTATCACCATGATCCTGAATCAAAACAAGAGGCTAAAGAGTGGTGTGAACCTGGTTCTTCGGCTCTGAAACGAGTTCGTGTTCAGAAATCGGCGAAGAAGGTGTTAGTATGACACCACCACAAGTCTTTGATATTAAAAAAAAATTAAGGGGCTGGTGAAGGTTCGGTGCTCCCTAGAGTAGCGAACAATCTATTTCAAGCAAAGCTAAGTAACTCAAATCAGTTCTTTATTTTGTACGAAATATAGTAATTTTGTATGAAATATGAACGAATGTCTATATAATACTAGCTAGACACGGCAAAGGTTGTTTTGCCCACAAAGAACCCTTGTACATTAATTAGTACTGATAGGTAACAAATTCATTAAACAGTTGTGTGTTATTATTGAAAATCTTTATAAAATTTGCAGTGCATTTAAAACTGTGTTAGTGAATGGCATAAGCATCACGAGAGAACAGATTGATTTTACTTTAAAACAGTTCAAAAGATTCAATAAAATTTGAATGAGAACTCTGTGCCTACTCTGTGTACGTATCAGTGAGCTTTCTATATACGTAAGCCTGAATAATAGAATTAACTCCACACCCAAGATCAACTACTGGGTCCAAAGAAAAAAAGAAAAAAACCGATAAACGCTCGAACAGAATCCATGGTAAAAATTTGAACTCGATAGCCCTTATGTATGCTGAGAACAATTTTATGTATGCTGTAGATAATTTTTTTTATTCCTGTTTTACTCTACATGGGAGTATAGGGCTTCTACGAGAACTCTCCATCTCACTCTGTTTTGCGCAATTTTCTTGGCTTCTTCCCATGAGGTGTTCTCCATGAAAAGCTCTTTATTTATGGGTCTGCGCCAAGTTTCTTTCGGTCTCCCAACTCGCCTTTGGCCTGGCGGATTCCACTCCAGGGCCATACTGGTGATGCTGTTAAGTGGTTTCCTTAGTGCGTGCCCAATCCATTTCCACTTGCGGCGGCGAATTTGGATGTAAATGGGCTCCTCGCCAAAGCCGTTCACCAGATAATAATAGATAATAATAATATATAAAAATTTATGTTTATCTCTTTTTTTATTTTTGTCTGTCTGTCTGAAGCCTATAGACTCCGACACCATTTGATCGAACTGCATGAGAAAATGGTGCATATGGTGGATTTTTTTTGTGTAAAATTTGATGCGATAGTCTACCCGGAAAGTCAGGAAATTCCATCAAAGTTTTTTGTATGGTATTGTATGGGTATGAAAATCGCAATATTGCTTCATCAGTTTGCGTTGATATGTATTTTAAAATGGAAATCGTAAATCTGTCAGCCACGATTTGTTTTGCGCCACAAACCCTGTAAGTGCTAAGAAGACCATGCAAGGGGAATGTGCCGGACTTTTCATTTCAGACCTCGACACGTTTTTCTGGTTTATATGAAAGTGCCATCAAGGTCGCCAAGAGACTCTTAGTTCATCATATTAGCGGGACTGCTCTGAACTTAGTGGAAATGACTACGGCATTGGCTCAAATAGATGCGATAATGAATTCTCGTCAGATGCCAATGATTTGGAATCCAACAGCCCGACCCACTTATTGATTGGCCGCTCGCTCAAGTGCCTCAAAGTTGTCTTTGGTCAATAGATATAATCGTATGTTGACACTTCAGCGAGAAGTTTGGCGAAGATGGTCTAAGGAGTAGATAATCTACTTCAGCAGCGTTTGAAATGGTGAACCAGATGAAGTTTATTTTTCAAGGACGATTTATTCCTACTGTTTAAGAGCCAACGTAATATCCAAATCTCTGTCCGACGTATTTTGTGGTGTTTGAAGTATGAGTTTGAACGTTAGCCACCATATACAAACCCAGGTATTTATATTCCGAATGGTGTTCCAGCAGCTGGTTGCCAAGGAAGACTCCCTTACAAACATCCGGCCGCAAGACGTACGTCATATTGGCAAATTTCTTTTTATTAATGCCCACGTTTCATCCTCTTGTTCAGACTTCAAAATTGTAGTAGAGTGTAGTCGGTAGTATGTATTGTAGTTTAAGTATTTAAATTTTAACGTAGTGTAAGAGAACCATGTGAATGTCAAAAGGTGAATGTCAAAAGTAGAATGCGAGCAGAAATAAAGTGCACTTGGTGTCAGGCAGTCAAAAGGGACGGGCTTGTGAAAATTATTCACCTATAAAATTAAACAGGGATTGTTGTAAAGTGTCCGAGGCTTCATAAATGCCGAGGATGGTCGTATCAAACGTGGCGATTATAATATCATATAAATCCACCGTAGATCAGATTTTCACACTGCGTCAAAATCATGGAAAAGGCCTTAGAAAACCAAGTCGACACGTACCTTTTTGTCAAATAAAAAGCGGCTTTCGATAGCCCACGGCGGGACTGCTTATATGCTGTCAAGTTTGGACTTGATGTTCCTGCAAAGTTAATACGACTTTGCAGAATGACGCTGAGTAATACAAGTAGCTCAGTCAAGGTAGGAAATGACCTCTCCGTATCCTTCGATACCAAGAACGGGTGAATCCCTATCTTGTATGCTTTTCAATCTCCAGATGGAGAGCATTATGAGAAAAGCTGGTGTACATCGGACGGACACCAATTTTTTAAAACAGATGTGTCCAGCTGCTGGGTTTATTGTGACTAAGTTTATTGTGTGCTCTAGCAGAGAATCACGGCGTCTTATTACTTAAATGGTAACTGTAGCTTTATACGGTGCGGAGGCCTGTAAACAGTCGGATATAGCGGTTCTTTGAGTGTTCAAGAGAAAAGTTCATCCGAAGATCTTTGGTCCTATTTGCGTTAACGGCGACTACCGTATTCAATGGAACGAGTACCTTTGTGAGCTATACGGAGACTATGATATGTCAGACGAATGAATGCTCAGCGTCTTCGCTGGGTTGGTCATGTGCTACGTATGGATGCGAAAACTCCAGCTCGAAAGGTATTCGATACGGCAGCGAAGGACAGGAAGACCGCGACTAGGTGGGCAGTAAGCAATAATGTAAAAACTTCGAATGGGAGTTTGGCGTTGTTCAAATATGCGAGCTTTTGCGTCGTTCAGTAAAAATGGATATAAAAAGGAATGAATCAAACATAACTCCACAAAAAACCCGCTTTTATTAAAAATCATTCACTGCCTTATTGATAAATTTTCATACCCGTGTATGAGTTAAGTGCGACATGAATTTGCTTCCACAAACACGCCTAAAACATTTTTGCATAATTCCAATTACAACAAGTTTTAATTTGAGGTGTGAGGTGTGTCTATGAACACCTCAACAACAACAATAACAACAGCGAAAAAGTATGAAATCTTATGAAAGTCAAAGCCAATTGAAAACACGCCTAATTAAGCAATTAAAAACGCACACGGACGCATGCCAAACATACAAATGCGTAAATTATGAGTTCAAAAAACTGAAAAATTATTAATAATGCTGATGTGTAAGAAAAAAGAAAGAATACAGTTTAAAATCGAGGCAGTAGTCAAAAGTTGAATTTTGCTGATAACGATGATCATGACGACGATGGGCTTCAAAGCCAAGCGTGAAAGGCAGCGCGCGTTGAGACTTTTCCAGGAACAAATGCGCTTTTGAATTTTAATGCCACAGAAATGACGAACTAGCCGTCACTGGAAGCCACAGCGAAAGCAGCGAACTGTACGGTAAGCACACACATACACGCGCTCGAACAGATCGTTTGGCTTTGGCTGGTTTCGCGCTAATAAATGTTTGCTTAATGAATAAATCACGTGGCGATAAAAATCTCTTAATAACGCACATTTAAGCCGAGCGAACAAAGCACAGACAGACACACATACAGACATGAGTACAGAGATATAAATGTGGAGATACATAAGAAAAAAAAGTTTTCCATTCATATTTTTCTCTTTTTCTTTTTCTTTACACTCGCGAGAACATAAATAAATATTTATTCATATAAAGCTTAAAAACTTAAAAAAAAAAAGCTAATTAAAAATGCTACAAGAACAGCGCAAAACAACAACAAGCCACACAAAGCAAACAAGTACAACAAAACCTTGCCTGGCACGCCCACTTCAAGTGCCGAACAACTCATTTTCGCTGTAAGTTAATAAACACATACACAAACACACGCATGCATACATAGGTACAAGCGAGTGTAATTTATGCCACATTCCAGCGCCCATTAAATATGCCACTTTGTCTCGTTCATGTCGCAACTGTCATACATACAAAATGTCTTCTTCAGCAGACGCAGTAGACGTCGACATGGTCATCAATTGGGGGACGGAATTTCATAACTTAATGAATTTATTTTGATGAAAAGCTAAATACTTTTTGTTTCTTCTTCTTACAGTTCTTTTTCAACTTATTTTTCTACTTGACTTCAATGTGCATTTAAAATTCAGGCTGCGCGCGTTGATCCAAGCCGCCTGCCTCAAATGTCAGGCGATTATCAATGTCAATTACGCAGCATGAGACGAAATTATCACGTGCCCAGATCAGGATGTGTTCAAAATAAGATTCTGAAGGGAAAAAAGAACTCACACAACTTATCAACTATCTAACAATCTCCCGAATCGCACGAACCAAGTACTCGAAAAATACACAAATAAATTTTTTGCGAACACAACGTAAAGCCAAGAAAATAATATGAATAATATGAACCTCGGCCATGCTGACGTCCTTATACCCTACATTCGCAAATTTCAGTTTGTTGGTGGGTATTGTAAAGCAACACCAGCTTTCATCCATATATGGCGCCCGAAAACAAACATCCGCGGTTCGGAATAGAAGCTTCAAGGGGTGCTGCTTTTTCAGGTGTCAATTATGCAGGCGGTTGTCCTTCGGGCTGATAGGTAAGTGGTTCATGGTTTCAACCGTGAAGTGTGTCTCGTATTGAACCTAATATGAGATCACCTACTTCATCGTTGAAGTCTGTAGGTTACAATACAACTCCAACTGAAACACTTGCACAATTTTCCAATTTTTATTAAATGCATTGCCCTAGAGGTATACGAGTATCCATACCAACCGCAGTATGATCATAAACTAGTACAGCAACCCCCTGTCACAGAAAAACAACTTAGAATTCGGCCTGAGAAGAGAGCGATTGCAACCGCTGTATGATGTGAGTCCCTAAAATATTTAAAAGGCTTTAGGACTATCTGTGCGGCATCAACTTGTGATGATATTGACTGACACGTATCCAGCTGTCGAATTTCTCTAGTCCCCAGTGCACCTCCTGCATACGTCATATAGTCACTAGTGGTGGCCATGTTGTATCGTCATTTTGAAAAAGTTGACGATCACCATGTGTGAATCTGTTCCATAGTCAATAGTTGTTCACATTAAGCCTACGTAGAACGTTTGTTAGCAAACCATTTCCGCCGTCCTGATGGTTGGGCAATCAGTACATACGATTACATCTAATACAAACCTGATTTCCAAGAGGTTTTTCAAGTTGTTGTTGCCATCTTGTGAAGGTGGACGTTACGTTGACTAACTGCCTAATTTTAATGGAATCGTAGTGAATCTATAAAATTAAATAGAACTTAAATAAAATTATATAAGGAATTCTAAGTTCTGACATCATAGTGATTATATATCAAATAAATATCTGAATGAATGACTAGACCTTTCTTAAGAGCTGGATTAATGAGCTTGCATAGGAGCTACATATTTTATTCATATTTTTTAATAAACTGGACTTTGTGAAGTGAAACTTCTAAGGGCGCATTGGTAGTGAAAATTTGCAATATTTCGGCGCCAGGACACCGCGTTCTACGTCAGAGATGGAAGAACAATATGTAAGAGAAACAAAGAAGGAATATACCTCAGACGTAAAATTTTGTGTTTGTATTTGTGAGTTGCTTGAAAATGTACAAACGTTACTCTCTCTTGAGCACGCACAAAAGTATTGCGCTCTTTGTTGTGTTCTTTTTGTATGTGATATTCATCATTATGACGCGTCATAGTGTCATCGCGTCACTTCTACCATGCGTCAACTGCACACATGATTTTTTTTATATAGTAAATGTTGTTTATTGAACTTATAAGTATTGGATCCAGGAAAAATTTAAAATACTTTCAAACACCTTAGAATAGATTCGTATATTACAAACAAATTTAATAAGCTAAATTAACCTCAACTTAACTTTACCTATGTTGCAAACTTCATACTTTAGCTAAAAAGCCCCACTCTGCATGTATGGTATTATATAAATAAAAAAGGAGATTGAAGAAAGAAAAAAAGTTCTAAGCAACAACAACAACAACAACAACAAAGCAGGTCATAACCTCACTTCCTTTAAGCAAACAACAACGATAAAAAAGCAAAAAAGTTATAATCGAAACGAAGCAAGCATAAACGTTGCCAATAAAACGCAACAAAACGATCACTTATTTTATGATCACTTGAAAACCAATCAAGGATAATAAATAATCTTTCAGCTTGAGATATTGAAAATTGCTCACATTAAATTATATTCACACTTTGGCCCCCAGAAAATGCCATGCTTTTATATACAGTCAGACAAGCAGGCACACTGTGAAGGCGCAGAATGAAAGCGACGATAATAAAATCGCTGAACTCACGAACAACAAACAAAAAAGGTTGATGTCAACAGCGAAGGAGGTGTGAGCGGTACAAAAATGAGAAGAAGAGGAAGAAGCCAGTAGCGCAACGCGTTGTCTCAAAACAAAACACTCGGCCATATGCCACGCCTCTGTGCTAAGAGGGGTCCAAGTTAATGCAAAGCAAAGCAGTCGATGCAAAATGCAAAGCTGCCCGGCGATCAATGCTGTTCGCAGCGATGTTGCCGCTGTGGTTGAGCTAAGCCGAGTTGAGCTGAGCTGAAGCTCGGCCATCGGTCGATCGATGGATCGAACGGTGCTGCTTGCAGCTTGTCTCGCACTGCAGGCGCTCCAAATGTGAACAACGCTCCAGTCATGTTGCACGCTTATCATAATAACAATAATGTTAAAGTGGCAAAATGGCAAAATGGCCAAATGGCAAGCGCAATCCGCAATCCGCAAAATGCATAAAATTTATATTTTCAGCTCGCTTTGCCTGTCCGGGCTCAGTCAGACGAAGGCGAAAAGTCGTACAGCACTCTTCTTCCTTATTCCATTTATTTGTTTTTATTGTTCTTGTTTTTTTGTTTTTTTTTTCATTGACTTCTTAAGCCAGGACATTCAAGTGTATTCATTTGAAATTTATGCCCGTGTCCGCTTTTTTGTACATGTGTAGTCATGTACCAACGTACAGAAGTGTTGAAGAAGTGCTTATTGAATGATTAAAACGATTTCGTTTTTCATTTCATTTCGGTTGCGGCGCTATTTCTCGAGGGGCAGATATTGTAAAAATGATTTGTATATATGAAAATATGCAATCAAATTGGTAGGAATTATTTGTATTTTTCCTTATTTTATTTTTTTACTATACTAACTATCTATGAACAAAGTTTTGATAATGAGAATGATTCGCACTCAGTTCAGAGGACCTTATTCTGGTGATTACATTCACTAGTGTGTACTTCGGGTGCGGCATCTGTTGTTGCCCTCTTTATTCAATGGTTCCGAAGCATAGCAAATTAACCCACATTATTTGCATCGGTGTTAGTCCAGGTATTATGCCCTAATCAATTACTCCAGGTGCTTATGTACCTTCACTTTTGTAGTAGATAATCATTAACTAATCCGAGTAATGTGTGGTGATGCAATATTTTTTTGGACATGTAAGTCCACCAAACGAGCAGAAGAAAATAAATTATTGGTCAGAATCAATCCAAATCAGGGTCACTCAAACAATGATTCGCGTTAACTGACAAAACGATTTGGAATCCAATTCGGAATTCGCTTCCATAATTTTATAGTGCCATAAATAAGCCCCCAAAATAAATCCTTAAATAAAGAACGATTTGAATTTAAGAAAAAACAGAGTAGCTTATTCTGGTTGCTGTTATGTTATGTTATTTTTGAACATAACAGACTCAGATTTGAAATTCTTTATACTTTGTATTTGTAATACAAAGACCCGTATTGCACTTGGGAATTCAACTTTCAATTTATCTCTGTCAACCCGTGTTCGTTGAGAAGAGAAGGGCGAGGCTACGAGGTGTTGATTGTTGCCGACGGTGTAGCATCAATACTCTCAACATTTTGACATTTCGTTTTGTGTTCGTCCGGTTTTTTCGCCGTTACTTTATTAGTACATGAAGTACATATTTTGTAAATTAAATTACGAATTGGCAAAAGTAGTGTGGTCAAAGGAAGCTACCGAATTTTTAATAGAAAAAATTCAAAATTATGAATTATTATACATCACAATATTTCTTCGTTTCGGTCTATATTATTTGTATAACATCAAAACTAAAATTTCATTTTAGACGGATTCCAACCGAATATCGACAACTGACAAATAACTGTGTTATTTTTATTTTTATTTTTTTTTATAACTTAAATCTTTATTTGCTACTCTCCTGAAGGAGATCATACAAATGAAATGGATGAAGTGGACTTGGCGACCTTTACTTAGATTGGATGTCGTGCTCATTAGAGTTGTTTTACTTTAAAATGTTGGGAAAAGTTCAAGATCACATTAATACAAGATATTCATATAACGTAAACTGAAGTTAAATAATTATTTTCTGGTTCTAATAACCATACCCACTAATAAACGCTCCCTTTAACGGCGAACCTCATCCACCCGCTAGACATGCCTAGGTGTGACCTATTGTACTTAACAAGGCTCTGGCTAATGAGTCAATGAACGTTAAAACCTTAAAGTGCAAATACTTGCCGGAAATCACATGGAAAAGGCGATGTGAACCAAGATATATATATACATATATATTAGGAGCTTGGATGAATTCTGTTCATTTACAGTTAACGGCAAACAGCTGTGCAATTCGAAGGTTTTGACATTTCTGAACAATACCATCACAGCTTTCCATAAAGTCTTATTGAGTTATTTAATGTACCTTGACGCTAATCATTGAAGATGTGCAATACTTTATTACAAAATGTTATCGGTTTCTTGTCAACTAATATTTTGTAGGCATTTACAAACACTCACAACGAGAGCCGTTGTCAAGCGAGCTTAGTAACACTTTACCTTTTTAACGCCATGTTCGTTCGACTGGCCTTTCGCTGAGTTATGGCTTCCAATTTTTTAAGTATACGCCCCGTGGGCGTAGGCCATAAAAGTAAAACATTTAAAAAGTTATTTGTTAAATACGTTTTATCGTTTTTTATATTTGTACTAGCAAGAGCCCCGGCGTTGCTCGGGACTTGTTTAGAATAAAGGTGCAAACGCTAATTGAAAACTTCCTTAGGCGCGTTAAGTAATTTTTGGTAGGGCAAAATCTTATAAGTTTGCGCAACGACTTGTGCGACTTGTTCACGCTCGCCTTCTCTGTGTTTTGTAGTTGCTTTTATATATGACAGCATTTTAGATAGTACATTAATGATAGCAAAGAGAGCACAAGCACACAAAATTGATCTCGACCCACGCTGTGTATGAAACGAAAATGGAACCACAACAATAACACGGCTTGACGAGATTATCTTTAACACCTTTTCTGACTTAAGCCACTGGTCCCATTTTGATTGTGCACATCTAGTGAAGAATACCTTTAAATTATTACGTTTTGAATCCAAATCAGTCCAGTGGTTTAAACATGCAGATGCAATTTCCCGACATTTGCTGGTAGACTTTCTCAACAAACTCCACATAAAAACCTTCTCCATGCTAACATTCTTATAAGTATCGATTTTCATGGTGCTAGGTCAAACGGTGTCACAGTCTATAGGGTTCAGGCAGACAGACAGACAGTCCATCTATTGTATACATATATATATTTGTTCGAAGTGATTTCAAAGTGTTAAAAGATTCACAAATACTTGCACTACTGTAATAAATTAGAACATTTTATTGCTCTATTTGTTTTTATTATGAATAGTTTTCGTAGAACTTTGTTAAAGATAAACGATGCACCACAACTCCGCCCGTTTGAAACGCTTATTAATTAAAGTTGAGTCCATAAACAAAAAACGACGAAGTGAAACAAATAAAAAACGAACACAAAGCAAATGAAATACCCACAGAGACAAAAGAGCAACAACGACAACGGAGAGAGAAACTAATGACGCTAGTGACATGTAGCATAGCGAACTGTAGCATAAATTAAATAAGATACAAATTGTATTACTGTAAGACGGACGAGCAAACAAACAAACAAACACAATAGTGAAAACAACAATGAGAAAGTGATAATCGAAGGTCGAGTCAATCTAAAATTCGCGGCTACAATGCTCCGACGTCGCACTGGAAGTCAACAGTAAATTTCATTTCGACTTGTCATGCAATTTGTAGCATGGGACGGTACTCACCTATCACTCTGTAGCATCCATTTAAAATTGGCTGCTATTTATTTTTTTGGGATCTTCTATAAGCTTATGTTGTAACCGAATCTACTTGACCTATACCATAACCATCTATACCAAACCTTCCGGGTTCCTTTATTAACTATAACCTTAAATATCTATAGATAGCATATATGTTGGATTTTATGGGCAATAAAAGTATCTAAGGATGAGTTACATAAAAATTTATCGAGTTACAATGATAAGCTATGCTATGTGAGCTATGCAAGAAGAAAAAAGAAGGCCGCTAAAATCGACATTGGACCTACTCATTACCCTATACAAAGATAATATGGATAAGAAACTGAACAGAAACAGCGACATATAGAGTGAAATATCATAGAAGACCATCGTGGACCATCGAGTTATATGTAAGCAAATACTCAATTCAAAGTATGAATAACAAGTAGCAAAAGCAAGCACAGCTAAATTTTAATATTAAATAAAATAAAGATACATGGTGAAGGTGGCCAAAAGACATTTGGAAGCGCTTCAATGGAAAGTGCTACCTCATGCAGCTTATTAATCTGATTGGGCCTTTTTTTTACTTCCACTTGTTTCTGTCGATTGCTTATGCTCCGGTTGACGGAGAGATTATTTGGAGAAATTGGGAATCTGAGTTGCACATTGAATAACTTTGAAAAAAATAACCTAGTTTTATAAACAAGGTGTTTCTATTCAATTTAGTCCTTGCAATTTATTTAGTTGTTGACTACAACATCAATTAAGTGACCGCCTCAATTGGCCACAGCAAAATGTGCGTTTTCCATTTCCTTTTCAATCAACAGGGAGGTGTAGCGTTGATTTCGGCACAAATGTTTGCCTTGAGCTCGTCAATGGTCTGAGGCTTCAAATAACCCCACAAAAATGCACTTAATACACGTTTAAAGACATATATACTCAAGTCAAAAATGGCGCATACTTTACTTCAAATTACTTCAAGTTACCTCTTGCCTGAGTTATTATAGCTAACATAGTTTTTAAAATATAGTCACAAAGAGAAAAAAATGTCAATTCCAAATACTAACATCGTTTCTTTAACCACCTTGCAAAGGTTTCATACAGTTGAACTAGTCGGTATGCTTGAAATGATATACAGTGACACCCACGGTTCCAGTGAAATAATCCATCCACGGGAGATGTCCGCCTGGGGGAGCTGTCAAAAAAATAATACTTTTCACTGTCAAGTAGTATACGAAGGCTCTCAGAATCTCGGACATGCCGTTTTACCAATCACTACCAACATTTCTTTTTCCCCAGCCATGCTTACACAAAATAAAACAATAATTTTAAGGCGTTTTATCAGGCAATGCATGAAAAAAGAGGCATCTCTCGTCTGCGTTTGTAAACATATTTCGGTCTGTAACCACTGACCAAAGAAGGACGCTTTCCTTTAAATTGATTGTCATCCGTTGGATGTACGTTTGACGCTTCTCCAGAACGCAATATTGTGACGATTGCGTCATTTGTCTAACCATCCGTCTAAAACCGAAAAAACAGAGTAATATATTTCACGTGCTATTTATTTTGCCTTGTCTCTTACAATCGATCCAGAGATAGGAACATTTTTGCTTCATACCTTTACGAACCAATCGAAGCACAATTGATCAACTTGGGACTCTGTGAAGATAGAAAATGTTTCTTTTGGTGAACATTTATTCCTAATTCCCATTTAACTTTGATGGCGTCTTAATTTTTTGGAAATTTCTGCAGCTTGCATCTTTCTAATATTAAATCTCTAAAGATATAAATGAGTAAATAACTGATATACCAGAACTACAAAATGGTACCTGTAGTTCACGCACTGATAGCTATTCTATCTCTTTCATGTTAATAATTAAAAATTTTTTAATGAAGGTAAATTTCGTGGTGTCCATCCTGATGGCTGCAGCAACCAACTAGTGAATGACTAAAAAAGTAACCAAAACGATACAAGCAGGCATTGTCAAGCATATCCATAAGAAAAAAGAAAAAAATTTCAGCCATCTAGCGTCCCAGAAACAAGCCTAAAAGTGAGCCTTTCTTGTTTATACTTTTCTATGCTTTCAATTTTTTTTTATGGAATTACATAAACTTTAATTCTAGTTGACGGATTTCAATAAAAATTACACAAAAACCTTTGTCAGTCTTGGAAGAATATATATTCCAAATCTCATACCGATTGGTTAACTCAGTAAAGCGTGAAACTCAAGCATAGGAACAAAGAAAGATTGTACAAAGATACAACTTTGTTTATATATTAGATTTATTTATTTATTATTTTCGGTACTAAAACCTTTATTCCTAATCCACCCTATTTCTTCAAAACCTTACCAACCTTTGAACCATTGACTCAAAATCAAATATAACGCAAGATTGTTTTCAAATTATTCTTTTATTTACATAAAACACTAGTAGATTCCGGTGCAAACGCTGTTTTGC
The DNA here is from genome assembly GCA_035041755.1 of Cacoxenus indagator. Classification (NCBI taxonomy): domain Eukaryota; kingdom Metazoa; phylum Arthropoda; class Insecta; order Diptera; family Drosophilidae; genus Cacoxenus; species Cacoxenus indagator. The sequence continues at coordinate 1,867,470 of JAWNKX010000067.1, forward strand.
CTCAGAAACTAGTGTGAGATTTTCCTTCTTCGCGGCATTTAAATCAAAATTGTTCAGAGCGCAACTAAAATTAAGTAAATAGATAAACGATAGGCAAATAATAAACAAATCAAAAATCAATTATTAAATACGCACAGGCCACTCTTTAAAATAAAATCACTTGGCAAAATGAAAACATGTGTCGACAACAGCGTCACCTATTATGTCCAAAACTATAATATTATGGATTCGGGACCCGATCAGCACATTCTCTAAACTATATTTAAGTTGGTTGGGTGTTCTCGGAGATTAGCTCGCTTAAAGAAGAAGAAGAAAATATAATAATAAATTATCACCAGCTTATTGTCATTTCGGTGAATAAATGTTCAGATTTTTTAATTTCTTTGGGACAATGTAAACGAGTCATTAAATTGAAGCTGCGCTCACACCAACCTAACAAAAGGCTTAAGCGAAGAGCTGGCGTGGTCAGCGAATCTAATTTAAGCGTCAACATTTTTGCAGCTCAATACGCTATTAAAGCCGTAAACAAAAACCAACGCTGTGAAACAGAATTATTGATCATAAAATTAACTTTTGTATAACTAACGAGTCAAGTCGAATGGGGTCGGTTATAGCCCTTAGGCATTTCAAGGGTCTTAAGCACAAGTCAACTTACAAGTCAATTTCCATGGCGACGAGGCGTCGCGGCTGAATTTTTTCTCTATTTTTTTATTTAATTTTTTTTTTGACAAATTACAGAAACATTTATTTTAACTGCATTATTGATTGATTGACTGTCTAACAGACTGGCCAAAGGTAAGATGATGATGACGATGATGATGGTGATAATTATGTCATTTAGTGCGTTTTCTTAAAATTCCAGCGGCTAGAGTAACGACAACACCTGATAATGAACTCGTCAAGTGTCTCACAGAAGCAAAAATACCTGGTTGTTTATATTTTTTTATTGTTGTTGTATTTATAGTAACACATTTAGGGCATGTTAGCCGAAAGCAGTACATTAAAAATATTGTCCTTTTCGTTGTTGCCTCTGCTCTTAAATGATGCAAAATCATCAACAATAGCAGCGGCAGCAGAAGCGAAATTTTGCGTCTGAGAAAAGTCAAAGGAGCAATGCTTATATCAACAACAATGAATTGCCAGTTACAACAACAACACATAGCAATGAGATGCAGTCACCTTGATAAAAGCACATTAGCAGCAATTTATATGCAAATGCGTCGCGCCAACATCAGGCTGGTAAATGAGGCATCTTACCAAGCTAAAGTTGGAGCTGAAGTTGAAGTTGAAGTCTGTGGTCTGAGGTCTGAGGTCTGAGACTGATTGATGGCATTATTTGATAAGACCAATGAGGCGGCGGTCTATGTGCATTAAAGCCAAATGCTTAAAACGAGCGCGGTACGAGGGAAAGCATGTGCCGAGAAACGAAGGCAAACTGCAGACTGCAACAATCTTGGCCAATTTACACAGTTCAGCTCAGCTCATTAATGCGCATCATTAGCCATGCTTGCTGATAAGATCGTACACAAATTTGTTGTTGTTGTCCGATGATGATTCACTTTATTAATACAAGAGCTCCAACGGACGAGCGTTGGGCGTGGAGTGCGTAATTTTTAATTGGCAATTAAAAATTTTTGTAATCAACTCAACGTTAATGAAGTCATAAACTTCCAACTTCTCTGTGGACAGTAGAAAATTTGGCAAAAAAGAAGAATAAGGAAAACAGGAAAACTTAATTTAAATTTACTTTTCAGCAATTTTTCAAGAGCTCGAAATAACCGTCGATTCATCTTCGACGAAAAAAGCGCAAACAAAGCTATCAGCCACAAATGCAAATCATTCAGTCGTCAAAGTCATAAGCCAACGAAGTCGAAGGAGACATGTGCCGGTGGATATTTCCAAGCACCCAAGTATCCATGCATCTGAATCTATCTATGTACAGGGTGGCTCAACTTAGCGCAGTGAATAGTTTAATAATTTTGCCATGATATTTGTAACACATTGAAGAATCTTCGGAACTATGAAGATGTCTTGATGCAACCATATCCGCCTGCCATTCCATCTATCCGTCTGAGTGCATGAAAGCTAGTCCCTCAATATTTGAACTATAGATTCGAAATTTTGCGCCTGAAGAGTAAGAATACGAATTTGGCATAGCCGTAGTAAACGTTTTTTACTTGTTCTGATTTAAAATTTAATTTTATGTACTCACAAGAGCAGAATATTGGAAATCGAAAAAATTTCAGTCGAACTGCGGCACTGAGAATTGGCACATTTCTTCGACGTTTGCATGCAATTCAACTTATGACTCTCCAATAAAATATAACGTTATTACAATATACCGTTTGAATTCCAATACGTGTACACGCAATAGTGCTAACGGTTCGAAAGTCATAGCAGTTAGTGCGCTGAAGTTCACTAAAGTACAACTGGGCCACCCTGTATATATGTCTATATATGATTGTGCATTTATATCTCTTTGTTCAACTATATCTGTTCAACTACTCAAATTGCATTCGGCCAATGATCGATGAGCGATTTATGCCGCACACCAAATGTGCTAATGACGTGCATTTCTTACACGCTTTGAATGCTCCAGTCGAATGGATGCCATTTCATGACTGCGACGGCGAGTACAACTGCGACTGTGACTCTTGTATCTCCTTCGCTCTCGCTTACTCGTTTCTTATTTATTATGCAGATTACTTGCATTCATTCATTTGTGATATGTTTCTCTTTCCTACTTCTTCTGCTTCTTCTTCGTCATATTCTTCTGATCTTTATACACCTTATCGGCATCTCGTGCGCTGCTCGCTCGTTCTGTTGGCATCTTCTTTTGTGTGCTTAAGATTTAATCCGTTTAAATTAATTTGAACACTTTAAGTTGCAGTTATCGACTTGATTTTTAAATTACCCAAAAAAGGTTTACAAAAAATGAATAAATAAAGAAATAAATACCAAAAAACCTGAAACTGAATCGTGCCGCACCGAGCCAAGCCAAGCTGATTGACTTTGGCGACTTTGCCCAGCTTAAATGGCAATCGAGAAGCGGAAAAGATCTTTTCAGCAGATGCCACCAAACGTGATTTTTCATTCAATAAGTGGTCATTTACATGATAATGCGAGTTTGGGTGAGTGACATTTTGTGGATTATTGGAATTTAAACGATCCGATAAGCAAACGATGTGTCGAGAAATCATAATGTTTTATTATAGGAAATAGCTTCTTGAGAAAACGGGTTGCGGGTGGAATTGCCAATATATCTCAAAAAAAAGAGTTAGAGATCTATACTGAATTGGTGCAGATATGATGAATTAAAATTTAACAATTGCAGTGCACTTGTGTCAACTCTAATTCGGTGTCATTAAAAGGATCCCCTAGGCAATTTTTTCTGAAGCGTTAAGGATATTCAGAGGGTAGCGTCCCATCGCAAATTTTTGTCTGCTGCAACCTACTCAAATTACGTCCCGTAAACAGTCAAACATATCTGACACGTTTTAGACTGGGACTTAATAAGAAGTTTACACTTCACTTAGTAATTTCACTCACGAACGACTTTCTTATCAAACAGCTTGATAGCTTCTACGTCCTCCACTCTGAACAGTATCCACATAACTATAGTTTCTTGTTCTATGCTTAGTCACATAGAAATCGGCAAATTTCATTAACCACATTCGCATTCTCACATTCTTTTCTGATCCCCTAAGCACAGATATTCAAAAATACAACTAATTGGAAGAAAACCATCCTCCATATTTATATGAATCGTTCACCACTTCTAACGGTTACTTCGTATTGTACATATCATATATTAAGAGCTTGCATGAATTCTGGTCAGTGACATCTAATGGTCCAAATTCGAAGTATCAGTGTATATAGCTGACAGGCAGCTGTGTAATTCGATGGTGTTGGCAATTCTCAACACTGAAATAGAAGCTCTCCATTTACTTTTATTGAGTTGTTTAATGTATAATACATTGGCGCTAATCACGGAATGCTCAGACTTGCATTTTCGATATTCATTACTGTAGTTGATTTAGAGAAATCTGCAACCAAAGCCCATCAAACAGTTTTGGATGCTGCTCCGTCATATTCCGATTGTCGGTATTCGTTTCAACGATTTGAAAGCGGTGATTTTGATGTCAATAGCAAAGAACGGCCTGGAGGAATAGAAAAGGAAGAAAAGGGAATAGAATCGGAAGATTTATTGGACGGAGAGTCGACTCAAACCTGAAACAACTTGCAAACAGCTTAGCTGTTTCCAGACGTTTACATGCGATGGGAAAGATCCAAAAAGAAGGAAAATGGCAAAAATGGAAAATGAAGGACTATGGCAATCATAGTGAAAAGTCGATTTCAAACCGCTTCAACTTCGCCAGTGATTACTAGGCATTAAAAGAAGAGTTTCCTGTGTCGTATTATGACCGGCGTATTATGATTGGATAGCAATCCTAAGTGCAAAAAGTCATGGGTTAACCCAGGATAGCCATCCACAGCGACACCGAAGCCAAATATTCATGGTCATAAGGTCATACTATTCATATGAAAACGCGTTGTTGTTAAAAAGGCCAGCAATAGCAAACAACAGACAACAGACACTTTTGGAGCTCGAATTGGAAGTTCTGTCGCACCCAACGTTCTCACCAGACATAGCGCCTTCTGATTACCACGTGTTTAGGTCCATGCAACATCGACATCCTGTTCCTACAAGATATCGATTGCGGTATTGTCATGTTGCTAAAAAGGTGGGAAAAGGTGGTAGGTGAAACATCCATTTGTACATATGTAAATAGATACTTTTAAAAACGCTCCGCTTAAATCTGTTTAGTATAACTCAAGTTTCTTACGTTTCATGTACTTTATAAATTGTATTTATTAATAAGATGAAAAAGTCACGTTATAAGTTGAAAAAGTCAAGTATAAGATGAAGAAAATATACCCCGGAAACGGAAATAATTTGAAATTTATGAAATTATGTTTGGTTGTGATACGAGGGCACAAGCGGTACTTTTCCAGTCGCAAAAATCTTTCAGTATTTCCTATTGAGATGAGACTCTTCACCATGATTTATTTCTGCAGGCCAATTTTTGCGGAGCCCAACTTAAAGCACATCACTACTGGTCATGTGCTTACGAATTTTGAAATAATCATAGCTTTTCGCGAAGACATAAACGGAAGATTGTTGTTACCAAAAAAATTAACAAATACCACTTTGTGTTTTCAACGCATCTGGCAACGACTAAATTCCATAATTGAGTTTTTCTTGAACAAAGACCATGCAGAGTTAGTTAACATTTTTCTATTGCAGGTTTAGGAAGATCTGTTATCTGTCTGCTATTAACATCTAAATGCGAGCTTAGAGCGTTGTGAAATAACATCATTCTGCTGATTACTGAGCGCGCTGCACTTCTTTTATATGTTGTAAATTAAACCAAAAACTTTACAATAGCGTAGACCATCTGTTTATTTTCTTTATTTCTTTTTTTTTTTTGCCGTATATAAGGAAAAAAGTGCCTTCGCGCACGCAACCTTTCACGCAACAACAAAACATGTGTTCGAGACTCTAGCTTTGAGTCGGTTTACAGTGCGCATTCCTTATATTTGAATTTTATCTCGGCTTACTGTGAAACTTGTGTTATGTTAATAAAAATTTTCCGATTCTAAACGTTAATAAACTAAAATCTTCGAAATTTCTTCCCAGATCGCGTTGAAATGTATACACAACTTTTTAGCCTCTATCGACTCAAAACGCCTTAGCTGAAGGGTTAATTTGAGTTTCGAGGGGGCATATCTGCTATATACAGTACTTGTTCCATCCAATTTGTTACTAAACTCATATATATATATATATATATATAGTTTGTGTTTTGTACTAGTTGCGTTTTAATTGTGTGCTCTGTGATTAAAACTGAGTTTACGCTTTAAATTTTGATCCTACATAGTTATCCCTATAACAAGTGTGAAAATATATTTTTACCTGTGCACTTCTTCCTTTGGATTTTGCAAACCAAAGCTTTTGCGTAATTAATTTTTTAAATTATTTTATATTAATTCTGTGAAAATTGTTTTTTCATTTTTGCATGCTCAGTAATAATTCTCTTAAATATTTGGTGTGCTAGCTTTTGTTTTTGCAATACTCAACTGTTGTGTACTAAGCTGTGAGTTTTAACGTTACTCTAAACATCTATTTGCGCACTTTTGATTTTTTCTATTATTTTCACTCTTTTGCTTTCTAACTCTTACCTTCCTAAATATAATAATAAATATCTGCGTAGCCAAATGCTCTTCCAAGCCAATTCCGTGCGGTTGGGTGTTGGCTATGTGATAACATCACCCACGTCACCTGCGCTGTAGTAAATGGCAGAATCGCCGATATTATTGAATAAAATATCGGCCCACGGTGTCCAGTCCGAACTGTCGGTCCGATGAGATTTATTACGCTTTTACGATCATCCTACAACGATCTGTCGAAAGACTTTATAAGAGTGAATGATAAATTCAATAATCTAATATCAATAAATAAATTCTGATAATGTTCCAAAAAACTGAGTCTTTGCTCTCCCCATCCTCTTGCTCTAACTCTCACTTCCTCTATACATAATCTGATTATTCATTTTCAGAATGTAAGAGGTTTAAGTTCTAAAATTAATAAACTTTTTTCAAATAGTTTTTTTTCTTTCTATTCTGACATTATTTTATTCGTCGAAACTTGGCTTCATCCGGACGTTCTAAATTCTGAGTTATTTAACAGTAGTTTCACTACTTTCACCACGCCACACTGGTGGCGGAGTGTTGATCTCTGTCAAGGCATCGTATTCCTCTGACACAGTGTCTATCAACAATATTGACGACATTGAGTTCATTTGTGTTAAAGTATCGCTTACTAATTCAAACTTATTTCTAACTTGCTCGTATATTGCACCTGCATCCGATGATGCGGTTTACAGTGCACACTTTACTGCTATTAAAGAAGTCATTTCATTATAAAGTCCTAATTATGAGAGACTTCAACCTTCCTTATATTTCTTGGTCCGCTTCCGATAATTGCAACTCAGGTATTTCATCAACGAGTTGCGAATTTGTTGCCTCATTTCTGGATCTTTCCATTTAGCAAGTGTAAAAAATACCAAAACCCGAATTCTAGATATGTCCTTTACTGACAGTATTGATGATGTGTCCTTGTTCAGATATCATCCTCTTTCTACTCCTGAGGACGCATATCAACCTCATGGAATTGAATGTCATTTTAAATATGTCTGGTTGTCAAACTAATAATGTTTATAATTCGCAGCCTACATCAAATGGTGTATTCTGCTTCAAAAGTACTGATTATGTAAAGCTCAACCGTCCGCTTACTAGTACTGACTGGTACTATTTGTATTCCTGCGAAAATGTCAAACTAGTAACACAGTTTTTTATTAAAACTATTCAAAAATATTTCAAACTTTGTATTCCTAGAGTTAAACCTAAATGTAAAACCCAGACACCGCCGTGGTTTTCACGCGACCTATTCAATTAATAAACTTAAAAAACAGACTATTTAAAAAATTCAAAAGATCAGGCTCTTCCGTTGATTATGCTACCTACGTATTATCTCGTTATAATTTTTAACAACTTATTAATCTTTGCTACTCGTCATATATTATCTGTGCGAAAGAGGACATAAATAATCCTAAAAAATTGTGCAATTTCATTAACACTAAGCGCGGGGTGGAGTCATTTCCTACCTGTATAAAAATGAATGGTGTTAGAGGTTGAAACGATGCAGAAATTTCGAATCGTTTTGCTCTAATTATGAAATATAAAAATAAAAATTAAAAGTAAAAATTGTGAGAAATGTAAGAAATTTAAGCTGCATTTCGGATACTACATTTGTTTATCCGTCAATAAGGCTAAGGGTGTGTTAGGATACATTAAACGTTAGTCTAAGGAGTTTAATGATCCTTATACCATTAAATTGCTGTTCACATCCTAAACGAGCTTGTTGTCCACGAAAACCCCAGGATAACAGCCCTGTTACAATAAGTGAAATTAGAGGCATAATTAAGTCGCTTAAAAACAACAAATCTGCGAGGATTGATAAAATTCCAAATATTTGGTTAAAGAAATTGCCAACAAATGCACTCCAATACCGTACGATTCTATTTAATAACTGCATGAAACTATGCTACTTTCCCCTAGAATGGAAAAGAGCTAAAATTATTTCAATTCCCAAGCCTGGCAAACCTCCCGACTACCTATCAAAACAAGGCTTAATCTTTATCTTGGGAAAAAATTTTGATACCATCTTTTCAATTCGGCTTTAGAACTTCGGTTAACTGTATCCACCCTCTTGATTCAGTTACAAGCTTCATTAAAGCAAATTTTGGTCAGAAAAAGTCAATCGACTTAGTAACACTCGACATGGAAGCTGCGTTTGACGCGTTATGACATAATGGCCTTATACACAATTTTGTCCAACGCAACGCCCCGTTTTACCTAAATAAACTTATCTCAAGGTTCCTATCAGACAGGTTATTTCATTTTCTTTAAATGGATTTGAATCCAACAATAAACCTCTATCTGCTTGTGTGCCTCAAGTCTCAGTACTTGGACCGATCTTATCCAAATCTTATCCGATTTACACCCACAACATTTCCATCTTTGAAAGGTGTAAAACACTAATCTTTGCAGATGATACTGCATTATACTACTCCAGTAAGAATTATAGTGAAATTCATAATGAGCTTCAAGATGCACTAAACTCCCTGTCCGCTTATTTCTATAGGTGGAAAATCAAGCTTAACGCTTCAAAAATGTAAGCCACCTATTTCACAAAAGGGCGAAAACCTTGCTTTCTACCAGATAATTAACTAAGCGTGGGCACAACAAATATCAAGTGGGATAATTGCGTTCGCTATTTGGGTCTTCACATAGACAAAAAACTTATTTTTTCGGAACACATTAGCAAAACTTCAGATATAATTAACAAAACTGTCTGCATTCTCTACCCATTTATAAACCTGGACCTACGGTTATTATCACTACACAATAAGCTAATATTATACAAATCTATATTTGCCCCTATTATGTTATATGGTTACACCTAAAGACAATCCAAACTGCCCAAAACAAAATATTAAAAGTGATACTAAACAGACCCTTTTATTATGCGACCAAACAATTGCATGAGGAATCTAATATCAAATCGACAGATGAGCTTATCTATCGCGCTACAAATAAATTCATTCTCAAAGAACCATATATTGCACAGCTGCGTACCGACGGGTACTTTTCCATCTAGTACCAACTAGATTGTGTTAAATACCAGCAAATTTAGTCTATAAGTTTCCTAGTCATGTTAAAGGCTTTTTTTTCTCTTGCCTCCCTTTTCCAAATCATTTAAATATTAAGCCAATACAATAAAAACACTGTAATTATGTAAATATAATTTGTCAGTTCAGTCGTCGAATAAGCCTTGCATCGTTCGGTTGTGTTTTCGCATCAGTCGATCGCAGTTTAGTTCAAAGCTTATCAAACTTTCAATCGCCTATTCTCTCTTTTTTTCCACTCATTCGTTGGTAAACAAGTACAGTACTAAAACAACAAAATAAGTAAGCGGCATCATACCCTCAAGGCCCAACAGCCTAGGGGCAAATCGCTTCGCTTTGCTTAGCGATAGCTCCAAAAGCAAAAGGAAAGAGCCAACTCCTCTTTCGGAAGCTTTTCCAGAACTCCCTACTGTCAACCTACCAAAACCCAAATATATAATTATGTCCGCCCTAGACCCTCAAAAACCACTTTCCTCGTTTTCTTGTTTTGCGGTCGAACGTGCTATCAAACTAATAAGTGACAGGACATGAAGGAATAAAAGGAAATGCGCTGGCGGATACAGCAGCACAAGCCGCCACAACAGCCCCAGTAATTCTTCACAACACTTTTAGCGAGAAAGACATTAACAACCTCGTCGATATGACAAGCAAACTAGTTTTAAAAAATATCTGGAGCGAATACACACACTATTATAAAACAATAAATCCTTATCGGAAACCAACAAACATACCAATAACTGTAAACAGAAAACACGCAATTATCTACACTAGATTCAGGCTAGGCCACACGAAGATTACACACGAACACCTATTCAAGAAAACATCACCACCGATCTGTCCATACTGCAATAAAAGCACTCTCACTATTGAACATTTCACGAATAACTGCCCATTTATCCTCAACCAATGAATCTCCTTAAAATTTCCCAGGGCTACCCAACTCCTCGCAGAGGCCAACATTGAAAATATCAAAAATTTTGTAAAACTTATTTCTAAACTAAATATAAGCCTCTAAATACATGTAAAAAAACCAGCCTGAAGGCCTTCGTTGCTCTGGCTATAAAAGTATTGTAATTTAGGATTAATTCTAAGCTACAATAAAAATAATAATAATTTCTCAGTTGTAAAGATAATCTGAACTCTGACTCATTACTTTAAGCTAGCTTTAGACAATATTTCCTTTTTGTAAATTTGAAGGCGAATAAAGCACATTAATAATCAGTACACTAAACATCCTTATGGTCACCTATTTTGGAATATGCATCTTGTGTATGGAACCCCTAGTTTAGAATGTATAGCGATAGCATTGAACCAGTACAAAAACAATTCTTACTGTTTGCACTGCGTAACATGCACTGGGATCCAAGAGTGAGAAATTCCGTGAACTTATTTTACACAGAGTTTATTAGCATTGCTTAAATAAGACATATTGCTCGATTCTCATTGCATTAGAATTGTGCTGTGAACATTGAGCCGCGTGTGAATTTAAATATATCGTTAGAATTTTTATCCCGTTGCTTATATCTTATTATTTAGTTTGCGAGTTGTAAATATTTTTTTTTTCAAAATAATTGCTTTTAGTGCCTAAAAGCCGCCTGAAATAATATTCAACATCGCCACTGGCTTTCCGCACTCCATTTTAGAAGGACTCGTGGACAATGGAGTGAGCTTCCCTCCAGCAATTGGGAAGTGAATACATGTAAAACAGTAAGAATTCAAATTGTTGAATATTGTTTTTGGCACAGAGTCCTCTTCTAGCTTTCATAGAAAATATATTTTGACAAGTTCAACGAAATAACAAAATATCTGCAAAATAAATTTACATGGTTTGCACACACGTCAATTGTAAATAATATATACAACATAGACTTCTTTAATATAATTAAAACTTAAGATTGCATGATTTAAAATACATACAAATAAGACAATTAACCTTAGATACGCGGTGATACGAACTGAGAGGAGTGGCTCAAACGCAGTACGTGCACAACTCTCATCCACAGCGGAATCTTCTACACAGCGACAACTCGCAAAAGTGAGCCTCTAGCCAGACAAAGGACAGACAATAAGCTATCACCGCATCGAGTGGATGCAATTTATGATTATACAATGTTTAGTTTAGCTTACGACTAATTGTTGTGCTTAAACTAAAGCATTAATTAATTTATTTATTGCCAGCAGTAATGAAAACTCTCTGTCTCGTCGTAGCGGCTGTGGCATAGTCGTGTATTTTCGAAGCGGTGTCCTGGAACTTGGCGCTGCCATTGAGTTTGCCGTTGATCTCGCCATTCGCATATCCGTTTTTTAAGGCACCATTGGCATGGCCATTGGCCTTGATGGCGGATTTCTACCAAGATACATAAAAAAAGATATGTAAGAAAATATTATACAAAAGCCTTTCTACAATAATGATGTACTCACCTTGCCATCGCGCCTCAGATAGGCTTGTTTATAGAAGTTCGAAAACAGGAAGTAGAACATAAGCGCATGCGCACCTATGAAGTAGGCAAAGCCTATGGGATAGTTGCAATCGTTCTTGAAGAACAATTGGAAGGAGTGTACCATCACCAAAACGAACTGGATCATTTGCAGTACGGTGAGGTATTTCTTCCACCACAAGTAGCGCTGCACCTTGGGACCCATAGCGGCGAGCATGTAATACGTGTACATCACAATATGAACGAAAGTATTTAGGAAGCCAAAAAAGGTCGAATGACCGCCCGGCGTGAATTTGACGCCCCACCAAACCGAAACAGGCATAATGCCATGATGTATGACATGTAGCGTTGAGACCTGATCGTATCGCTTACGCATCACAAAGAAGAACGTATCGAAGAACTCTGTGAACTTAGAGAAATAGTACCACCAGCAACCGGATGCAGTCTGAAAATTGTTAAAGAGGGAAAGGAAGAAAAAACCACATTAGAATAAATGCACTTCAATATTAATTATCTACAGCCCACTGTCAAACGCCAAAGTCAAAGCCAAAGGCAAAGTCAAAGTCGGATACGTTATATTCTTGTTTACTCGTATGCACAGACACACACAAAGTACGCATGTTGCATGCTGCCAATGCAATTTTAATTTTGCTGAGGCGCTGTACCGTTCAGGCTAATCACACAACAACGGCGTCTGTGCTTTGGGGTCAGTTAGGGGTGGTTAAACAAGCGACGTTTGTTTGCACAGCAGCAAACTTATTCCTCAGAACTTTGTCGTACATTTTATAACATTTTACAGCAAAAATGTTTTAATTAGTAGTCAAAATGTTTGCTTACTTTTTTACCTAACATTTAGTTGCCTATTAATTAGATATCGTTGGGCATTGGCGTCATTACCGCAATTTTTCTAGTCAATTCTATAATTATGTATGAAATATGGGGATTTAATAAATGTCGTTACAAGAAATCACAGATTTCAGCAAACCTCTGTTCGCCGACTCTCCCACGTTTTATGGCTATATCACATACAAAAATATGCCATAGTCCTGCAAAAAAATCGAATATTTTGAAACACAAGCAGATACAACGAAAACTACTGGAACGACCATCCTCGAAATCCGCCTAGAGTACTATAGATAGCTTTCTTATCGCTTTTCGGAAAAACGTACGAAGTTTTCCCATGAAATTTATACAAAAATGGTTGTCTTAGCCGAAGGTTGTTTGCTCATCAAGTCGCATTACCATTACTTCCATTTTCATACTGAAATTGGAGGATTAATAAACTTGTCTTTAGTTTAGATGAATGAACGCCTAACCCCAAGCCCATAGTAAATTAACTCCAATGAACTCCAATCAAAAATGTAGCCACTATACACTTATTTTTTGGAAGTCAGATATCACATGTCATTACAATTTGTTCCAAATGTTTCTGTCAATCAAAGTCTGTCGTAAAACAAAAAATTAAACCACTCTAACTCAAAATAATAAGAAGCTTCTGTTTTTTTAAATTATGGGCAGACTAAGTTATAAACTTCTGCCACGACAAATGTTCGACAAACACTAAATTCAAAGAAAAAGTTATTTAAAATTCTGCCAGCTAAAGGGCGACGTTCGTCTAAGAGCTACATCCCCAAGTAAAATCAATAGTAGTTTCAATTATTCTCATACTGACCCACTTAAACTGATTACAAAAGAAAATGACTACTTAAATATACAATCCAGAGATGACCGATCCTAACGCCCCAAACAAAAGCTAAAAATGTTACTTCACTGAACCGAGCTCAAAGACACGAAACCTGTACCTTTTCGAGACTGTCTAGCAATACATACTTTTTTCACACTCGCTTAGGCCAATAATGCTGTCACCACCACCAACACCACCAACACCACCAATTGTGTCGTTTAATAGCTTTCCTTCCACTAGATTGGTGTGTGTGTATGTGTGTGTGTATATATATAGTTCAAAGATTGACATCGGCGAAATGTCTCCGAGCGCCGTTGCGTTGATAATATGCGGTTTTGGGACGATTCTGCTTTAATTAGCAAATACAGAATGAGGCTAAAACATGTTTGATTATACCCAACTAGTTACGAGACAAATATAAAAACAAAAGTATATACATTTCTTAACTCGGAAAGTGCCAACTAAACCAGAACTATATTCTGTCACTTTGTCTACTGTCTGCTTTGGCTTTGTCTATGGCTCTACTTTTGCCTGTATGTCTGGCCATACTCACTCTCATCGCTCGTGGTGAATTCGAGTAATCGACCGGTTCGCATCTCAAATTGTAGCCGTTGAGCCAGCCGCCAATGCAGGACTAATATGTAGAATAAAAAGATAAAAACAGGTTCAATTGAGTTATGAAATGAATAAAAAGTAGAAAAATATACTCTCAACTTACTTCATAGAACAGCCACGCGCTAAATAAAACTTGTATAAAATTATAAGCGATGAGCACTTTGCGTAGCTCGAATGGTTTTCTGTTTTCCATAAGTCTGGGACCAAGTACCTGAAAATTATAATTTTAAAAAAAATATTACAAAATTTAATTTAAAAAAAACTAAGATTTTTTTAAATAATTTCCATTGTAAAGTTTTCTTATACTTTTCCACGTGTTGCAGTACAATTCCCATTTCAAGTTCTAAGACAAGTTTGTTGCTTAAGTCTTCTATGTTTGACCCCTCGCGCGGATAAAAAATTAAGCATTTGACATAAGTAATTGTACTATATACTACCAAGCAGCCATTGTTAAATCGAAATCTTTATCATTTGGTTTTAAATCTTTCTTTTTAATATGTTTCATAAGTTTTAATGATAAAAAACTTTATTTAAAAAAACGAGAGAAAAAAACATGTCTTCCTTAAGCTCTTTAATTAGGTTGACTTTGGTGGCCCTGAAAATTTCGCTTAGCATAAATGCATAAATATTAGGAAATAATATTAGAAAATACTTAAAGTCTATGCATATATCAGCTTGGATAAGTGTCTGAAAGCTTCTCGATTGTCTGCCAGCCATTCGGTTTCACTTCCGCCCCTATATTTTATTGTGGATCTGCTTGCTGAGTCGAGTTAGGCTAGACATATACATAATGTGTATACAATTAAAAGTAGACTTACTGAAATTTTTCACGGAGCCGGTCGAACCAGTATGAACCCCATATTAAAAATTAAAGCTCTTATCACAATTTTTTTTTTATGACGTAGCTCTTAGAAATTCGGTCATATTTCGTTTCACATCCTAGTACATGGATTTTTTTAAATAACATTTTGGCGCGACTGTTGTTCGGGAGGTCTTGAATCGTCACTGAATAGTTGGCAAAGACGAGCAACTTGAAATAATCGGAAAAGAAAAGTTTGACTCCATTAAATCACACGATCTCGCCGGCCAATTGGCATTGCCGTTTAGTGAGAACAGTGAGATCCGGAAAGTGTTCACGGAACAGAACAACTGATTTTAAACTTGATATAATTAGCTGGATATCGTCTGACGATAGCAGCTAATAAAGTCTATAGAAAAAAACCATTTGTGAGAAGCGCTTTTGGACATCCGTATTGCAGTCGTGCTGGTGCTGCGCACTTAAATTGCCATAACTTGTTATTTATTAATTTTTTTATTGTTTTGATCAAGTAGTCATAAACTGAGGATAGACTTGTATCGTTTTTAAGCGCGTGATTAGTGATTGGGATTTTCCGTCGGTTCTTATTAGGTGCTGAAGCGTACAATCAGTCCATTGTTTGATCGATGACATTTTTTTCATTGGTTTGGGGATTTACTTTTCCAATACTTCAATCATTTTCCTATACCTATTGTTTTTAAGTAATGTAATTATTTGGATGAGGATTGCCAACCTTTACAAAATACGCATACGTCAAACTGATGGCTATCGTTGGAAATGGCGAACTCATTAATGGCCAGTCTCTTGTTCGCGGATCCGATTTGTTGTCCATCAAATCTCGCCAGCCTTCATAGATATTTGTGAGGTATTCCTGAAAGTAAACAATAACGAAATAAATGAAATATTACACAATATACAGTCTAACCAATCTATCTATCTATCTATACAAATTATTATTTATTTGTTTGCTTGTTTGTTTGTTTATAGTCTGTTTGTTTTGTATACGTATGTTATGGGCTGTCACACCGTTAATCCCATTGCGTTAGAACTTTATTAAGAGAATCAGAATCAGAAAATCGACATGAAGCAAGAATAGAAAGGGAACGGTTACGTGCTAATCGATATCGAGGAACAGTACAGGTTGATTTGACTTTTGCTGCCTTTCAATACAATTATGGTTTGAAGCTATGTGAAAATATCGGGGAAAAATGGTATTCACCTGCTGATCCATTGTAGTCATTGCGTTCGAGCGACTCACTTGATACCAAGCACTTTTTGCAGAAGATGCAAATATAACGAAATGAACCATAAATGTGTCCGTATGAAGAAGTATATAAATTATGTCAATTGACAAATCGCCAATAACCCGACTGCAGATGAACAAAATTTACAGCGAATTTTTAAGGTCTTTTTAAGCTTGGTGGTTTGGTATTTCGTTACTTCTTGTCAATGCACAAATCTTTGATAACATAGCCAATCTTATCTGCAGATTTTAATGGCAAATTAAGGAAAAGTTATTAAAACCAAACTAGAGGGTAGACGACAATTACTAGGTTTAGCGGGTCATACAAATTTTATTGTGAGTTTTGGTGGCTTTTCAATGAAGTTAACGAAAACAATTTGAGATAATTCGAAACGTGGCGCGTTAATTGGCAACAAATTATAACATTTGCAAGGCTGACGAACCGAATGGGCGTGAATCAGACATGATTAGTCATTTAAAATGCAATATTTTCGTTTATGTGACTAGAATCTTATAAAGTGAATGTGTGTACAATTATGACATTACAATAACAGTGCTAAAAAACAGACCCCGTTGATTCTGAATATGCAGGATTATTCTCAAAAGTTTCCGGTTTAGTCTTGGACAATATTCAACCCTGAATCGTTTTCGATTATATTCTATATGTGACCCAGACAAAAAAAAACGAGGAAACTGAACCAAAACGGGTTTCGACCCGCAATAGATACTAAAAGCAAAATCGTACTCCATTACAACAATGTAAAACACAAAACCTAAATTGAACAGTTCTCATAACAACGGAACCAGAGATAAATTTGTTGGCCAAAAATTGCACCTTTGGATATTGGTTAGTGAGGGCCAACCATATGATTTGGGGAAAATTGTTCCGTAATCAATCTTTCAATCAATATTTTTTTTTTTGGTAACTTGGGATATTTTTAAGTAGATTTACTTAACACCTTTAACCATAACTACATAAGAATCATCCAGCGATAAAAGCATTATAACCCAAAAGCACAAAGCTTACTTATCATTGGAAATGTCATAGACAAGGACATGCAAGCACTGGGACCAAATGAAATATATTATTCTGTGAGCCCTTAACCCTCTATTCCCAACACTCTATCGATTTACTACCTCATTCTCATGCACTTTAAAAGCTCCAATACAAAAAACTGCTTTTTACAACAGTCGGTAAAGTTTTGTTTAACATATGGTATTTGCAGACGCTTCTTCTTTACTGTGCAGGAAATGGACACGAAAGACACGCTGAAATAACTATATAAAACTAACTATAACTAACTAACTAAAATTTTAGCTATAAACGCAGGAAGAGTTGTAAGGAACATTCCTCCTTGCCAGACTGTGTGGACACAATTTGAAAAATAGCAGAAATATGTCACTGAAGGCGACAGCGAAATAGAGATAAAGGGCGGCAGCACTCTAGCTACGTGCAAGCGCAGTCACACCCACAACAATTTTAACTAAAATCCATCACTGCGTTCCCCAACTCACACATTAAATAAAGGTGTTTCGAATCAACATATTTTGTTAACATTGTAAGTTGTTTGATTTATCATGTGTTTGATGAGATTGACATAATAAAGCCTCATCGACCCACTGCCGAACGGCCGAAGAAGATTATGAAAGATATACAGTCCAACACAACCCCAGCTTATGCATTTCAACCCATAACTAGACTTTTTGAATTGGGCTATAAGTGACTAATATTACAGTAACTTCTTAATCCCAATAAATCATCAACTTCCATTAGAATACGTAAAGACAACGGTAGCATTGAGAAGCAGAATTTATGCAATCAACAACAACAAAAATCAAAATCATTGAACGAGCAGATTGAGAAATGAACGAAATTAGCCAAACTCGCAAGCGTGTTACCAAAAAAGTAACACGCAAGCAAAATTCCGCTTAGCAGTCGAGTACGAATGGGCTAAGCTGAGCTGCTACTGGTTTTATATTATTATTATTATATTATTATTATTATTATTATTATTATTATTATTATTATTATTATTATTATTATTATTATTATTATTATTATTATTATTATTATTATTATTATTATTATTATTATTATTATTATTATTATTATTATTATTATTATTATTATTATTATTATTATTATTATTATTATTATTATTATTATTATTATTATTATTATTATTATTATTATTATTATTATTATTATTATTATTATTATTTGTCAACATTCTGAGCGAATTTCCGTAAACAGCCAACTAAGACCAATAACTGACCAACCGCACACATGTTGCTCAATACTGTTGCTCACACAAGCACAAACGAGATAAAGTATCTACAAATATAAAAAAAAACTCACATGTTGAAGTGTTATTAAAACATGCTGAATTGATTTTTAGCAGGCGTGTACGGTTGGGGGCGCAACGCAAAGTTGAGTAACGCGCACCGCGCCAAAGAATGCGCAAGTCGCGTAATTCTGACGATTTTCTGATTTTTGCTGGTCAAACAACGATCTCGAAGGCACTCGTTGTTTTCGTTATTACGCGTATTTTGTAAAGAAAATTACAGAATACGAGTAGTGGCAAAAACGAGTACAATTTAATACGTAGACTTAATACAAAAGCAAACAAGTTATGTTAATCACACATTCAACAGCCGGCTTGTCTTGGCTCTGCTTGGCAAGGCGCGAAGAACATCTGCGTCAGAACAATTTGTGGCAATCGTAGTAAATGAATAGTCAAAAAACACTTGTTATTGTGCCTGATTAAGCAAAAGTATCTAAGAAGTGTACGCGGTTAGGTTATGCCGGTGACAGCAAGAGACAACTTCAACCTATCGATCGAACTATTGAGCGAGTTGATTATCGCATGATGATGTGAAATTATATGGTATATGTGTTTATATTTTGCAATTTCATTTATCAAAAAGTCACAAACCTCTCTAAGAGTCAATCCAACTATCTGTGATTGTACTTGTATAAGGGATGAAGTTGAATGCTTAAAAATTTGTGATGTATGTAGCAGACGCACAAATAATGCATTGTTTTGAGCTGCGGGAACTACATACTTTGTGCTATGGAGGTGGTGAAGTAGTGTTGTATCTTTTCAATATAATAAGACAGACAGTTGATAATTAATCTGACACCAGCTTTTTACTCATGGTTGTTTTGCAAATCATCATTCAACGACAACCTTAGCTGTTTGGATCTGAGCTACGATTATAAATTGTGGATTTTCTAAATAAACAAAATGATCAGTAAATTTATTATATTCATATTCGGTAGAATGAAATTTTACATTGTCGTCATCATCATTATAGACACGCATACGTTAAGAGGAAGAATAGAGTGGTTTATAAGTACTGGCGAAGAGAACAGAGACAGCCTGAGACAGAAGAGAAAACCCAAATACTCAATTAATAATACTAAATAATTATAGCATTTGTGTCAATGTATTTCAAATTAAAGTCTCGTGAGTGCTATGACAATTGACGTATATATTTTTGATGTACATATATCTTTTTTAAATGTCTAAGCTCAATTCTACGTGTAGTTTAAAGGAATTATTAATGGGTAAATTGTCGGCCTCCCACAACTAGCTACCAGGGCTGATACCGATTCCATTATATCTGAGTCCAGGATCTCACGAGTTATAAGCACTTTAAAGCCGTTTAAGGCCTCGAGACCGGACCGCATTATTCCCGCGCAGTTGCAACACTCCATAAAATAAAGGATGGGGTAGTTGATTACGATTTTCAAAAGCGTTTTTCTTTATCTCTAAATCAGGAAACCACATTTTATTTCTTTTCTACTGAAGACCCCAGAAAGACTAGTAGATATCCATTTAAGGTGGAAATTAGATGTCTGCTGTTTCTCTAATACGCAACACGCGTATTGGAACGGAAGGCCCATAGATACAGCCCTATACTCCCTAGTTGGTACGTTAGAGTCAGCTTTGAAATATTGTATTAAGAACTTAGACTTTCAGCCTTCACAAATATTGAGTGCGCCTTTAACAACGTCATCCCAGCAGCTATCACCGGAGAACTGTTGCGCTTTGGTGTAGGTGCCCCCTTGGTGGCGCTGACCCATCACCTCATTCTTCGAAGAACTGTGAGTCCCACCTCTATACCTGCAAGTCTGCCATTGGTAAGGTGGAACCAGTCTTCGACCATTATACGATAGATATACACTTCGGTCGTCAGACCGTGTATTCCTATGTATTGTCTCTCTGGTGGGTAGTATTGTACAAGACAGTATACAGGAAATAACTATGCAAGTTCAACAGTCTGCAAGTGTCAGTGGAGCTCTCCGAACCACGCCAACTGATGAATGGAACGTACTCTTTCCTTGGATCTAGTTGGCAAGCAAATAGCCGCCAAGATCGCTACCATACTTAGGGAGATGGGGCACACAGAAATTCCAAGCCAGGCTGAGTGGGTCGACGGAAAGATTCAAAATTGAGTGAAAGTCGGATTCGCCGTTATCTCGTCACCTCCGGATCATTGCAGTGCTTCTCAGGCTGAGATTACAAAATGTATTTTTTTTTCGTTTTGTGTCCAATGCTGAGTTGTTGGCCGTTTACATTTGTAGAATCGTCAACTAGTTGTAGTTATTATTAACTATTTACATAAAATTATGTTGTAAGTAAAGGTTCTTTATCTAAATGATATAGTCAATACTATTGACTGATTATACCGCCTTGAATAAAGAGCCGTCAAGTACATAATAACAGTTAAATAATAAACCTTTATAATTCATTAAATAATCTTATTTGTTTTTGCTTTTTCTAATAAAAATGTAAATGTCCAATCACTCAGACTTATGCAACGCAATGCCAACACGCAACCCAGAGTATTCAATAATTTTTAAAATGAATCTTATACGTTTCCTGAAAACCTTAACAAACATGAATCTAATTAACTTTTAGGACAAATTTCATGTGTTCAGGAAGGGCGACGTTGATATTTCACCATACTCAAAAATTACGCATACGCGCTGTGAGCGTAACAGAGAGCAACGCAGTAGATAAACCCAAATGAGGTACAACCGAACAAATGAGCAAAGTTCAACAATTCCCAAGCAAAGCAATTCACTTAACAAGTGTAAATATTGATTGTCATAAGGCATAAAATAGGCAATATGAATGAAAGTCGTACAGACGCATACAAACGCATACAGATATACAGATACGCACATACAAAAAGAGCGAGTACTTCGCAGGTATTCCCAGTAGCAGTTAACAAGAGAAAAATTTTGTTTACAGCTCCCAAAATAAGAAAAAGACAGCGTCCAAAGATTTATTTAACTTAACAATTGATAAATTATATGGTAGATCTGCGAAATGACGTAATGTTTGTGAGTATCTGTGTGTGACTTTCAATGAAGCATGTCTGAATGAATGAGCGTGCCTGCTTATGAGTAAAGAGATGAAGTGACTTGGCTTTGTTTCGTTGTGCGCCCATTTCAACAGTAACAATGATAATGATGCTGCTCCTGATGATGATGATGATGACGGTGATTGCATCTAATTAAAATTCACTTTCGATAGCGGAACTCTTATGTAGCCAACTGTGAGTCAATGGCACGAAGCCGCGCAGCAACTTATTTTCACCTTTATTTTTTAGGAAGCCGTATTTGTGCAAGAAACAAAAAATCAAAAAAAGGTATAAGTGATGAAGAAACCTGTATTGAAACGTTTGAAAGTATGATCAGCAATGTAACACTAACAGTTTATCATGATAATGACTTTGATCATGAATACTTTAACGTTTTGCTGCTTCATATCTGTACTGTTGAAGGTATTTGTCATTCGGATTTGGTTTGACCCATGGAATTTTAACTTTCAGTGGCGGATTCAGATATTTGCACTTTTGGGCTATACACAGAATATGCATCTGCTGGGGATCGAACTTTGGCCGACCGCAACTCAGCCAAACATTATACCCCACCACAGTAATAATTCGGGATTTGGTTTACGTTAACAATACAAAATAGCGACAATACAAAACAGTTAAATACCATTTATTTAAATGTATATGTCCGTCAGTTAAATGTTCCTGAGAATGCATTATCAGTATTGACTTCCCGCATGTGGTAGGTAAGTATAGGTAACGTACGTCATGTGAATTACTAAAACCTCTTGCAAGGTACATTTGCGTTCTTTCTCTGTTTTTTTTACTTTTATTATTACTTAATTAGCCTTTTAAGAAGTGTCACTTCAAAAAATCTCTAAGGCGTCAAAATCAGTGTTAATTGTGATTTATACTTATACTGTCTATACATATGCAATACATACATATTATGTATAATAGATTTGGTTCCTAGGACTTTGGTTTTTGACGTCTCCATATTAGAGTTTGAGTCGCACGTGAACCCATGCCATACCGGATCTGCCATTATCTGTATTTGCGCTTTCCCAATAGAGTTTTTCACAAAGTTTTTCAATAGTTATTGTTGTGGTTCAATTCAATTCTCTCACTTTGGTCGGAAATTTGAAGAGGACTTTTCATTGAACCTGTTGTAGGCGTCGTCCCTACAACTACAAAAATGTTCCAAATAAATACTAGAACGATTTAGAAGGTGCAGGGCGCAATCAACCGAATCGGCTTTTCCTTTGTTTTTGAAGTAAATACGGGCGGGACTTTCCCGTTTGTTTTACTGCTTTATATCTTTTTTGAACTCAATGCCACCACGCAGCATATGCCTACAGCAGCACGACCGAGCTCGTGCAATTAGCTTGGCCAGGCACACTAATCGATTGACTTGTGTAGACCTAATAAAATTTAGGCATATAAGTATAGATATTTTTAATTGTTTGAAGACATACCACAGTTTTGGCCACAAATTCGCCGTTCCTTAAATATGCTGCCCTTGATTCCAGCCTACTCAGCTTGTTGTAAAATCCGCCAATGACTTCCGGTACTAAATTACAAAAAAAATGTTTTTTTTCGAAATCCAAATCTTTAAAAGAAAGAATTACGTAGCTGAATCTGAGTTTTGTTATTTTAAACTAGCAACACGTGCCTCCGTTTGTGTGTGGCCACAAAAAAAATCTATCTATAGTGCATAGTTTTATTTACTTGAAGCAACGAAGTCAACTCAGACATTAACAGCTTCTAGAAAATCACTGACTATTTATTTATTTATTTATTTATTTATTTATTAGTATTATTTTTTTATCTCGAAGTATTTCAACTAATTAATGACGTTGCAGTTGGAATAGCTATCATTGCAGTTGATACTTTGCTTTGCTGAACTTTATATTTTCTCTATGTATTATAGTAAAAGCAAAAGTCAACAAAAGCAAACATAGGAAAATTACTCGGACTTGGGAGGCGTGCGCGAAACCAGTCCCCCAACGAAAGCTAAGCACACTCATTAAATCACATTCCGTGTTGTTCTCTAGTGGCAGCGTCAGCTCTAAAATGTATCGCAGGCCGAATATGTAAATGCAATTTAAGTCTAATGATACGAAAATTAAAATTTAAGTGTACTTAAAAAAAACTAGAATTAGAATTAGAAAAAAAGTAATTTCGAGAACGTGTGAACTAATTTAATTCCGTAAAACACGAGTGCATCTGCGCACCGACAAATGAGCTGGTAGAAGCGCAATCGAAATATTGATTTAAGATACATTTTCGGCAACGGAAGTGTTCAATGATCCAGGAAGCGGAAGCAGGAGAAAGCATTTTCATAGAGATCTTTCGATGTTATTGACGATTGAAGTACAAACAAGAATTTGAACCCAACGTTTAACCTTAGCTTGGCCTGGCTTATGAGTGTTAAATACCTAATTATTGTGCTAACTAGTAAGTGTTACCTGAACTGTGCTTTGACTAACTGCTTATTACGCCACATTAGATATTGTAAAATTGTAAAAGCTGAGAGAGAGAGATTAAATCAAGGCTGCTTACCAGAGAACACAAACTCAATTTTTCATTTTACGGGAACTTTATATATTGTTAGCAGATGACATATAATAAGAAGAGAAATTATTTGAAAATGACACCTCATATCTTTTAAAAGACTAGAAAATTTAGGTATAGAAACATGTAGAGAATTTGTAACTCTTAGATTTTGATGTTTCCAGCTTGATTAATACAAATCGTAGAATTCTTTAAAAGAATCTTTCTGACAACAGTGTGATATTAGGCAAGTGTATCGCCTCACGCCCCAAATATAATCTAGGTCGATTTAAACATCTTATTGTTCAAATAAAAAATAAAAATATGTCAACTTCAGAAAATTTAACCTTTTTTAAGGAAGAAATGTAACCTCTATATGAATGTATACTCTTTGGCTCGGCCCTTGAAAATCAAACTCAAATAAGCAATCTTTGTAGATTTAACTCATCAATGGGGTTTGAAGCTTTCGCGCTTTTCGTCACAATTTACTATTCACTAATATAATATTCACTAATATTTCCCAACATTGATCCCTTTCTTTGCGATTGAATTTTCCTCACCAGAGATTGCATTCTCCAAAGCTCCATCATAGACGTCATAGTCAGAATATCAGCGTGAGTAGCATGGACTGTATGTTATTGATGAATAGACAGTCCGAAAATAAAGTCCTAAAAACAAAATTCATAGCGTTAAAACATTAAGGACGAAAATGATGTGGTTAATTCAGTCCCCCCGAAATTAAGAAAGTCTATAAATCACATGTAGCTCTAATAGAAAAGAAAGACGGACTCAATATATTAGGATATATCTAGAATAATTCAATGTTCTTGAATGTTTCCGCGGGACTTTTCTCGTCAAACTTCTCAATTAACTCACTTTTATCTTTAAAATAATAATCTTAAAACTTTAAAACAAAAGAAAAAATAAAACGTTAATTGAACTATGATGGAGTTATTCACAACAGAAACTGTCTCGAGAGTGCATAAACGGAGAGAGTGTATCAACAAATGGCGCCTACTTTGATGATAACTTTCGAAAACACCTCTTATAGCAGCTATACGATCCAGTAAACGTAAGGTGTTGATATAATCAATAAAATAGTGAATGGATAGTCCGATCCACAAACAAACCTTTTTTTCTAATAAGAACTTTAATTTGAATATGTAGTTTGTATGGGAGGTACCGCGCCTGGTGGTTGGTTTGAAATGTTCAACATATGGAAGGAAGAAACGTTCGCTTAAAATTGCAACCCTCTATCTTAAAAGCTGGGGAACTAGGGTGTTACAATGAAGTCAAATATATAAATGCTACAACAAGACTCGCTAAAATCACAAATGGAGTTGATCAGTCAAATTATAAAACCGTTAACCATAGTCAATTTATTTCTGAAATAAATTAAGGGAAAATGGCACACATATAATGAGCCGATACAAGAACGTATAACTCAGCAAACAAAAACTACAAAGAGGTTTAGGTAAATTGATAAACTGTAAACGAAAGTCACAGTTTGTTGAACCTTTATAAAGTAAGTCGTTTGAGCCTCTGTTTTAATCATATTAAAATTTTACAATTTTTTGAGTAAAAATAAAGAATTTCACAAATAATGTCTTAGCATAAAAACTGAAAACAGGCTACGATGGAAACCGGTATGCAAAATGTGTATAAATTAGTAATAATAGCCGCTAACTGTAATTTTGAAGCCGCTTCGAAAAAAAACTGTTGGAAGGAGGGCAGCGGAAAGAGGGAATCAAACAGTCCAATTCATATACTGAACTTAGCTGAGTTGAGCATTCTCGATAAAAAATAGTGTTTGGCAATCATTCACGAAACCAGTATTCATTAACATTTTTCTGGCTACTCATGCTGATAATTGGGTTGGAGATCAGTCTCGACGATCGACCGTTGGTCAGCGATCGATGAATATTGTTGAAAACGACTAAGACCAAACTTTCCTAAAATCCAATTAACTTTGGACAATCATGCTTAAAATATGATAACTCTATTCATGTTAAAATGAATTGCTATATGTTAGTATTGCCAAAACTCGTTTTGGTTGTTTTGTTCGTAATTGTCAGGATAAACATACATTTTTTCTCTGTAATCTTTATTTGCTACTATCGTTAGACGATATCCAACGAATTTTATAATGCTTAATAATAAGTGCAATGATTGCTGTTGTCCAGCAGGTTGATTGCTAGGTCGTTGACATGGTCCTCCAACATAATGAGCTGTCTGTTGCTGTGTTTGAGGATATCTTCTTTGATAGTTGGAATCTGCAAGCCTCGATGGATGATAGAGTTCTGGGAATACCACTGTTCACCTAGCATAGGACTGAAGCTCCGCAGTAGCTTGGACTGAAGCTTCTAAAAATTTCCTGGTTTAATTGGATGAATTGCCCCAAAACCATACCGGTTTCAGATGTCCTTGTACAGTAAAAGCTTATTCCGTAGGCAGAGCTTCGAGTGTGATCTAAAGAGCCAATACATTCTTCGGTATTCTAGTCCAACTATATTTTGGTCGTGACATATCAACCTCATAAGGTTGCCACGTGAGACACCTTTTCAGTGTCAGTACCAGCAACTTCACAAAGGTGCTTATTTGAATGGCGTCACCGTTGATAAAAAGTGCGGACATGCTAACTGATTCCGGTGAAGGTGGCATGTACGGATCTCTCTGCATTGACGCAGATGTTCCACCTCTTCAGCCAAGTCTCAATGCCGCATACAGGGGAGAATATATTCATCTCCGTCGGTTGGAGTTTACACAAAAAATAATTTGGAGCGTACTTGCTCCAATTTTTCAGCGTACTTGCGAAACACATAGTTCGTATGATGCTTTACAATACCATCTGATATTTTTCTGAGGAAAAGATGCATTTCCTAGCCACAATCCAAAAATATAACACCCCCTTCAAGGTATTACAACACAACTGTCTTTCCCATCATTCGCCGTTGTATCACAAACAATTTCACAGTTTCACCTCACCATTGCAGATTCTGTGGCAAATATATCATTTAGTAGAATCGCTGTTATCACCACCGCGTGCGAACCATCATATCTTACAAATTTTTTGCTTGGACAATTCGGATGCGGAAGTTAATCAGCGTTGTGCTCACAAGGAATAGGAGCTGGAAGGTTGATTGAGATTGATACTCGTTTATGAAAATAAATTTTCGGTGGTACAAAGTTCACTGAACTGAATGACAGACTACGCAAATCCTAAACCACTGCATTGCATCCGTTGAAGGCGGGCGGGCCACTAGTAAAGATACATAAATATTTTTTTGCTTAATTTTTATTTTTTATATATACATAGATATATAAAATAATATATATTTAGCCGAAAGCCGCAGTAGCCAGCTTTGTAAGCTTTATTAACCTTATTAAATAAATAAATAAATAAGTAACACATAAAAATCATGGGGAATTACATAAAGAAATAAATAAACAAACAACCGACGACTTTTGCGTAAGCATCTTTTTTGGTGAACAAACGCGTTCAACTCGAATGCTGCGCTGACCCTTTTATGCTTTCGTTGAACAAAAGATCTCTTCACAAAAAGCGACCGTTCACACGCGCTACCACACAAACACGCAGACAGAAACACATACAACGCTATTATTTATTGTTGAAAATGATTAAAAGCATTTGTTGAAGTAGTGAAATTATTTTTAGGCTAAGGCCCGAAGCGAATACGACAAATGGTGCCGCAGCCAACACGAAGCTGCAATTGGACCATAAAAAGTCTGCGCATCGTACAAAAAAGTTTATTCACCACAAATGTTTCACACGCAATATACGAATATGCGATATGGACAAACTTGAAATGTAATATAAAAGAAAAAAAGGAATCTCATATTTTATGAGGCATATATCAGATACAATAGTCCTAAAAAAATACAGCTATATGTAAACTACTAAAAGAATTATTGAAATCACATGTCTTCGAATTCCTCAAGCCTAATATTTCAAATATATAGAACGCTTTTGTTGAGCCCCAGAAGTCCAATCAAAAGACTACAAACTTCACAGAGCTTAACCACTACCATTTGTGTGCGGGATGAGTAGGTACTGTAATTGTCATTTCTGCCACTACTGTAGTGTCATTTGGTTACACTTTAAAGCTTCATTATAAAAAATACTACGATTAGAAATGCCGCTCTCGGGCATTGCACAAGAATCACAAACATTATTGTCGGACCCGACTCGCAGAGCAAACGTAACCGAATGGAGTCTTAATTGTTGTTAGTAGGATGTCAATCATCGGCGAAGCCGCCACCGCCATCAGTGAATGTCATTCATCA
Organism: Cacoxenus indagator; assembly: GCA_035041755.1. NCBI lineage: Eukaryota > Metazoa > Arthropoda > Insecta > Diptera > Drosophilidae > Cacoxenus > Cacoxenus indagator. The sequence goes on from JAWNKX010000067.1 coordinate 1,895,788, forward strand.
TTATTTCCAGCAAACAACAACAGCTCGAAGCATAAGAGTAGCGCAATATACAAGCTATGGCGATACCTGTATTGGCCCAATGCGACGGTGGCAACGACTGTACACAATCAACTATTTGTGTATCTTGTGTCTTGCTCTTCTTTGTATGCTTTTTTTGGTTGTTTTTTTTTCGACTTTACAAATATACAAATTGTGCCGTAAAATATATTAATCTGTAAAATAACATGTGTTATTATTATTAATATATATATTTTTTTGTGAGTGTATTCAGGGATTTTTTGTCGGTAGACAAATGAACTGTAAATTGGAGCCTTTGTTTTGATAAACCTTATTTTGTCAACCATTTCAACCTTTAGGCTTCTCTACGTTCACTTACAATCTAATCAGGGGTTACAACACAACAGGTGTAAACAAAAGCAACAACAACAATAAATAACCTTGAGCCAATCAGCCAATGTGTCATGTTTAAAAATATTAGCCAAAAAAGAAGTTAAAAAAATTTGCCATCCGCACCTTTATATTACAAAGCCGAAAACATATTAATTAAATAACACAAGAAATAAACAAACAAAAATAATAAACAAATTTAAAAAAAAAATTAAAGTAACTACACCAAATGATAAAACCCAACTTGGGCACTGAGAGCCAGATAAATCTTAGCTCAGATTCGGCTCGAACTGAAGACGCTTTTGTTGCCTTATTTATACGTCGCCGCTAATGAAGATTATTGCAATGATGAAGATGATAATCTTTTCATGGCTTATGGTAGTGGCTGTGGTGATGTGGAAATTTGATAACTACTTTTATTGTATATCTCATTCACTCCTCTTTTTTCTAAATTTCATTTTACAAGGCCAAACCTCAAGTTTTGTCTGTAGTCTTCGTCGTTGGCATTTGAAAGATTTTGTATTGCTTTGCAAAAGGCGCGACGAAGGAAAAAATAAAGTGCAGCATCTACAGACAAACTTGTTGGCGAGATTTTTGCACCAAATTTCCATTTTCTTGCAAAAAGATGCCTAGCCTATAATTGCTTTCCAGATTTCTATACTTTTTAAACCTACCTATTTACATATAATCCATATATAATTGTCCGCCGATATATCCGTGTTTTTTCTGGACGCAAGCTTTTGTACGCAATATAAATGTATAATTCCTTTTAACTGAATAATCCATCCCACTTGCTATAAATCTATGACACTACGCTGTAAGTTGTTTATATAAGATCGGTACTCTCTGAATACATATGTATTCCACACAAACCACAAAAAAAAACATCATTATTATTTATATTTAATACTAGCAGGGACCCGGCGCGTTGCTGCGTGCGTCACTAACTTCGGATGTTTCAGTAGCTCTGCGCTCTGTCTACTGCTGCGATTTTCTCGTTGTTTGACTTTCAGTGTTTGACTTTTTGGGTTGCATTTCGTATTCTTCAGTTTTTGATTTTTTTTTTTTTTATTCGAATATTTGAAGTTTTCGACTTTGTACAGTTTGAGCAGCAATTGTCAAATGCTGCTTTCTTTTTGTGTTTTATTTGTATCTTTACAGTTTTAGAAGCATTTGAAAATTGAGTTAGTCTTGATGTTTAGCGAATTCGACGATTTTTTTGCACCATCATCTGAAGGCTATTCTAGAAGTTCACTGAAAAGTTCATCAATCCAGCGGTTTCGGCGTCCATAACGGACAAATATACTTCCAATTTTATATATAGATAAGTAAAGGGGATGTTCAGATTCAAGTAACTATCACGATACCAATTACAAGTTCTAAAATTGTCATCAGTCAAAGCCACAGTTATTGTGACTTGGGCGAAAGACAGTGTTATTTAGTTAGACAAATTAGAAAAATTCTCGAAATTGAATTGAATTAGCATTTCGAATCAGTAAAACTTATCGCAGGCATTCCAACAAGATGGAATTCAAATCTTTTCATGTAGGAACATTTCCTCCAGTTAAGGCAAATTGTCGCTGAAACCACGCTAGAAAATGTATTAGCACCAGCTTGCCAAGCCCTACAAAACTATATGTGTTACACCAGCTTTCAACTTTACTAAAGCCATTCCAATTTGTGACGCAAGATGCATCAGGGCAAAAACATGTGACTATATCATTCTAATGTGAGAAAAAGTATAGATAAATAGATTATTCAGATTCACTTCCAAGATCTTCTGGCATGTGGAAAGTCTATACAAAATCCCAAATTAATGGTTCAGATCAACAACAGATCAACGCTAGTCAGCCGGAAGAAGACACCTATTAAACAGAATACGATTTATGGAAGCACCATACCGAGTTGGCGCACAGGCACATAGTATATTTATTTTTTTAAGAGCATAGTCAGTATATTTTTCAATACCCATTGTGTGCGATTTAAAAATATGTAAATGCAAATAATAAAAATATTTTAGTACTTATATTATATATGATGTATATGCCCAACAATGTTAAACTGTAATAGCGACATCAGTTCCATGCGAAAGTCTCTTTTCCAAAGCGGGTTTCACAATGACTCAAACTGTCCCGAAAATATATTGAAAAACGGCTATTTCTGGGAAATTTAGAGAAAAAAGATTTCTTTGCGTTTTAAAAAAAATAACACTTGATGTTAATCAAATGAGTAGAACCGATTTTTCCATTTTAGTAGTGCTAATTCTTTTGATGTGTTTGAACATACCTATCTGTATCATGATAATGTACTCTATCTATATGTTTCTCTATCTATAAGTCTATTTCATTTCACATCTGAAATTGTCATCAAAGCCAGAGTAATGAGACAATCAAAACTTACTGCATACAATGTGACAAGTCCGACTTGTGGTTTCGAGGTGATAAATTATGACTGGGCTGAAGACACGCTGAAACCCGTAACCAAATGTCCACGTTATTTAGAAATCGACAAGGAGGTTAATATGTGGTTTCTATTACACATTAAGTAAACTGTTATTGTAACTGCGTCTCTATACACTCTTACCTTCTTATAATATTTTTTTTTTTTTGTACTTCTTAAGTGTATAAAACACACATAACAAAGCCAAGGGAAAGCCAATCTTATATGTATGCTAGTTTAGGATTTGATATTGTATAAGACTCATTTCTTCGAGTAGAACTAGTTTTTCTTTGTCTGTCAAAGAGTGCACATGGCCTAAGTATTCAAGGAGGACGCAATCAGTCATACACCAATCTTGCCTTTCGAACTTAGAAACTTTCGAACTTTTCAACACCCGATAATTTTATTTTTAAATTACAATTTAAAAAGTAGAATCCGAAATTTTGAATTTTTAAATTGTATAAGTCTATATTTTTATTTATTTTTACGGGTGTGAAAACAGCTTAAAAATAATTTTTTCAGGGCCGACAAATATACTATAATATATATTACAATGTCGTTGTACGAGTATGTCATTGTTCTATATGGAATAAGCAACTCTTAAATATAGTCGATTTTAAGTCTAAACTTGTGGTTACGGTTCATTTATCTCTGAGATGTAATAGAGTTGAAGATTTTATTATTTGAAATAAATAGAGAGAGAGAAAAATCTTCAGTATTTTAAACATGAGTCCTTTCCAATACCTCAATCTTTTCGTCATACAACCAGATGTATGAAATACATGAAATAATGAAATACATAATAGAGGTAGGTCAAAAACGAAGACCCATAAAAATAAGATAAATAAAGAGATATAAAAACTCGCATAAATTCATTAACTTTTCTACAGCAAAAGCACCATAACTTGATGCTGCTCCGCCTGTATGGGCCAACATTAATAACCATTAGTTAATAGGTCAAGTTGCATGGCGTTGATAGACAAGGGGTCCCCATGGGTAAATCTTTCGCTAACGTAAGCACAGTCGACGACCAAGCATGTTAACAAACAATTCGATTATGTTTATGGACAGATAAGAGATCAGGTTTTCATCAAACTAACAAACAATGACTAGCGATCGAATTGATCGAAGTAACCCACCGAACGATCAACCGCTTGAACTTATGCAATCAAAATATTTGAAGGCTCTTGCTTACACATATGAAAAAAGAGGCAAATCGGTCAGATCGGTAAACAAAATTCGAAAAATTATAATAAATTAAAAATTACAATAAACAAAAAGAAAAATAAACAACAGCGATTAAAGGCTGGAATTCGCAGTCAACGTCAAAGTCAAAGGTAGAGTAGACAACACGTTTCGCTGCATCTATAAACGAAAAGTTGAAAAAAGTTCAGCTCACGCAGCATCCACAGGCCAGCAGATGTATAGTAGAGAGGTGAAACAAATATCTTTACGCAAGTCGAACTCATCAACGTTGGCAATCATCAGCTTTACTGACTATCAACATTTCTTTAACAACTTTTCCAATTTTATTATGTATTTTTAGTGGGGTTTTGTGGGTCAAGTTGAATGCATGCAGACATATAGACAGACGAAACCACATAATTTCGACAACCGACTGTGGACTATAGTCGACTTTTTATATTATAAAACAACAAGCATTTAATTACAACAAACACGATCCAGCGATTCAAACGTACCCATTTTCACTTACTCTGGCACTGGGAGTCGCGCACAGACATCCCATTTCAGCTTTAAGTAGGCCACTGCTAACGTGCATTTTTGTAAGATTTTAAACGAGAAAGGTATCTGTGTTTCTTTGTATCTTTAACATTGCCAATGCAGTGCCTGGTTTCGTCATAAAAAACGGAAAAAACGAACGGCTTCAGAAACAACTCACTCAGATTGTTACACTTGCAGCAATCTGAGTGCAACAAAAAGAAACAAACTGAAAGACCAAAAGATACAAATTAAAGAATGCCAAAAACGAGTAAGCAAGCGGGCAAGTTAGATCTAGTCAGGCAGGTAGTCAAGCAAGCCGAACCAAGCCAAGTCGAATCGAATTCAGTCAAGTCGACTTTTAAAGCACACACGCGTTTAATGCGCGTTAATTTGGCAATCACCAGACGGAAAAGGTGGCCGTGCCGGTTGTTGGTTGTTGCCTGACCAGTGGCCTAAAATGCCAGGTAATTGGTGCAAAACGCCAATGCATTCAAAAGGAAGTAAGCGACCACGACGACGACTATGAAGATGGTGTTGGCGGCTTTACAACGTTAGTTTTAAGCCAAGTTGCAATCTCTTCATTATTTTTATCGCTCATCACGTTCGCGCGCATAACAAAAACACATTAAAGACAAACAGAAAATACAACAACAACAAAATATATATAAACAAAAAACAACATTTTTCGTTTAGTTTTTCTAAGCACATTTATAAATTTTAGAATGATTTTTTTTTTTCTTGCGTTTAATCAAGTGCACACCTGCAAAAGTGCTGTGCTGTTCAGCTGCGTCAACTTTGAGAATCGAAATTTTAAACTCAAGTCGAACTTAGCCAAAATTCAAAAGTCATTTAATCAACATTCTTTTTTATAACTTTTTTCTCCTGTTTTTTTTTTTTGGAAAATAATTTGTTTTTACAATTGCACTTTGATAAAGCACGAGACAATCATTTAGCTAGATAAATGTGCTGAGTCATTTTGACAGCACAATGTAATATTTTTGTTTTGTTTTTTATTTTTATTTTGTTGTTTATTCAATAAAAATTTGTTAATTGTGCCAAATCATTTTCAGTTGCGTTTTTGCAATATTTAAATATTATTTATGCATTTTTATTTCATTTACATAAATTATTTCTGACTTTCATGCCAGAGTGGGGGATACTGAATTATCTGCTGCATAACGATCGAGGGACGCAAATCTTGCTAAAACGAATTGTTCATTTTCAAATATATACACATGCTCATATAGAAAGCATATTCCTATTAAAAATCTCAAATGCACTTCCCATTGACATGCTAGTACCTCGCTTACATGAGAGCTTAAACCGATTTAATGTTATAGCGTTCTAAACGCTTTCAGTTAGAATACACAAATCGACATAACACACTTTAAAAAGCTGTCAATATTCAGATCGCTTTTAGAATCAGCTTTGTTGTTTCGTGCAGAGTAGTTATGTGATAAATTTATTTTTCTTTATGTTTTTTTTATTGTTTTTGTGAATTATGTGCCAAAAAATCAGTGTAAAATGTTACGAAAATCAAGATAATATATTTTTTTTATATTTGATTTTATGAAATGAAATTTTTTAAAGGAACTTATTCTGATGGGTTAGCGATATTGCATTTTATGCGCATGACAACACTGCACTAGTAAACAAACACACAGTTTGAATAAGAGGAAGAAGAAGAGGAATAACATAATAAAGATGCACATGTAAACACTTATAAAATAAGTGTTGTAAGTAAAACCCATTTGAGTTAAATCAGTTTTAGCTGTCATATAAACATGGTATAGAAGACCATACTACCTTGTGCACAACTTTTGTTCAAAAATTGTCAATTAGCTTGAACCGGTTGCACTTTGTGGAGAGCTCACAAATAATTCAGTGAAGAACAAAAACCCAACAAATAAAAACGTTTCAAAATAGAATTTGCATAACGATATTTACTGAGAATTGTCACAATTCGTTTATACATACATCGGCAGCTTGTCTCATGTTGCTAAATACAAGTACAGCGAAGATTTTTGTAAAAAAATTGTATCTCTGCACTACTTTTACAAGAACTTCTAATTTTAGCTGCTCCAGAATTAATAACTTTCTCAGAACATAAACAACTTCTTTAAATCAAGAATATTTAAAATCAGTTCGCGTGCATTGATCCAATTCAATTAACCACTCACGATCTTTTAACTTCGACAATCAAACGCACAGTCTACTTTGCGCTTATCAACGATATAAGCACATAAAATATATGTATGTATGTATCTGTATAAAATTCTTATCAGCTGGGAACAGTTTTCTTCATAAAAATCGAAACGCAATGCAAAACTTTCTACGCGTATTGCTTTCAATGTCAAAGCGCCGAGCAAAAAGTCAAAGCAAAAGAAAAATAAATAAATAAAAATAATGCATAATTGCAAAATTCTTCTTAAAAAAATTCATCAAGGGTAAAATACACCGGCCAAACGGCACGATTGAGTGCTCTATGCCGCTTAGAATGTGACAAATGCGAGTGACTGAGAGCGCAAGCAGACAGTGAATGTCACATGCGCATCGAAGAAGAAGAAAAAAAGAAAATCATTAACTTAAGCGTCGCATACAAAAAAAACAAAACACACAGAATATACATATGTATGTATGTATATCTGAATTTGGCCTTTTTTATCTATCTATCTATATATAATATCATTTGTGCGTTTTTAGCAACGCGTGTTCTCCGGATCTATCAGAGCTGTCGAGGTAAAATTTTTACCTTCGGTTTGGTTCGAAGTCTTCAGAGTTTTTTTTTTTATTTGGACAGGGTATCTTTTGGATGAGGTTATTTAAAAATAGTACTATTCCCACTCGTCTTCTATCAACAGACCACTGTCAGATTTTAAGGAAACCGCGTCGTCTACTGGACAATCTAAATAAGAAGCCAAAGAAAGATTTGGTAAATATGGGCTATGGTAAAAAAATGGTTTACTGACCGTGCGGGTCGAAGCAAACCATTGAAATATTCACGATATAAGTTTGACCACTCGAGAGAGTTTTCTTTGAAAACCAACATTTTATTCACGTATTTCACTGCCAAAATAAGTGACTTACCATCCAAACCTAGTTAAGTCTAAGAGAAAAAAAAATTCACAGTATAAATCAGTTCAGATAAAGAGGGAGTGCAACACCGTATATTCCAACCTGAATAAGGCATACGAGAATTAGGAGCTGTGCCGCACTGCAGTGAGGGCAAGGCAGAGTTGTTCCAAAAGTTAGTGACAATGTTCGACAACAACAACATCGTTTTGGGGCTTTGTGAGGCTTACAGTGACTGCACTGCAATCAAATTGTCTGATTAAATATTATATACTGTAAATACTTTGGCGCCGTATTGTGAGCTGTACTTACACACCGTACCAAGCACACACACACATGGAAATTGGCCTAGTAATAGTCAAGAGTGATTTTTTTCATTTTGTAAATCAATTTCTGCTTACAAACGGCAAAAGCGTTAAACAATAATTATTATAAGTTATACGAATTTATTGGAAGGCCTATTAAAAACCGCTTATGTACATATGTACATACGCTCGCACATATGTATGTACGATAAAGATAGTGCGATCAATAGAGAGCTAGACAAACAAAAACTCAAAGACATAAGATTTGAATAAAAATGGTGCAACAGTATAGACGAATGGAATACAATAACAAAAAACGATGCGAAATGATCATTAGTTATTGGTGGCTGCGAATGGTTGCATTATCAATGATATTTCTTTGTTTTCTGTTATTTCTTCATCTTCAATGGAAAAAAGGAAATCGAAGACGAAATACAATGCAAGCGATTAAAGCGAATCGACAGCACAAGCAACTAAAACAAAAACAACAGGCAGTACATGCAACCTACTTTTGTTGTTTTTGTTACTGCATTTTGCAATGTTTTTGCTTGCTGTTGCTGCTTCACATTTCTCTCGCACTTGTTGCTGCCGCTTGTGCTAAATGATTTCTTTTTGAATTATGATTTTTCCACTGCTTTTTTTTTTGTCTGTATCGTTTGGTGTTTTAGCTTAATATTTTTCTTCTTCTTCTTTCTTATTCTTTGACCATGAAATTCAATCATCATTCACTTGAAATTCAAATTAAAACCGAAATTTCTCATTTAAACAACAACCGGTAGCAGCAAAACACGATCACACGTACCACTTTTTTATGTAAGTAGAGTATCCAGTTTTATTCAAGGTCATTTGCCGCAGCACGCACACTTGTGAATTGCATTTCCGTGTGAATGATCATATCGCATTGTCTCTCATGCTACACTGACAAAGTGCACGCCAAGCACTTTTTCGCACATTCTTTTGGTTGCGGCAAGCGACGACGATTTTGACCGCGAATTGGTTTAGCAAAACAAAAGTTGTAAAAATTGTGCAATAATAACGAATGAAGAAAATAAGAAAAAGAAAAAGCCTTCAAGTGTAAGTATGGAAGAGAGTATCAAAAATAAAAATTAAAAAGAAATTAACTTTGTTCTGAGTCTGTCTTTTTGGCTACCTCTCGCTCTCTCTCTATCGGACAGTCGTTCACTCTGTATGTTTATCTGTCTAGCTGACTGTCGTTGCAATTTTCCAAGGTATGCGTTCATTCGTTTTTGATGAACAGGCATAAAGTTATTTATTAATAAAGACAGGCACACACACTCGTGCGCACAGGTGGGCTTGAAGCTGTGTTTGAGTGTGTGTGTCTGTGTGTGTATATAAATCAGCACACTACATGCAAACGACACACAAGAAGAAATGAGGGCATCTCGTTTACTTAAAGCGGTTTGTATAGATGAACGTCAAAATATTTCGTACGTTAAATTGATGATGGCTCTAACAGGAAAAAGGAAAATGTTCTGAGAAAATTCGCCGGGCCTAAACCCCTCATACTTTGAAAGTACCTTACTTATATTTAGTAACGTCTACAGACTCATACATTAAAAACCACAATTTTTCTTAGTAGTAAGATTTTTAATGTAAGAAACCACACCATTTTCCGAGGGGAGGAATTTCTCTGATATTTTCCATTATAAGGCCCTATAACCACCTTAAAAAACGTTAAAGTCAAAAAATAGATATAAATCGCGATTAGTTGTAAATGAGTCTCCAATGTGTCTCCAACGATCTTTAATAGAGACAAATTTAGGTGACTTGCAATGATACTCCCGAAACCAGTGACATGAATAAATAAACAAACCACATCCTGCTAAAGTTCTGCTTTAGCATTATTGAATATAAGCCCTATTAAAGCTCAAGATTTTGAAGTAAATTAGGATTAAAAAGAATCATTCCAAATATCTTTAAACATATCAAACTAAAGAGTCGACTTTACAAGATTTGATTGTAGTTAGACCCATCTTCTCACATAGATAATCAAAGTTATTACAGACCACTACTTTTACGTGATATATTTACATTATGAGCCGCCATATGTGGGAGACACATAATCCTTTTTTCCCATCATAATACAAAAAAACTTTAAAAGCTATTTTTTATAACCCAAATTCACCAAATTCATGTGCAATTAAGTTAGCTTTTCTGGCTTCCGATCGCTTCTTCCAATTAGCACCTTTAATAGCGAACAAGTAAAACAAGTCTACGCTATAGATTCTGTTAATTCTACTCCAAACTCAAAGTCGTAACCGAGACGTGAATTGTCACATTATCGAAGAAATTTTATTTTTATTATTTCTTCCAGGATGCGTTTGAACCCGACACAGATACTCACAAGCCTCCTAATTAAATTTCTATCATAAATAAATCGTTGAAATTTCTATTAAATGAGGAAGTGTTTCTGGTTCATAACTTATGTGGAGGTGAAACACACTTTAGCACTGGACAATCGCATAAATACGAAATGAAACGAAATTCAAAATTCAAATGGCGAGACACGCGAATAAAACTGTTGAATTGCACTCAGTTAATTTCTTATAAAAAAATAATGAGAGTAAACAAACAAAAAATAACAAAAACAATTGAACTTACCATTTTATTAGACAATTATTGAATTTTTTAACACTAATTAACACAGGAACGACCTATTATATTTTTGTTTCTTTTTTATTATCTGAGCCTTGCAATAAAAACGATTGAACAAAAATTAAATCCTTCTCATTCCTTGTCTAGCACACGTACGTACACAGTGAAAAATTTAGCAACAATTTTCTTATTTAGATTTCGTTCTTTTTTGCAAATGTCCTTCAGTTTCGTTTTGACTGAGCCAGGTTTTTTGAACTTTTTTTGTACAATTTTTTTACAGGCTTCACACGCACTTTCAACCAAATCTTTTAAGATTTTTAAAATATTTTGATTTATAGCGATATATTTTTTTTATTATTGATATATATTTTTGTGTAATTCTTTAATACTTTAATATTTTACTATTTTTTTATTTATTTACATATATTTTATTTTATTTTTATTTATTTAATTTATTTATTTTTTTATTATTTTATTTCGTTTTATTAATGTATCCACAAAATTTGTTTTCTTTGCCACTTTACAATGCGGCTGATGCTGCGTGTTAGTTATGCTGGCTTTGATTGCTGTTGTTGCTGCTTCTGCTTTTGCTTTCGCTGCTGCTTCTACTCGAACTGAGCCAGCGACGTTGCCATTCAAATCAAAAACACTGAAATAAGTTTGAATTCGCGTTGACGCTTTACTTTTATACGAACGACTCAAAGCTGCGACGTTTGCGACAGCGTTGACGTCGACGGAGCGACGAGGCGCTTACGTTATATTCTGAAGTGAACAAAGCGTAGCGAAGCAATGTGAAACGAACAGGTTAACAACACACAAGTTGGCAACTTGACTTTGCTTTCAGCGCAAGCGTGCATACATTCACACTAGAGTTTTGTGCCACTCTCACTAACACAATGACAAGTATACTCTCTGATTTTCTCTTTTGTGGTTATTTCGCTGCTCGGGTTGCGATCATTTTTTGCGAAAGGATTTAATCATTTTCTTTTTTCATTTACATTTTTTAGCTATCGTTTAATTACCTTATATTTTAATAATCCAATAATTTACTCTTTTAAACCACATACGCGAACCTAAGATTTTGATTGGTTACCTTATTAACTAACCATGACATTCAAACCAACCAAGGTGGGGTTATTTCGTCTACTCGAAGTCGTTACCTACTCTCACCTGACCGAATTCCTCCTTGGAGAAACGTGACTTAATACCCAGTGCATTATTAACTAATCCCAATAACTGTATTTAATCCACTAATTTTCTTTTCTTTGCAACTACTAATTTGCCGCTGCAGTTCTCGGCGTGCATGCAAAAACATGTCGCGATTAACTTATAAACAAAAAAAATTGTATAAAATGAAAGAAATCGCAATTAAAGAAGCCAATATTGCAAATTAAGCAAGAATTGCAATAAGCAATCGCTTTTCTAAAAATCGTTTTACCAATTTTCTAAGCACCTCTTAAGTATTAATAACAACACGTAAGTTTAATTTTGCCAATAACCTGTTTTATACACTATACAAAAATTATAAGTGAAAAAAAGAAAATAAAATAAAAATCGTCTCAAGGCGGAACTACCTCAATATTTCGATATGATGAGAAATGTGTAACCCAATGATGAATAGACATGTTGGTATGCTCTGAGAATAAAGCTTTATCTTTGCCAGCATAGACACACGCCTCCTGGCAGCTCCAGTCGTCCGAATTTTTCTATTATTATTTGTTTTATTTAATTAATTTTTTTATCTAATAATTTATTTTTATTTAAAGTCCATCTCAGGATTCCTAGAGTAATCGAACTTAGCAAGAAACTAACAAAAACAGTCCTTTGGAGTTTGCGTCGATACTAGGCTACTTTCTCCTACCCTTCCTAAGGGAATATAAAGGAACCCTTGGAGCATCTATGTATGTAATAACACAGAAAGAAAGCCAGTTGCTTCGTCAGCAAGCCAATAGCCAGAAACGCCTAGTGACAAAAATTGCTTTAACCTATTTCCATTTCTATACTAGATAACACACTGCGTGTGGGTAGTTACATAGTAGATACTGTATTATCTACACTACATTTGCCAAGAATTCTCCCACTGGAGTCCTACCTTACGGTGGCTCCACGGTTTATTAATAAATATCTCTTACTTCAATATCTCAAAGCTCAAAATATATCCAACTAAAGTCTGAGTACCAAACCAGAAAACGTGTTATATACATTTTCAATATTATTAACCAATATTAATAACCAATTGTTGGTTATTAATATATAACAAATGTTGCTGTAATATCGTAAGCTTTTCCGCTTTTGAAAAAAGGCGGCCGCAATTCCCATCTTCCCACCATCCCTAACGTTCGATATGGGTCTATGAAGGTCCCCCAGAGGTCCAGCCAACGCAACTTAAGCTAGCCTTCGGTTAAGATTTATAATATCCAAAAGCAAATTGTATGTGAAGTCTATAAAACTTCGACTTGTTAGAAATTATTGCTTTTTTCATTTGTTTTATTTTACCCAAACTGCTTCCGCAACATTTCATAAATAAATGTGAATGAAGCGTTTGCAATCGAATTGACGCTCTTCTCGTATCGAATCGTTTCTGCTCTGATCTGATCGCGTCATCGTCTGAGATGTTATCACAAATGGACTCTTGACAACCAAGAATGTTTGCTTCTCTATCTCAAACATTCGTTTTGGATATATTCAAATACGGAAAGCATGGCCATTCTATTGTATTTAAGTATTTCGCATAATTTTTTTAATCAATTTAAATTTCGCAAAAGCATATGATTGAGGAAGTGGCAGATGGCTAAATGCTGTCGCGAAAGTAAGTCGCAAGGTTTGGGACTTTGGAAAAGGCCTTAACTTTGAGCGGGGTCTGCGATCAGCGATTTTTAATGCCAAAACGGTGTGTTACAATGTCAGAATGCAAAACTATTGCCCTAACAACATTTGCATTACATATGCATTCATCGATACCACGTGGGACTTATTTTTCAGAGTGATTTAGTGGACTGCTGAACTTTCCAGTTCATTGAGCTCTAAACTTCAGCTAACTTCTGCCTATTAAACAAATTCTTAGACGAACGTGGGGTCTCCGACTCAAATTCAATATATTGCCATTTATGTATTACAATGTGTAAGCAAAATTCTGGTGATTTTTGATTATTCCAGAATTAGAAGAGAAGAGGGCTGTTCGCAATCAACTGCATTCAAGCAAATATAAAGAAACCTATATTTCAGCATTATTAATCATAAGTATCATCATTCCTCATAGTTCATATATCTATATATATATCTAACTACCTATCCACATAGCTATCCTTCTATTCACCTACATACTTATTCATCACATATAATTGTTATTAAACACATATTCAGAAAGAACAGAAACAACAAAATACCGATTAGAAAAATAAGCATTTCTAGTTCCGAGTGCTCTGACCGTTTGATAATATATTTCCTAAAATTTTCCATAGCTTCTAAGGGCAAAAAATAGCAACTTGAATGAGCGACAGCAAACACCCATTTTTCGGTGACTATGAGATATTTTGCCATATTTGACAATGAAGCAATCAGACGCAACACAAACTGGAGAATATTCTGGCGTGTTAGCATTTACTACATTACGACTGCTTCGTATTCAAATGTCGACGGTTTGCAACCGGTTTGCACCAAAACTCAAAATCATCTTTTTCAAATTGAAAGTTGAAAGTACGGTGTTTTGGATACACATCAAATGAAGGATAAAGTGCAGCATTCGAGTGATATCAAACGAATGGGATTTCCGGTTTGTATGCAAACATAAATGGTGGCAAAAATGCAACCAGGTAATTCCAAATTTGAACCCGGAACGGCGCTTTACTAAAGTCGTCAGTGCAACCAATTCTAAAATTATTTCCAGAACAAATGTGCTTGGGTTTTACGTTGATTCTAGAACGTTTTACGTACATACAGAAGTTTTTTATTTCAGTCACCATTCCGGAATCAAGAAATACATGTAAATTTATACACTCAAATACAAAATCAGGGATAGCAACTGACTAGTTTTTCCAACTCATTGTTCGTCGATTCGTTCATAGAATTTAAGTTGCCACAATAGATTCCCTAACGTCCCTACTGATACATTGTAACCTCTTCGTCAACAGTACCAACTCTGAGTGGTAGGAGTACATCGAAACACCTTCATTTAATTGAAAGCAGAAACAGTTCAGATAGAAAAGGTGAAGACACGTTAATCTAAAAAGAAGCAGAGGTTTCAATGTTATATGAATCGCTTCCGTTATCGCTCTGTTCTTCTTCATCATTTGCTGCCAGTTTTGGTGTAAAAAGTGTGGTCTTTTATTATGGTGGGCGTACTTTAGTTCACCTTGAGGTGATCAACTTTTTTTGGCTTTATGCGCCGCAGCAGTTGACCAAAAAAGTGTCTAGTTCAAGGTTAATTAAAATGTTTTTGCGCATCTCATTTGTTACAAATCTCGATGAGGCAAAAAAAATAAAAACAAAAAAAGCTAAAAATATTTATGTTCAATGCTGATGGAAAACAACAGCAAATAAGAAAGATAAGTAAAAGTTCTTTATTCATAATACTTGTTAGAAAAAAGAGTGATGAATACATTCGTCTCAATTAATGTGCGCAAAGAAAAAAAAAAAAATAATGAAGAAGGGAATGCATCAAAATGACACAAGAAATGTGCAACACTGTTTCATTGATTGATGTATTGACTACGCTTGGCGATCTACGTTGGTTTGTGTGTTTCTTTAACTATATATGCATTTTCGTGTACATATGTCATTACCAATAACGGTTAATCAGCGCCATTTTATAATTCCGCAAATCATTGCGGCATTTCGATGCTGGCAAATGCTTTGTTGTTTTTCTTTCTTGTTTTGTTATTGTTGATTATGTTTTCATCAAAAAATTAAAAAGCAATGAATAAACCTACACACAGTGCCATTTTGTAAAAAACGAAAAAACGGCGATTGAAAAAGCTGTTAATTTTTTTCTTGCGATTTCGATTTTTACTTAAAGTTTACGTTAGAAAAAGAGTTTTCCTTTTTTTAAAATTTTTTTTTTGTATAAAATTGTACCTCCTTTTGTTCTCTTTGATTTTTATAATGGTAGAATATTGTTGAGACTAATGATTGCTATATTAGTCATCTTTGTTGCCGTCATAAGTATTACTACCTTCATTGTTATCGTTGGCGGACCTAGTTAAAGTTTTGGTTAACTCGAATTTGTCCCAGAATTTAGTTTAACAAGTTTGGAAACAAAAACAAAAAGCGGTCAACAAGTGATAAGAACCAAATGAAATTTCGCAATTGAATATTTTTTGTTATCATATGGAGGATTAAATGCAAATGATTTAACTCTCAAATATATATTTACAAGTTCAACGTCTTGAGATCAAAGTTAAGAAATAATAAAAGAAAATTTATTATTTACTTATGACTTTATTTCAATCAATTATCACGACAAACACATTTAAATTGTAAGTATAATAATACAGTCCACAAAAGAACTATAGCACAAGGTATTTAGAAACAAAAAAAATTATAAATTTGTATTATAAAATAAAATAAAAATTGTATAGTAAAATAGAATTATAATCTGTAAGAAAAGCCATTTATAATTACTATGTGACTAAGTAAAAATTTTCATAGATAGGGAAAACTTAAAAATTAGTTTCAGCTCTAAAGAAATAAATATAGCATACAAAATAAAAAAATATAGGATATTCCTAATAATACAAAAAAAAAATCGAATGTTTTATATGCCCACCCTTAGATAATATTACTTTATTCACACGTCTTGGCATCGACTCAATCAATGTCTGAAAGGTGGATAGTGGATTTTTTTCGATTCCTCCTGGATGCAAGTCTTCCAGATCCTTTAAAGTCTCGAATTGGCGTTCTCCAGCGTAAATTTTCTGGGACAAAATTTCCCAGATGTTCTCAATTGGATTTAAGTTTGGGCTGACAGCCGGCCATTCCATTATATTAATTGATCTCTAGGTTTGTCACCCTAGCATTATGAATAGGAGCGTTATCTTGCTGAAAAATCCTAAACTCGCCACAGAAATGTTCTGAGAAATTTATCAAAATATTGTCCAGAAGGTCGACATAAGCACCTGCTTTCATTTTATTGGTGTTAAAGCAGATCGGGGTAGGTCCAAGATAGCTAAACGCCGCCCATAACATCAGTGGAAATTTCGAGAATGGCGGGTTTCCTGTTTTCGGCTAATATCAGTTTAATATTCCTGTAGAACGTCAGGACCATCTAAGTAAAACTTCTTTTCGTCGCTGAAAACCATAGATTTCCCCTCATCGTCCCAACACTTTTGCCTTTCAGCATACTGAAACCGTGCGTCTTTATGTCGTTGTAATAACCTAGATTAGCGAAGCTTTTTACGTACTTAAGGTTCCTATCCTCCTTCAAAATTTGTTGAACCCTCCTGGTGAATACAGAAAGACTCAATTGCTCCATAATTTGAATGTCAAAATAACAAGATTTTTAAAACGTGTTAAGTTCAACTAATGACATGAATATATTAACAATAAGCTAATTATACGTACCCATCAATAAGCTAATTGAGAATCATGAGCATAACAGATTTTTATGTTATAGTTATTTCGTGGACTGTATAATATAAAAGGAAAAATTTTCTTCATTTATTAAATTTTAAAATATACGTTGGACTCAGTACCACCGTTAGAGTACGCTGCAATATAAGTACAAAGCAAATCATCACGCAGCCCAACACTGATAAATGACCGGTAATACTAGAGTCTCCACTGCTTCTCATTAAAATAGGAGTTTTGTAATATTAGCCGAACGTCTGACAGAAGGATATATTGATTAAGGTGTGTTTCAAATTTGGTGTGAAAAAAAAGGCACCAATATGACGTCGAAATCAAAATATCGTTCGACATACGCTCGCAACAGAACACAGTCGATACGCCGCAGATGTATTGGTCAACCACAGAATAAGAGCACTATTTGTCAACATTGCCATGATTGAAGTTTTAGCACAAAACCCCATGTTGTGCGAGCGCATTGGTCATATTACCAAAAAAAAAGCTTAGTGGATGCTCATCTATATATATGTAAAATAAACCTACAAAGCTTTAAGAATGTGGGGCATTGAACCCAATAGCATGCCGGAGGAGCGAACTGGTCCAAAAATTCCTCAACACGACATAAGAACCTTCCGCCTGCCATTTACATCTTCTTTCATTCTGTACCAGTCCAGGAACCTGCTACAATAAATACTGCATTAGGCCGAACTCTAGTATTTTTTAATGTCTTTAACAAAGGCCAAGTTTAGTACCTTATATTTGCGGATATTTGGTGACACTAGCGAAGCAATCATCAGTAAATAGTGGCAAAATAGGGGAAGACGTCTAAATTTGTTGATTGTAATTGATTTCTTCGTTGTTTTTAACATTACAACGTTAAGATGTTGAAGTTACATGTGCTAGATCAGTTACGACATTTCATTTCATTCAAAAACCTCGCCGACAACCGCAATCTCAAATCGCTTACAAATCCAGCGCTCATTAAAGTTTCGTAAGTCTTTTTTGTACGCCCTTCACTTTATAAAACGACCTTTTTAATGCATGCTTTTCATATTTAATAAATTTACAGTATTAATCTTCTGGATGAGTTACCCGCCTCTCGGGAGATCGTTTTCGATTACTTTGCAATGCTAGCGGAGGTCGCTGTTCAAAGTTATGTGGCAACTTCGAATGTGGACCCGCAGACGGGTCTTCCGCCACCACAGCCACGAAATCAACAACAACAACAGTTACCACAAGAGGATGATTGTTTTAGTATGGTTGAGAATTCATTACAAAATCTCATCGTCAAAGGTCCGCCGGCGTGGTGTCTATTGATTGCTAAGTGGTGTCTTGATCTCGCCGGTAATCTGTCGGATAAATATACACAACGCCGCATGCCGATTGGCGCTGCGTGCAACTTCTGGCTAAATTGCAGCACGGTGCGTGGCATTTTGACATTGATCAATTTGTGCTTTCGCAAATTAAACAACGCTGAAGCGGAGTCGTGCGTTGAATCTCTGTTGACCGCCTTCAATCGTTATCCGCGTACATTTGATTGGGTCGTTGCGCGATTGGGGGGTTGCTTTCCACAGAAAATCATTGCGAAAATTCTACAGTGTGGCGTCAAGCGTTTCTCGGAGGATAATCGCTGCGCTCTGGAATCGGAGGTGGGCATATTAGAGTACCTATCCTTTGCACACGAAGTGGAGCAAAAGGAGGCTTTGAGCGATATGCTGCGCGATGGTCTCAATCCTAAAAAACCAATGGACTTAGCCATCATACCATTTCTAATGGTACTTTCAAGTTATTCCGATTCGGTGCTGCAGAATTTGGTGACCGTATTTATTGGCATGTGTAAGTAGTTTGAAAAGAAATATTAAGCCATGCTAAATGCTCTTTATAATAGATGATGATGACTTGTTAAAAATCATACAACAAAATTCGGCTTTTTGGTTGAGCAATAAACTTTTTGCTGAAATGCAGCCTTCGCTGAACAATCTGGCTTTGCGTCTAAAACAACACGGCGCTGTGATATTAATAAACATGACCAAATTGGCCCAGCAACATGAGTGGTGTCGTGACTTTTTGGAGTATTCATTGCTGGAGCTCGAACAAGTCATTTTGAGTGCGCGTACTTGCCCGTTACTCACGGATTTAGCTGACGAAGATACCAAAAAGTTTTTATGGAAGAGTTGCCTCAGCAAGAATCCCATCGAACAACAAACTGCTGTACGTTTACTGCTTATAGTTTGTAAGTATAGTGACTAAGGCTTAAAATAGCTCATTTAATTCATGCTCTGAATTATAATTACACAGCTACACAGCATCCGCATATATATCATCAGACCATCTCAGAATTACTTCGCTCTTCATACAAATCAAATCCCAATGGCATTGGCGCTCTTGTACGCGTACTTTGTGGTCAGACTGGTGTTGTGGAGTTCCCAGGCATAATGCCCGGATTGAAGATGGTGCTTGAAGACATCATGCTGCAAGAGCAAGTACAGAGTACACGTTTGCCACTGGCGCCGGGTGAGACTTCTGAAGCATATAATACAATACAGAATCTCAATATGCTGACGAAGTAAGTTGAGAAGCTATTAAAATGAATTGCTTCACATTAATTAAATGTTCTAATTGCAGAATGCAAAAGAAGAATTTACTGCCAAACATGAATCCACAACTGCTCACTAATGCTCTAAATGAGAGTCTACCCAAACTGCTTCAAATATTCGAGTTAACTGTAAGAAAGCTCTTGTTGCGCATAGACGCCGATGCTAACGCAAGAAACTGTGAGAAATTCAAAATTAAACAACAGAATAACAACAGTGGGGATGCTATTATACCGGAAATTTATGAACCCCCCGAAAAAAAGCAGCATAAACTAGTTGATGATAACAAGCAAACTAATTCGATGTGGACCGAAGAGGATCGCGATTTCCAGAGATTGCGTTTGGCGCATATAATTGTTGATCTGCTAAATACAATAGAAGTGGCTTCAAACGGCAGAGTATTGCGCACAACTGAGGTGAATCCGTCTAATGATTTGATTGAGCTAAAAGTAATTTTTTTATGTTTTATAGTTACTCAAACTCGCCGTTTTAAGCGTGAAGTATTTCTTCACTGCGCTCACGGAAAAGAGTAAGTATAATTCGCCTTTCCCATTGAACTAAGTTCCTTGACCAGCTCAATATTTTCAGGTGTCATACTTCGCGCTGCAGCCTCACATCGTGTCTTTGCACTTTTGCAACGGCAATGCTCGTCGAATAAGCTTACTCGCACCGCCTGTCTTCGTGAACTAATCGAAGGTGCACTTTTCTATCATGGTTACCTATTCGGAAATTATGAGGTACCACAGAAGGCTGACCTAGAAATACCTGATTCTGAATTGATTATCACACAAAATCAGGGCAACACTATGGGCGCCAATTCGAACCGGTCCGTTTTACATTCAGGTGTCATTGGGCACGGCCTACGTGCCCAGGTACTGCCTACGGGCGAGGATTGTGATTCGGAAATGCAGAGTTTCTTTTTGAAGGCGCTTAATGCTTGCTGTGCAGACCAAGAAAACCCCAATAATGTAGATGGCTATTCAATAATTGCGTTAATGCTCGTCGAGCTGGTTTCGACTGATGTCATGTATAATGGTTTGCCCTTTCCCGATGAGGAATTCACTAAAGTCACTATGGAACGTGATTTATTGGTACGTCGCGCATTTGTTACCTCGCCGATATTGTGGGCCATTATGGGCCTCATATCAACACATCGTCCGTCTCTTTGTTTTACATCTGTTTTGCTACGTGCCTTGTGCGCGACTTGTCTACAACAATGGCGTGCAAAGAATGGTAGGCTTGACTGACTTCTTATTAAATATTTTCTAAACTTATTGCTTCTGTTTGCAGTGAATAAATTCCAAACTGTCAATCCAAAAGAGGAGCTTATGCAGTGTACCAAAAAGTTGTTGCAATTGTTATCTATGAGCCAATTAATACCGCCACCTCTATCCAATCTGCATATGATAATTGAACACTTTGAGGCACCCGAGGTGAGCGGAATTTATAACGGCATAAAAAATAATCTTAAAATTCTGTTTTATCTTAGATTGCAATACTCCTAAAGGAATGCATTTGGAACTACCTAAAAGATCATGTACCTTCGCCAGCACTCTTTCTGATCGATACAAATGGTTTGCATTGGCGTAATCCTCAACTGGGTCGTGTGCCCCCGCAGTACGTCGACACTTTGCGTCATCTGATGCAAAAGAAGTTGACCAAACTTGGCCCGTACTATTATCAAATGTTCATTATGTGTGACTTGAATGAATCAACGCCTTCAACCGAGAGCACCAGAACCAATATCTGTGAAACAAATGCAACCTTCGCTGCCGGTACTGAGCTAACCAAGCCGCCAGCTGAAGCAATGTCCACGGATGAATGACAATGGGTTTAACTTAAATTATTTGGATTCATTTCATGCCGGGAACATACATGTAAAAGCCAAGTAGGAGCGGACGTTTTTTTTTGACTGACTGATTTTGGTTGTAACGCCATTCCTTGTATATAAGAATTATTAAATGCAATTATTATTTGACTTTTTTCAATATATTTGTTTTAGTAAATTAAAAATTCTCTACAAAACTGTCCAGCAGCTTTGGCTTTTTTAGGTCACCATAATTAGCACTTTGACCACATGGCTGCGCGTTGTATTAAATGTGATTTTCTCTTTCTCCTCTCCCCCGTACATATACAGCGCTCTATGGAAAGTTGCATTTGAATATTTCATTATAGGCTTCTTTTCATTTCGATTTCTTCATTCTTTTTTCATTTACAGCATAATCGACTAATTTCATATACATATGTTTTACATAATACACAGTATTGTCACTTGGATAACTTCGATTGCTTTCCCCGTTTGTGTAAGAAACGGGAAATTCACGAAGCGCTTCAACAATCGGCAGGTTTTTTATAATAAATACTAGAAAACAAGGTAAAGAAAAACAGTGGTAAACTGAAAAACAGCAAAACGTGATTCTACGAATGATAACAAAAAGTGATCTACAAACTATCTATAGAAGTGGTTGGTTACGGTGCCAGACGTTTTCCGCCGTAAAGCGTTTTTACGATGGCCGGCAATGGCTTAACTTCCTCACGGAAATGCATGACGTTAGCTTCTTGGCGCGTCGCTTGAGCGCCGATGATTTCTTCTCCTTATTTCGGCTACCGTGTATATGATCGGAGGTAGAAGCAGCTACCGCCGCAGCACCACTGGTCGATGGTTCATTGGCATACGCGGTTTGTTGCGCCTTAATTTCAGCAGCAGCGGCAGCTGCGCGCCGGGCGAGCTCCTCTGCAATAGTTAGAAAAATGAAAGTACAAAATAAGAAATTGTTGCGTTAACTTCCGTTACGAGGAATTGAATCACATTTCATATAAGATCATCAAATTTGCTCAATATGAGGGCTATATGATAGAGTCGTATTAAAATTGTTTAATTGGAATAAGGTACCGGTTTTTAGCTCAATTTGTCAAAAATAAAAAGCTTTTCATATAAGAATTATATCATATGAATTGGGGATGTGAGTTTATATGGGGTCCAACAAGTTTAGACAGTTATTCTCAATTGTTTTCAAATAAGATATGCCCAAATATAATTTCTCGCAATTATTAGAGTTTATGGTCCAGAAATCATGTGCTTAAATATCAGCTCGTCAAAAACAAAAATAAAAAAAATACAAGCTTCTTTATACCCAATTGAAATTATTTATTGAGGGATATATAACTTTATAATCGATAAAGTATTTCGGCTCGATGTCTCAAATTTTAAATTTTCAAACAAGAACTTAACTTTACATGACTTTCAATTGGGCTATAGAGTCCAGTAATTTTACTGTGAGATCGTACAACCGTCGTGACAAAGGTAGTCGAAGTCTAAGTCATTACTTGAATATATTTGATAAAAGCAACAACTATAGTAAAAGAATGTCATATGCTTACGGTTAACATCGTGCTCGGTATAGTAAACTTCTTCTTGATCACGGTCGGTCTCATAATGGTAGGCTTCTAGATAAGGCAGTACTGTGCAACGTCGAATTGGGTCGTTCTTGTATGGCGGAATGGGTATCAGTGGGCCTTTCTGCTCTGGGGCCGACATAAACCAACTGTATATATTACAAAGCCTAAACCATAAAGTTATATATATAAAGTCACGAATTGCGCTTACGAATTTTTGCGTATTTGTTGTATGGAATAACGCTTGCTGGGATCAGCTTGTAACATGCCCAGTATTAAGGTGGTCAGATTTTCGTCCAATTTGTAAAGCCAATCTGGCGGTACCCATTGACTACGTCCAATATTCTCTAATAATCGGTAAATATTATCGCCCTCAAATGGATATAAGCCCGTGCACAGGTTATAACTTTAATGATAAAAAATCAGTAAACTCACATCTGCCAAACTGTATTATAAACACTGCTTACAGCGTAACACCACTACTCCAAATGTCGACCTTGAAACCCGCGAAAGTCTCATGTCCATTGGCAATCTCTGGCGGCTGAAAAGCCGGCGATCCTTGCCCCGTTGTGCATGTGTCGTCTGGCGCAAACAGATCCAATTGCTCGGCAACACCGAAATCTGAAATTTTCAACGTCTGATCGAGTGAGAGCAATAGATTACCCGGCTTAATGTCTTTATGGATCACACGACAGCCGTGCAGATACTCCAGACCATCGATAAGTTGCTGAAAGTAGCCATGGGCCTGAAATAGTGGCAGCTTCTTCTCGGGCGCATGATCAACCATATCTTGCAACCCTCCAACGCAATACTCCATTACCAAATACATCTTCTGCTTCTCATCGTTGTAGAGGACATCCAGCAGCGAGACAACATTAGTGTGATCCAGCTGCTTCAACAATTGAATCTCTCGCGCCACATTCTGTTCGCCATTTGGTATGCGACGGAGTTTACGTTTTGTCAAAATTTTAACGGCGCAACGGCATAGGCTTTCCGAATCTATAACCTCTTTGACCTTGCCATAGGAACCCTCACCGAGCACATCGCCCATCACATATTTTCCCACCATTTTTATATTCTTCTTCTTCTGTTGATAGATTATATCCTGACTGTCGACGCGATTAAAGAACATATTGCCAATGTCCAATGTGGCCAAATCAAGTGTGTCAATCTCATCGTCATTCAACCACGTCACCTGATGATGGTGCTGCTCATCTGCTGGGGGGTCTGGTTCTACTTCGGCCGCTTCTGTTTGCACTCCACCAACAGCACAGCCATTCAATTCCACGAAAGCCTCGTCTAGTTCAGATGCCGTCTCTATGTGATAATTCTTATTGGACAGCAATACTGTCAATTCATCATCAGCATCAGCATCAGCGAACGCTTCGACATCTATTTTTCCCATACACTCCAAAGACACATCGGCGACTATCCGCTGACCCCCGACACCAGCTTGCTGTGCTGCTTTCACTTGTACATCCATTGTATTGGTATTGTTAACGGTCATTTGTATGCTGGCACTAGCAGCTATGAACACAAAGTTCTATGGTATCCAATAGATTTTCCTTTTATTTTCCGCACTTAACTTAAGAGACAAACCTCCTTCACGCGTACGTCCGGTCAACTAAATTACAACATCACATAGGACTCAGAGGCGGTTGTTACATCGCACGCTTTGCAATAATTTAAACACATAACTCCGCTTTAGGTTCCTCTTTTATCCTTCTCTCCTTGGCGATCTCTTTTCTATTTTTATTTATTCTGCAATTGGCTCGCCGAGAAAACTTGCCGATCAGATTGGGCACGAGTTTAAGTCAGCTAGATTTTACCACAACGCCACAGCAAATAAAAACAATTGAAATTTTTAAAAATTATGCGAACAAAATGTCATGTTCAACGTATAAATTTACTGAAAACTATTGCTTTGATTTGATTTCTTGAACTTAATTACTAAACTTAATCTTCTATTTTCTAGCCAACTTCTACTTCTGCTTCTTCCAACTTATGCAGTGTTATAAAGTACAAATGTTTCTTTTGGTGTTGTAAAAATTGTCAGTTTTGAAGAAATTGCATTTATTTTACTGGCACAATTTATTTTCTGGAACCACTGTTTGATTGCTTAAATATTCATTGATCTAAATATTTTAAAAGCGTCTGTGAACATGTCCACAAAGGAGAAGTTAGAAAAGCTAATGTCGGCCAAAAATGAAGTGGAAGCCAAAATTGCGCAGTACGGCGACTGCCTTATGGAGGTAGGAAAATAAAGCGTTTTAATGTCTCATCTGTTTTCATACAATTGCTTTTTTCCTTAGAATGCCAACATTGGCATGGATGGACCACTTGTAGATGCCGATGGCTTTCCGCGCAACGATATCGACGTCTATCAAGTACGCCAAGCTCGTCAGCAGATCATCTGTTTGCAGAATGACTACAAGGAGCTGATGAATCAAATACACACACAACTGATTCAATACCACGCCGAGGTGGCAAACTCAGCTGGTAATAATAAGGGCGATAGTAAAAATAGTATCGTTGTTTGCAGAATTAGTGGCGAATACAGTGGTATCGCTAGTGACAGCAAATCTGAAGAAGCACTCAATGCAGTGAACTCACCAAAAAATATCGAATTGCGCCCACTGGTTAAAGTGGATCATGTTAGCCCAAATTCGCCAGCTGAGGAAGCGGTAAGTTGACTGTAATACCAACTATATTATATTAGATTTGGTTAGAGGTCAGGCTAAATTTTCTCCACACGGGAATTTCTGCTCTGCTACGAAAACACCGACACGTAGATATTGAAAAGGACATTTGTCATTTATGGTGCGTAGTCGATTTCACATTGGTAATTCTGTGAACTAGCTTCCCCCAGTTAGCTCTGGTCTTTTTACTGTCCGACACAATCTATTTTTATCCTTAGCTTGTACACAAATACTTCTGAAGACAGACTGCTATTACTAAAAGGATATTGGGAAAAACGACAAAAGGGCCGATAACTCCTGTATCAAGCTTTGCTGAGGAACAACGTCAGGAGAAGGGCATCAATGTAGAACCTTATCCGTTACTGCATAGCACTGATATCAAGATGCTTAAGTTTTTATCTATATAAAATTAATTAGTGTGGAGTAGTAACTTAGTGACGCTAGCCACTGCGATTGCTTTCAACCCATTGTAACAATTTTCTATTTTCTTACTAGTCCTCGTCGGCATAGAATTTAATCTGCAGTTCATGTTACACCCATTACACACAGATACTCCTAAAACCTGATTTACCCAGTAATAAACCGTATGGGGGAGTAGTATATATTATTACGATATTTGTAGAATATGAAAACAAAAGCAACTTAAGCATAGGGATAGCCCTATTTGCGTGTTACTTGTAATGCATATAGAGACTTTAAAATCAATGAGAAAGATTAATTTAAGCGGACCATCATTCCAGGGTCTACGTGTCGACGACATCATACTTCAGTTCGGCTCCATCAACTCGAGCAATTTCAATAATCTGGACCAAATCGGTAACATAGTACATCACATGCGAAACCAATCTATCAATTTGAAGGTTAAGCGTAATGAAGCCATCTTTGATATGATCCTTATACCAAAAACCTGGAGTGGACGTGGTTTGCTCGGATGCAACATCGTTTTACCCGATAATAGTAGAGCCTAATGTACTGGACTTTAAACATTAAGGTATTGGTAGTGCCCGCCTACATAGTGGAGGAAATAATCCCCAACTTGGTTGGTTGGTTGAAACTGAATCAAAGAATATAACAAACATTATTTGTTAACTTACATTTGTAAATAAATGCATTAAGTTCCAAAAAAAAAAAAAAAAAAATAACAAAAATTTTCAAAGTAATGAAAGAGATTGAATTACCAGTTAGCACAGCCAAAGTGTTAAAGTTAAAGTGAATTCTTAGAGCATGCAAGTAAGCGATAGCAACGTATTTCAGGTTTGGATTTGTCCACAGTCTGTCCATTGTAGACATGCACGTTAGTCTATATTCAAAAAGTTATGCAGTCGATGCAAACCTCATATGATCTTGCACCAATTTAGAGCGTTCGCTGAATTTGTATGATTGCAAATGATCTGGGAGGGTGTTCATTTTTCAATCTTGACGTAATTCTATAGGAGACCCACGCAACATCAGGCAGTACACATTTTGTTATGTAAAAAAAAAAATTTGTAAAATGTATTTGTTATATGAAGAACAGACTCTTATTAAAGATGTCCCGACTTTCTTCACAGAAACTGTAATTTGTTCGTACATCAAGAAAATTACCTTTTACCCACTTAGAACTTGGAGTAAAATAATCTTAAAGTTTTCCAAATAGATTGATTATATGATATATGCATGGTTATGTATGGTTCCTCATTCCGGAACCGTCAACCATATTTTAACTAGAGTTGAGACAATACAAGTTTCGCCCTTGGCCGTTGTAGAGCCTAAGAATGAGCATAATTATTTTATTTACATACATATATAGTAAGGTACAATTTAAACTTTACTTACACTATATTAAAAATGCATTGATTTGGTGTGCCTCCCATGACACAGAAACGGCATTTTCGTGTGCGGACAACTTTTAGATGCTACAACGTCACACAACCAGTTGATTTCACTTTCGGCTAATCAATGTCAATTTGCTCAAATTCTGATAACAAATGACGTCGTCTAAGAAATGCATGAATAACTGTGCCAGTGCCAAACATCAGTCAAAACTAACGACTGAAGAATTTTGTCTGAAGGGCTGACAGTATACCGTCCACTTAGTCAAGGGGATGAAAACAGAATTATAGCGCATAGCATTTAGTTTATGTTCCAGACTCTCTATGGCCCTTATGAGCAGAATCTCAATCACTTTCTCACACATCTCTTTGCGCATTAGAATCCACAGCAGCAAAACGACTGAACATAAAGACCAGAGCGTTCAACTGTTACTCTTGCTTATCTGCTCTCACAGACGATAATACTCCTTTCAGATTTTTTACTAGACGGCAGGACATTCGGCCGCAGCAGCACCGCACAGCCTACAGACAGCGAAGAGACGCATTCGGCTGTCAGTGAGTAACGAGATACAATTCAAAGCGCGTGCATTGCGGTCGCGTAACGAAAACAAAGCGAGAAAAAAAATTATTACGACGAGACAACATAAAAAAATTATTATAGTGAAAAATTCTACAACTATACTGAAGCAAACGGAGAAGGGAAGGAATATAATTTTGTTGTGGCATAGTCATTTGCAGACCGTTGCAGTACGTGAAAAGTATGTTTCGAGTCTATGGAATAAATGTACTTTTTAAATTTTTTTTTTTTTTAAACACAAGTTTTTTATTGTCCGTTTACATAATATGCATACAAATATCTGCTGTTAAATTTGTGCCTGAATCGCCACAATGACAAAAGCACAAGGCAGACAATCCGGTGAACACACAGCCATAGCACAAGCGAGGAGTCCGCGTGTCACTGTCATTGCCAACAATGTTATTTGATAATAATGAGTACGGCGCAAAGCGTTCTAATTAATCAAAAAAGGACAAAGAAGCCTGCGCTTTCATTAGCTCTAAGCAGAACCCCTCACCAAAAATATACTATTCACAAATTCAACAACGAAAAATATAAACAGTTAAAAATATCCTGTTCCATTTTAGGCTCATACATACACAAACAAAAAAACACACACACATATGTATATACATTATTAATAATTCAATGGCACTGCAGTACGACCGCCGAAAAGTATCTCATATCCGCATTTCTGTGAATCCTTGACGGAATCATTTTATGTCTTGTTTGCAAATCTGTAAGGAACCAAAAATGAATAGTAAAAGCAGAAAGAAAAATATAATAATAGGGCTCGCAATAAAAAATAAGTTGCCAAAAATAATCAATGCTTGCACGGTCGTAGTTATACTGTTGTTCTTGTCGTTGTGCGCGAGGCTTTAATAATACACAATTCGAGTTTAACGCGCGCGTTTCACGAATTCTGGATGAACTCATGTGCGTATGTGTATGTGGCAATGTGTTAACGCACTTCCGCTTTGGTGTTGCTGTGTGAGTGTGTTCTAAAAGCGCACACGTGTGTATTCATTTTTAGTTTAGTCGCCAATTAATAACTAACTAAATAGTGGAGCTCTTAGTTGGAATTAAGCGCAACCGACAACAAGCAACTTTTCCAAAAAACTGAATTGAAGAATACATTTTAAAAAATCTTATATAAAATCAGATGCCTTGACAGACAAAACGAGGTTATCAATATTATCAACCACTTGAAACAACTCCACAATACTTTTAGGATTGCTAAATAAAATGACTTTCATTAACATTACTCTATAACTTTCGCCCTTGCGGTTCACCGTTGAGACCCGGCGTCCCTTACCTACTATCAATGGAATTTTTTTTCCAAACCAAAATGAAAGTCGAGAAGATGGGTTAACTAACTTTATCCGTGTCTGCTCAAATTTGAAATATATAGATACTTAGACAAATAGATGTATAAATACATAGCTGACAATATACACATATAGAGATAGATAGATTTTTATATACAAAGACCCGGTAGCCAGAAGTTTTTTTTTTCCTTCATCTCCGTCGTGGCAGTCGAGGGGAATTTGAGTCGGTGTGCAATGGTCGGTAAACAACAGTGAAAGATTCTGTCGAAATTTTTTTTTTTGTCTTCTTTCATATTAAAGTTTTTTTGAGGGGGGAAGTTAAAGTTGTACCTGCCGACGAGTCGTATAAATTGATTTTTGATAATATGGTACAATCAACTTTCCTAAATGTGATGATAGCCATACAAATATATAGAAGTCTGATAATATCAAACCCCACGGGTGAACGTTACTTTTGGAAATTAAAACTAATAAAAAACTGTCTTCGGTCATCAATGTCTCAGAATCGTTCAAATTCATTGGCGATAATTGCGATTGAAAATGATATATTGAAAAAAGTCCACTTTCGGGAGGTTTGTAACGATTTTGTATCTCAAAAAGTTAAAAGAGTTTAATATTTAAACATTGTACTTCACAAAACTATTTTCGTTTTAAGAACACCAACTACCCAAAATGGTGTTGTATTTTATTGTATTTAATAAAAAAAATACGCATACTTTCCTTTCATTTATTTAATTGTTTAGGGTGATAGCATACCTTAATAATGTAGTAAAAAATTTCGTAATTATAAGTATAATTGCATTGTGGTAAAAAAAAATGTATTTTAGAAAGTTAGAAAATGGTAAAGGGGCCCCGAGCATTGCATTGTCTAGGAACCCCGACTTGGTCAATGCGGCCTTGTGTATACAGGCCGCCTAAAAAATTACTGAGAACAAATTAAAGAGGTTGTAGAGTTACTTCCGCGCAACATCCACGAAGCTGCAAGTATTACAACCCGGCCCCTCCGTCCAGAATAAATACAGATCTAAAAACACTACTGACAGGGTGAAGAAACAAAGAGCCAGAGTCTTACGATCATACTTTCCGGGGTGTAACGACCAACCTCAAAAAAGGAGAAAGCGCCCAAACAGCACCCAAGTAATTGCTGGTTCAGATCAAGATGTATGAAGTAGTCTAAATATCCTATATATGATAAGCAATCCTTGTCATACAACGCTCTCCTGAACTTAACGTGCAATTACAATAGCATATTGAGGCTAAGTCAATTACCCGCCCGGTGGAAGTGTGCGGAGATAATTTTTATAGCCAAGACCAGAAAACCCGAACACTAACCATGCTCTTACCATCCAATTAACTTGCTAGAAATACTTTTCAAAAGGTTATTTCTGGGTAGAGTTCTGCCGCTGTTGGACGTAGGTCACATGACCGCTAAATCGGGTTCGAGGATGTCACGTAATCCAGAGCACTCCCACCGAGCTGTACAAAAAATTCTCGACACCTTCGAAACTGAGTATTGTTCTGCTGCTTTCCTAGATGTACGATAAGCATTCGACACACCAGCCTCCTGCATAAGCCTAAGAATATGCTACCGGCAGCATATTTCCTGGTTCTAAGATCGTTCCTTCACAAAAGGACCTTCTATGTCGGATGCGAAAGCCAGAAGTTTGACATAAAGAGAATACAAACTGAAGCTCCTAAAGTCAGTGTGTTGTGGCCGATCCTATACACACTGTACACTGCGGGCCTCCCTGTAAAGAACCTGACGTCTCACCTACCAACCTCATGTCAGGATCAAGAGAAATCAGTTTGACTTGAAGCTGTGAAGAATATATTGGGTCTTTAGTTATAACTCGAAACTCAACCTACGAAACAAGCGTTTACTGTACAAGGCCATAGTGAAACCGGGGCACTGCAACCAATTCAAACCTGGAAATTCTTCAGAGCTTTCAGTTATAGCTACTAAGGAGGATCGTAAGTGCACAGTGGTATGTCCGGAACTCTATCAAGCACAACAGACATCTCATTCAGGTGGATGGCCATGTCAACTACTTACCAATCAACCTGCTGAACAACAGCAGGCAAACGCGACGCCTGAAAAGGCTACACCCCTAGATTTCCCATTACCATTCACACGGTTCTGATTTTTTATGGCAACTTTTGTTTTTTTTTTTTAATATAATATTTATTGTATTTATTTAAAATAACTCGTTTTCTACTACCTTCAGTGGCAGCCTAACCTAATTGTATATGAATGAAAAAGAAAAAATAATGTAAACCTATGACTTACAAAGAACTTATAAAGAATAATACCTATTTACATATTTACAATTACTTATTTATATAAAGAAAATTTACTAAATTTGACAGAAGAAACTTCTGAAAGGACCCTCGTAGGAAGATCCTGTGTGTGACACCTTTTGAGTCTTCTTTTTCTGGCGCTCGAAGTTACCCGTCTCGCGAGTGCATTTGGGTGAGAACCAAGGCGCTCTAGATATTTCCTCGCTTGTGCCTGGATAACATCGCCGACTTTAGGAACCCTAAGATCCTTTTCGATATCCCTTGTGCGCATGTACCGGGAGCATTGCAAATTTTTCTAAGCGTTTTAGCTTGAACAATTCTGATTTTATTCATATGCGACTTAGCAGCTATGCCGTATACTTCCAGCGCGTACTTCCACATGGGACTTAAAATTCTCTTGTATATTGTTGTCTTGTTATCCAAGGACAGCTTGCTCTTGGGGGACAACAGCCACGACATTTTTCCAGCTTTTGCCAGCACGGACCGCTGAACCATTGTTACATGTCTTTGAAATGTAAGTCTCCTGTCCAGTATGACTCCAAGGTATTTATGCGCAGGCTGGTGCTTCAGAGTAGAGCCTACCAACGATATGCCAGGGCAAGATAATGGCCGTGTGGCATACGTAACACAGGCATATTTGCTGGCATTGATGCCTATGTTCCAGTCTAGAGCCCACTTCTCAAAGCAACACACGTATTGCTATGGCAACTTAACACATTTGGTTGACTGGTCATATAGGTGTCGATATTTCGTCTCAGTTATTAGTTGATACCAGCTTGTGTTGTTCTGTGGACCTTTAAATCTAAGGCATCTCAAAACAGCATGATCTAAGTCCTCTTCTTCTTGTGGACAATTTGGAAATCGTGATGTTGAATTTGAATAGTGTGTACTATTGTGTACCCTCCGTGCCCTGATAGAAACTGCGTCAGGTGACAAAATTTTTCCCCTTGTCGCCGATTTGCCTATACTAGCAAATTAGGCTTGAGACTATGTGTCCAACGAGCTTTTGTTGAAGCATCCCACCGTGTCTGCCACAATGCATTCGAGTCCAGAGTCTCGAACATTTTAACTGGGTTACGACTTCCTCCACTTTTTTATCTATCATATACCCGTTTCATTTCAACCGCTGGGATGTCTGTGGGAATCATGTTTTCTATTACAAAAGCCGCCTCATCGGCTTTTATTTTTAAAACCGCTTATCACTCCCAAAGCACTGAGATTTTCCTCCTTAAGTCAACTGTGCCCATATATGCAACGCTTATAGCAGTACTGAGGTCACCTCCTAGATAATAATACTCTTCCTCAATGCCGCGGGCCACCTATGTTTGGTTACATCCTGGCTAATGAATGAAGTTTTGACGTCTTCTCAATTGAGTCATAACTTATAAACTGCACTATTTTTTGGCTTGAAATAAGAACCGCCTTAGTTTTATTAGGTGCCAATTCTAGGACAACCCACTTCGCCCAGTTGAACGGTTTTTTATGTCCAAGGCCATTAGTGCACAGTACTCTTTCGACCCTCCGAGCCAACGCACACCTTCTACGGCTGCCAAGGCGATAACCTTATCCTTTGCTATTGTGTCCACTGTCGAGCGAGATTTCTCAAATCCGAACTGCATTTCACATAAATCCTATCTTTCTTCCACCACGCTTAAAATTCGGCCATATCACAATGGGGAGTCAAGGAGACATTGTGGGCGCTATGCTGAGGGATTATCCAGAGACTTACCCAACTTGGGTAGAAGAATTGGTCGTTGCACTTTCCATTTCTTTGGAAATACTCCTGATGGGTTTGTTTGTATATCATTTAGCTATACAAACACCAGTAACATGGAAACCACGCCGGCTCCGATTCATCCCGGCCATTGAAGCGTCACAATCTCTTTCATAGCTGTACTGTGAAGCGTTAAAATCACTTGCTATAATGGTCGGCCGTTTATAACGATCATCGGCTAATATAGAGTCATGAATATGTGCTGAAAGTCGTTTTGCGGCTAGCTTGACGGAGCGCAGCAATTGCAGACGTGAGCATTGTCTATTTTTGCTCTCACGAACCCTTTATTTCTTTTATTTATCTCTTGAATGGGGATACCGCTACATGACATATGCCTGTGTAAGTGTAATATTAATCAGAGACAGAGACACGCGCTGAGATAAGCAAAACAACAAAACGACGAGAAATTAGAACAACAGCAAACACATTTTTTGTTCGAACAGGCAAATAATTTGACTGTATGCTAGCGTGATGCGTGTTGCGAGCGTGGTACCTGACGCTATTCAAAAGGTTACCCTACTGAACCAAAGATGTTTCACATAAAAAATTTTAGTAATGCGTCGTTAATATGTTGTTTAAAAAACGATTAAAAGCGTTTCACTATGGAAAAATTGTTATTTATTATATGCTGGTGGTTGAAGCAGTTCCAGGCGTCAAGAATAACATCTTTCAGTATTTATTTAAAACAATATTGCTTGATTCCCCCATAAACTAAGCGACCTAATTCTCGCGATACGTTCTCCTTATGGGCGCACTGGTGAGTCGGGGTACTACCTTTTAGTACGCGAATAAGTGTTGACCGAGATGCATCCAAATTGCATTCAAATTTTATTTCTCAAGATTATTTCAAGGTTTATGCTATTCGAGGCTGAGTTACACGTGATGTCGAGTTACACATTTCCTTCCACTTCGTTGATTCTTTTTCAAAAAAGTTGAAGTACCAACCGACCTATCTCAAGGTGCCATTTTTTCAATAAAAAATTACATAATTTGAGCTTAATTTCCCTCACTTAATTCTATACCACGTGGCATTTTGCAATCGATTATGTCAAGATCTATACACGATTTCGTCTACAAAACTGTTACAGCAAAGAAAACATAGAAGAGTAGAAAGAAGGTCTATAGAGTATCGGCGACCTTTACACCAAATGAACACAATTATTTTTGAGACCAAGTCGATGGGTTAGCGTAAGTCCACTTCCTTTCAACAGTCAAAACAAGCACAAGACAAATATACTTTCATCTTACTTCATATATCACGCTCTCTCATACATAGTGTAATTTGTTAGTATAGCTTATTATTATTAGTTCTTGGAAAATGTTCAGGGTATGTGGCAGATAGCGCTGCACAAACGTTGTTATTGTTAAAACTTCATCAATTTCCTAATCATTTTTTATAGTGTTATTATTATCTTATAACATAGTTATATACATACATATATACAAAAACAAAAACAAAAAAATTTGATTCAATATTATGACTCGCTCTTCGTATACTTCAGCAGCATTTTGCGCTCTGTCTATTGCTGAGATTTTCTCGTTGATCTTCCAGTGTTTGACTTTTTGAGTGGCATTTCGTATTCTTCACTATTTTGATGATTTTTTTTCATTCGAATATTTGAACATTTCGACGTTGCTGCTTTGTTTTTGTATTTTATGTGTATCTGTACAGTCTTCATAGTTACCTTCTGAAGGCTATTATAGATTCCCTGAAATGTTCATCAAAATCGGTCCAGCGGTTTCAGCGTCTATAACGGACAGGCATACAAGCTTACAGACAAACATATTTCCAATTTTATATATATAGATTAGAAAGGCAGTTGTGTGATGTTTTGAATCCACTTATGAACTAAACATTACATTTGTCTAGCCTAGGAGCTTAGCTTTGGCTACGTCTGAAAAAAGCGTAGGACAGAATATTCAGGGCGACGTCAGCGGACTTTATGTTACCGGATGATGATTATCTTAACATTATGTATATTATCTTATACAGACTAGTCCTCAATTTCTTAGCTACAGGGCGATTTAGGAAGAAATTTTGTTTATAAAATACCATACACATTTATGGGATATGAACTCTATGAGGGATAGAATGTAACCGACTGAAAACTCAAATTCAAGTCCAGGTAGGTTTTTCTAAGTATTGTAAATTCAGCGGATCTTATTTCAGTACCTAAATGCATATATCACTGACATAATTCTACAAGTCATAACCAAGCATTTGTGTGAAAGCTATTTGCCCGTGTTTGACATCAAATTTTATCTTAGAGGCATGGATATTAAATGCAAAACATGTAAAATTATTATTATTGGATCGTATAGCCAGTCCCTTTACTGTACTGTACTGATTTTAGATTCAATAAGCAAGATTAACGCCGAAGTTATTTTTTACATAATATATGGTATATGAAGGGGATTTGAAAATGTATAAAACTTACCTATCACTAGATCTGCCCAAAATATTTTTTATATCGGAATATGTATTCGTAACACGACTTTAATTAGTCATTTTAATTAATTTATTCCTTTATTTGGTGGATATTCGTTTATTAGGTTTGTTCTCGATAAGCTCTTTTCAGAAATCATCATAATCCATATTTATTATGGATTATTAGTACTCCTGAGCAACGGGCTACCTAATCTCCTAACTCTCCTCTTTCAATTTACTTAAGACTTAATAACTAAACAATTACAACTAATATGCACTTCAAATAGAATTAACTTGGGTGCATAACTACATGCGCAACGTCATCAACGTCGGCATCAACAATAACAACCATACTACCCACATTAGCAACACGGAAAACAAACAAAAACCAACGAAATATTGTGCAATAAAAAGTGACGACGATACTGACGACAGCAACAACAACAAAAAGAACGAAAAGAACAACAACAACATTGTCAGAACAAGGACATTTTAGGCGAAATACCGCAGAGTGCGAGTAGCTTTGCATTTATCAGACGTGTTGCACATGTTTGATGGGTAGCAGCCGCAGTCGCTACTGCACCTCCGCTATCGCTGTTGATGATGATGCTATGATTGCCTACGTGGCGCCAACGCTGCTAAGTCAAGTCAACCCGAAAGCCACACTAGCCAACATAACAGCCGTGACGACGACAACAACGACGGCATGGAGTGAAAGTGCAACGCGTCTATAAATAAAACAAGGACATGGCATGGACCGTCGCTGCCAGCGCTGCCAACGTTATCCACACTGCTGCTGCTGCTGTTGCTGCCGTTGCTGCCGCTGACACTGTATGCGTCGGCCACATTTGCTAAAAATGTGCAGGACTAAATTCGCGCTCTGCTCAACAACTAAGAGGAACTTGGTCAACAACAACAAACCTGAGCCCTGCAACAATAGCTGTATGCGTTTTTAATTAATTTAAATAGAGCGAGTGCAGTGAAAACAACAAAGCAGGCAAGAAAGATATAAATGCATATGTGCGTATAATAGCACAAGAAAGAGAAAAAGAAGGAGACGTAACCGTAATAGAAACAGGAAGAGCAAAAGAAGGAGGCGTAACCCTAATCGCAGTGGGAGGAGAAGAAAAACAATTAGTTAACTTCATTTATTCATGTAAAGTCAAAGCAAAAAAAAAACGGGACTATATTTTTCGATTGCTTTCTGTTATTTGCCGTGTGTGTTTGTTTCATTCCTTCATCCGTTTGTCTACCTACGTACGCTGTAGCAGTGTGTGCCAAAAATGAGAACACCAAGCCCATTGTCGTCTCAACAACTACTTAGAAATGTGCACGTTGCATATCCACCATGCACACCAAGTGCCAAATGAAGGAAGGCGGCAGCCGCCGCCACCCAAGAGTGTGACGTCGTCGTGTGAACTAACCTGATTTAAAAAGTTTCACACTCTCGAAAACCAGTTGACAACAACAATGTAAGTAACAAACAAACGAAGAAAACAAAAAGAATAAGAACGAAAGCAAATCAGCTCATCTCTCCATCTTAGTCACACTGCGTGTACATATGGAACCAAGAAACTTTGTTATGCCAATTGCTACAGCAGTAACAACAATAACAACAATCGCAACAATTCCAATAAATTTGACAAACGCAACAAGAATAGGACGAGGAAGAACGCGAATACAAATACAAAGTAATCGAAATCGCTGCAATTTGTTTAAAACAAATCGTTTGCATGTTTATTAATAATAACCCCGCCTAAATGAAGAATGAAGAAACAAAATGTTCGCACGATATCCTTGATCGTGTGTACATTTACATATTTGCTCGTTGGCGCCGCTGTATTTGATGCACTCGAATCGGAAACGGAAAAACGTCGTTGGGAAGCCTTACAAGGTGAGTGACTGAGACTCTAACTTATGCGGTAGTTTTTCATTTACGTGTATATGTACATATATCTGGTGTGTTGTCTGCATCCTGTATGCATCCTGTATGCATCCTGTATGTATGCAAAATATAGCACCAAAAACAAAAAAAAAAGAAATTGAAAGAAATTATAATGATAAGCATAATCCCTTCACATATGATATTTAAGGTGAAAACTGGGTCTTTCTTTTGGTTCACTGCTACAAAATTCATAGTTTTCTACGCGATGCGCTCAATGTAAACGTTATCCTTTTGAAATCCCTTTGCCAAGAGGCTTGTGGATTAGTGACTGGAAATCTTACTTTTTCATATGTGAGATTTTTACACTGCCTTTTATTCAACCAAATAGAAATTCTGAATGCGAATTTGTTAAGGACTTCTTCTTCATCTTCAAAGATACCGATGAGGAAATGAAAACGATGTATCTCCTCATGGTGAAATAGGATTTGGTATTTCTTCTCCAATCGCTGAACTGTAAATTTTTAATTTGACTTATATATATACTAGGAAAAAGTCATTAAGCCTACGCTTCCTCTTCAGATAGGTATTTTAGAGGGTGGTGCAAAAGTAATGTCATTATGTGAACGTGTCTTAATTTTTGCAAATGTCGTCAAATGTCACTTTGCTTTGAAATCTATGCATCCTCTCAAAGTCACTGTGTGGTGCTAAGCCAGATGTTTTGCGAGCAACAGTTCAAAATGTAATAAAACGAGTACCATTGTGCATCAACTCAGGAGGTGGCCAGTTGAGCGACATAATTGTTTCAAATTAATGTCATCATTTTACACCTTCAAATAAACTGTTCATGAATATAGAGCTCTTTTTCTTTTTAATTTCCAACAAAATAGTAGCCAATACACATCATGACATTACTAGTTGCAAACTAGTAATAATTATTGTCGCCAAACATCAGAGTTTTGGGCTGGGCTGGGCTTGTAAAGCAATTAAAATTCACTCTTTTTTTAAATTATGCTTTTTTAAGTGTTAGCTAGCTAAGCCAGCAGCTAGCCAATCGCCGAAATATCACAATGCGATTTTTATTTAAAATTAAAATTTAAAATTTTGCTATTCTGTTGCTGTTATTCAGTGTCTCTAATCAATTTTGTCGTCCTTTAATAACCGCATTTCACACATTTCAATTGGTTCTCGTCACTAACACACGTCGCAAACACGCGCAGCTGTCGAGGACATGATAATACGAAAATATAACATCACACAAGAGGATTTCAAAGTCATGGAAACCGTCATACTCAAATCGGAGCCACACAAAGCCGGCCAGCAATGGAAGTTTACTGGTGCATTCTACTATGCAACAACAGTGCTGACCACAATCGGATATGGCCACTCGACACCGAGCACCATCGGCGGCAAGCTTTTCACAATGTGTTACGCCATCGTCGGCATACCGTTGGGACTCGTAATGTTTCAGAGTATCGGAGAAAGAGTGAATAGACTGAGCAGGTGGGTGTCAATACTTCCTTGTGGGTGGTTGGGTGTTCGGTTTGCATTTGATAGGTGAAATGGAAAGGGAACATTTGCACTGAACTGAGCAGAACATAACAGAAAACGACCGAAATTTCATCTCATTCGTTCGGTATCATTTGCAGTTACGTTATTAAAGCGGTGAGAACATCGCTGCGCTGCAAACGAACCGTTGCATCGGAAGTGGATCTAATCTGCGTTGTGACAACGCTCAGCTCGCTGACGATTGCGGGCGGTGCTGCGGCCTTCTCCAAATACGAGGGATGGAGCTATTTCGATTCAGTATATTACTGTTTTATTACATTAACCACAATCGGTGAGTTTTGCTTTCATCGTTATCCAGTATACAGTCACTGAATAAGTGTTTCTCTTTGTAACCCTTTAGGTTTTGGCGACATGGTGGCTCTGCAGAAGGACAACGCGCTCAATAAGAAGCCCGAGTATGTTATGTTTGCACTAATATTTATACTATTCGGCCTAGCGATAGTTGCCGCCTCGCTGAACTTGTTAGTACTTAGGTTTGTTACAATGAATACGGAGGATGAGCGTCGGGATGAAGCCCAAGCAATGCAGGTAATACAACTCTCCAAAGTTCATTTCTCCAAATGTTCGTTATTAGAGCTTTAGTTTTGCGTACTACTTATAGTTAGCCACGCTTTGCAGTGTAGTTTTGCTATAACGCATTGACGTCAAATGAAACCAGTTAGAAGTGTCTCTTGAATAACAATCAACAAGAATATTAAGTTGTTCAAGACTGCTATATCCGGAGATATTTTTTAATATAGTTAGTTGATTACTAGTTACTACATCACTAGTTACCAATGATTTTCAAACTCTAAGACAAGGATATGAAAGATTTCAGTACTGGTTGGCGATAATGGCATTATTAATAAACCTAGTTATGTTTAGCTCTTAAAAATATCAAAATCTAATATAATCCGCTTTGAATATAGCTCTATTTATTGATCGTGGAAGATAGTTGTGAAAGGATAAAACGAACAAATTTAGTTACTCCTATGATTGCTTAGCAGTTTTTCTGAACAACATCTGCTCAATAAAGACACTTTCCTAATGATGTTGAACATCATTTAATCGCCCTGGTCCCAGTCACAGACTTCATCCGGACTTCAGCTTGCAACGATACTACGATTTTTGGCAGAAGTGTCCTTTCAGATGCTGGTCCCAAACGACTGTAGCAAAAAGCTAGGTTTTAAGTGAAATCCTGAAGGTGTAGAGCGTTTTATGTGAAATCGGTTTTATGCCCCGCGTAACCGATACCAATTCCAATTGGAACGTGAAACCAATGACATCGCGATTTATGACACCAATGCAATTTCTTTATCGGTTTCAATTACGAAACATCCAGTCCTGAGGAGAATGTAATCCTATAGGATGTACACAAACCGCTCATCAACTTTGTCTTCATATAGACTCATAGGCCTAGTGTCCCTTTTCCAAAGTCGGGTGTGATACTTAACGTAACCTAACCTAAAAGTTTTTCTACTGAAATATATTAGTAGTCGTAAAAAAAATATCCCGGTATTTAATTTAAAAATACAAAAATATATATTTGAGATCCTTGCAATAATCCCTTTCATTTGACATATCAAACAACTTAATCGTTGCAGTAGATTCGGAGCAGTAGATTCGGATGTAAAAATGAGACAGACCGGCACTCGAGTGATCCTAGAATGGTTACGTTTTTCACTAAAACTTACGAAAACCTTAAAATTTAAATATCGGCTAAATTATACGGATTAAAACTAATATATTAAGCCAACTAATATATTAGTCCAGAAGCCCCATCTTTATCGTGACTATTAGACTTGTCATTGCTGTTCTTGGGGACCGGCTTGTCTTTATCGTCCTCCAAAAAAATTTTATGAATCGCTTTCATCATCAACATCCGATACAGCGGTGCAGCCGAATAGCACGGCGACGTCCATTAAATAAGAAAGTCATATAAGGAAAGAAAGAATAAACACATCATTATACAACAGTATATGTTGTACAACGATTTTCTACTTGTACCTGGTTTCATTTGTATGCGCGCCTTCTATATTATTTTAGCCTATCTTAATCATGTAGTTCATTATAATAATAAGGTTAATACAATTAATTACTTTTTATAGCAACTCTCACAGTTAGATCTTGAACTTACTATAGAAAAATATATAATTCGTAGTCGTAGAAATGTAAACTTTCATTCAGCATGCATTTTGGCAGTTGTAAACCCATTTTCGGAAGGGTCTACAACTCCTCTCAAATCATATACAAAAATATGTATATGTGTCTAATAATTACTCTGTTAGTTATTGGACTACTGTTTCGACAAAAACAATTGACCGGAAATTCTTAAAAATCTGTACCATCAAATTTGACTAATTCTATAAATCCGTAAATGAGAAGTTGAACTTTTCTTTTTAGTACTTTTAACGAATATTTTTAAGGAATTTATTGAAACAATTTCTTTGCTTGCATATAATTTTGGCCTAAAGCTTTCTACTTCGGAATTGTGCACAATTTTCAACCTATCTTCTGCTCATACACCCCGTCCAATTTTTGACTCTTTGATAATTTCATTTAAATCAATGAATTCAATAATATAATGGCCACAATAAATGTTTTCTTTTAATTTACATTTTATTGCTTTGCGCAATTAATGCAACATCAACCATTATAGTTTATGACCAAGTCCAATTTTTGGACAAACGAGGTGATTGCGAATTTTGACTATTTACCTAAACAGAAAAACCACAACAAAACAACCTCACATGAATTATCTGCTTCTATCAAACAGTTAAACAAACTACTACTACTACTATCAACTAATCTTCAAACATAGTACTACAACTACAATCTTAAAACAAAACACGCTGATGACAGATCACAAAAACCACACAATTTTAAACTAATCTGAGATCTACAAGACTTTCCTATACTCATGCTATCGCTTTCCGACTTAATGCAAAACACTTTAATTAATCACGTTCTATCGCATGTTCTGTCATCCTTTTACAGGCTCTACAGGTTGCAGTTAAGCTTGAGGGCGACGTGATAACATCAAACGGTTCCATACTAAGCGGCTATGACGGTCACGATGCACCCTCGGTCAGTGGAACCAATACGTCATCGATGTGTTCGTGTCATTGTGCATGTTTTAATGCAAATCGGCATAAAAAGTGAGTGCCACTAGCGGGAATTCTCTAATACAACTAATACACAATTAAGCCAAAAGTATGGGATTGTAATTTTCCATCATGTACATACCTTATTTTTTTTACTGTTCACGTAGAAATTGTTATTTGAAATTTTTAATAGGTTCGCTCTGGGTTTCGAGCTTTACTTGAAGCTATTTGTTAAGCCAACACCTAGGTTTAGGCTCAACGCCGGTTTACTTAAACACTTTATATAAACACAAAATAAAAAAAAACTTAGATAAACACCAGATTTGACGCCCACACTCTTGAGCAAAGGTTATGAGTCTGGAAGCAGCTTTCAACCAAAACTAAATTTTACGTTAATTTTACGCGACTTTCTTAAAGAGTTGTAGTTGTAAAGAGACTCTAGGATGTATAATAGGATCTAAAAGGTAATCTTAAACACGGGGGCTCAACGCATTACTGAAAATCGTTTAACTTATTTTAAATTTGATAATTTACAATACTATAAAAATAAATATGAAATGTGCCAATCAAGTGATTTTTTTCTTTTAATTCAATTCTTTATTGGCCAAAACATTGGTAAAACTTAATAGATAATAGTTATATATATGTGATAGAAATGGAGTTATTTCTTAATGAACCCTTTACCACTGACATTTTTGGTGTATGGATGGTAATTAAGAGAGAAAATGAACATGTGAAAAATGTGAACATGCTTTAGGAATTTTTTTTATTTTTTATATTATGTTTTTCACTTTGCTTCTAGCGTCAAACCAGTGAAGTAAAGTTATAAAGGAAAAAAAAAAAATAATATATATATATAATTACATAAATTTTCATAACATTGTTTAATAAATTATTAAAAAGAAATATTTTAATTCCGCGGAATCTGTGGAAAGCGCTTATTTGTTGTCTTCTCCGATCTGCACTGCTGGTCGCTCCTACATGAGTGACCAGGCGGACTACAGTGCCATATCCATCAAAAAACATAGCCTTTCTTCCATTGACATCATGCCTGCTTTTTCGAACAAAGCTGGTGCTCCATTGTTGGAGTGGTTTTCGTCGCCCTCATCAAGTAACTGCATAAAAAAAGAAGCGTAAACCAAGTTCGTCAAAACGGACAAGTATTAAAAAAGTTAGCAGAAAACAAGTTTTGGATTGCAAATCGATTCGCACCACTTAGTAGCGATTCCGACGCTTCTGACATGGAGCTTTCTTTTGAAGAAGTGTGTACCAATAAGAGCAAACCTTCTCTGGAAACTGTAAACGCCACTGAAACCGCTCCTTCGTCCA
This sequence comes from Cacoxenus indagator, assembly GCA_035041755.1. Taxonomy (NCBI): domain Eukaryota; kingdom Metazoa; phylum Arthropoda; class Insecta; order Diptera; family Drosophilidae; genus Cacoxenus; species Cacoxenus indagator. The sequence goes on from JAWNKX010000067.1 coordinate 1,939,637, forward strand.
GTCGGCCAGAGACCACTACTCAAAATCCTATGATAAATAACCGAACTGATTCAAGGATTCATAACAAATCTCCGAAGCCACCACCCATTTTCATTGTCGGCATCACAAACATTAACGGTTTGTTAGCCAACCTTGACACTGTAACCGATCCCGAATCATACATGCTGAAAGCATCTCCTAAAGAGGGTCTGAGAATCCTGCCCTCCACCAGTGATGCCTATCGTAGTATTATACGCCAACTTGAGCTGCAAAACATTACGTTCCATTCGTATCAGTTAAAAGATGAAAGAGCATACAGAATTGTTATTCGCGGCCTCCACCACTCAACCCTCGTCGAGAACATTAAACGAGAACTTGCTGACAAAGGTCATTCTGTACGCAACGTGCACAACCCAAAAAGCAGAACTGATGGTCATCTGCTCAACCTGTTTTTTGTGGACCTTGAGCCCAACGCCAGCAACAAAGGGGCTTTTGATATAACGAGGCTTTGCCGTCAAATAGTTAAAATCGAGCCGCCTCATCCGTTCAAAGATGTACCTCAATGCCATCGCTGCCAGGAGTTCTCGCATACTAAGAGGTACTGTCGCAAACAATTTAAGTGCGTCAAATGTGGCGAAGCTCACGCCACAACTTCTTGCACCAAAACACCTGATAAGCCACCTAAATGCGCACTTTGCGGCGAGGAGCACACTGCGAATTATAAAGGCTGCATTAAATACAAGGAAGCCATTGCCAGGAGAGTCCCGGCAAGACGCCCTGCACCAAGTGCCTCTCAACACCATCAGATACCTGGCCACAATTCTGTGCCTAACAATATTGTTGACGGGGTGTCGTACGCTGATGTATTTAAGAAATCGGTGTATCACCAACCGGCTCAACAGAAACTCCTACGTGAGCAGCAGAAGCTACGTCAGCAACAGCAAAAATCAGTCCAACTATACCTATTCAACCTCAATCCGAGCCACAACAGTTACCAAGCAAGACATCTCTACCTAAGAGTCGTCAAAAGTCTCTTCCGTTATCAAGTCAACGTCAAATCGCATTCCCTCACCCTGTTGGAAATAATGTTTCGAATTGTCATAATTATCCCTCGCTCAGCATAGATAATACCCAATCACTCTCATCTCCTGATCAGGTCGACCAATTATCGGTTGTGGTCTCCCGCCTGGACAGTCTCAACGAGAAATTTGGTCACCTGATTGAGATGCAGGCCAAGATGATGGAGATGCTCGCCGCCTTATTGTCTAAAAAATGAGCAGACCACACATGAACCTCGCCATATGGAACGCTGACGGCGTCCTTAATCACAGAAATGAGTTAGAAGTGTTCATGGCGGTCAACTTGATTGATGTCATGCTTATTTCCGAAACGCATTTCTGCACTAGAACATACTTCAAAATTCAGGGATATGAAATCTATTCTGCTAATCATCCGGATGATAACCGTATGCGAGGGGGCGCCGCTTTACTCATCCGGTCATCTTTACGCCACCATCCGCTGGAAACCATTCGGTCTGACTCAATTCAAAGTGTCTCTGTCAGTATTCACACAACTCAAGGCATCCTGGTCATCGCAGCCATTTATTGCCCTCCAGGACCCCAAATATCAGAGCAGCAGTTCAACACCTTCTTCAATCAACTCGGACCTAAATTCTTAGTTGGAGGGGATTGGAACGCCAAACATCGACTTTGGGGGTCCAGACTTGCTACCCCAAGAGGTAATCAACTTCACAGGAGTATAATAAACTCTTCCAGAGAGGTTCTCGCAACCGGAGCACCCACCCTTTACCCATACGATTCCTCAAGGTCGCCCGACGCAGTAGACTTTGCTATATACAATGGCATTCATCCAACAGCTCTGGACATTGCGGAGTCATCTGACCTTAGCTCAGACCACATCCCACTATTTATTAAACTTGGATTGATTCCAGATAACATCGTATGCCGGTCCAGACTGCTCCCTACCCACGCTAACATAACGGTCTTTCATCAGTGTCTAAACGAAAGAATAACAACCTCAATATGGAAATAAATTCGGACAAAGATATAGATGATTCGGTTGACTTGTTCACCAAGAACATTCATGAGTCCGCCGAATTAGCCTCTTCATACCAATTCCCTTGTTCACCCAACCCTCCTCAGGCTCTCTTAAAACCTGAGGTTCTGGAGTTGGTGAGATATAAACGCAGGCTACGACGTCGCTATATGAGATCACGGAACGAATTTGACAAGGCTGCATGGAGGAGAGCTGCCCGAGAACTGAAAAATGTAATGCAAGCTGTGCGATCGGAGCATTTCAACAATCTGTTGGCTAATGCGGATCCAATGAAAAAGTCTGGCTTCAATCTATGGCGTGCCACCAAGTGCATCAAACAACAGCCTCACAGGCATGCTCCAATCCGTGGGCCTCTAAATCAGTGGCTGCGTACGGAGACCGAGAAAGCAGAAGCATTTGCTAATGAGTTGGAAATCCGGTTCACGCCTTTTAGCCTGGCTGACCCTGGTGACGTTGAGGAAACAAATGAAGTCCTATCGAGATGTATATTTATTAGATCACAGTCCAACTAAACATGTCACCCCTGAAGAGGTTGTGACTCAAATTCAGAGACTGAAATCTAAGAAGAGCCCCGGACATGACCATATTGACAACAGGGTGGTGAAAGCACTCCCTTGGAAGGGAGTGTTGTTCCTGACGTTGCTGTTCAACAGCATGCTGCGGATCTGCCATTTTCCCACACAGTGGAAGTGTGCAACGATATCCATGATACCTAAACCTGGTACTCCGGAGAACTGTGTCACATCATATAGGCCCATAAGCCTGCTTCCAACGTTTTCAAAGATTTTTGAAAGATTGTTTTTGAGTAGATTGTTGGCAGTACGGGGTGTTCAAGAAGCCATTCCTGATCACCAATTTGGATTTAGATCACAGCATGGCACTCCCGAACAACTGCATCGAGTCGTTAATCACATACTTACTGCATTTGAGTTGAAACAGTATTCCTCTGCAGTCTTCCTAGATGTCAAACAAGCATTCGATAGGGTATGGATCGATGGACTTCTGCATAAATTAAAATTACTCCTGCCTGGCAAACAGTTTTTACTAATTCGAAGCTTTCTTCAACGACGAACCTTCTCTGTGGCGGTAAGAGACAAAATTTCCACCTTCAGGCACATGAGAGCCGGTGTCCCGCAGGGGAGTGTCTTAGCTCCGGTCCTCTACTCCTTATATACCTCTGATATGCCTACAACTAGAGATGAGCATTCGATTATTGCTACTTACGCGGACGATACGGCAGTTATTTTCAACTCTGCCTCTCTGAACGAAGCTGCGGAGAAATTGTCCAGCTACCTGGATAGATTCCACTCATGGGCCAGGCGTTGGAATATAGCCATAAACTCTGAGAAATCAGCTCACTGTACCTTCACATTAAGGCAAGGCGTCTGTCCGGTTGTGACTTACAACACAAGAATCATTCCGCAAATGGAGCAAATCCGGTATCTCGGTTTGATCCTGGATAAGCGTCTTACCTGGCGTGCACACATTAAGGTAGTTACAGCGCGCTGCTATCAAAAGCTCAAGAAACTGGAGTGGCTCCTCCGCCCATCGAATAAGTTAGCTCTTTAACTAATAAAAGGCTCATCTATCTGCAAGTAGTGGCACCTGCTTGGCGCTACGCCCATACAAATTTGGGGCACTACTGCTGCCTACAACATCAGAAGAGTGCAGGCGTGTCAGAGCAAGGCTCTCAGAAGATTTATGGGCGCCCCTTGGTACGTCCGCAACTCCACGCTGCATAGGGATCTTGCCGTGCCAACTGTTATTATTTAATTCTCACAGCTGCCGCTATCACTACAGACTTTTGTCGCACCCAAATCCTCTAGCTTTCTCCCTCACCCGTATCTCAACAAGGCGTAGACTGAAGAGGCTGCACCCACATGATCTCCCTCTAAGAAGGATACAGCCTTCTATAATTAATTAAGTTAGTATAAGTCTAATTTTTTATTTTTATTGTCACGTCATTATTTTTTAAATCCGACAAATGTTTTATGCAGTTTACTGCGTTTAATGTTATAATTTAATTTAAAAAAAAAAAAAAAAAAAAAAAAATATGTTTATTTAAATTATTTATTATTTATTTTTTTGATTTGAAAAAAGAATTTGATAATAACAGTTATAGATGTAAGTACTGCGTGAAAAGTATGAAAACATCAAATTCCTGGGGTGGTGTAGGATCACAATTCAACATTTTTATTTATTATTTTCTGTTATTGACTTAAGCGTACACCTGTTGCAAATCGCATTTGATTTCGCCATTTTATTTTTGTTTATTTTTAGAGCAAGTAGTTCGAACGACTCAATTGTACTGAACTTTGATGATGACGAAGAGTAAGCTTATTCATTTCTTAAATAATTTGTGTTGTAATATCAAAACTTTGAATATTTATTTAATAATTTTGATAATTTGGGCTGCACTAAAAATATAAATTTTTTTCAATCTAACGTTACCCAATGCAGGCATCAATTCAAAGTGCGTCGCTCACCCTCGCAAATACGACATCTGCTACCGGAGGTGGTGCCCATGCAGGATCTCTCTTATGACACACAAAGTCTTCACACAATCGGTGCCATTGGCGTGGATGTGCTCGACTCTGGCTCACCACTGAGGTCGCATCGGCAGCTCACGCATGACGGTTCACTTTTATCCTTACGCATTTAATTCCGATATTTTGCCCATAACTCTTTTACTATTAAGTTTAGAATTAATGATAGCCAAAGTGTGCAACACGTCACCAAATTGTCAAGTGCCAATGCTTTTATATACACTTAGTCGACTACCAATTGTAAAAGAATCGACCAATCGTTCAAAATCGTGTTTATTTATTCTTTATCGCTGCTTTGCCATTTTTTATTTCGGCAGATAACAACGAACTTCCAGCTTAATTTTTAGAGAATTCGTAGTGCCAAAAATTGCACAAAATAATTTTGCCTTTTTTAATAAATATGTATGTATACAAGTAATATACTTATAACGAGTTAGGGTATGACGCCATTCATAATGACGTTGAAACTGTGCTTCAGACGTCTAGAGCTCCCTAAGTAGTTCCAAACAGAAGTTCTTATTGTATTCAAATCATTTACAAATTTACAAATAATTTTAAGAAATTAGTATATGTATGTACCAGAAATGGATACCTATAAAACATATACAGTGACAACCACCGCAGTCAAACCCTCAAGGTTCCATTTTCTTTGTCCTGTTAGGGTATTCGGTTATGAGATAGGTCAAAGAAATAAACAACCTATGATATTACGATTTCATTCAATTATAAGACAATTTTTAATTCAACCAGATACAGACGCAAAGATAACAGAGCAACACAACAAAAACTCTGCAAGCAAAAATGTAACATTTAGAAATGTCTTCTAAGGGTATTTAGTTGTAAATTAAACATAGATCCTTCTTTATAATAGAAATAAAAGACGAAAGGATCAGTGGGTTATAAAAAGAGTAATCACCCATTCTTAGCAGTTTTCGTTATTTTTCCATAAAAAAAAAACACTTTTTAGAATACTAGGTATAAAATACAGTGTCCTTATATAGTGTTCGACTCTCACCGTTCCATAAGCAAATTAAGTGAAAATGGAGAAACAAAATAAACTATTACAGATTGCTTCTACTGACGGATAATTCTTGGTCGTTTTGAAAACTGTTTTGCTCTGACAGCCAGTTTAAATATAAATACGAGTAAAAACAAATGTGCATATTCCTTCAACGGAGCAGTTCCCAACTTTAACTCAGTTTATTCCTAAGGAACAATTTAACGATTATTTTATTTCTTCCTTTTAAATTTGTTTCCTTGGAATATGCATCTTGTCGAGAGGCGTTCTTCTTTTTTTATCAAAGTTGATGTTAATTATAACAGTTTACACTATTATTTTGACCAGCTTTACTAAACGTGTAGACATTCATAAGGTTAAATATCTATTTGGAACTACCGGAGAAGTTGATTCTCGAGAAACCAGCAACATTTCCAATACACATTGTCATTACGAATTGTGCCATGCAACGTTCAAGTTGGATATGTTTATTAAAGTAAAACTTATTTAATTATCAATAAAAGCCAAGATTTCTCTATCATAGATTAGTACCCCAGACTTATGTTTTTCTCAACCAGTACAAAAACAGAAAAAAATAGAGTGCATTAAGATTTTATTGTTATTTTATTTCACAAACCAAATAAACAAAAATTAAAAGCGTAGAGAGTGAGATACTATATACATTTAGCAGTAGGTACATACTCGTTCCGCTAGATTACACGTAAAGAAAAACGAAACCTAATAAAACTAATCCTAAATACACTTTGTGACTGTTGCAGATGATATCTTTAAAACTGTTTCGTATCCATTTAATTAACCTCCGAAGTGAGCAAATAAAATTCATGAACCGAATTTCGAATAGCTTTGAAACCAATTACAAAGTTAGAAAAAATACTCGAAATATAAAACTCTAAACCACTGCCATTTCTAGAAAAAATTAAATACTTAAAATATATAAAAGCAAAATCGAGAATATCTGAAACATAAATTATGGCAAAACGAATTCCGAAATCTCCTCCAAAAATTCCAAACCTTCAGTTAAACGAAACCATCAAGAGGGGAGTGCGAATATTCTTACTTTTACTCAACACAGTAAACAAAGGGGAAAAAACTGAACACGAAGAATTTATAGATGGGATCCCAAAACAAATTGGTCAAATTAAGAGTTGTAAATACTAACATAGAAGGACCTACATGAGTGAAGAGGATAAAAATTTTATTATATAAAATATTTACTACAAGATTGATAATATTTAATATATACTTAGGTAGTTAGTAGAAACAACAACAACCATAGAAACCGGAATTACCTAAAAGCATAACATGTTTATTAAAAAATCTTGACCCTCAAATAATTATACTCCGATTTTTAATTGTCAGAAAGATGTTGTCGCGATTTTCCATAGTAAGTCGGTAGCATCGTATTTAAACCAGAAGCCAAACCAATGCATTTAGTTATAGCCAAATGTATATCAAAGAAAAAAGCAATGTAATTAAATTCCATAGATGCTTGTTTTTTATTCAATTCCTTTTTGGTCATGTCATTCGAGTAGTTCAAAATAGAACACTACACGAAACGTAAGAAAGTGAGTGGTTTCAGTGCGAACTATAGGGTGAGTGATACACACGAAGGAAGCCTACAGAAGAGCATCTGTTGCCAATTTTCCTCTTTGATGATTCCTACAATGGTTTTACTGACCATTTCACGATTGAAATGTAGTATTTTTGGTGTGATTTTTAATGCCACTACACTACATGGAGTATTGTTTGGACTCAGATTAATGTAGATCAATCGCCTTAATACAATGTTTTTACTACAGAGGTTCAGAAGTTTAGTCAGGCTAAAATCAACAAGTCGCCTTCAAGTAATTCCCTGCCTTACTTAGAGAGATATTACCAATTACGGAATGTTTTTCCTTGGAAGAGACTCTCCTTGTTAGTAACAGGTAGTTCAAAGTGAAATTTTCGAGAACATTCCGAACACTTTTTCGGAAATTTTTACAAGGATTTTTTTCTTAAGGATTTTTAGATTTTGTTAAATTTTTTTGATATATAAACTGTTTTAAATTGAATCTATATATCATTTCTGGCTAATGCCATATCGCTGCCTGTATTAATGAATTTGCCAGAATGACAGTATTTGAATACTACGCAAATCCATCTGTTGTTGATTTCAACGTCAACATTTCCCATTCTAATTCTTGTTGTATGACCTACATCTTCCGGGTTTCCGCGTCTGTATTGTAGGTATTTGCCATCACCATTACGTGTTATATGAATGGATATTTTTTGGTGAATTTGTTGGTTACTAACAGACGAACGTTTGAGAGACAAGACGATATAGTTATCAAAGAATTTAAAACTTTCTTCAATTTCAATTCACTCACATGGATCGAAATCAAAGATTCCAGACACATCTGCCAGTACGACAGCCGCCCCACCTCTATAAATTAATTTTACACCAATATTCATTAAATTTTTAGAGCAATAGGATAAACGGCATGTGCGGCATAAAATACGAACAAACAAAAAACAAATACAGTAGACGCTCAGAAATGAGTAGACCACTTCGTTTTCCGAGTCCGAATTTGTGAAAAGTTCTAATTCCTCCACTTTATAATCCACATAAAAAAGCAAAAAGTGTAGTTGTAATTAATCATTATGACGTGTTATTATTTAAAGTGATGAATTGTGCTTGTTTGCTTTTTGAGTTTTGTTACATATGAATGATACAATCATATAGTTACGTAGGGTTAGTAAATTTGTCATGTGATCAGTAGGAAATGAAATGTTCTTGTTACACCAATTCTGCACTGTGTAATTTATTTTACATTTTCTTTTTTTAATTTATTTCTTTCTCGAGTCCTTGGAACACCAAATATAACAATTCCATTTTTTCTATCACGTCATATTAAGGTTCAAACAAACAAAAAAAAAAGATTAATTAAAAAAATAAACGCTCCCAAATTAGAACAGAAAGTTCGAATATTAGATCGTCCAGTGTATTCAATGACATATTTTCAGGTTCTAATTTCTGGACATTTCGAATTTGTGAAGTTCTAATTTCTGAGCGTATACCGTATCGATTTTCATGTATAATTCGTTTCGATGCGATTCGTTTTTATACTTAGCACGCTTATGGTTTAATATACATAGAAAACATAAGTGAATCCAAAACTTAAATGATTAATATTTAGCTTGGATCGCCGTATTATAAGTACTACTTATGTCATGACGTCACATTATCTTCCTCAATAAAGAGCCTATGAAATCGGCCTAGTAATTCCTGAGCGAGAAAATTTTCTACAAACTCAAAACATATGACCAAAGAGGCAACAACAAAAAATTACCATCTAAATGCAGCCTTAAGTCCTTTTACTCATAAAAAACATTTTAAGGAACCAAGCAAAACGGGCACTTAGATACAAGAAACTTTAAGTTGTATATACTTAAAAATCAAGTTTACTAACAATAAAAGTATGGAAAAAGTAAAATTTGAATTTTGAACAATCAATCTGTTGTAGTTTATGAAAATTTCAAAACGGAGCCGAAAAAAAAATCACAAACAGTAGTTGATTTATTAAATTAACAATGGCGATCATATAAATAAAATAAAAATTTATTGAAATCATTTTCAAAAATAATTTACATTTATTAGTATATCGAAATACACAGATTATCTATGAATTTTTAAAATTTTATTTCATCAAAAAATTAATTATAAAAAAATGAGGGGCCGCTGCCAGGGCAGATAGGTTTAAAATAAGACTTTGTAATATAAACAAAATAAAAAAATATATTCAAAAATGAAAAATAAAATCAAATTTATGATTCGAAAGTACTTATTACCATAGGACCGTGACCAGTGTGTGCAATGACTATGCATATTCATCAGACGCTTTTTCTTTAAGGCATGGTGGCAGCAGTATCGTAGAACCCAGAATTTCCTTGCTCATTTTTCATTCAAAAAAATATCAAAATTTCCAACAAAAAATACTTAAAATAATAATAAATAAAAAAACATCTTTTGTACTTGATTTTCTGCATTTTTCACATTTTTATTGTACATTTCTGAAAGTGGTAAATTGAAAGTTGACATTAGCTGCCAAATAGCTATCTATGACGTTTCAAACCGCTTTCACCACATACAGTAGTTGCATACTTCTCGTCTTAAAAATTATTTGTAATAATAAACTACACAAATTGTTTAGCTCAATTTCCAAAGGACTTCTTGGGGACGCACGCAGTAGAGTGTGTACTAAAAATTTGTAATACATTTCTGATTTTATCGAATACATTTAAATTCTATAAAATATTTTAATATGATCGAAAAATAATGTATCTCCAAACAATGTAAGGTATATCGCTATATTGGAATTATGTTTTCATTCTGAATTTATATGTTTCTTTTTGTAAGTGCATGTCTGTGCGTGTGTATATGTGTGTGTGTGTATGCCGATGTCAGTTAACTGTCCGAATTATAAGACACGTATAGTAGTATAACGATAATTTGTTTCTATATTGTGTCCGAAGATAACAATTCGCATACAGGTTATTAAAGTGCAGTGTGTATGTTTGTGTTTGTGTGATTGGGTATTTCACAAATACATAGACATAGCATAGACATATATATACTAAATATGAGCGTATTTTTTAAAATATTAAAAGGGTTACGGAGCTGAATGGCTCCGTCCGCCTAAGTTCCTCCGTTGATATTGAAAAGTATGTATTAAGCGCCTTTAGCAGTTGCTGTTATTGTTGCTATTGGATTGGTGAGGAAGGTTATAGTAAGAAAAAAGTTGTTTTATTTGCTTTGTAGTTGTAGACGCACGATGCAACATCTTTCAATGAGTTTTCGGGGCCTGGTTAAGCTATTTTAAATGACGACTACGATGACGAGATAATGACGATAACGACTAATCTAATCATCCATACTCTCGTTTCGATCCGGGGAGGCGTTGCCATTTTTCGGTGATGCCGAACGCGAACGTGAGCGCGAACGTGATTTGTTGTCAACGGAAGCAGAACGATCACTGGAATATTCGAGGAGAAGGTATAAAATCGTTATTTGATATTAGAACAAGAAAAAAGGAGAGTGAATCACAAAACATTGCGCTCTTCATTGATGGTGTGCTTGCGCATTCTTAAATATCCGCACCAATACTGTTCACACAACACAATAAAAATCGTGACGATGCATAAGAAAGCATTTAGAAAGTGAACAAAAATCAAATCCAGAAATCAGAAATTACAGACACAAAAACTCAACAAAATTAAACAAGTGTCTTATAGTAATTAACATACACAACTCTCTCTTACCGTGAACGCGAGTCTCTTGGCGACTTGGAGCGTGAACGCGAACGTGACTCACGTTTCGAGTTAGAACGGGAACGTGAACGTGAATCGCGTTTTGGTGAACGGGACCGAGAACGAGAATGCGACTTCGACTTGGATTTCGACACATCACGTGATTTGCTGCAATTGTTTAGAAATACATAAGTAAATTATAAAAGGACAACAATACTACGACATAGCCTAAGTTCTACGAGTATCACGATACAAGGATTTGAAATTTATCCCAAGATTTGAAGGTATATACAGTGATAGTGATTTAAAAAATTTGTATTTTTTTTCAGGTGACGTTTGAAATTCCTTGACCTCTATTAAACGGGGCCAACAACGACAACACGGGAAGAGTATAAATCATTAATCCCTCTTGAAAAAATTGTACGTACTTTGAACGCGAACGTGAACGCGATTTAACCGGTGATTTTGACTTGGACCTGCCACCACGTGACTTGGAGCGGCTGCGCGACTTGGAGCGCGAGCGTGATGAACGATGCGACCTAGAGCGAGAACGTCTGCGGGAACGAGAACGTGAACGTGAGCTGGATGAGCGTGAACGACCACGACCACCACCACTCCGTCCACTGCGACGATCCTCGACCAAGCGTATGCGACGACCATTTAACTCCGTGTCGTCCAATTTCTCAATGGCGGTCTTCATGTCAGACAACGAAGCAAATTCCACAACGCTTCAGAAAAGAAGAATGTAAAGATTTAGCGGAATAAGTTCCTTCAAAACTTCAAAAACTTACCCTTCATTGCGGCGTTGCTTATGTGCATCAGCGTAAGTCACCTCTCCAGCCTGGCGCATGTAATCTTTCAGGTCCTGTTGAAAGCGCAGAGATTTCATATTTCGTATTAGTTTCGACCCACAATTTGACAGATAGTCACACAACAAGAACAAAAAACATACAATTAAAAATTAACGGAAGATATTAGCGCCTGTAGAAAATCGATCATTTCACATTTGATAGGTCCAGCATCAAGCATTTATGCCGTTGTTATAGCCTCTCGATATAAGCCCTCATCAGATAGCCCTGCCCATTTTGTCCTGATCAGTGTGTCTGCCTGCCTCCTTCATCTGACCCTCTGCTTGTGATGCGTTGTTGCCTGCCCCCTATAGCGCCTAGCCAAGGGGGACGATCACCACCATGCGGTATTAGCCTGAAGTCGCCTCTGTTGGTCGCCCATCAACAACAGACATCAGCCCATACTGGCCCATGTGAAATAAACGATTTTCCTAGCCATTACTTAATAATTACGCGTCATCGACATTTTATTTTTTGTTGGATTATCATACATATGCACTTTTTATAAATGAACAATGGTTGAGTTCTTACTTAATGCGGTTTTTTCTCAGAGAGGACACACACACATCGTCTGTTTTTTAACCGAGAGCAAATTGTCTGCCTAGTGTTTTGGTGGGGGGACCCTCAGTAACCTCATCTCAAAGAATTAGTGAGCGAGCGAGCGACCAATCACTCAATCGAGTGAGCGAGTGAGCGAGCGAGCGAGAGAGCGGGCAGGCCAGTCTGGCATTCGTGTTTGCGACACGGCATGAGTATATCATCCTTTGACATTCAGTACAGATACGCCGTCAATTTTTTATTATTTTGTGAGCCGGTGTGGATACAAAAAAGCCAAGAACGCGAGTGTAGTTTGATGATAATTTTTGAGCTTGTCTGACCTCGTCGGCCTATACCTCATTGACCCAGAACGAGGCATTGATAAACGGAAGCAGAATGGAAAGTATGAAGAAGACGCATTAGACCACCAGAGAGTAGACCAGGTTATCGGTCATTCAGTCTGACCCAAGCACGCAGCTCGAACACGGTATAGACCACCGATTAGCGTTAAGCCACATCAACACAGGAATTAATGCGCGTACAACAACCAAGCAGAGTAGAGCGGATCGAAGCGAACGTGACGACTTATGTCTTTTTTCCATGCCAGCCTCAGTCAAATACATAAATCTTTTGTGTTTTCACTGGAAAAAGAAGAAATGCTAAAAAAGCCTCTGAGACTTTTCGGTGAGATCTTTTGTGTAAATTGTGTGCATACACAGTCGTCCGATCGTGTTCTCCAGGCCAGTAGTAGAAACACAGTCAGACCGTGGTGAGCCAGGTCAGCGAACTTTCAGGCATCAGCACAACGCACGGCTGTTGTGTTAGCAATTAGTGGAGCATGGTAGTTAGTTAGCACCAAGGATGCTGTGACCACGTAATCTCATAAGCAAGGCAATCCGGCCAACTTGGTCGTTCGATTAGTCGGCTAGTGGCTAGTCAGTCTAAGTAGTAGTAATGGTTGTTTTTGGCTTATAACAATAATCAATACAGGTTGGCCAGTCATGAAAGCATCCACACGACACACTTGAGGAGAAGGTAGAAACGCATACACAGAACCGTATCATTCTGTGCCATTCAGTCCATTTTATTATGAAATATTTCGTTGTCATAACAATCCAAATCAGAATTTTTAGTATCGTTATAATCGTCATCATCAGCATCACCATCAAAAGTCGGCACTATAATATCGTCAGTAGTACGAAAAAAATGTAAGCACAACATTGCGGCAACACTTGTGTTGGGTCGGCCAAGTGACGCTGGGGGAGGACGACGACATCATTTGCAGTACCGGATATTGCTTTGGCATTCAATTTTGGACGTACACTCTCTTCTCACGCTATAAGGAATTTTACAATTCTTTATATTAAAATTGTTAAATGTTTGAAATGTTTGTCATTTAATACCTAAGCATGGCGCAAAAGGTTGACCTTCAACAAATGGCATAGCTCTGCTGTAGGGCGACATTTCACGAGGCGCTCTTTATAATACACACCCAAAAAAAGTAAAATAAACGTAAATCGATTAAGATATGCTTCGCCACACCATCATCCAATCTTTGTGCCATGTCAATTGGGTTGCAGTCGTTGACGACGACGACGACGTGGTGGACAACGGCGACGAACATCAATATTTGATTTTTATACCCTAGCCCGGTTGGTCTTTAACGCGGTATGCTTTTTCATAAATGACATCATCTTTGATGCTGTGAAAATTCAATGTATTTCAAACGTTGATTGTAGTTCGGTCTGTTGTAATTAATATCTTCAGCTCCGTTTGATTTTAAAGAATCGTTATGTTCTGATTCTGCCTAATGGTGACGCCAACAACAACCCACACATTTTAAAGTTGGCATTATCTCGGCTCGGCTCATTGGATTATCGTTTTTAATATTCTTTATCCACCTCTGTGGTTTGGTTAGGAAGATGTTGGTACTTCATTTTAGTGGTATCCCTTGGAATACGCCCACAAAATCGCATCAAGCGGCGGTTCACTCTTTGTTTGCCAAACGACGAGCACACGAGTGTTGAAGTCAGTTTTTTTTTCTTTTAGAAACATTTTTTAGTGCCTCATCATTACCACTTCCCGATCGGACTCAGATACCACATTCTTTATTGTCTAACCTCTCAGGGCGTTGCTGTACCCATCAACAGTGGTAAACTCTTTGGTGTGAAGAAAATAATTTATGGGATAACACCGATCAGTTAAACGCTTTAAGTTATACTTATTTTGCATATCTATACATATATATAAATATATAAAATATATGTATATAATGTATGTATGCATAGATAATTTACTTATTTAGCTAATGTATATTATTATTTAATAAATCAAAACGAAATAAAAAATACTTGTAGGAACTGGGAATACAATCAGGTTAAAAAGTTGATTTTGAAAAAAAAAAATTGGAATGTTAAGTTCGACTATGCCGAAGATATAATACCTCTTCACGCTAAAGAGGCTTAAAATACTCGATACAGTAAACTCATGACTTTGTGTTTTCATCTCATTTATGTCTAAAAGAAAAAGTTTCTTAAAATAACCTGAATTTATTCGGAGGCTAATGACAGAAATCTGACCTATTAGCTTAACATAATTTTAAGAATATTTTTAGTTTAGTATAAGTTCTTTTCAATGTGAAGAAGTCGGCTATCTCTTCTAATTTTGCGATACTGTCGGTCCTGTCCAATGTACACGGTATGGTATAAAACTTTTGTTTTACAGCCGAGAAGTGGAGGAACTAAACAGCATACACACAGAACGACATTCCTCAATCAACTTGCTGAACAAAAATTCACAAATTTCGTGAATAAATACTATTCTCTGCATGAAGAGTTTTTAAAATGTGGTAATGATAATGTGATAATTATATAAACAATAAACACGACTAATAGACGAAGGAAACAATTAATTCATAGACATAGTTTTGACATTAAAACTAAAAAACAACTCCAGTAGTATTTTAAGAACTAAAAATGCAGGTATTAGTAATAAATTTTTTTTCTACAAACGATTGAAAACTGCTCAATCGTATTGTCACATACCAATAAAAAAGAGGTACAACCAGGGCGTAAAGTTTGACTTACCTGCCAGCTGACGCGACTCGACAAATTCTCAACAATCAAGCGATACTCAGTACGTAAAGGTGGGCCATATCGGGAAGACGACCTGGAATTTTTGTTTCTGGTGAATAATTTAATGAATTAAAAATTAGTATTGACACTGCTGCCGTTCAAAGAACATGAAAATTATAACTCAAGAAGTGAGAAGAAAATAGTCGAAGGAACCCAATTAAAAAAAAAGCAAAACAATGCAAAAGTTTCTATATAAATTTAATGCAGGAAAATAGAATGTAAGCATAAAAGTACAAGAGCGTGAAACAAAATAATGAAACTATTATCGTAATTTTAATTTGCATGTTTTCGGAGACAGTGTCTTTTGGTTAGGGCTTCAACAATTCTAAGAACTTGAGTCAATATGCAACATAAACCAATATAATCTATCTTTTTTTTTTCATTTGTTTTGAATTCAACTTACTTGTCATTATAGCGCCCACCGCCGCCACGTCGACCGTAGCGATCATCATAACGATCCCTATGACTACCACGTGCTGTGCCTCTAGCGGGTTCAACGACCACTCTGTAGATTTAAAGAAGTAAAATTTATGACATATATGTAAAATCGTTATATGTATGTAAAAAGAAAGCACTCACCTTTCACCAAGTAGTTCCTTCCCGTTTAACTCATACACTGCATCATCGGCGTCACGATAATCTTCAAATTCCTACAAATTTAACGAACGGATTGTTTTACTTTTATTTATATACTATATATATGGTATTTTTTATAAATATTCTAGCAAGGGTCTTGAGTTGCTTGGGTTTTGTGCAGAATGAAGATGGTAGCCGCGTTAGGCAATTTTTGGTAGGGCAATATCTTATGAGATGTTTTGCAGATGCTTTTATATATCATTCCTCCATATTTCATATAAAAAAACGAAGTGCTCAAAGTTACAATTTCTAATTTATTTTTTATTTTTTTATTTTTATCTTATGAAAAAAAAACATCGCTTGAAACATAATCTATTCTAATTGTATTGAATTTTCCGACTAACCCGATAGACTTTAGCAGCAAACTTCACTTGATATATACATATACATATATATTTAAATATTTTTATTTTGATTCTATCATTTTTTATATACTTTTACTTTTTTTTTAACTCACCACGAATCCATAGCCATTCTTAATGAGTATATCGCGTGTACGTCCGTAACCTTTAAAGAAGCGTTCCAGGTCACGTTCGCGTACTCCATAGGGTAGACCACCAACGTAAACACGTGAACCAACCATTTTATTTTAATTTCCTTTTTTTTTCTTTCACTTCACCAAATCTGCAATTGAAAATAATTTTTTCTTTTCATAAAGATGTTTAATCTGAATATAGATTTAGCCAATATGGCGTCGTCACAGGGTAGAGAACTTTCTCGCGTCACAAAATAAAAAAATCGCTTCTGTTCTAACGTCATTAACTGTATAAACACCTTTCACTGGATGTTTTGGCGCGCCAATATATTTACAATATCATCTGCCAATTACTTCAAGTAAATTAACTGTTTCCAAACACGCAGATAAACCACGTTTATTCGGCACAAATTAAGGATATGGTATGAAAGACAATTGTATGCTTGCTTTTGCTGCGTCTACGAGAATAAATGGCGGCTAGTGAAGAGAGTAACCGGTAATCGAAATGGCTACTTTAGACTAAAAAATACTAAAAAGCCTAATTATACAAACAAGTTTGCACAGAAATATTTGTGCCGATAGTATAAATAAAATAATAATAAATAAATAAAATTGGAATTTGACAAACGTAGTTTGTTGAGTATGTGGGCTACGTATAAAATTACAACAACAACGATTTGATCAAAGCGTATTTGAAGCGTATATTTGGAACTTTACAACCGGCATGCAACTTCTCCACAAACGTTTCCCTATTCATAAACAAAGTTCCATTACTAAGTTGAACGACAGTTTGGAAGGTTTTTGCGTAGAAGGGTTACATACGAAGATAAGCGGTGATCAGTATCAATTTGTTTTTAATTTTTTTTTTTAGATTATTCGCTAATTTGTTCTATGCAGTCATATTTTCAACCCGATTGTAATAATTTTCACTCTTCACTCTCCGCCAAGCGGACTAAGATTTCTTTATTCATATCCAAGAATTCAGACCAAAACACATTCTGCACTTTTATTTTTACTTAACTGTTCGTGTGGGAATTTTATATAAAATAGACAAATTTCACTACACACGATATAAACATATTTGCACAAACCCAAAAATGTAAAATTAAGTAGAGCAACAAGCACACAAACACGACAATAGGTGGTGTAGAATGTGGTGTATTGAGCCTACAAGATATACAATAACAAAATAGATATTTTGCCTGAATTAACTATTATTCAAAATTTGCCAGACATACAGTTTATAAGTACTAAAACGACACAATATCAATTATTACAAAATTATGACGTGTATCTCGGCCTTAATACACTTGAATTTAGACGTGCGGTAACTCTGTAACGAGTATTTTGAACAGCGTCACCATTTGCCACCTTGCATATTTCTTGTGTCGATTGTCAGAAAAGTATTGTGTCGTCAAATTGCCAACATTTTTAAAAAGTTTTCAAAACAAAAAAATCATCATGCCAGATATTAAGAACGAATCTAACGGGAATGACGATAATAATGAAAACGACGATGAGGTGCGTTTAATTTTACGAATGTGGGGAATGTGCGAGAAAAATGTGTATCCGCTTAAAAAAACTTATTTAAGAAGGGAAAAAAGTTTTTAGCCACAAGGTTTCTCTTAATGACCTTACCTTGAGGTCAGCGAAGTCCTAAAGCTTGGTTGTAGGGGTCACTAAACAGAAAACTTGGTTAATATTTGCTTAGGAAATAAAATGGCGGCCGGCTTAAGTGCATACATGTATACGTCACCAACTGTACCACTAACATTTTTTTTTGTGTATTGTGAATTTACGTTTCTCTTGCTTTAATTTCGTTATGTTGACAGATTACTGAACCAGAGCAATTGCGTAAATTGTTCATTGGCGGTCTGGACTACCGAACCACGGATGATGGTTTGAAGGCCCATTTCGAGAAGTGGGGCAACATTGTCGATGTTGTCGTTATGAAGGATCCGAAAACAAAGCGTTCTCGTGGTTTCGGGTTCATCACGTATTCCCAATCGTACATGATTGATAACGCTCAGAAGGCACGCCCACACAAGATAGATGGACGCACTGTGGAGCCGAAACGTGCTGTGCCACGTGAAGACATCGACAGCCCGAATGCCGGCGCCACGGTTAAGAAACTTTTTGTCGGTGGTCTGCGTGATGATCATGACGAGGACTGTTTGCTGGAATATTTCAGATACTATGGCAACATAGTTGGTATTAACATTGTCACTGACAAGGATACTGGCAAGAAGCGTGGGTTCGCTTTCATTGAATTTGACGATTATGACCCAGTTGACAAGATCATATTGCAAAAAAATCACACAATCAAAAACAAGAAATTGGACGTAAAGAAAGCGATTGCTAAGCAAGATATGGATCGTCAAGGTGGTGGTGGTGGCGGTGGTGGTGGTGGTGGTGGTGGTGGTCGCAGTGGTCAAAGTGGTCGTGTTGGCGGAGGGGGGGTGGTGGTCGTGGTGGCGATCGTGGTAATCAGAGCGGTGGTGGATGGGGAAATAATCGTCAGAATGGTGGCGGCAACTGGGGTAGCAACAACTTTGGCAACAGTGGAAACTTTGGTGGTAATCAAGGCCCTGGCGCTTGGAGTCAACCAGCGGCACAACCATGGAGCAACCAAGGTGCTGGCAATTCAGCTTGGAATAGTGGTGGCGGTTATGGCACCGGTGTTGGCAACGGTAGCTGGGGTGGCAATGTCGGTGCCGCTGGCCCTGTCGGTGGCGGCGGTACCAACTTTGGCAATGACTATCAACAGAGCTATGGCGGTGGCCCACAACGTAACAGCAATTTCGGTAGCAATCGCCCAGCGCCTTATAACCAAGGAGGTGGTTTTAACAAAGGTTTGTAGCTACATGAAAATAGTTTTTCGAAAATTACTGATTTGTCCTCTTAGGAGGTGGTAATCCGCCCATTAGCGCTGGTGTAGGCGGCCAAGGCGCCTTTGGTGGCAATAACTACAACACTGGTGGTGGCCAAGGCGGTAATCTTGGCGGTGGCAACAGACGTTACTAAACAGGTCAGTATTAATTTAACATGAAAAGAAGCAAACTCAACAACAAAAAAATCTGTCAAGAAAAACTAAATATTTTTTACAAACGTCAGTTACCGTTGTGTTACAATACTTTAATTGCAACGAATCTGACTACGCTCTAATAAAATTTTATTCTTTATTTTCGCAAATAGGTATAAACAGATATCAGTTCAAATCTAGACAGACATGCAGTCTAGGCAGGCAGGCAGTGAAGGTGAATTGAAAAGAAGAGAATGCAAGGCAGATACAGACAAAATCAGAAAGAAAGGGAGAAAACAGAAATACTAAAAAACAAAAAGATTCAGGCTCAGGCAGTGAGTGCAAATAAATCCAATAAAGGCCAGCCTAAGAATCCCAGTTATAAGAACCGAAAAAACCATAAAATAATTATTTATAATTCGGTATATAAACCATGTGTGTAGGATGTTATAACCTCGAAGCTTAGATTTAACTAATCTTACCTTATACACCATACTAAAACTAAAAAATAAAATAAATTTTAATTGATAATGATGATTAATATGTAGATGATGATAATGATAAAAAGCATCAGACCGCTGTTGGTACATATTATAATTATTTTTTATGTTTATTATTTAAACATTCACACATTTATATGCTAACATTTATGTTATTTCCAGATTCGATCTTAAGGACAACAATTTTATAAAAGAAAAAAGAATCACAAGTTAGATATATATACCTAACGAAATCAATTCCATTAACAAAATAAATATTGAGAGCAACTTTTGTTGTCAGTGTTTAATTTAATTTCATCTCGAGAACTAAGTTAACTTTTTTTTCCAATTTACTCTATTTTTTCTTAAAATTTTTATTTTTTTATATAATTAAACTAAAACAAGTCGAGTATTAAACTTATATTGATTGAACCAACACTTACCACCAACTAAAAACATTTCAAAAGGCTAAAATTACCCCAAGAGAAAAGTAAGAAGAAAAATTTTATATGAAAATAAGTTGAAGCAAAATCCAAACTTTGTACAAGAAAATAAGGATTAAGGATTAAAAAAGTGGAAAGAATAAATTCAAATACTTTCGATAAATGTATTAAATATTAAGTATTTAGCCTCGGAATGGCCATCAGGATTCAACCGAAGCTGTCGTAGTTTCGTTTATATAGTTATACTCTTCATGCAGTGAAGAGGCCTTATAATTTTTATTATGATCTTTTTATTGCAATGTAAATGAGGCACCTATGTAATGTATGTATACTTCTGGTCAGCTCGACGGAACAATTTAATCTAACCATTTTCCATTCTGTCTGTATGTATTGAAAATATTTTTTATATCGAACTGAAATTTTAAAGCTTATTATCGGCCTATAAACATGAAATGCGTGAATATTAATTTTCATTCATCCGACATTACAACAGTAATAAAATTATGAAAACTTGAAGGTCTTAGAATTACTAGAAAGAACAGCGTGAAAAACGTAGTCCTGAGTCGTAAAAATGTAAGGTACTGGCACAAACAAAAGTTGTGTTAGTAATCTTAGTGGATCTTACTGCTTGCATATAAGATCCAGATTCTCCAAGCGTGAAGAGTATTACAACTTTGGCATAGCCGAAGTTTACATGCAGCTTACTACAACCCGCCAAGAATAAAATGTGCAATACAGGCAAAGCAAGCAAGCAAAGCACTGAGCAAGTAGGCAAAGAAGGCAAGGCAGCCAGTTGTACGGGGTCAGAAAGACACTAACAGGAAAGCAAGGCTGAATGAGCGAGGCTGAGCTAGTTACTCATAGCAAAGGCAAATATGACCCAACATAATCAGACCAGAGGCAGAGAGTGTCAAATCAGCGCGCAAGCGAGAGTATTGTTGAACATTAAATCAAAAGCCCTATAACTAATGTCAATCGTGTTTCTTTGCAAGACTGACGGCTGGCCACAGGTACAGCCACGGCTTTGCGATAATGTGCAATGGTATTCGTTCATTCGATTCGACCTCCGACGTTCGTCGCTCGATTCGAGGAAGATGACGGCTTGGATTCATTATTTGCATTGGAGATTTGCATCGAGTAAAGCAGTATTTTCCGGGTAAGTTTTGTTTATATCTCTTATCTGGTTCAGCATGAACTTAATAAAATCTGGAAATTGCAAAATTAAAAAATAAATGTGTTTTCAATTGTGGAAATTGTAGGAACTTGTGGAAAAGCTAGAAGGTTATCTACGACTTTAGTATAAAAAGAGTTAACACTTTGTAATGATTTTTCTGCCTGAATGTAATAACACGAAGGAGGATTACTCAGAATCTTAGCATTTAGGGCTTCAAAATTGTCCATGCTAGTATATATAGGACGTATATCCATTTGCCGATTTCTACGATCTACTATATATAAAAACGAAACGACTAGAGCAGCGAATTAGCGCATGTCTAAGATTCGGTTTTTCGTCATTCCTTGAAGTGGTGACGATTTTGTTATTATTTACCGATACGCTATGTAGACGTGAACTTCACGGGTACAGCCACTGATCTACTGTGTTCTCACTGCGAGGGGCATGACATAGATCTTTCCACATATATTGGAAATATAAATTGGGAATGAAAAGTGCTAACTTGTACGGAGAGGTACATGATAGACTTCTGGAAGTCTGTATATCTGTCGTTCCGCACACCAGAAAAAAAATGCAAAGAGAAAGGCCCAAACCAATTTTTCAACGTATGTGTTTTGAATGTTTTTCTTAAAATACGCAACTCATTTCTAGACAGACTCGTAATAAATTTCCGTACTTTTCTTATGCGCATTTATCTTCCCTTAAAGTTTCTGCATAGTTCTAGTAACCAGAAGCCTCCGTTTATATATGGGTTTTTTAACAAGTTAGCAGCACCAATTTCACACGTAACGCCTTGAAACACATGTATAGAGTACATTTTTCAGTACATGAAATTAGTTGTGAAAAATGCCGAAAAAGAAAACCGGCCAACGCAAGAAAGCGGAGAAACAAAAACTACGTCTTAAGGAAATACGCAGCCGGGAAGTGCCACTGGCAGACTTACCATGCAATGCACCAATGGAGTGTGAGAAATGTGAAAAGAAACAAAAATCGCGCGCCTTCTGCTATTTCTGTCAGAGCCTACAACGTCTGCCGATTTGCGCACAGTGCGGCAAGGTTAAATGCATGCTGAAGACCGGAGATTGTGTAGTGAAGCATCCTGGCTTGTACACCACTGGACTGGGGATGGTCGGCGCCATTTGTGACTTTTGCGAGGCTTGGGTGTGTCATGGACGTAAATGCCTACAGACGCATGCCTGCACCTGCCCGCTGCAGAATGCTATTTGTTTGGAATGCGAACGAGGCGTTTGGGAGCACGGAGGCCGCATATTCAAGTGCTCATTTTGCAATGGTTATCTCTGCGAAGATGACCAGTTCGAGCATCAAGCCTCGTGTCAGGTACTTGAATCTGAGAACTACAAGTGTCAGTCATGCAATCGTCTGGGCCAATATTCGTGCTTACGCTGCAAGAC
The DNA here is from genome assembly GCA_035041755.1 of Cacoxenus indagator. Lineage (NCBI taxonomy): Eukaryota > Metazoa > Arthropoda > Insecta > Diptera > Drosophilidae > Cacoxenus > Cacoxenus indagator. Next base: position 1,962,702 of record JAWNKX010000067.1, read on the forward strand.
TTGTTACTGTGAGGACCACGTGCGTCGCAAGGGCTTTAAGTATGAGAAGAACAAGGCTATACCGTGTCCAAAGTGCAACTATGATACTTCGGTAACAAAGGATCTGAGCATGTCAACGCGTTCGCACAAATTTGGACGTCAACAGCAAGGCGGACTTATGGATAGTGACGATGGCGAGTATGATGATACTGGCTACTATGGCGGTGGTGCAAGTGGCTATACCGATTCCTATGAGCAGTACGATGATGATGACGGTGGAAATGATGAAAGTGATGAAGACAGTGACGATGACGACGGTGAAGAATCGGTAGCCAGCAATGCATCGGCTGATGACAAACATGAGAAGAGTGCTGACAAAGGGAACAAATGATTTACCAACATGTAGTTTCGTTAGACGGTTTTTTATATTAAACTTAACGATTAAAATGATTTATAGGTAGTTTGTAGTTGAAACACAAAAATCAATGAAAAGTAGAAAAATACGCAAAAGATAGAAAAACGGTGAGGCAGTTCCCGTAACGATGGGGCATTCGTCTCGGAACCGACACATTGGGAATTTCTATGTATGGTGGACTTTCCTACTACGCTACAGCATACAGCAGGCGGGATTCTTTGTCTAAGAAGTCGCGATCTTAATAGAGATACTACCCGAAGACTGTCCTCTGCCTACACAATGGGCGAATGCTGGTTTCACCGATATAGTGGCAGACTGTGCACACTAAGAAAGTTGACAGACCTACGTCATACACTTGATGTTGCAACTTATAATGTTGGGCCCAATAGTAACCTAAAGTTCGCCCTGCCAGCTACACCAATAAGTTTTAGAAGTTGGGTCCGTGTTGCTAAGTCTAAGGAATTGCCACTTTTATGTAAGAAGTTATTTTCGAAGTTTAATATTAATTAATAAATGGCAATACCCTTTCTATATATATCTATATATTATATATATATCTGAATTTCATACCGGAACGACTAGAGTGAGTGATTGATTCTGATTCCATGAAGCACTATTAGAGTTATATTGAAATTTTATTTATCGAAAGAATAACTGTGCAACACTGTTCGATTTGGCCGGATTTGAAGCTTTATAACACTGAGTTTTTGTCTGGTCCACGTGTCTTGAACGATTAATTATCGCTCTTCGATGTTCGAATACAATGGAGGCTTTTGATACGCTGCCGGGATTTTGTCCAGTTTGTGGTTCAATTTTTCCTCTATTGCAACCAGAAGGAACAGTAGTTTGCTATAACTGCAAGAAGGAGTTTGCACCAGACGGTAAGGTTAACTTATATAGCGTCAGAACGACCGTTGCACTGTTTACCTTAGTTTTCAGCGCGGAGGAGGTGGAATACACCCTACACTTCAATAGCTATGATCCGGAAAAGATGTTTGGCAAAACAAAACGAGAATCAGAATCAGATGAAAGTGCCGATGGGCCCATTGTAGAGCGGAAATGTTCAAAGTGTGGTCACGACAAAATGTCATACGCCACGCTCCAATTGCGCTCGGCCGACGAGGGTCAAACGGTGTTTTTCACATGCCTCAAATGCAAGTAAGTGTCATCTTTGGGGTTCCTTTACAAAACTATAACTAATAATTCAATATGCTTACAGATACAAGGAATCCGAGAATTCTTAAGTTGTACAAATCGGTTTTTTGTTTAAGTCGGTCGTTTAGCTGATTCTATGGGTAATCAAAAATGTTTGATTTTTGACGAAGTTGGGTTGATTGGTGGCATAGGGAATGTGTAAATGGAATAATGTCATACGGAATTTCATTCTCATCTGACAACATCGAGCGGTAAATCGCATTGTATAAAGTAAAAAAAATATTTATTTATTTATGTTCTTGTTAGAATTTTAAAATGATACCTTGCGATTAACATTAGAATTAAAATATCTACCTATATGTATAAATATATAAATGAAAGTTTGAAGCCTGCGACACCGTTTGAACACCGTGGAAATTGGTACATATAAGGATGTCATCAAGGAGAATGTTTACGTTTGTTGGGTTAATATACCGCTAAAGTCAGGGAAATTACATCTAACTTTTTTGTACGAAATCAATATTGCTTTATCAGTTTCCGTTTATATGTATTTGGAGAAAAATCTATTAAGAATTTCTGAAGAGCGATCCATTGACACCGGAGAAATGGACCACTTGATATAAATGCAGGCAAGTTTTTAGAAAGACAAGAATAAAGTACGCCAAAACTTGTATATTTTTCGAAAAAAAACAGCGAAACGACCTGATAAAACTGCTAGATCACAATTCACAACGGAAGGATGGAAGGACGAAAAACAATGAAGAAAATAACGTCCGTAAATTTTCATGAATGCCACGGTTGCATCACGGCCTACACCACATACATCCCGTCAACTTGTACCAAAACGTTGTCATCATTTCAAACGGATGGAATGTCGGTGTCGTTTTGCCATGAAGAAAAGGGATGAAACCAAGGAAGGCAAAGAAAACGACGTAAACGTCTGCCTTGGCGATTTAAGTCGGATTCTGCTGGCATCATACGTTAATAATCTTGGATTTCACTAAATTGTGGTAGGTGTTCGTAACGAGAAAATTTATTGGGACTCTATCCCGAAAAACAAAACTTCATCGATATAGAAACAATTGTACAGCAAAAGATGCACCTTCACCAAATTCAGTAATTTATAAAGAATACACAGCTAAATACAGCTATTAACTAAAAATTCTGAGAAACAAACTAACGATTAATGTACTCTCAGCGAGGAATAGCCAAACTAAAATTGAAAAAGTTTGTTTATCCGCAATAACTTTGAAAGACTATGGCTTAGAGTATAATGCGGAATAGTAAAGAATCGACAATAGTGTGCATTGGAGCGCCCGAAATTGCCTCTAATTCCTCAACCGTTCCTAACCGTCACCTAATGGAAGCTCTACGCCCACTTGCAGGCATTTTTATGGTAAACGAGCTTCGTACCACAAAATTGTGCGCGCAATCTATTTCTGAAAATGTGACGTCCAAGTGTCCAATCAGGAAAACAGAAATATAAATAATTGAGCTGCCACTAGACGCTTTAATACTCTACTTCCACGCAGGTACCGTGACGTAAATGGCGGAAAAACATCGTCTATCTTGGCGAATGCACAAGGTGGAGTTATTGCTAAAACCATTTCAATGGGTATAATCAGTACCGGTCGTCAAGCTTAACTGTGCTGTACCAATCTATAATCACACTGCTATATCTTATATTTATTTATTACATTATTCATTTAAGTTCATTTAATTTGGTATTTTATTTTACTGTTTCAGTTTTTCACCTACTCTGTAGACGTGAAGTACGTTTACCTGATCACGTTCCTAGAGAGAAGAACGTGGTTAAATGCCTATGCATTAAGACTCAGTTTATGGGCCCACAGTGGCTAATGGAAGTAGTCATGATTGCCAGCCTGTAATTTAAAAGTTGTATATAGAACGAGTATATTGAATAAATTAACATAACTACCTCTCTAGCTTTTAAACGATTCTTTGGATTGTAGACAACCAAATTAGCGACAAGATTAATTTCAACGGCATGCGTGCAGCTGGGGAAGAGATTTACCCAGTGTACTCCAGCGGAGTTAGGAAATCTGAAAGAGCATGTGTTGGTCAACAAAATTTTTATAAATATATATATCATGTAAGCGCTGGATTGCCTTATTTTACTATAATCCGGCAAAGCAGTCAATTCGGGCCATTCGTTCAAGCGTGGACTGCCCAATGTACGTATGATTATGGCAAGCTGTTCTATATCGGTGGTGCCCTGAAAGAAAAGGATTTGATAAAGGAAATGTCAACGAAGAAGACTACAATTGAAACTCACTGCAAACAAAGGCACACCACGCAGCATTTCCGCAATAACACAACCAGCTGCCCACATATCAATACCCGTGCCATACTTCTGTGTACCCCAAAGTATTTCAGGAGCGCGATACCAGCGCGTTGAAACCTGCGGCGAGTATAGCCGGGGCTCATCGTCCGGAAAATAGAGACGAGCCAAACCGAAATCAGCTATTTTTAGAACGCCCATTTCGCTTATCAATAGATTGGCGGGTTTTATATCCTTTCGGATCTTTATGTTAGAAATCTTAATGAAGTTTATAATGACTTAACCTACCCTGTGCATAATACCTGACTCATGGAGGTATGCTATGCCCTCAAGCATCATCGCTGCGAATTGACGCACCTGTTGACGACTCAAAGGATTGTGCTCGCTTTTCAAACGACCATACAAAGTGTCCGGCATGTACTCTAAAACTAGTGATAGTCCAGTTAAATCCGGATAGATGTCCACAATGGCAAGTATCTGAAATTAAAGTTTAAAAGTGGTGCGATTCCATTGGCTTATGTATGGTCAGACAAACATATTCGTTTTTGCATAATTGTAGAGTTTTGATTTCACGTAACGTATTCAGCGAAATGTTGCCGAATTTGTTCTTCAAAGCAACTTTCTTGATGGCCACATCCTTGTTGCGTTGCAAATCTATTGCCTTGAAGACACAGCCGTGTACGCCTTCACCGATTTTTTCCAACATTTTATAGCGACTTGGGGCGTATTCCTCCATGCAGAGATGGTAAAAATGTGGTTTTTTGAATTTCTAAGAATTGGAATTTCTTGAGTAGTTTCTTGTCCAAACTTTGCTTTGTTACCAATTGTTGTTACCATTGGCAACGAAATATTATTTTTTTCTACTTTGCATCGTTTGTGTGGTGCCTTATCATGGCATGCCTTGTCAACTGTCTTTGGTTCAAGTTTAGTGCCCCAACACACCTGTTGAAATAGTTTCTGTTATTTACATGTCAAAAAGTCGCGCACGCGCTTTAAACCTGCCCGATTGTCAAATAGATGTCACTGTCCAAAGGATACACAATTTTTCACACAAAGTCCTGCAATGTCAGCAAAAAAGTTCATGCTGGTTGAACGAGAAATGCTTATAGAAACAAATTAATTGTTTATTGAATAAAAAACAAGAAAACTGTGTTGAAGTGGTGAGTAAGTGAGCCATCCAAAAAACACTATTAAATTTCGAGTATTGGCAGTTATAAAGTTTTATACACATAGAAAATTGCTGTGGACCCCTTGCAATGTCAGGCAATATTTTGAGCATATTAAAGCAAATCAAAGGTCTAAAAAATGTGTAAATGTTAATTACTTTATATAAACTTCAATTTTCTAAAAAGCCATTTTCTGTTTTGAAAAAAATATGGCACACTAATACACAGCCAGACACACGCACTCACACGCACGTGGTACACATTGCCTTGACATTAATTGGCCAATTAAATATGTATATATGTATTGTATTTATAGCCAATTTTCGCTGAAAATTGCTATACAAGGCTAATTGAAGTCTCTCTCCCATTATACTACCCAGCTTTGCTCGTGGCCTAAGCGATGGGCGCCTTTGCGGTGGTTTTAATGGTGGGTTTTGCGCTAATAGGGGGGCCTTCCCTAACTCAGGCTCGGACAGCAAAGCGTTCCGATGTTTACATAGCAGGTTTCTTTCCTTATGGCGATGGTGTCGAGAACTCGGACACAGGACGTGGCGTCATGCCGAGCGTTAAATTGGCTTTGTCGCATGTGAATGAACATCCGCGTATCCTAACTAACTATCGCCTGCACATGTGGTGGAATGATACCGAGGTAAGCCGAAAAAATATGGCAGTCTTTAGTGGACTAATTTGACAAATGTTGATTATAGTGCAATGCCGCCGTTGGTGTTAAATCCTTCTTCGATATGATGCATTCTGGGCCGAATAAGTTAATGCTCTTTGGCGCCGCCTGCACGCACGTCACTGATCCCATTGCAAAGGCCAGTAAGCATTGGCATCTGACGCAGCTTAGCTATGCCGATACGCATCCCATGTTTACCAAGGATGCGTTTCCTAATTTTTTTCGCGTCGTGCCCTCTGAGAACGCCTTCAATGCACCGCGTTTGGCGCTACTCAGGGAATTCAATTGGACCCGTGTTGGCACAGTCTATCAAAATGAGCCGCGCTATTCGTTGCCGCACAATCACATGGTTGCCGATCTTGATGCTATGGAACTCGAAGTAGTTGAAACACAGAGCTTTGTCAATGATGTGGGCGAGTCGCTAAAGAAGCTGCATGACAAAGATGTGCGCATCATATTGGGCAACTTTAATGAGCATTTTGCGCGCAAAGTATTTTGTGAGGCTTACAAGTGAGTGGTCACCTTTTGGAATGCCAAAAGGGTTCAATTCACCAAAAACTAATTAACTAACAGATCGGAAATGTATGGCCGCGCCTACCAATGGCTCATTATGGCGACTTACTCGACCGAATGGTGGAATACAACAGTAGATACCGAATGCACTGTGGATGAAATTTCTGCTGCTCTGGAGGGTACTATTATGGTGGATTTGTTACCATTGTCCACAAATGGTGACATCACAATTGCTGGCATTGTAAGTAATTATAGCTGAGTATCTTTCCCATTTCTACGGATTATAATTTTTGGTAACAGTATTTGATTTTTGATCTACCAATCGTGGTCATGCAAGTGTTCCTTGGTTAACCAAAATCTGATCTCCTAATGTTAAATGAATTAACACCTACCATAATCTCGTCTTGACAGAATTTTAACCGTCCCAACTCGTTTTGGCCTTGGAGATAGTACAAAATGTCAAAAGAGATGACGATAAGTTTGAGACATCGGACTTCTGTAGTTTCACACTTTGATGTCAAGGATTATTTGGTCAAGGCTTTTAAGATGATTGAAGTTTAATTAGTGGTGTCATTGTTATTTCCTGTCAGGCAGCAAAGCCAAGTAAGGGAATCAATGCTTTCTCGGTATATCTAAAAAACGCAGAGGCATGTGTCGTCCTTTTGCGAGTTCTCAGTTTATAAAAGATATTGTGGGTAGTAACATACCTGAAAGTCGTCAATCTTCAATAACAATACACTGACCAGAACGATGATCCGGTTGCCTATTTTACTACTATTTACTATTTTTACACTTATATTGATTACTAATTTCCTCAGACCGCTGATGAGTACTTGGCTGAGTACGACAGTCTACGAGGCACGGAGTACTCACGCTTTCATGGCTACACGTACGATGGCATTTGGGCTGCTGCCTTAGCGATACAATATGTTGCACAGAAACGCGAGGATTTACTCACACACTTCGACTATCGCGTTAAGGACTGGGAGAGCGTTTTTTTGGAAGCGTTACGAAACACATCTTTCGAGGGCGTTACGGTGAGTAAATAATATGATATATTTCCTTATTCAGTTCTTAGGGAGCACAGGGCCGCCACAAGTCTCTTAATAGTCCCTTGGTGCCGTATAGTTTTGCTAAGCACCTTACCATATTTTTAAGAAGGTAACAATCTAGCATTTTATATACCAACAGGGTCCAGTACGGTTTTACAACAACGAAAGGAAAGCGAACATTTTAATCAGTCAATTTCAAATGGGTCAAGCTGAAAAAGTTGGTGAATATCACTCGCAACTGAGTCATTTGGATTTGACCTTGGGCAAGCCCGTAAAGTGGGTTGGGAAAACACCCCCAAAGGATCGAACTTTGATCTACATAGAGCACAGCCAAGTGAATCCTACGATTTATATTGTATCCGCGAGTGCCTCGGTAGTTGGCGTCATCATCGCGTGTGTATTCCTGGCGTTCAACATAAAATATCGTAATCAGAGGTGAGCGTCGAAATGGTCCCAATATTCTAATCATTATTATTCAATACTTAATATCGCTATACAGATATATCAAAATGTCGAGTCCGCATTTGAACAACCTCATCATCATCGGCTGCATGCTGACCTATATGAGTATAATATTTCTGGGGCTGGACACAACGCTGAGCAGTGTGGCGGCCTTCCCGTATATATGCACGGCACGCGCTTGGATTTTGATGGCTGGCTTCAGTTTGGCTTTCGGCGCCATGTTCTCCAAGACTTGGCGTGTGCACTCGATATTCACCGATCTAAAGCTAAACAAAAAGGTCATCAAGGACTATCAACTTTTTATGGTTGTGGGTGTGCTGCTGTTCTTTGACATTGCAATTATTACAACGTGGCAAATTGCGGATCCTTTCTATAGAGAGACAAAACAGTTGGAGCCGAGGGTACGCATTTTTATACGCACCTACATATACACATACTTTATAGAACAGTAGTATAAAGTATTTAAGAGTGTTATAAGAGTGTTGTTTATGGTATAAAGTATAATGAGTGTATTCTTGTTCAGTTCGCGGAGACTAGTTGATCCAGTCATGTCCATTTAATTCATCACTTTTAGTGCCTTATTCTTAAGCTACAAAGCTAAAATTTAGACCAGATATTGTGGTTATCATAAGCTGTAAATTTGTCTGAAGTGGTTTTGGAGGTATCGCGTGAGTTTCTGTTGTCCAGTAAGTTAATAGCTAGAAGGTTGACATAGGTTTCCAACCGTAAGGCGTGTCTGAAAGTTACCCGAATCATCTCTTCCTTGATCGTTGAGGTCTGCAGGTATCGATGGATTACAGAATTCCGAAAGTAACACGACGCCCATAAGTTTTGTACATAACCAGCCCACAATAATTGGGATCGGTTAAGGGGGCCCTACAATGTAGTAAGTGCAAATGGGTGATATTCACGCTCTTAAATGCTAAACGTTGTGGTTTTTGACGTATCGAGCTAACATTTGGGCTAACCATTTTTAAGGCCCATACACAATATTTTTGAGTAACAGATGAAAAAACCGTATTTTTTACTTAAACAGAGCAATTTGAATATTCTATGACTACTAGATCATATATATATACAGGTTCCTTGCATAATGAATTGTTTCACGTGTTATGCTTTATTATCCGACAGCATCACGAATCCATCGACGATGTCCTCGTCATTCCGGAGAATGAGTACTGTCAATCGGAGCATATGACCATATTCGTGAGTATTATTTACGCCTACAAGGGCCTACTGTTGGTAAGTCTATACAAACACCGTTTTAAAACCCAGACTGACGTCGTTTTATCACTTCCAGGTCTTTGGAGCCTTCTTGGCTTGGGAGACACGTCATGTATCCATACCGGCTCTGAATGATTCTAAGCACATTGGTTTCTCCGTCTACAACGTGTTCATTACGTGCATTGCCGGTGCTGCTATCTCACTAGTTCTCTCTGATCGCAAGGACTTAGTTTTTGTATTACTCTCGTTTTTCATAATCTTTTGTACGACAGCAACCTTGTGTTTGGTGTTCGTACCAAAAGTAAGACTGGTAGTAAGGAAGTTTTGTAGTTTTTGTAGCTGTTAATTATATGTTAGTTGTATCAAAAAAAAAAAAAAAAAAACATACATACACCTGAGACAGTTAACTGTGATCAATACTGTTCCAACCTACTGTGTAGGTCATATAACAGATCCTTGACATATAAGTACATATAGGTCAAAGAGGTACTATGTGCAGTTCTGTATAACTCTATAAGTACTGAGTCTACATGCCAGACTTTGTTACAACTATCTATATCAAAAATGTCCTTGTTCGTGACCTTCGGGACTTCGAAACGTTACTAACGCATGTTATCCCCTATTTCTTCAGCTTGTCGAGCTAAAACGCAATCCACAAGGCGTCGTGGATAAGCGCGTTCGTGCCACCCTACGTCCTATGTCGAAGAATCGTCGCGATTCTTCGGTCTGTGAGTTGGAACAACGACTGCAGGATGTGAAGAACACGAATTGCCGCTTCCGCAAAGCGTTGATGGAAAAAGAGAATGAATTACAGGCTTTGATACGTAAACTGGGGCCAGAGGCGCGAAAATGGATCGATGGCGTCACATGCACTGGCGGCCTGAGTGGTGTCAGTGGTGGTAATGGCTGTGCCGACACGGAGCCCATGCTTAGCGAAGATGTGGTCAGATTGTCGGCGCCTCCAATGCGTCGGGAAATTCCCAGCACAACAGGTTGGTAAAGCTTGGCGTTGGCTTGTCCATTGCGACGTTGAACAAATTGTGCCTTGTAATTGCCCTCAGAAGTTACAGAACTGACATCGGTGGACAGCGTGACGTCGACCCACGTTGAAATGGACAACTCCTTTGTCTCCGTGCAAGCGACATCGATAGCGCCTTCCCTGCCACCGTAAGTCAAGTTGCACCACGCCGTAATTTTGCCCAATCATTTTAAATTGTTAATTTTTCAATAGTAAAAAGAAAAAGCCGCAACTGCCAGAAATTCAGCACATGCACACAGCAGCCATCTGTCAGCCCATGCAGTCCATGCAGTCCATGCAGCCCATACAGCAACAGTTGCAGCAACATTTGCATCACCAACAACTGCAACAAAAGCACCAACACCAACAACAGCAGAACATGAAGTCCGCCGTTGATGCACACCACCAACGACGCACGCAGGAGGAACGTAACTCTGTATCTGCGCAGACGGATGCGGACATTAGCGCCATCACTAGTGGCACAGCCAAACGGCAGAAGGAATGCAATAATATACGGCGCGAGGATACAGGGACACTACGTGAGCGACGCCAATCAACAACGTCTCGGGTAAGTGGAAAACTGTATACATTTTCAATGGGCAACATGGATTAACAATGCCATTTGAATTCAGCACTACGACAGCAGCAGCCAGACACCATCCTCGAAGCCCAAATACTCTAACAATCACCGGAACTCGTCGGCAAATATCTCAACATCGCAAACGGATTTGAACAATGTTTGTCCGCATACGAAACCAGTGAACATCGTCAAGGGTAAGTCGTCTTTATCGGCTGTGGTTTCTTTTTAATTCCCGTCACTACTTCTAGCACCAACGGCCAGCGAACATCGTCGCACGAGCATGGGTTCAGCCCTTAAGTCGAATTTTGTTGTCTCCCAAAGTGATCTCTGGGATACGAATACGCTTTCCCACGCTAAACAGCATTCGCGTCAGTCGCCACGTAGCTATGCGAGTGCACAACGATGCTCCGAACACGGACACATGATAGCTGCTTACGATAACAGCACCTCACCAATACAGCGCTCCGTTTCGGAGAAGAATCGCAACAAGCACCGCCCTAAACCGCAAAAGGGCACCGTTTGCCAGAGCGAAACAGACAGTGAACGCGAGCGTGAGCCCACGCCGCCAAGTACCCAATGCGTCCAGCAACGCAAACTCAATCGCAACACGAACATCTTACATGCTGCTCACCATCACTCCTCTCCGAACGTTGCGCCCGAGAAGCAACGCCACAAGCATCGCAACAAGACGAATACCTCTATATATGGCGCTAGTTCAGAGACCGAATTGGTCGGTGGTGAGACCGCCATACTACCCATATTCCGCAAGCTGCTTACCGAAAAGAGTCCCAACTATCGCGGCCGCAGCGTTGTCGGTCAAAGCTGCCCGAATATATCCATTAAGTGCGATATTGTGGAATACTTATAAACACACCTTCAACCATTCGCCCCTCAACCGCTGTTGCTAGCCTCAACATGTTCTGTCTTTCCATTTTCGTATATGGATTGTGGACTTCAATGATAAACGTAGTGAAGTGAATTAAATGAGTCAAACTATAGGCGATAATACTCGCAAAAAAGCCCGTTTTCAAAACGCAATAATAACTAAAATCAATTCTAATTAAATGAATTGGAATAAATGTAGCTGAATTTAAATTAATTAAGACATAGTCGATTTATTAACAGCATCAGCACCAACCCTTATCAGCCGTGCAACGAACACAGTTATAACACCTTTCCAGCAGCCGGCACGATGTTATTGATATAAAGGTTAGAAAGGATAAGTCACTCCAACAACGACCACTACATAGTCTCATTGATAGTTATGGTAAAACGACATCTGACATTTTTTGTTATCACCAGTTTTTTGAACATCCAATCAGTATAAGTATAAACAAAGACGTAATCACTCCAAAAAACTCACAGAAGGGCACATATGTAGCTTTCGATACTCAATCATTTTTATACGACAAATATACAGAATGGTTGGGACAATGGTCTGTGTTCAGATCAGAAACTGTAAAGCAGTTTAGAGCTCAGAGTACTGAAAATATTTTATTTTTTCTTCTGGTTTTGCTCTTTTCTTAGCCCAAGAATAATTTTTTCGTTCTAGGAGGGTTGACCGACCAGTCAAGGTTTCAATTGAATTTTCCGCGCTTAAGTCGCTTTTAAGATTTCTTTAAATAATGTTTGGGTCTACTTTAATGACCGGTTTGGTTTTTTTTTTTATTTTTATATTTTTATTCGGAGCCGTATTTAAGTACATTTATTATTTATTTATTGTAAATACAAGAACTAACTTGCAATTAAAAATTTTATGGTAGCTTGACGTACGAGAGCACTGGCCTTCAGCTACGTGGCATTACTTACAGATGAATACTTTTTGCCATTTATGAACATAGCGTTTAGTTCTTCGTTATCACAGTTACAAGGTTATTACATAAGTTCCATTTAACGATTTATACTTCTAGACAGTTTTGCTATAAATTTTTATAACGCTTTTTTTTCGGGTTTTGCCATTTTCTGCACAAGAAATCCACAAATTAATTACTGCTGTCAACTATCTGTTTTTACACAGTAATTTAAACATACACATTTAATCCTAAGAGCTAAACTATGAATTAATAACACCAACCATAGTCCATTTTAGACATACACTAAAAATTGCTTAAGTTTTCAATATGCCGAAGATTGGCCAAATCAGATGAGAATAAATAGGGGTTTTTTTGTAATGCTTTGAAATCGGCGCGATGAGCAGAGGTATGTTGAACTAACTGAGTTATACGTTACTAAAAACAATTTTTGATCAGATTAGAACAAAGCTTAAACAAAGTGAGTGGTTGAAGATAAAACTGTAAGATCACATACATTTCTTCTTTTCTATAGGTAAATAACTGACAACAAGTCTGCACTTAATATATACTTAAAGTAAGTCTAGAGGGTCGAGGGTTTTACCAGGTCGGTAAAAAGACTAGGCTCAATGCTTAAAAATGGTCTAGATATCATGAACTGTTTGATGTAGACGGCGGATTATTGGATTAATATTTCAGAAACATTGAAATCGGGGAATAAGAGTCGTTACGTTATGTCGCCATAACGCTTGTGTCATCCAAATATTTGTCAACGGCTTGAAAAGTAGAATGTTCGTAGTGCGTATTGACGGTGTGCTCATTAACGTTATCATTGCCACATATAGTGTTTATGACGGTATTCTTATTGAGTGATTCGAGTTCATGAGTCTCTGAGTTGACTAGCTCACCAACGGCGGAACTGGAGGGTGTGAGTAAATGTTCGCTGGCAATTACCTGTCCTGGTGTTCTAAACAAATACGAGAATTTTAAAAATTAGAAAAAAATTGGCTTAAGATATAAATTTTGTAATAAGTACCTTTCATAGAAACTATTGGCATTTGTGTTGCCATGCTTACTCATCTTTGGCCAACGGAACTGCATGAAACCATATTGCGGTCCGGCAATTTTCAGCAGGCTCATTAGAAAGAATGTTGCATAGAACCAACTGATAATCATAACGACAACCAGAAATATGCCAATTTGTATATAGGGCAATATATTCGAAGCCAACATAATGCCACCGGCGAAGCCCGTAGTCGCAGCCGCCATAACAGTGGGTCCAATAATGCGTGAGAGCGCAAAACGAGTGGCCGAAATGCGTTCCGGTGATGGCGAAAGCCGATAATGGATGCCATAATGCAAACTGAAGTCCACGGCTAGACCAATTGCTGTGCTGACCGCGATACTTTCGAGTATATTAAGCTTCCAGCCGAGTAGTATGAGCACAGCGACAGTTGTGAAGATCGTAAATGAGACGGTAATAACGGCAAATACCGAAATGAGCACATTGAACGTGACGAAGAGCAGCACCACCAAGGATGTCGACATGGCAAGCATTATAGCGATTACAGTGTCTCGTGAAAGTGTGTCTTGTACATTGTAGAACTTTAGTTCGCTGATGAACCAACCGCCTTTCAAACCACTCGGCGCGTTGCGCAAGCGTGTAGTAAACCAAAATTCGACGCTGTTGTAAAAGTTGTGAACATCCTCATAAATCGTTGTATAGGACACATTAGAATCGAATTCAATTACAAGTGCTTTAACAATAGCAATATGATCCAATGCTAACGATGATTTTGGCAATGAAGCTGATGTATTTGATTCAATACGCTTCAAAAACGATGCGGCCATATCCACGTCAGATTCCTTTGGTGGTGCAGCAAATTTTGGCCCAGCAACGCCAGGTATAAAGTACTGTATTGGCGTGGCGTAGAGATCTGATATACTTTGCGGCAAACATAATTCGAAAATGTGTGGTTCGTACGGGAATTTCGTATTGCAGCAGGGTGTGCGATCAGTGCGCATTATGTCCATATCATCGACACATCTGTGTTATTGATTGTTATTAAGAGGATTTAAAAACACTTTTTTGTTTGCTTTCAACTCATAGCTCACCTGCGTTTCATGAAATCGATGAAATTTTCAATAAAACAATTTGGTAATAGGAAGCCAATCGTGTGTTGATAAAATGGCTGCTGACGCAAGTCGTGACAAAAATCCAATAGCCACAATTGAGCTGCTTTGGTAGACATATTAAAATTGTTGTCATAGTGTAAATTTCCATGCGCATGGGGGTTCGTGTAGTCGCCATCGTCCAGCGGTTTAATTCCCCAAACAAAGCGTAATGGCATTTTGAAATTCTCATACGACTACGAGTAGTTGAAAAACGTATTTTTTATTTTTTTTATTATTCTTATTTTTTTTAGAAAAGCCATTGAAACATACCGAAAGCGTTTTTTCAAACCAGAATTCATTTTTAAATTTGGCACTATAGACTTCGAAGGGATGCTTCGATACAAACAACTGAAAATGTGATTTTTCAGGTAACTGTAAGCCAGGCCAATAGAATACTATTATACCGCTGGAAACGCCAAGACCACCTATTATGGATAAACAGAAGAAAAGGAGAAATTTGCAATAATATAAATTCTGACCTTTAAACAGGCTTATATACCAAAGACCATCAGCCAAAACAGAGCATAATTCATGATCGCATCTGTAATTATCTTCTCAAAAAGTAGCCAAAATTTATTAATAGACTTATTGCAGGCCAGCATAATTTTTTCTATTTGCTGTTGATTGCACATTTTAGATCTCGGTGAGAGACGTTCCATAATTGAAACCGATGCAGGCAACCAGGTGATCATCAGTAGATAATTTGTTATCACAACACTGCCAGCGAAAATGCTGTAAAAGCAAGGAACAGACAGTTCTCTACTTTATATGTACTTGTGTGCGTGCATTTTTATTACGCTCACCCAAAACATTTAATAGCTGTAATTGAGCTTATGTACGACGCATAAAATGCACCCGCCGTGGTTAAGGAGGTGACAAACATTGAGGCCGCTGCATGCTGCATGGTTAGAGCCATCAAGTCCTTCAGAGTTTCGTTTTGATCCGAGTTCAGCGTGATTTTTGCTGCAAAGTCCGAGTTGTTTTTGCCAAAGCGTTCCGCAACTACACAATGCCAGATTTTAACAAATAAGAAGACGTCATCTGCGCCAATGCCTGCAGTAAAAGGGTAAGGTGAAATTCAATGGTTTTTTTTTTGTGAAAACATTTTTTTACACTTACCGATAATCACTATGACGGCAAGTAAATTCATATATGGAAAAAATGACAGTTCAAAGATGTGCGTGTACACGAAATAAGCTAGGCTAAGGGAGAAGCACACCGCAATGCATGACATTGCGGTTACAAACGCGGAGTTCGTATAAAGCCACATGCAGGCCATGACGAAGATGCCACCCAAAGATACCAGCCAAACATCCGTTAGCAAAAGTTCGTTGAACAGTTCATTCTCCAAGCCCAAATCCATAGCAACTACTTGCACCAGCTCATTTTTTAGTTCACTGGCAAAGAAGAAAAAATAACTCAGTATTATTCTCTCACATACGTGTCTAATGCGAAAAAACTAGGATGAAAATGCAACGATCCCCGACAATGTTCCTTCGATAGGGCCTAATTATCAAACCATATTGGGAAGAAGCGGATTCTGAATGTAATGCTTGACAATAAGTCAAACTGTGGACGATGCACTCTGGCGCTGTACAACCGATACCCTAAATTAAACTATTATAAGAAGAGGAATAGTTTTAAAATATGAATTCAATAATGCATGCATTCTTGGTTTTGAATTCGAAGATCCGGATCCTAGAAGTGTTCCTGGCAATCGAATCCATAATATATTTTTTAAAAATTATACTTTTTTTTTTATAATTAAATTATAACATTTAACGCAGTAAACTGCATAACACATTTGTCGGATTTAAAGAATAATGACGTGACCAAAAAAAATTATCAAATGTAAAATTCTTTTTTTTTTTATGTTTTTACCTTCATATTTACATATTAATAAAAACAAGGAGAAATGCTTATTATTGTTGTTATGAAATTATAATACTAATACCTACACAGTGCAGCAATATTTAGACTTAGATTTGATTTACCAGATGGACATGACTAGACCTTCTCGTTTAGTCGAATTGATCAAGAACGTACGAGTATCATATATACTATGGGATACTATGGAATCTCCAAAGACTTCCTCCCCTTCCGAGTAAATTGTGTAACTAAGAAGCTTAAAAACACTTACATTTTCTCCCACTCATGAAAAAGCTGCAGTATTTTGGTGGAGCGCACCACGGGCACGAAGATCATCGCATAGCGTAAGTAAGCATTTGTGTCCTTGAATAGACAGCAACCATTTAAGTATATACATTTATTAAAATAAATAAGAAATACACTCACATTCGATTTGATGAAACCGGAATCGGTTAGAAAGTGCAAAATATTAAAAACCAAACTGTGCCGCGTGCATTCGGCGGGCGCATAGCACGGATTGTAGTCATTGCAATCGTTGCCCAAACGCAAGTCGTGGAAGTAATCAAAGCACGTAAGTAGCAAATTGTGCAGTGCACTAACATCATCTAACTAAAATTTAGTGAAATCGCTTTTATTATCGGCGCTTGGCTTTTTTATCAGAACTCACCGTCAAATCGAAACAGGAGCTCTTATTTGCCAAAAGTGCTGCGTAGTTGGGCAGCGACCAAGGTCGACAAATCGTGTTGGTGACCATTTCCTGTTGGCAGTAGTGTTCATAACCAGGGACGGCAGTAATTTGCTCTTGAAGCTGGCACATAGCCAACAAGCTGTTCAAATCAAACAAAGAATCCGTGGCATTTGGGCCGATGCGCATGACCACAAAATGCGCAAATTCCTTATTCGGTGAATCGCAGAAGTAGCCATCGACTGACTGACGTTCACCATCATCACTGTGTGACGAAGTGGGCATCGACCCGACCTGCTTGAGAATGCGCCAAGTGATCTTCTTCGTTTGTACTTTTTCGCGATGCTCAACTTCATCAACTGTCGTTGTGTTGCGTCCGTACTGAAAGTGATCACTGCGTGTGGTTGGCTCCATATTGGACGTCGTGCTAATGTTTGTGATTTCATAGTCGCGAAAAACACCACTATCGCCGAGCCACTCAGTGCTCGCAATTAGATGTTGTGTGGCCTTCGGGTGTTTTGTGTGTAACTCCTCCAAGCTGGGCGGCAGCTCGTTCATCGTTTGGCTCTTGCGGTGTTGTGCATGCATCTTTCGATTACGATGACTTTTTTTATGCTTGCGGCCAGTCTTATACTTGAGTTCATTGTAGTGCATATGCAGAAAATCATTTGGATTCGCGACAAGGGAACCACCACCACCAGTTTCCTTCAGCAGGTTTTGCCAAGCCATGAGGCGATTGCCAAGCGCAGTCCCACGTGTTTCAAAGCCCTGTGTGACAACCATTAGTGAATTAGACAATCTTCTTCAAGTAGGAATTCCTACTCCACTTCTAAAAAAACAATATCAATAGACGCATAATTACCAAACTGGGATCACTGAAATTTGGCAGTTCATCCGTGAGCAATGAGACGATCATGCATGCAATACTAAATACACACAGAAAAGCCACCACAAAGAAAGGACGACGTGCCAGAACGTGGTAATACCAGCTCATCTTCTCAGAGTTAAAACAAAGCATCACAACGTGATGGAGGGTGCTTCACTCAAGCCAACGAAAGTATAAATAGTTCGGAGACTAGGTTGCTTTGCAGAAAGTCATTGCTGCATAACGTTTGCGAGCATTTTTTTTTAATTTCCGTACAGCGTTTGTTTTTGTGACTTGTGTTGTTGGTTTGATGTCTTGCATTGAATTTTCGCAATTTGCTTATTTACATATTTGAATTTAACATAAAACTAAGTGGGATTGGCACTAAAGAAAAAATAAAAAAACAAAAAGCATAAAAAGTAATTTGCTTAATTTATATTAAAATAAGGTTGGGTTTAGAAAAAATCTGAAGCACAAAGGATAAAAAAACTGTGTACCGCATAATAACACTTTATGTCTTGGTATGTGTTTGGTTTTGAGCTGTCCACTTGTTGCAATCAGGTGAAGCAAGAACAAAACACCTGTTAACTAATGAAATATTTTCTTTGTAAAAAAAATTTAGCTTTCATATATATCCTTAAATTAAGTGTTTCACTTATTTTCTTTCACATTTTATATTTACAACATTTATGTTCTATTTACATAAATGGTGGAAATGAAACAACATATTGCGATCATGTGTGGTAGTCAGCTGTTTTAAGTTTTGTAATTTAATTTTACGCTTTTTGCATTAGCCTCGAGATACCCTAATATAAATATTGTTACAATCCCAAAGTTTCAAATAAATAGAATAATATATAGAAAATGTTTCGCAAAGCTCATTGCGTTTTACGACTACAAAGAATGAGCGGCAAAGTTAATGCGTATAAAATATCACATCCAATCATAACACAAGCAAATAGTAGACAAGTCGCAAGTGATACAAACCGACCAAAGGACGAGGACATGAATGAAAAGGAAAATAAGGAGAGAGCGAAAACGCAACACAACCGTACTGCATGTCCAAGTTTGCCAGCGCTGAGGAACCCTTTTGCCGCGGCAGAAGATAAAACAAAATCAACCTACTTGGCTATGGTGGAGATATTTGCCGAGCGCGATGTGCACCGGCGCAATCATGTGGAATTTATATATGCTGCACTTAGAAATATGGCTGACTTTAATGTCGAGCACGACATAGAGGTGTACAAAGCACTCATTAACGTTATGCCCAAGGGCAAGTTTATACCGACGAATCTATTTCAAGCGGAGTTCATGCATTATCCAAAACAGCAACAGTGCATAATCGATTTACTGGAGCAAATGGAGGATTATGGCGTTATGCCCGATTATGAAATGGAGGCTATGCTGCTTAATATCTTCGGCAACAGGGGCCATCCGCTACGCAAATATTGGCGTATGATGTATTGGATGCCCAAATTCCGTAATCTATCCCCGTGGCCACTGCCAAATCCAGTGCCGGATGATACACTAGAAATAGCAAAATTAGCCGTTCAACGTATGTGCTCAGTGGACCTATGTTCAAAAGTTACGGTATTTGAAACGAAATCAGTCAAAGATGCCATCGATGATACATGGATTGTGAGTGGTATGAGTGTGGAACAATCGGAACTGTTGCTTGAACATCCACGTCAGACGGCTCTGTATATTGAAGGACCATTTCTGATATGGTTGCGTAATCGTTCTATTAATTATTTCACGTTGCGCGCTGATCCTGACCTAGAGTTCTTGGCGAGTCTTGAAGAGCCCACTAATGATGATACAGATGGTGAGTAGGTATTAGCAGTAACAGAAATAGGATCTTGATCACTCAGCTTTGTTAGATGTGTCCCATCTTAGCGTACCTATATTCGGTACAGTGCCGCTCAATCGCAAGAAGCAGCTAGGTAAACTACGCTCGGTACATCAGCAAGAAGATGGAACAATTTTTGCCATCTGTGCCACAGGCACTTCTTCAAAGGATTCACTGTTATCCTGGATACGGCTGTTAGTTGCAAATAGCAATCCTGCGTTAGGCGATATCCCCGTGCTGTTTAGATTCACGTCTGAATTGCCCGAACGAGCGAAAGAAATCGAAGCTACGGGTGGCGTAGCCAATTTAACGTCTGAATGTAGCAGTAAGTCTAACGAAGAGGTAAGGCAACCCACGGTGTAACTAGTCTAATAAATAATTATTGAAACTGTTTATAAAAAAAGTTGAGTTGGTCGATTTTACGTCTTTTATTTGTTATTGATTGAACAGAGAACATGAAATCCAAGCTAAGCTGAAAGTGAATTAAATAACTTAAGTACATACTACATTCCTCCCTGTGCCCTAAGTTCAGAAAACTGACTTTGGGCAACAAAATCGATAAATTTCAATTGTGGTTAATAATTAAATCTACTTCGAGCATAATACCACTACTAATTATCGTAAGTAAAGCTGGATAATTTTACAAGAGGGAATCACAGAAATCGAACAATTAAAAAGAAACTTAAAGTAACTTTGTGACTGCCATCTAGTCGCATATTTTCAATTTAGTTCATTATGTACAAGAGTATCGAATTTCTTACGTTTATATTACATATAATTTGTCGCTTGGGATCAGGTTAAGAAAAAATTCTAGGTACGGATTTTGGTTTGCGTTAGAGTTTTCGAATAAGGTGAAGTTTTTTTAATCTTATCAATTTGCAAGGGGCTTATTTAGCGGAAAAACTTGTGTTACGACACCAATGCCTTTGCTGGTGCCCTCGCGAAAGAGTATACGCATGCCGGGACGTACGTATTCCGGATGGCCGACAAACTGGAACATAACCGAAGCGCAATCGTTTGTACCCAGTTTCTCACCGCCCATAATACCACGTATGATTGCGGTCTGACGTATGCTTCCAATGTGTACTGTTGTTTGAAAGCCAACATATATGGCCGTGGCATGGAAGAGTACCGAGACCTTCGCCTGAATAGAGATTAAAGAAGAACAATAAGAAGATCAGTGATATTCTCAAGATAAAACTTACTTGAAAGAATATCGTGCCATATGGCGCATCCTCCAACGAACTACCACTAGGAGCAATCAGGACCATACCACTTCTGAACACCGGTAAATCTTGATTCGGTGTAAACGACAGAGATGCACTCATGCCTGCGCGTACCACACGACATGGCGCTTTATTACGGTGTATCGTATGCACTGTTACATCATGAAAACTGCCATCCGGTAATGGTCCAACCTTCATGAGCATATTCTCCGTCAACACTCCCTTGACCAGCAGACCACCGACAACGGGTCCCACTTCAGTGACGCGAAATATTTCATCCACATGGTATTCGCATGGTTCCTGTTCGAGGCGCTCCTTCTCCGAATTACTTATGCCCGGGGAGAGAACATAGAGAAATTTCGTGACTAGATTGAGGCCAACGCCGGTGACATTCGAGACGCAAAATATGGGAACTATATTCTCCGCGAGTTGATTCGAACCAGCTGAAATAACTTCGTCGCTATTTGTGACCACAAACGGTACCTTTCGGCAACCAATTGAAGTGAGTAGATTTTGCAATTCGTGTAACGTCTGATCCGGCAATGTGATATCAGTTTTTGTGATCAATATAAAGAAAGGCATATCCAGAGCACGAACAATAGCTAAGTGTTCTTTAGTGGTTCCGTTGCAACCACTGCCGGCGGAAATGACTAGCATTGCATAGTGCGGCGAGTAACCCGTAAGCGCTTGCACCGTGGTGCGCATGTAACGACGATGACCAGCCAAATCCATAAATGTGACCAGCTTTGTTGAGCGATCGCTTATCTCCTCGGCGGTCATCATTTCATTATATTTATAGTTTATAATATTCCCCAGGGCATCGAAGCCGAGTGTCTCGTGCGAGATGCACGACGTACGACCAGATTGTATCTCGTGCATGTGACGGAACATATTCAAACGTGCACGGCCGCGTCCATTGTCGAGTTGATCCTGTGTTAGTACTCCCAAAAGCGTCGATTTGCCCGCGTCGGCACCTCCCAGAACAGCGACGCGTACTTCAATGTTGTGCTGATCATCGGGTATCTTCCGTACGAGCACTTCGGCTACCGAACGACGGGCTGTGATCGACTTACGCCTAAGTACAGACGTGCTGGCGCCAAGATCGTGTGCCATTTCTTTTAGAGTTGCCAGTGAAGCGTTCATATCCTTTTCATTGAGTCCCTGCAGATGACCCGCATCCGAAACGCCAATTTCGTAGATCGCCTCTCCATGGCCCTCGCGCAGGCGCCACTTCATCTGCGTGACCAGATGCTCGAAACGCTGCTTCGAGGGATTTATCAATTTCAATTTGTATTCGACGTTGCCCAATTGTGGCTCCGGTGGCAATACGCCCTGATCGAAGTCAATTATTATTTTCTTGTTCGCATTCTCATCACTGCCACAGCTCTCGTTTCCATTCAGTGCATCAGTCTCACTCTCGCTCCCGCTGCAGGATCGTCCACCATTGTTGCTCATATTGCTGTCGCTGTTTCGCATGTCCTGCTCTTCGTCAAAGCCATCGTCTGGTTGATTGGGATCGAAGAGACTCAGAAAAGAGTCCATATCGGCACTTGGCGTTCACACTGTCAAAATAAGCAAAATATCTTTTTAGCCTTGGCCTCTACGAAAACCGTTCACAAAGCAGCGCAAATTCTCACAAACGACAAGAAAAATTACAATGACCTTGAGATGCCTGTTTATATTAGATACATATGTACATAAGCATACACGTATGCTTAGTATATTTTGCCACCATTACATTCTATAGTTTGTCAAGGGTCGAAACTTACCAAAATTAAAACCACTTTAACTATCTCAACAAAGATTTTTTCAAGGATATAAACGAGTTTTTTTCTCTTTATTTGATAAACAATTTTTGCGCGCTTTCAAAACTTTTGGTTTCTCGTTGTCGGATGCTGTTGTTGTTCTGCACAAACTGCTTTGTGTCAACGATGCGATGGAGACGAAAAATCGATTTCTGCCTTTAACGCTAGTCTATTTTTCTTTTTCTGTCTCTGCTGTCTATCTCCTCTCTCGTTTGCTCGCATATAAGTTTACATTTTTTGTTTATAAACATGTTCATTCTGTTTTACTCTCATCTGCTCTGCTTAATTCCTTTTCGCATTCCTTTGTTTGCTGACAAGAATGGCGACCAACAACCAGCATTTTACAACAACAACTGAAAACTTTTGTTTGAAAATAGAAAGGAAAGAAAAAGCTGAGATAAATAAAGAAAATTCAGTTAAGTGGAATATCAGATACACTATACATAGAATGCGAAAGTTATTTCATTTAGTATTAATAAAAAATTTTTGTTATAGTCAAATTGTAAACTAAACTTAAAAAAAAAAAACGTTATTCACCACGAAAAAAATTGACTAATTTAAAGGGATATTTTGAATTTAATACTATAATAGACTTTTATTATATTTTTGCCTTATTATATATATATCAACAAACTACTTTTACACACTGATTAAAAATTACTTTTATTAGGAATATTTTTAAATTCTTTGGAAATAATACTAGTCCCAACGTGTTTATGAAAATGACTGGTGCGTATGATATCTTAAGTACAAGATGGGTCTTATCCTTGTTTATGATTTTGTATAGGTTTGTTGAAAGGGGCAACACAAGATAGCATGGATTGGTCTTCCTCCTTATGAGTTACCATTAGTAACATGGTCTTCCTACTAAAATGACTACGAATATTTGAAAAAATTAACGAACACTATAACACCCAGTTCCAATTACAAGTTAAATATAATTTTCTACTGAAGAATTAACTCCGACCTGTTATTGGAACATTTTAAATGCGACCGATGAAATCGGTATGACAAATATATAGGCATTACTTTTTTACATGTTCATTCCTTTGTTATATTATTATTAGTCTATGATCCTTTTCACAATCCAGATAATACAAGGATATTGAATTTAAAATTATTTGTAAACCACATATCCCAAAGTGGCAGTTTGGTTTTAGGAAAAATCACGGCACCCCGGAGCCGTGTGGTTAACTTCGCTTTAGATGCCATGGAACTTAAAATGTACGCAGTAACAGTTTTCATGGACATCCAGCAAGCCTTTGATAGGGTGTGGCATGAAGGCCTTCTCAGCAAACTGAAGAACCTACTTACCCCTCAGCTGTTCCAACTTGTCAGGAGCTTTTTAGACTGGCAAGTTGGAGTTTTTCGTGTTCTAATCGATGGTGATAAATCGACAAGAAGACCTATCTGCGCTGGTGTACCTCAAGACAGCGTATTAGGCCCTACGCTGTATACGATTTATACAGCAGACATGCCTAAAACAAGTGTAGTCACACGAGTGGATGAGGAAAACGCACTCCTAGCAACTTACGCGGACGACACTGCAATGCTAACCAGAAGTATGGCATATCGTTGCTAGGCTCTACTCTGAAGCACCAGCCTGCGCATAAATACCTTGGAGTCATACTGGACAGGAGACTTACATTTCAAGGACATGTAACAATGGTTCAGCGGTCCGTGCTGGCAAAAGCTAAAACGCTTAGAAAAATTTGCAATGCTCCCTGGTACATGCGTACAAGGGATATCGAAAAGGAGCTTAGGGTTCCTAAGTCGGCGATGTTATCCAGGCACAAGCGGGGAAATATCTAGAGCGCCTTGGTTCTCACCCAAATGCACTCGCGAGACCGCTAACTTAGAGAGCCAGAAAAAGAAGACTCAAAAGGTGTCACCCAAAGGATCTTCCTACGAGGGTCCTTTCATAAGTTTCTTCTGTCTTATTTAGTAAATTTTCTTTATATAAATAAGTAATTGTAAATATGTAAATAGGTATTATTCTTTATAAGTTCTTTGTAAGTCATAGGTTTACATTATTTTTTCTTTTTCACTTATATACAATTAGGTTAGGCTGTTCACGTCATTATTTTTTAAATCCGACAAATGTTTTATGCAGTTTACTGCGTTTAATGTTATAATTTAATTTAAAAAAAAAAAAAAAAAGGTTAGGCTGTAGTAGAAAACTAGTTAATAATTATTAAAAATAAATAAAATTAGTATTAAAAAAAATAAATTTATATATACATATATAGATTGATAGATATACATATAAAAGATAGATAGATAGACTAGAAACACGGCGTTTGGTTTTATTATTCTTATTTGATGGAAATGGAAGGCAAGTTTAATTTTTTTTAAACGGTTTTACGAAGAAATTTATACTCGAGTAAGAAAAGTATCCGATCCGTTTAATTCTAGTCTCTGTTACACGCAAAGTCGGAAAAATATTAAAAAAATTCATTGTATAGGGTTAGCCAGCTAATAGAGTTTTTACTGAAATTGAAACATTAAAAAATACAATTGCACCATCTTTATAAAATTCGCTGACATAACTCCTTTCAATCACAAATGAAGAGAGTATTTAAAAAGACTTTTTTCCACTTTTTTACACCAAAAATTTGGTGTAATGTACTTACTGGGGTAAAAGCAGCCGTCTTTTTTATTTATTTTTGACGCTACAAGCAAAGTTGTTCTTGTACTAATTTATTGTAATAAAAAAAAGAAAATGTACACACGTCTCCAAGTGATTGGTTAGGCCTAAATTTATTTTTTTGATTAATTTATATTTAGCCTAAGTTTTATGAGGGTATGAAATTGCAATTATATTCATTGCTTTTCCTACCCATTCAGGCATACTTCGCGAAAAGCTATGTCAAAACGAAGTGGCGATTTGCATGTTTGTTGAAATAGAGTAACTTTTTGTTGTTGTTGAGTACAACTTCTCTTAGTAATTGGCGCAAACGCAGTTTTTTTTTTCACTGTAGTTATAATAATTTTTCTTTTGTCTAAACATTCGGGTGTCAATTCAAAATAGTTGTTATTTCAATAAGAGATAACACTTT
Source organism: Cacoxenus indagator (assembly GCA_035041755.1). Taxonomy (NCBI): domain Eukaryota; kingdom Metazoa; phylum Arthropoda; class Insecta; order Diptera; family Drosophilidae; genus Cacoxenus; species Cacoxenus indagator. The sequence goes on from JAWNKX010000067.1 coordinate 1,988,570, forward strand.
AATTTAATCACATAGTAAATAGACGATAAATATGGCTAGCCTACCACACTTCGTTTAGCGTACGCGACAAATCCATTGATTGATATGCAGCTGTTGTATTGCATAGGGAAGTGTTGTAAAGCAAGTGCAGGTATTTGAGACTTATATGGCAACACTCCCATTTAAATAATTGTAAAAAAAATCCTTGGAACTGCAGCGATTTTGATTCCTTGTTTTGTTTAATGTTGTCATCTATTACATTTAAAAACATTTACGGCTTAAGCATAAAATCCATATGCACTTAAAGCTAATACGAACGTATACGACATACGGCCCTTGCATGAATTTCCACTCGGCTATATAAAACAAAACAAATCCTATTTATATTAAGGTATAATAACGCTGCGTTTGCGTACTGTAATGCGTTGTTCCCTGTGCACTTTCTGGACTTTAATGAAATGCGCCAGTAGGGCATCAAAGTCAATCTGGCTTTTGTCCTGCAAGGAATTTTGCACATTGCTGAAATAGAAAGCCGAACTGTGGACAAGATCTTCACCAAAAGAGCAATCTAACTCATACTTACATAGGCACTTGACCCCAATAGTTTGGTACGCACTGCAGGCGATTCTTAAGCATATCGAAAGCCTCGGTTTGGGGTAAAAGCATCAGTATACCGAACAGCGCATGCGCCAAGTACTGAGCATCAGCGCAGTTATTCGATTTGGAGACAAGGGTTAGACGTAAAGCTAACGAAAAAAATAAAAAATAAGTATAATTAGAATTGGAGAATTTCGACTTACGCGCAAATATTGGTGATTCAATAAGTTGTACCAATTTATCCAGTTCATTAAGTAATTCCAAAGTTATTTCCACATCGGCGCTAGATTAGGGTTTATAATGACATATAGATAATATTGAAGTTGGACACGACTTACAACAATATCACTAGCTCAGAAACATGTTGATAGCTTTGCGCCAACAGACACAGCGATAATGTCGAAACAGGACAATGTGCCCAGCTTTTATAGAGGCATTTGAAGAGATCGGCGGATTTCTCATTTGATATATCACGCAAAGCGTTACGCAATTCAAATAGTTCTGTTGAGGTGAGTAGAATCATATTTAAAAGTCGCACCACAGTTGAAGCGAATTTAAGGCTTGGTACCTCTTCCTCAATTATTTCGGCGAATGTGCGATATATGTACTCAGGATTTAGCAGTACGCAGAGCTTACTGCATGCAAGGAGTGCGTTAGTTTATGAAATTCAAAAGATTAATTACTTACCGTATAATGAGGCTAGCGCGGCTTTCCAGAATATTCTTCTCTTCACTAAAGAGATTCAAAAGACTTAATAGAAATTGTCTATAGTGCGTCTTATTGAAGTCACTGGCATCTGTTAAATATTTTTAGTTTTTTCTGGATTAAAGTATAACGTTATAAAGATTTACCCTTCGAGTCTTGTGAGTTAACAATTTCGGCCAACACCGACAAACTTTGTAGTACAACTTCGTCGGAATTATCCGACAAGATACCCAAGAGATTATTGTTCAAATTATTAGCATGCACATACATCTAAGAGAGATTAAAGGTTTAACCGGTGTCCCTGCAATCTGAGAAGAAACTGGATACCCACCTCACTTGGAAAGTTCGTAAAGAGATGATGTATCCATTTGAGTACCGCAACTTTTGTGTGGGTCGAATTGTGCGTCAAATACTGCGATAAAACCTCCATGACAGAACGTAGATCAATATTTTCAATATTTTGTGATTTGTGCTCTTTTGATGAGATGAGTACCATCATGAAATCATTAACGGCCACTGCGCAATCCTTAATGTCTGGAATATAAATAGATGAACAAATGAAAAATAGATATATACCAGCTTTAGTCACTGCGCTTCGACTCCACATTGTATTCGAGACATGGTAGTATCGCCGTGAATATGCCACTTGCATAAGGTAAGACTTTTGTTCCAAACAACTGCACAAATTCACGTATCCAAGTAATAGCAATTGACTGCAAGCATAAATTCCTATTGCTATAATCATTTTAACACCTAAATATTAAAGTCCCCCTCACCTTAATAAGCTCGTTTGGTGATTGAGCATGGGTTATTAGTATGTTGATTGTGTCTTCCATACGCACAGATGAGGCATCATTTCGTATCGATTTCAAGAACTGACTGATTGTCGTTTCACACCTGTAAAAGGAGGAAAACACCTTTTGATACTTTAGTTGAAACCCAAATCAAATCATACATACATGCGTTGTATCTCCAACGTGTTGTCCTCTAACATGCAAAAGAGCCCATCTATAATATCGGTTAAGTAGTTTACCATATTAATATCAGGCACAGCATTCAATATGGATATCCATGAGATGACATATTGTCGTGCAAATGGGTTTTTAACGTATATTCGTTCCTTAAGCAGTGGTATAAATGCCTCTAAATTGAATGTTTGTGAGGATTCTGTCACAATATCCTTAAGTAATCTGTCTAAGAGTTCACTGCCATCTTTTACCATTTGATCTGTATCGGATACGAGCCGTGATAAGGCCGCAAACAAGTCAGGAAAGTGGGGTATAATAGCCGCACGTGCCACTTTTACTACGTTGTAGAGCGATTCACAAGCAAAGTAACGCACGCGTGTATCTGGGTCAGTCAGGCAATTGATAATGGGCGTCACCAACACATTGACATGTTTATCAGAGTCCTACAAAATCACAAACTCTTGAGTTATTACGATGTTGTACATATAGCTATGACTAATATCTACCTTGCCTAAGCCCAGACTTGTCGCTGCTAAGCCGATCAATCCACCTTTGCGTCGATTGGCGTCACGAGACGTGGCAAAATCATTTGACAGCACTTCGATAAGTTTGATTATTTGTGTGGTGTTCTTCTTACTATTGAAGTCCGTCACCATTCTGGCCAAAAATAAAGCAAGTGATTTAGTGAAAAATTAAATTAAGATAAGTGTGTTTACTTTTCAATTTCCTGCGAGGCAAGCTTGCGTTTCTCATAGACCTTATCGCCCAACGCCTTCGCGCAGGATTCGCTGAGTGGCGCGTATGGCGATTCCATTTTGCTCTTTACTACCTAGTAGCGCCACTTAAAGATTTTCTATTATTCAGTCTAGTTTTCTAGAAAAAGGCGTTCTTGAAGAAACAAAGTGATAACTCAAAACCACCTGATTGCACAGCTGTATTACAGTAGCGCCGAGTTGCCACACTTTAAGAAAGTATAACGGGAGCGGACTCAAGAATGATAGAAAAAGTAGTGACACGTTCCGTACTTTCACTGCTGAAACTTTTGTGTTTGTGGACAAAACTGGTGCATGTGTAAAGCCATGTTCGATATAACAATTGGTGCAAAGCTTTGTAGTAGCAAACTTTTTTGGTGAAACAGCGGGAATTTGAATCAGTTTAATTATATATTCTCAACAATGGTGTTGCATATTTTTGTATACAGTGACAGAGACAGTCCTGCGAATAATTATAAACTCAAGCAGTTTTATCACTTTTTTTATTTAATTTGTTTTGATGGATTATTGATATTTTTACTGTAGTTGAACCAGGTGGAAGCACTTATTTTCCAAATCAGCTGATTCAGTTTGGTTGGCCTTATCTACAATTATTTAGAAAACATTCGACTTTCGTAGTTTGCCAAATGCGAATAATTATAACCTCACCCAATTTATGGTCGTTAATTGGTAAATTTTACCAGTTTAAAGAATTTTGAATTTAATCAGGATTGAAATTTCCTGAAAAATGTATTCAAAAGCAGCTTTTTCGATTTTGTTGTGTTCAGTGATTAGAAAACCTTTAACCTTTTGGCATCTGGATGCCTGTCGCTTTCCAGTTTCAATTAGACCTCTCGCGTTACAGGGATCTGCCGTGGGTGACCTCCCATCCCGTTTACTTCTGGGACCACATGAATAATTCATCAACTTTAAATGAGTGCAGCTCTTAATTATCCGCCGGCTATACCTCAATGCATTTGGCCATCACCAGCGCTGCAGACATAGGGCTACCGGTCAACACTCCTCAAGTCGGATGGAATGTCTAAAAGGCCGTGAATCGAACACCTACCCAAAACCCTTCAGGAGAGGGTGAGTCAGCTGGTTTCTCCGTGGAGGTACTGAGCTACGGCTTGACGACTGTGTCGGAGGAATCCATGTCCTCGGATTCGAATTCAAACCATACAGTAGTGTCTGCCTCTAGCCTCGACGCAAAAGTCCGGCGCAACAGAGGCCGGTGCTCAACTGCACCAACTTCAATTGGACAAAGGATCAACCTTTGTCTGCCTAACCTCTAAGGAGAGTAAGCGCTTCAAGCTCGCTTTACACAGTGGATAATTCAGGGCAGAGGCCCTAGGGTTTATCAAAAGCGGCGAGAAAGCCTGCATCAAAAGAACACGCTCTGAGGAGCAGTCACCCGGTATGAATAATGAAAAAACTTAAGCGAACTCATGCGGAGTCAGATATAGCTTGCTGCAGCCGGGTAGCAAGCAGTGTCAAGCTTGGGTTTATCTCTACCGGCCCTTCGAGGAAACCTCTTACTGCTGAGCATATGACACTGCTGCAAGAGGCTATCTTGGAGGTTGTCGATGAAAAACCTGATGACAACTTCAAACCAGAATTCGAGGGATGTGTCCCCCGGAGCGGCTGGCAGCAGATAACTTGTTCAATGATCTCCACAGCGACATGGTTGAGGAGCAACCTGGGTCGCATTAAAGAGAAATGCTCTATGGACATCGAACTTGTCGATGACGACCACTTCCCGCAGACGCATGTAATTCGTGGGTGTTTCCCACACAGCGGAAATCTCAGTAAAGAGAGATTACTTGCCTTCAGAGCCGCCCAGAATTCCCTCCCGGGAGCGGTCCCATGGAAGGTGGTGGACCGAGCGGAATATGGCCACCAACTGCACCTCCTAGCCATTGTCGATGATGACACCTACGACACCTCTGGCCTTACGTAAGGGCATCATCGACTACCGCTTTGGCCACATCAAGCTGATGCTGAAAGGCAACTCAAATCAGCATCAGCCTGGTAGAGACCCACTGTAAACTAGAGGGAGTGCTGCAGCTGCTGTTCAGCGGGTGCCGTCTACTGATGAAATCCAGGATGCGACCGAAGAAGGGGCGCTTGGGCCGAAAGAGATTAGTTTAGAACCCTTCACCATCGCCAAGCGAACAACAATCGCGCCGACAACTGATTTCACCAGCTACACCATGGTTGTCCACCATCGAGGATGGCTCATCCCCCACCTCGACGACAAGTGGTTTATTGGTGTCTGCTGGCACACCGAGCGGTGTTGGTCCCGCCCCAACGCCAGCTGCCTATGCTGGCCAGGATGTTAAGCTGACTAAACTGTCAGCCGCGCGGCCGATCCCGCGGAGCGGATCATAGCCTTCTGCCGCAACATCAACATCCGAAAAGGTGGGAGGCAATAGGTCGAGGTCGGTTTCCAGCTTGTGTTCGCTGAGGCAGGGACTCACCAAGAGAGCTCGTGGCAAGGGGACACGCACCGAAAAGCGCAGCGACTTGGTGTTACGCCTCCTGAAGAAGGACCTTAATGGCAATTAAGGTCCTTCACATCTGCATCACGCCATAAGGGCGTCGGCCACCTTATGCAGACTCTTCGCCGAAAATAAATTTACCCACGCTCTGATACAGAAGCCTTGGGTGACAGGTGGCCTTGTTACTTTACCACAGATTTGGAGAAACGCCTCGCACGGCTATCCTAATAGATAATAGTATCAATTACATCCCATTAACACTATTTATCCATAGAGACCAGTGTCTATAGTGGTGGTTTTTGCAGCAACAGGCGTGCAGGAAATTGTCCTTGCCTCAGCCTACTTCCCTGCGGACAACACGAACATCCCGATACTGAAAGCCCAGACACTTGTCGAGCCCTGTCGCCGGACAAATCGACAAATTATTATCGGATGCGACGCTAATGCTCACCATACAATCTGGGGTATCAGTGACATCAACACAAGGGGTCAGTACCTACTTAACTATATTATCAGCTCAGATTTAGATATAGCAAACAGAGGGTGCAAACCAACCTTTGTCACCGCTTCCAGGCAAGAGGTACTTGACCTCATCCTTGCCAGCAGGGCCATAAGCCAGTTCATATGGGACTGGCACGTCTCTGAGGAAGCTTCGTTGTAGGATCACATCCGATTCAACATCCCCGATAGCTCACAACTCCGGTCTCGAATCTGTCCTCCAAGGAAGACGGACTGGAACCTTTTTTCGGAGATTCGTAAGCGTTAAAACCTGCAGTCTTGTTCACAGTCTCAGCTCATCGTACGAGCTAGACAAAGCAGCTGAATAGCTAAATCAGGTGCTCATAGAGTCTTTTAAGCAGAGCAACACAAAACGCACCACTTATAACAGACGAAAGGTCCCGTGGTGGAATGAAGTGCTCTCAACAAAAAGACAGATAGATAGGAAACTAATAAGCAAATCGAAATGCCCTGGTCAGTGTAGCGAATACAAGGTCGCGCTCACTGACTATAACACACACATTAGATGGGCCAAGCGCTTGACATGGCGCAGACACGGGGCCAAAGCCCCGTCGAATGGTATAAATTTGCTGAAAAGACAAGATGGTCTTCTTACGAACATTCGGCAAGAGGCCCTAGAGTACCTAGTTTAGGTTCACTTTCCTGGTTCGATCAGCACCTAAACTTCGCTGCAATCACCCTTCCCTGACCAATGGATCTCGGGACGTCGGGCTAGCAGCGTTTCTGGAGTTATTTCTAACGAGACAAGCTACGCTGGGCTATCTCCTCATTCCAGCCCTTTAAGGCAGCGGGCGGCAATGGCATTTTCCCAGCTCTGCTGCAAAATTCTCTCGACACAATCATCCGACCACTAATTGATCTCTCAATTAAGGGTTGCCCACAACCCCCGCTACCATGGTACCTCGTCATTGACGATCTTTTAGCTAAGATGAGCTGACTTGACTATGAGATCATGGATACGCAGATGACCTGGCCATTATTGTGGCGGGGAGATATGAAAGAACTACCTCGGACGTAATGTGTTGCGCTCTCCAAGTCGACAACAGATGGTGTACCAGGGACGGCCTCAGCATTAATGCACAAAAACTAGTATTGGTATCCTTTCTTTTAAAGACATTGGCCCAGTTCGGTTAAACGGTACTGACCTTTCCAATGAGGTCAAGTATCTGGAGGTAATTCTGGAATGCTCATCTTAAGGCAGTACTCAACAAAGCCACCAGATCCATGTGGGCTTGTAGACTGTTATATGGTGCGACAAGGGGTCTGTCTCCAATACTGATCTACTGGTTATACACCATGGTTGTTAGACCCGTCGTCACCTATGCGGCTCTCATGTGGTGGCCTAAGATGCTTCAGGTAACAGCCAGCAGTGCGACAAGCTCCAGCGGTTTGCGTGCCTCGCCATGACCAGGGCCATGTGAACCAGCCCGGCGGCTGCCATAGAGTCGATCATTAGACTCACTCCTTTACACATTTTCGTTAGAAAGTCAGGAGCAGCTAGTGCTTTTAACATCCAAATTAAATCTGGCATGCCTTTCAAAGCACTGGTTATACGGAATTGCGCTTCGACCCGCGCTTCATGGCTCACCGCCAAACAGAGTTGACTGGGAAGTCAGTAACCCGGCCCAAGGCCCAGTGGAAAATAATGATTCGCTTGAGGTTCTAAAACAGAAACGGGTACTGGAGACGGGATTTTCGGACCAAACACAAGGATCTCAAGCGCAACGGGAAATTGGCCCACAGTATTTCAAACGCAGATCCACGTCATAGATATTTGTGCGCACAACCTCCTGGCAAAGGGAACAAGACTGAAACTGCTGATGAACTGGCGAGAACTGGATCCTCCTCCAGATTCATCGGCCCTTAACCCTATATCGGTATTAGCTGGGCAACGGCCAAGTCATTTATAGAGGAATGGTTCAGAGTTTTCACCCTAGACCTTTGGGCACGCAGTGGGGGCTTCCGTTAAGCCAAAGTACCTTCTAGCCTTTATTAAAAAGGTAGAGGCTCTATTGTCTTAACCGGGGTATAGGGTACAAAAGATCTTCTCTGGTCACAGTGCCCGCTTCTTTTGATAGGAATACTTCACTGGTTGGGGTCCCCCGGATCCTTCAGCCGTTAACAGGCCTAGGCTTGGTGCCGCGTGTTCCACTGGTTGGCTTAGAATTAGTCTCTACCACCACGTCGCGCCTTATTTATTTATTTTATACTTTGTTTAATAACACACTTGTAAACCAAATTCATTTGAAAAAATAAATTTCTTAATATGCATTTAGTTTATAAATATTTGTAGCACTGTACATATGTACTTATGCAATTTCAGTCGTGCAATTTTTGTGTAGGCGAAACACAAACTAGTAGTAAATGCTCTTAACCACAATTCAACACAAGTATTTCGTGCAGACACAGTGCTTTTGTAAAAGCACTTTCCATTAACTGATCCGCAGCAGCAATAACAATGAAACACTTAAAGTCCAAGCATCTGCTTCTGCTCCGAACTGGCACGGAGCCACACAAATGTAAAAATTAAGCGAATAGATTGGAAAAAAAGGTTACTTAAAATATAAACGCACATGAAAATAAAGAAGGAAGACCATCAACTTCGGATGTAGGAAAGATCCAAGTCTTTCAAGCAATCTAATTATTACATCTGCGTCGTAGTAGACAGTTGATTAGTATCTGAACGTCAAAGTCGTCGAATTCAAATGCATCCATTTTCTCCACACTCATTGGATATAGCTGAGAAATTCTTATTCGATTTGTCTCCCTGCTCACTACGTTGTTCGTTTCACTGACCCGACAATCATGATATCTCTCAACTCGTATGGACCAAGTTCGCGTAGACATAGTTATAAGTATAATCTACAAGAGTTGTCCCCACAGACCGTAAGTAAAATCGACCAATATGAGATTCGGCCAATAAAGAGTTTGTAGATTTAAAGGCCCAAATAGAATGGTGTTACTTGTTACTCTGACTTGGCCGAAAAAAAGTGAACAGAATGCGTGTTCACTAACATTAAAGCTGTCATACCATTGAAAATGTCAAAAAAAAGGTAATGTTATTTTTTATTAATGCATAGAACAACCCTGTGCTTGTCATTTGAGGGACATGCAAAGAGAAAGTGAGAGAGACGATGTTACCTAGCATATTCAAATGATTTGATCTATCACGGTAACACCGGCGTAACCAGCAGTCACAACTCCACAATCTGTTCGTTGCCATACAACCACCTGTATTTGATTGATATAACAACCAGGGTAACAAGTAACACCAATCTGTTTGGGCCTTAATGCGGAAATTCAAAATTAATTGAATTTCAATTTACAAAAAATAAAATTTTATTCCATGCAGAAAAATAAAGAGAAAAAAAAAACAGAAATTCTTAAAGCGGAAACTATTCAACAGGAATTTCGAACTTCTCCACATCCCGGCACATTGCGTTGAAGGACGTGCAGAACTCATTCAACCGAACGTTTTCCTTTTGTGTGCGTTTCTTTTTATGTTTGTGTTTCTCTTTGTGTTGCTTATCAATGCTTGTATCAAGTTCCCCTTTCTCCCCCTCCTCTTCCTCAGACAGATCACTATCCAGGAACATGACGAAGTTATGACGTTGTTTGCGTTTTCTTTTAGGTCTGATGTACGTACGATGCGGTTCCTGCGAAATAAAAAAAAACATGAATATTGAACAAAAAAGTAAATAATAAAAAAGAAATACAAAAAATATTTAAATTTATATATTTGTGAGAGTTTCTTACTACCAAACAAAGATGAACTTTAATCTTTGCGGCCCTGTTGACTCCCGACCGATTTGCGGCTCAATTACTCTAGCGATGCGCCAAAGCACCCAAGTTTTACTACGCTTAAATTCAGATCATAGTAAACTTGGGTGGGATCGCCGAAGATATGGCTTGAAAACTTTTCAACTCACCTGCTTGTCGAAAGTAGTTTCCGGTTCAGGGTCGTTGAATAGATCTTCTGTGTCACATTGCGTCTTGTTCATTGTCGAGCTAAGCATATCCCTAATATCCCGTTGTCTCGATGTGCCTGTGAAAATGTCATCTTGTAAATTGTGAGTGGCTAGTTTGACTGGACTGGACAGTTCCTCATCGGCTGGCCGAATTTCACGTAAATTCTTCAGCCTGTTATGCAACGTCCTATTTGCCATATTTTCACGAGCTTTTGCGCTCGTGGACGGTTCCTCGTCGCCAAAATTGTGTCCTATTTCTACTTCACCTGTTTCATTCAGAAACTCCTCAAAGCCAAACAATTGTTCGCTCACTGGCGTTTCCACGGTCTGACGCTCCGCCAACGTAGCGAAGTCTGCTTCCCCGTTTGAAGAACATTGTGTGTTTGATATTTCAGTGGGAGTAACAGGATTTTCTAGAAGTTCTTGATTCGTTGTTGTTTTTGTTGCGGTGAGAATTTTCGGCGTTTGTCTCCCTTTACCTGTAATTGCTTGATTTTTCCATGGTGGCAACGTAATCATGTCTATTATATTGATTTGCTTAAGCGGACTGCGATATTTGAGAGCACGTCGTGGATTTTTCAAATGAGCAACATTTTCGTATTCGTTTTCCTGATTCTCATTCTGTTTATTCCGACATTGCGCTGACGTTTTGGATGCTCTACTCCATTTAATTACGGACTCTGGGCTAGGCGCTACATTTTCTCCATTCGAATTATTCGGTTTGTATGGTGAACTAAACTGAGCACCTGCTGCTTCAGCAGATGGCAACAATGTGTAATCCGCAAGAGAAGGTAAAAGAGATTTGCGATATAGTGAGGACTCTGCTGAATTGTTTGTCGGCTTTGACACGGCTTCAACATTCAGTGCAGTTGAGGTATTATTTTGTTCGTCTGACGAAGTTGTTTGGGCTTCAATCGTTGGCAAAAGAGATTCGTCACATAGTGAGGACCCGTGGGTTTTGTTGTTCCGACTTGTTACCAGGGTTTCATCACTCATCACAATATGGGCATTATTTTTTTCTTTTGCTTGCGGTATTTGATCTTCAATCGAAGACAAAAGAGATTCGTCAAGTAGGGAGGACTCGATTGCACTGCTGTTCCCATGTGATGTTACGGTTTTCTTATCCAGCACAGATTCCTGTTTGTTACTCTTTCTTCTTTGCTTCATTGGCGTGCTTGGTATGAAGTCACTGGAAAAAGACGGCAAATCCGATGAATTAAGTCCAAAAAAGAAAGTATTCGGCAACAGAACTTCATCGGGTACACGCCAAGGTGATTTAGCAACTGATTGTGGCGGCCGTTTTGGAGCAACAATTGGAGAGAAGTTTGTATTTAGTGTGAACGCATTCGAGTTGACCGGTAACGTCTTTTTATTAGCCGGTGTGCTGACAAACTGTCGAGCTATATTCAGTAATCTTTTACGCTTGTCCAGGTCTGTTGTATTGTAGATATTATTTTGTTTGATTAGTACTGCACGCGACAAATTGTTAACGTCATTCTTTGTGGTTTTGTGATGCTTACGGTTCTCGAGTCGTTTTGGTGAAGGTGCAATAAAAGTCGAATTTTGTGTTGGATTTTTTTGAAGTGGCACGGACTCAGCTTCAAAATCGTCATCATTATTAGCAAATTGGTCCTCCATTTCAAATTCGGGTTCATAAGTAGGCGACAAATCTGTATCCGGCTGCTTACCCACTCTTGCCAATCCTACCTTATTCTCATGTTGTCCATTGCCGTTTGACTTGGCAATCTCATCTAGTGAGCATTGCTTACGTTTGCCAACTGGTCGTATCTTCTTCGCTCTCGGTTTTGGCTTCAATATCGGTTTCCCACGTCCTCTTCTTAGCGTTGTCACCATAACCCTGCCGTCCTTAATCATTCGCTTAATTATATCGGCTGCACGATCTTCGTGCGTTTCCCCGTCTGAAGTTTGCGACGACGATAAAAAATCGTATATACCATTTTTCGATGATTTTCTTTTCATTGTCAGGCTCCTAGTTTTTCGAACTGACTTGGGTTGGGTCATCGCCAGAGGTTTGTTTGCCTTTTTTTCTCTAAAGAATTTATGCGTTTTTGCTGACGTTCCAATCGGGTCAATAACTGGGTTCCCTTCTTCGAGGATTGGTGGTTTCTCAGTATAGGCTTTTCTCTTTGCCGCTTCGATAACAGAGATGTACTTCTTTCCTGACGTTGTTAGTTGATCGGCAGAGGTTTGACCTTTTACCGATGTTTTTAGTGGGGCAACGCCGGTTCGTTCTCTCCCTGACTTTGAAGAATGCGTAGTGAAGGTTTTTGTGCCTAATGGTTTTGGTAATGGGTCAGAAGAGGTATGTAAGTCTGAAGGATGTTCAACACTTTCTGCAAAATTCACGTCATCACCACACAATAAAAGTTCCTCAATTAAATTTGGATCGTTTTTCAGATTACGTGGCCATTGCTCTGGAAATATACGATATGTGATTACCGTTGTGATCTGAGTTATACCAAAAAGTTTTACCTTTTACTGATCCCAGTGCTGCACTTTTGCCCTCAATCGAATTGTTATTCGTATTTGCTTCAGTTGTTTTTCCTTCGTTGTTTATTACGCGTCTTTGGCAACTTGTTGCATTTTTAATTGGCTCGAATGTCGTTTGTGTTAAAATTCCAGATTTTTCCGAACATGGAATGCGTCTAACTCGTACTCTTAACTTTCGGGTTTTGTGGGAATTCACGCGTTCGATGATTTTTGAAATTGGTGATGGGCTAACACAATGCTGTACCGAAGAGCACAATAATGAATCGTCAGATAAGCTGTTCGTCTTCAAGTTTGAGGGTGAGACTTGCTCGACTTCGCTGCCCTGGCGGCCAACACCACCGCTGTTAACATTAGACAACCTCTTTACCGGCACAAAACACTTGCGCACTTTGCTTATTTCCTTATTTATTGTACAGTTATTATTAGCGTTTACACGTTGTACCTGCAACGCATTCTCCCTCGTTGTTTTATTTTTTTTCTGCGTAGTTTGTTTCACAATTACTCGTAATAATTTCACTCTACCTTCAGCATCTTTTTGCTCTAATTTTGATTTGCGTATTGCTTTAGAAGTTTGAGATATATATGTATTAGCAGTTGGCTTTGCAATGTTTCTTCGCACTTTCGCCATTTAATATGATTGAAATAGTTGTAAATTGTGATAACTATTTTTAATTATTGTATTTATTGTGAATAAGCAACTACTACGTTGTTTGTCCGCCATTGGAATTCAAGTTCGTAATGTTGGAAAATTAAATATACACAATAAAATATACGTTTTACAACACTACTTCATTGAAGTAAAGAATTTTCCCCCAGTCCTGCTTTTTCAACAAGTTAAATTGGTTCGACGCAGTGCGGAAGAGGAATAAATAGAGAAATTTATTTATAATGACTAGTCGCAAATCAAAAGTCACTGAAGACATTGAAAATTTGTGTCCTATAGCAAGGTAAACATAAAATCCTTTAGAAAAACGTATTTGATTCGCCGGCATGGCACACTACGAAACTAGTGAAAGTGAAGAAGAAGAAATGGCGCGAAATCCCGTGTGACGTCACAATTTGGAAACAAAAATCAGAAATAGCAAATATACTATTTAAAGCGGTTTGTTTTATTTATTTATTTTTTTATATGACACATTAAGCGCGGGGTGTTTGACCCGAGCTGACGCTGCATTAAGCACCGCATGCACATTTTGTTTACCTAAGTCGAAAATTGTTAATAGGAAATGAATTCGAATTACTCGTTTATTTGCAACACACAGAAAGCGACGGACCACAAAAATTGCAACGTCGAAAATTGCGACAGGCTTTGTTGAGAGTGCTTCGTCACCATCAGTGTTGCCGAACGAATTGCTCGAGGAGATGGGCATTAGTATGTTGGACTCCGAGGAGAGCTCATCATCAGGTGTTTCCGCAATTGCTTTGGCTGTGAGCACAACCAGTACTAGCGACGAAAACTCCAACGAAGGTACTCCCTATATAAATGTAGCGAAGTTTCAGCACCAACGTATCGCTGCTACCACTGGAACTGCGGACGTAACGCTTGAGGCAATGGAGGAGAATGAAAATAATACCAAGAATAGCCACATTAATCTGGAATGCCATGAAACTATGCTGGCACCCACGCAAAGATCAATCCAGAAAGCATCTGGGGAAAAGTGTGCGCCACAGCATAAAAAGGTTTCATACACAACCGCCCAGGCAAACTGCAATAGTGATTCAAACTCACCAACTGCACAAAAGCGCACGCGCAATCCACTCACAGCGGTTACAATTAATAACCAGAATCAACAACAGCAGTCTATACAACTTACACTACAGCATAATGGCAGCAGCCCACAATTGAACTTACAGCCGTCTACCAGTAAGCAAGCAATGTTGATGCTTAAACAGCATCGTATGCAGATGAAGCAACTTACGAAGATGGTTAGTGTGCCAAGCGAGTCTTTTTTCCTGTATCGTACCCCTGTGATGTCCGCACACATCGCCGATGGCACAAATCATTTCCAGAAACTATCTGACGAAATGCTTTTACACATTTTTAAGTGGCTACCTAAGAAGTGTCTTCTTCGTATCGGCTCGGTTTGTCAACGCTTCAATCGTTGCTCCAGAGATGAAACGCTTTGGACGCGGCTGGATTTAGGTTCTCGCACTTTGAGTGTGGGCACTTTAGAGCAGGCTCTTAGCCGTGGCGTTGTTATTTTACGATTGGCCCAAGCTGAGGTAAAGCAAGTTTTATAGTTTTATTTAAAAATGATTAAACTTTTTAACCATTTTATCAGCAGATACGAGAACCAGCCTTCCCAAGATCCATAAACCTCAATGATATTACCATAAGACTGCAATATTTGGATTTAAGCTTGGCTACAATTTCCAAACAATCATTGCAAACATTTCTCTCGCTTTGCAATCAGTTAAAGAAATTAAGTTTAGAGCACCAAGTCATTGATTATGATATTTGCGTGGAGCTTGCAAAGAATAAAAACCTAGAGGCGCTTAATCTGGCCATGTGTAGCGGCCTAGATGCGATAGGGGTCCGTTACCTATTCGGGTCATTGCAAAATCTGACTAGTCTGAATGTATCGTGGACTTATATGCCCGGCGATGCAGTAACGGCGGTGACGACACATGTAACATCAAATCTGATGCGTTTGAACATCGCCGGCTGTCGGAGGACTTTGTTCGCTTCACGTGAGTTAATTAACACAAATTTTGTTGCTTTTTTTTGTGTGCTTTTTTTTAAAGAGTTTTGATTTCAGATGTCGCCACATTAACAAATCGTTGTCCACAACTTATTGAACTGGATCTATCAGACTGCAGCAGTCTCGATACTAGTGTGATTAATATACTTTGCGATTTCAAAATGCTCGAGTATTTATCACTCTCACGCTGCTATCTCATATCAGTCACATCACTGAAGTAAGCACAAAATGAAGACCACCAATGAGGGAAGTATAAAATAAAATTAACATAACTTTTCCATTAAAGGTTACTGAAGAACGTGCCTACCCTTGCCTATCTGGATGTGTTTGGCATGTTATCAGAACATGCTTTAAAACTGTTGGAACAAACATTTTCAAAGTTGGGTATAAACCAATTCATACACAGCTCCGTTGCGCGTCCAACAGTGGGCACACGGCGTACTTCGATCTGGGGTTTACGCACAAGAGATTAAATTAAAACCTGAAGAATTTGTAAAATAATTCAGAATTTGTACTCTTCACGACACGGAAGGTATGCGAACTTTATCGTTAAGATGGAATGTATTATGTTAGTCAAAAGGCAATACTTTATTTATATTTTTATATATACATTTATATTTGCCATGTCCGTCTGAAGTTAACTGGAAGAGTTGAAGTCAGCAGAGTTGAGTTCTCATGATTAGATACTTGTTCCGTAAAGTAACTTTTGTGCTTTGAATAAAGGTTTCGAACAGATGGCCGAAGTTCCTCCTATGAAGAAACTTCATGCGATTGAATGTTTCTTGGAAATGACGCTTCCATTAGAGGTTATTCAAATATAATAAAAAAAGACCGTTTATATTGGTCGCATGATGATTATAAAGCTCAAATGAATCGCTTCACTCGCTATTTGTAGTTTTATATACAATACTTTCCATATAGAAAAGTTAGTATAGTTCCTCATAATCTAATACACTACCTGAAGTATATATATTTTTCAATAGTCTTTTTATTTCAACATTGTATGCTGGTAAATAAGTAAGGGCCTACGTGAAGTGTGTCACATCTTCGGCATCGCCGAGGTTAGTATTTTTTCTTTGTTTCAAATTAAGTTTCATGTAAGATTTCGTGACGGAGCAAAGTTTTTGAAAAACTAAAAAAATGCGGAGCGTAAAGTCTAAACTGCTTTCCAATTTGATACAGACACTAACTTTCACTACGTTTAATTAAATGTAATTTGTATATGTGCAATCCGTTTGGATATATTTTGTATGTAAGCCCCTCGTTCGGTTTACACTGATTCACCAGAAGCTTCGACCTTTAATGGGGCTACTTCAATAGGATCCTCTACGGCTACATTGGTCTCACTTTCAAAGTTAGCATCAGTTTTAAGGACTTCGCTTGGTGGTGCTACAGGTGTCTCCCATTGCCATTCGCTCCAGCTAACGCATTTCTTCACGCTGTCCAAGAATGCCTTCTGATCGGAACAACGCTGCAAAACAGCAGGCTCGTTTAAAACTTTGCAGTTCCAGTAGGCAGTTGGATCCCATGTATCGCGAAAAGTGCCAATTTGCAACTCCTCCTGTGATGAGCAAGCCGGCTGACCATCACCATTATAATTGGCAGCGGTGAGTGAAAAGATGGCAAGGAAGATTGCTGGCGAATACATACAATTCCCTTGGTATTGTAAAGTACTAATTAATGAGAAAGACTCACCAATGTGGAGTTTCATTATAAATAGTCAAAGTTTCAACTGATGCTTTCCTGATGCATGGCTGGCAGTATTTATATAATATTCCATCTTTAGCGCTGAAGGTTTCAAAAACTGAGCTAGTAGAGTGCATTTCTCATATGATAAGAAGATAAAGTCTTTTTAACTAATTTTCAAATGCTTGTTAAATTTGTCTACACAAATCAAACAATGTAAAATTAGTGATGCGATATTTCGCAACATCAGTATCAGAGATTGTATAAACACTTTTAACTTAATATCGACCCTACGAGTTCGAATAATAGCCAGTGAGTCAGCCTGCGTGTTTGTGTGACGACTGATGTCTACCTGCGTATGCTTCATTTGTTCCAGATATTTCGGGGTATTGGCGTGTTTCTATTAAGATAGGGCACACTACGGATTCTATGGAGTCTAGTTTTATAAGATGCGAGGCATACCATAGACGTGTTGCGCGGGCATGTGGATTTTTTGTCAAACTCGATTTCGGATAATGGAATACATATATTGTCCATCATACGTTATTAGTGGACAAGAGTTTTGACCTAAAGAGGAAGTGGCGTTCGTGTCAGCGTCCCACGTTTGACAGTAATGAATTTAAACTGCAACTGCACTTCTTCAGCGGATTCTTCCTTCCACTATAACCAATGCCGCAATATAATTCGCATACGAGGCTTAGGATTGGTATGTGGTATGCTAACACTAGCACATATAGTTGTACGCACATCTCTGTGTCGGATTTTGTTCATTTTTTTTGTGCAGGACTTCATGTAGCCACATTTATTCAGAAACTGGTCAGAAGTTTCCTCTCCGCGATGCACCTGTTCCGATATTGTACACCGAAACTCCAAAAGCCAAATTTGGTGTTTGCAATGGATGTCTTGATGATCCTTTAATCATAATATATCCTCCAATATATTCGTATATATATATATATATAATATAATAATAATAATTTGAGGACACTTCGACAATATATTGTTATGATAAAAAAAAAAAATTCGGAAGAAATTCATTCTTGTCAAAAAGCGTCTCAACAATTCGATATGGAAATCTAGTTATGTTACATCTTTGTAAATTCGAAAGAGGGTGGTGAGATTGTTGTCAGATTGTTTGCTAATTGACTCGAACTTCAACAACCAAAATTCATAAATCGGCTACTGATGAGATGAGCAGCACATTAGACAAGGATCTTACGCCGCACATGAAAGAGCACTACGAGGCCGAGCGGGAAACGTTGCGTACACTACTGGAGCTGGATAAGATGTATCGTGAGTACTTTGAGTTCTTTCTATGCGAAGTAGAAGTGCAAAAGGGGCTCTTTGACCGTCTGTGGTTGCTGTCGCAGCGCTATGTCATACTCGTGAGGTGAATAATCTCGCTTAATAAACAACAATCCGTAACAGTAATATGATTACAGCACTGGACCGTGCTGCCGTTATCCGGAAGTCTATATACTTTCTGCTGAGGAATCGATCGTTAACGAGTACGAAGGCAAACTAGAGGCTGTGCGCGCTTCGAATAACAAACTGAAGCATGCCGTGTACCATTTAAACGTGGTGTGCAAGAAGTTCTATTGTCACTACGACAAACTGGACTTGGCCATGGAAACTCCGTTCATATTGGGTGACAAATTCCATCGACCAATAAAGATTTTTAAGGAAATGGTCAACGATATTTTCAATTATTTTTATGTTAGCGTGCTGAAAATGAAGGTCCGCATGCATCAATGTGAACCCATGAATAGCTCCACGATCGAGGATTATCGCCAACTATTGCAGCGCTGTGAAGAGTTTAAGGAGTATTTATTTGTCTGCTTTAAATATTGTAAATGCTTTGATCCGAAACCGGAGTGCCCGATTTTAAAACGCAAATGTCCGAGAGTAAATTTATGATAGCTTTTTATTTTGAAGTTCAAACCTGAAAATTAACGTTTTGATAAAAAAAAAATATCATCATTAGGTAAGCTAAACAAAAATGTACCTAATGTTATTCCACTTTTAGCCTCGAAGGCCTAGTCTTCAAAAAATAATTAAGCAATATAAAACCCTTTACATTCATACATAAATAAATTGTTGTCAAAAATGGTTTTTGTGTCATTCGCAGGAGTCTTACAAGATTAAATTTTCTGTTAAAGTAACTCAAGTGATATAGCGTTTACAGAAACATGGAGCACAAGTTATAAAGATATACTTGTAATGTATTGTCGCTATATCTCCCAGTAATTTGATTTGGCGATAAATTGTAAAAGAAAATTTGAAGATGTCATATATAAATGATTTGTCTTCCTAAAATAGTGGTATAAAATCGCGATTAATATTCGATAACGATATCCGTCAAAATTCTAGTGATACATTCGTTAGTGATACACAAGCCAATCAGCTGACTTTTGTTTTGGTTTCATATGCTGTGGGTTTGTTCTTTTGTGTTCGTCAAAGAGTCGCCCTTTACCTCTGTGAGACTTGTTATATATATTATATTTCCTACAATGCGACGTCGTGCCGGCTTAGGTGCCATACAACAGCAACAGTTGGCTGCTGCCAAATACAAAGACAAAGGCACAGATCTGCAAGAATCTCAGCTAGAACAAATGACCAAACAAATGGACGTGTTTCGCGTCAATCTAGAGGAGTTTGCTATGAAGCACAAACAGGATATTCGCAAAAATGCGCAATTCCGTAAACAGTTTCAGGAAATGTGTGCTGCCATTGGCGTTGATCCGCTTGCAAGCGGCAAAGGTTTCTGGAGCGTACTGGGCATTGGTGACTATTACTACGAGTTGGGTGTACAAGTGGTAGAAGTTTGTTTGGCAGCAAATCACAAAACAGGTTGAAAGCGCCCAATTCGAGTCTTGTTCCATTCATTAATTTCATTGGTTTAGGTGGTCTCATGGAATTGAACGAGCTACGACGCCGTCTTGTGGCAGCACGCGGTCAAAACGTTGTACACCAGGAAATCACCAATGAGGATATTCTTATGGCTGCTAAGAAGCTCACTATTTTTGGCAATGGGTTTGTTGTACACCATTTGGGCAAGGCCAAATACATTGTGCAATCCATACCTGGCGAGCTTAGCATGGAGGAGACAAACATATTAACAGCAGCTTCGATTACAGAACAAGGCGTAGTTACACAAAGCATGTTAATTAGAAACTTTGGGTAAGTAATTAAATCTTCACTCAGCAATAGTGTTCACTAAAGCTGCTCTACAACCTGCGCAGTTGGACCGATTACCGTGCTAAGCGCGCTCTCGAGAAGGTACTCGGTGAAGGTCTCTGTTGGATTGACAAACAGGAGGCAGATGAACCAAGCTATTGGTTTCCAAGTTTGTTTCCTGGGCGTACACAAATATAATATCTTTATTTAATCAAACATTGGTAATAAAATATCACAATTAAAAAACAAACTACAAAGATCCACCTAAGATTGTGTGCGACCATTTGTTCCTGTTAAGTCATCAACAATTTGATCGAGCTGGGCAGCTTTGTATTGCTGTACTTCGGCTCTCAATTCGCAGTTATCCCTTCGCAGTTTATAGATTTCCTCTTCGAAGGTCTCAATGAGATTCCGTATCTTAGCTCTGTGCCTGTAATGAGTTTGAGACTTTAGGTAACATTATTTTTCTTCTATAAATTCATTTATACTTTATTTTAAGATTATTATTGGCATCGATATAGCCTTTAATTTGAGACTCGTACTCGCTGGTCCTGAAAAGTGTTAGGTTGATGAATAACGGCAGTTCGAACATTACATTACAACACATTCTAACCATCTTTCTCAATAAAGGCTTTCTACTCATATTCCACTACATAAATTTCAATTGAATATTTCCTTTACATAATTATATCTGTATTTCTTAAAGAAAATATGGTCGTGATAAAATTTAAAACTTCATCAAGACCGCCACTGTTTGTTTATATGACTCTTGGTGAAGAATATACTTGGAGATGTAGGAGAGTTCCGGTGATTAACTGCTAATGCCAGATGCCGAATAGACTCCTTCTGAAATATATACATGAAGCAACACCCGATATCCCGATTTAAAATTTCAATAGAAAAGGCTTGTGAAGACTTTGATTCTAAACTTAAAAATTAAATTAAATTTTTTTGTAAATTTGCTTTTGGCGTGGAAATTTGACAATGGATCAATTCCATGAAAATATTATATTTTCAGTATTTTTGTGTCACGTATATCCTACATTTATCAGTTTCAAGCTCTTGCATGAAAATCTGTTATGTTTTCATGTGTCGCACTGAGTTTATTTCAGGGCCATAGATATAGACCGTGAAAAATTAAGAATCTCAGGATGGGTCGTATATCATATATACGAATTATAGCGTTTTCAATAACCCCTCTCCTCTTATTTATATTTGTATTATATGAAACCCCCCCAAACAGTTGAAGATGTCTGCACACTGCAATATTTTTCACATACAGTTTCCGGGTTAGTTCTTCGTGCCGTTCTGTGTTTATCTGACTTTCATTTTCGGCAATTTTGTTTTCGAATTGTTGCTAGTAGGGGAAGTACAGAATTATTTTTAGCTGGCTTCAATTGTGCTCAACATACCATGTGCTTGTTTGTCGCTTTTAGCTCGTCAGATAATTTCTCATTTTCCTTTTGCATATCCTTGAACTTCTGTTCCAAATGATTGTAACACGCCTCCATATGCTGATTTTGCTTATTCAAAGACTCTTGTTCATTGATTAGCTATAGTAGATAATAATATTAATAATAGTTTTTGTTAATATTAAGGAATACTTTTTCTATACCTTCTGACTCAAATCCTTCAGTGCATCTTCCTTCTCCTTCACCTTCGATCGGAGTTGTTTGACTTCGTTGTCCACTTGTTCAGCCGCTTGTTCCATAACGTAGCCAATATCTGATGCCAGGTGAGAGCACTCTTCCCGGTAGGATTGAGCGCGTTTATCAGCGTTGGTCTTTTCTTTTAAAGCAGTCTCGGCTAATAAAACGGATTCCTGCACCTTCTGCATGGCGACAGCCTCACGCTTGGTAGCCTCATCTAGCAGTGATCTAGTACATTCGAGAGATTTTTCAAATTTATTCCTCTCTTTTAGCGCGTTCTGTAACTGCTGCTCCAGCTTTTTTATTGTACTCTTGTAATCCTCGGTTGAGGTACTTGACTTCTCTGTAGGTCGGATGGTACAGATTAAGTATCGATTCGAAAATAGAGTAGAAATGCTGTTAAACAAACCAAGCAATTCCTGTTCCAGTGACGAGACCCGTTGGAGGTTTCGTATGTTTTGCTTATGGCATTCTTCTATATGTTTCGCTTGA
The DNA here is from genome assembly GCA_035041755.1 of Cacoxenus indagator. NCBI lineage: Eukaryota > Metazoa > Arthropoda > Insecta > Diptera > Drosophilidae > Cacoxenus > Cacoxenus indagator. The sequence goes on from JAWNKX010000067.1 coordinate 2,010,776, forward strand.
TCCGCCAGCTTTTTGTTTCTTTCGTCTAACATGGTGACTGCAGAATCGTATTTCTTTTTTAACTGCTCCATTGAGATTGTTCGTAATTTATTTGTCCGTAAATAAGGAAATAATAAATTTCAATCGATACTTTACCTCGGACTCATGACTGGGTTTAAAAAGCTGACTGCGATAGTTTTCCAATTCAATTTCGAGATGTTGTTTAACTTTTTGATTGCTTTCATTAATGGCGTTTAAATCTTGTTGCTCCCTTAGAAGCAGATCGATTTGTCTACGTGCATTGCTCAAAGCCTCATCGGCAAGCAGCGCCTGTGAGTTATAGCCAAACTCACAGTCTTTGCCTACGTTTGCGGAACCGTCTAAGTTGAGAAGTTCCTCATAAATTATTTGAACCTTCCTTCTAAATTCTTGGTTTTCTAGCTGAGAACATGATAAATCCTTCATTAATTGTGATCAATTATATAAACGGATTTATTACATTAAAGTCCTCTAATTTAGACTGCGTATCATTGATGAGGTTCACCACATCCAAAGTGTACTTCTTCAGATTCCTAGGATAGAATTAAGGCAAAAGCTTGTAAGGCAATATGAAGTACGTACCTTTCATATCCATTACAGGAATGATTCATTGCCATTTCAATTGTTTGAGGTGATTCTCTAACACTGCCAATAATGTGTTTACCTTTGACTACGATCAAAGGCATACTAAGTCCATTTGCGCGAGGGTTGCCTGCGTTCGGCCACTGGCTTGCCGGTTTGCTTTGTTTGACCTGAAGCGATTGGTTGCCATGGTTACCGTAAATGCTGAAAAATTGTGTAGCCTCGCTAACGCTTTCAGTGTCTGCTGGTCAAATGTAGTGGAGATTGTGAAAATGCCACTTTTCAATAAGAAATTTGATTCGAAACCGATTCCGCAGCGTCTGTCACGCTGCAACATTGGATGTCCGGCGGTCAGCGAGGAACTCGACGATTACCGCAATATTTCCTTGAATCTGGGCAACAAAGAGCTGCGTTTCGCGGATGGAATTTGGATACACACGATGCGTAAAAGCGACGGGGATGATGTGCAGCGTCTGAATCGTCGCTTCAAGGCTCTCGAGGAGGAGAACAATATGTGCAATTTGAAAATTGAGGTTATGCTGGACCTGCTAGCCGAACATGCCTCAGAGTTGAACGAGTTGAAACCGAAGGATAAATAGACCAACAAAAATGGGGCTGCTCAACCAACAAAAGCACGTAAAAAGCAAAATAAAAGATAAACAATTTAAGTATGTGTATGTATACGTTCGTAGCTCTTCATGTCCTATTGCTTGGTATCTAAGGTTGACATAGATGTGGGTTTTGTAACGTCACTTCGTCGAAGTAAAAAAGAAAAATATGAAAATTTTTTTTGGGATTTTTATTTTTTTATTTTTTGAAATCTTTTTATTTCTATTGCCTCTGCCTCTGCCGTCTGCAGTGCAGTCTTTAGTTATTGCATAGTAACTAAATTCCTTATAATCAGGGTACTCATAAAGTATCCCAATCCTCCATTGAGGAAGATGTCAGACGGAAGTAGGTAATTAAATAACCCCGCCTTGATTGTGTGGAACTGAAATGGTTAACAAAATTCCTGCATCCGTTAAAGAAGATAAAGTTATTTTTTGAACTTACCAATACCAATATATGGTTCCCATTGCGTGAACCATATCTGTGCGCGAGCGCTTTTAGTACGCGGTTGTGATGACATCAGGTGATGACATTGCCTCGACATGTCAAGTAGTAGTCAAGTAGAAATGCACCTAAGGCGAAAAGGGAAAATATGAGAAAATCTGACATTTGTGACCAGTACATAGTTATATGGGACACACCTGATTTCTTTGATGATTCTGCGAACAAACGTGCAGCTGTTGATGGGATGAAAATGACATCAGTGCAAACGGTTGGAGTGTCGGTGTCATTTTGGATGAAGAAACTATAGAGAATCATGGAGTGTCACCAACTGCCCACTTGAGCAGGTAGGAACAACTGAAATTGTAAAAGAAAATCCTTTAATATATCACAAAAGAGAGAGCATTAATTGGCAACATTGGTTCTTCGTTCTCAATGGGTGGCTTTGGATGTGAAAGTTCGCCAGTATATTTATGCAGCTTCTTCAATCTGGGATGGAAGCCACATAAGTTTTGGTAGTATACGCTATTTATCTTTACCGGCTTTCCATTTCGAACGCCAACCACTATCAGTCTGCATCCGGGATCTAGACCAAATTCATTATCGTATGTGATAGACCTCATCCGTTGTAAATCGCCTGTACAATCGCTTTTCCCAACCTTATCTTTGCCTTTACTCTTTTTGCCGGTTTGTGACAGTTTCTCCATGCAAAATGACACCGATACTCCATCCCTTTGCACTGATGTCATTCTCTTATTCGCGGTGGCAGGAATTTTGAAATACCTTTCAAAGTCGGCATGCTCAAATGTGAAAAATTTTCCTTTGAATAGGTTCAATACGCAAAGCAGAGTAAAAGGCAAATCGGTCATACCTTATATGATTCCTTACAAATTTCAGAGAGAAGCGGATTAGTTCTGGTTTTATAACATAGCACTTTATCCAGGGTGTTACTAATAGTTACTATGTTTACAATAGATGAGAGTAGTAACCCGGCGTGCCACTTAGCACCACCATAGGCTCATTGTGACATCGCAGGGTCGGAAAAATCCTGCTCCTCGAAACTTATTTGTTGCCTGAAAAATCTGAAAAGCCACTAGAATTAAATGTGGTGTTGGAGAGAGCAGGGTATGTCCAGATGAGATGAATGGGTTCCTGCTCCTCATATATGCAGCCTCCACAGTCGTTTAGGGAATTCATTTGTGCGCCAACAAGATAATTCTGCATGGAGCGAAATAATTGGTAATTAGATGGTGCTAGCTCCGAACTATATATTAAGTCTTGTTATTTGTTGGCAATGGAGTCATGAATTTATCGTTTGCCCAGGTGGCAGAAGTTCATAATGCACAGGAAATTTACTATTCCATGAAATACACAGCAATAACTTCGTTGTAGATAGCGTCGGCTTGGCAATGGTTTGGACAGGCTTAACTTGCATCCAGTTTTTTGCATAGCCATAACCCTTTCTTTAACGGTCGTATGGTGGATGCCAAGATCCTTAACGCCCAACCCAAGTTCTAAATGATCGTTCTGATAAAGTACCTTCTCCATTATGTGTGAGCATTCGCTGTAGATCATGCTCCTTCAAAGAAATAAACTAAATTGCAGCGAACTTCCGCTGTCACGGTACTCATTTTCTTTACGCAAAAACAGCTGATTTTACAATGACAATTTTTATGAATTCTGCCAATTTAAGTCATTGTTTTTGAAATATAAGCACCGCTTTAAATGGAATAGTGCCAGAATAGCTTATAATAATTCCTGTGATGCGCTTATGGTGTGGTTAGCATTATCGGTTTATTCGTAGTTTCAATTAATACATGTAAACGAAGGAAAATTCCCCATATCCCTATCGATTATGTAGAAAGTCTTCACTGTCTATATGGAACTTACTTAATCTTGATTTGGTTCATAGAGTTTGGTGTATAGCGTCTGCAAAGGTATTCTTGCAGCCGGTGCGAGTTGTTTCAGAAGCCTATCTACGATCTCTATCCTCTCGGGGTAGGCTGGAATCCATAATTTTAGCGTGAGTCGATCTTTCATCTATTATCGGAGGTTATAGCCCTCCAATATATAGCAACGCAAATATAGACAATGAAACCCTTCTACTCTAGAACCTCGGGCGACGATGGAAGTTATTCAGTTCATTCTTAAAACATTTATAACCATGCGACTTTGTTAGATTGGATTTGAGGCAACTAAATTAATTGGCAGTTTTACTGTCTATCGCAGCGTCGCTCCTGCTGCCACTTATGGCTTCTGCTATTTACTACATTGATAAGGAACTGATAAGCCCAAATCAACCCAAGCGATATGATAAGCAATTCAATGAAATCCCAACACAAAAGTAAATAGAGAACCTACCACACAAGAGAGTGGAAAATTTACATGCAATTCTATTAGAGTAAGGCAGACAACCCGACCCACTCTTAGAACGTAAATCATGGGGGCAACGGAGCAGGCAAGAATTTAAGGACTATTAACTGATTAAATATGCATTCATATGTATGCATATAAAATACGCCAAACGGTATTGTTTGCTTTAGACAAAGTTGGGTAGAGGCATATTCGGTTGCTCTATACTGGTTATCAACATCGACTACTGTATATTTACGCATTGATATCGATAAGAAGGTGTATAAAATATATATGTACATATAATAATATTTATGCGCAGTCGGCATTGGCTGACGTCGCCGTCGCAATTATCGTTGCAGTCATCGTCTAGTCGCGGCCCTTCTATCAACTGGAGGCGCTAGAGAGATTCGAAACGGTTCAAACGGCTATCTAATGTGTTCCGAACACTTGTTCACGTTTGTAGCAACTACTTGTATTCCAGTAGTTCAATTTATTTATTTAATTTTTTTTTCAATTGACCAACAACATTTGTCATATGTATGTCCAACAACTCGTCGTGAAGCAACGTGTCTAGAACACGCTGGTCACCATTTATAGATGGCAGACGCTTCTATTATCGCACGCACACCTGAAGTTTTCTAAAATGTGCTTTACTGTAGGCATGCGATAAAATCGATGCGTATTAACTAATTGGCAATTGTCGGATAAAGTACTCTAGACGCGGTTACTCGAACATCTAATTTGATGTTACGCAAACCAAATTGTTGTTTAAAAAAAGAAAATTTATTCAAAAGAAAAAACTCCCTAAAAAGTGAGAGAAAGGCTTTAACGCAAAATCATCAGACAAAATGTCGAACGGTGTTCGTTCGGTAAAAAAAAGAATAAGTTACAGTTAACCAATGTGTGCGCACAAAATCTGAAGACGGAAAATACGAAATCAGAGAGACTTTTGTACATCAACATTAGGCTGGGTGTTTGTAATATGTACTAGTAAATACGACCAACTAAATCAATTGTAAAAGAGCCCATCAAATGGCGCCGCAGTAGCAGCGAAATTAATTAAACGATTGGCGCATCTCCGAAATTAAGGTCTTACGTACACATGTATGTACATATTAGAGATCTGCACGAATGTAGTTAAAACGGCATATGAAACATTCATCCTGAATATATGACCATTTTCTAATTTTATTCTCTAATAGACAGTACTATTCAGTAAATTAACAATATTGCGTTTTCTGTACAGTATCTTATTGTGCAGTGAATGAAAACGTTGGTAATTTTGTTTTATTTTTTTGCACCAACAAGCGCATAAGTTTTACTAATGATTTGACAGTTCAAAACAATACACTATAACAATAATACACGCTTTTTCCAAAAAAAGGCTTAATTCTATATAGTATTTCAATATAATTCTTCCGTCAAAACTGCGCCTGCAATCTCAACAAAACAGTTTTACAATATATATACTATACCCATTATTGTTCTAAAATTCAAAGGTTTTAGAAAAACTACCAAATATAAGCTGAGTCCTTCCAACAGGGTCGTATTAATCTTGATCTATATAAATGTGGAATGTATTAAATCGAAAACCTCAGTTATTTTAATTTCGGTTATTTAAATATAATTCTGAACATGTCATTTACATTATAAATTCAGAATTTTAAAATTTTGGTTTATTTCATAAACGTTTTTGCAATGGAGTATAATCGTCGTAAGACCATTCAACATTGACACAACATAACTGTTCTCAATTGTTGCGTATAGCTTTTTTGTGGGTTTTCTTTTATTATATTTTTTTTATTTATATACTCGTACTTTAATTTGGTTTTATCACAATAATTTTTAATCGAGCAATAAGTGCATCATACCGCTCGTCCGTACAGTGCCAATTTCAGCAAGCCTGAATCCAGAAGAGTAGGCTCAAAAAATATTTCCAAGTACTTCTTGTGCTTTTTTGAATGCTTAAACGCGCACCCGGCAAGCTATCGCAAAGTAAATAATGTAAAAAAGTGTGCATGTTGAAATGAAGTAAACAACAGAAAAAAAAACAACGTATATAATAAAATGTGTGAAAAAGAGAAAACGGCCAATGAAATTGTTAAAATGCAATTGAAAATAAGCAAAGCAAGAAATGCTGGGGGTGAAATATACCATTAAAATCGATCAATCGATCGTTCTGAATTGGGAAGGGCTTAACAACGGCCGGTAACATGTAAGCCCACTTGGTGCTTTAGTTTTTTGGAAGACGTTGAAAGTTCCATATTTTCTATGCCATACCGCCAAATGGGCGTCACCACTTGCCAATGAATTAGTTCTTCGTTTCAATTTAAATTACCTTTTATCAATTTCCTTACCTTTTAATATCAGCAGGCAGACCATCCAGGTTATTGGATTTTAAAGCTGGAGTGCATTTATCTCTTAACCTAACGCACACCATAGGTATGGTCTGTGAAAGTCGCAATGTCCTAATATTAGTGGATCATATACCCATTGCTAAATTTGCTTAGTCTCTACCAACAAAACCAACAACACCAAGAACACTGACTGTGTGCGACACGTGTATCTGTGTTGCTGCTAAATACATGACATCAACACATCAACTCAGAAAAATAAAAAACCGTAATATTAAAAAAGTTTGTGAAAAATTGCAAATGAATACCAAATAAATAATTGAAAAAAAAAGGAAATAAGAAGAAAACAAATTGTATGTCGCTTTAACGACGCGCTCAGTGAGAAATTCAACGCCCAACTGCTCCGTTGTCGACGCGCTACTTGCGCCGACGACGCCGCGCGAATCTTCCTAACAGAACAATGCAGTGCCTGCTTAACTGCAACTGGCATTGCTCGGTAATCTGGGTAGCGTTGCGCTGGAAATTGAGTGAAAAATGCGTCTGTTAAGCGAACATTCCCCAATGCAGTAGGCGAATTAATTAAACTGTGTCGCGATCGCGATGCTGTTGAAGTAATCATCATTCTCAAGTGCACATGAATAATGGCGACAATTAATTTGGAAATGTGGCTGATCTTGAATATTTTAATTCTTTTGAAATGTTTGAGTGCCGTTTTTGGATATTTTGTAGACTACACAGGTGAGTTTTGATATTGACTCGAATGAGGGCGGTGGGTATTGGTGTTTTGACGATTTTGGTACCTAAAAAGTTTAAAAATGGAAAATGAGGCTTCATGGCTGTATTTGTGATTAAACATTTTTAGTTCGTTCGGTTAGGAATGATGGTGTCCGTTAAAAAGTGTTACGTATCTCCGAAAAACCGTGCGTTGAAGAGAAGCTTACGCTTATTAAAGGTGTCCATTAGACGAGGTTTCAATAAAAATTCATTTCCCAAATATGCAAAAGCTGTCATACATGTGTGTAAAGGAAAGTGGTCAGAGGGTAGGATTGATACTATAATTGAATACATAGGAAAAAAAAGATTGTTAGATATAAGCCCAAGAGGTGTATCATAGAACACTCCATCCCATTAGAAGGGAATATAGTAGATTTTAGATCTACGAAAGTACTGTTAGGTATTATTAGCACTTCATAAGTCTTGAATTAACCACTGTTGCAGAGTAGCTCCGTAAAGGTCTAGAGAGGATAGAATCGTTTCATACCTGAGTTGATAATAAATTTTGAAACAGCACAGGATAAAATACATTCATGACAGTTCTGAGAATCGATTGTATCTCACATATTGTTTTGATTGATATGCTTTACGCGTAATAAATTTTTATATATCTGTGTCGCAGTTTACTGTAGCCAATTTAATGTAACGCGATTCGATTCAATTCGATTCAATTGTTTATTCCATCGCCTGCGATGAAGACGAAAATTGCAATTTTTGCGTTATTTACGGATGCGTTGCCTAGCAATTATTTCAACGGCATCGAATTCGCGCGCGCCTTGTGTATGAGAAAATTTTCACCAAATGTTTATTTAAAAATGCCAAGCTAAACGAATAAATGCCGTCAGATTATCATTACTGAAGAACATTATCGCAAATCTTTCCATGCCAGAAAACACGGAGTTGATTCAACAACGCGCCGGCTATGATGTGAAACTGAGGTGCGACCTCAAAGGCCTGGTTGATGAACACAAACTGGCGGAGATCGAGACACATTGGTATTTTAAGGTGCGTTAGCGTCTCGACGGCCAGGAAAATCTGGCCACAGCATTTCTAATTATATGTGTAATTTCAGCAATGCAACGACAACAACTGCTACCAGTTCGAGGTGAACGACTGGACGCCATTGCCCTGCGAGAAGATTTTTTGCAAATCGGAGCTATGGCTGCGCAATGTCACCGAGCAGTACTCTGGCCTGTACAAATGTACCGTCTACCCGTCCAGATTCGATACTGAGCATACGTTAGACATTCAGCTCGTGCGTACCTATCAGTTGGATGTAAAAAGTGAGTTTTTCGTTTTCATATCACTGAAAACTTTTCAAAATGACGTACGCGTACGGCCTCGCTTCAGATACTACTTTGGCGGTGCCGGAATTCCTGGATTCATATCCATCGAATCAGACTGCCGCTGTTGATTCGCAAGTGGTTTTCCAGTGTCGCGTGCACAGCGAGGAACACCCTACAATCAAATGGTTCCGACGCGTGCCCCAAATGAAAGTTAGTTTGGATTACACGCCACAGGGCAGGGAATATTTCAATGCACACATTGTGCGCTACAATGGACGCACGTACGAACTGCTGAAGACGGCGTCGGAGAAATTGGTCAGCGATCAAGTCTATTTGAGTAAGCTCATACTGAATGGCGTTCGTTTGCATGACGAGGCCTTTTATGCGTGTGCGGCAATCAGCTATCGTGGCCACAAGATACGCGAGGCCTACCTACAGGTTGTGCCGAGTGAGGAGCCTGAGTACTGGGCAGACTATGATGAACGTGATGAATTCGGTGGCACTCGTACTGATCCCAAAGGGTTTTGGATTCTCTTTCTAATGCCACTCGGCTTGGCCATGTTGCCCTTAACCGTGTGGCTGTGTTATGTCTGCTATAAGCGCTGCACGCGTTTAACCTCTACCGATACCTGTCAGCGTATGGAGCAAAATTACTCAGATGAGGAGGCTGCAGATACTGAGCGTTGCGTGCTGGGCAGATAACATCGTGGACAACTTAAGTGTTATGGAATAGTCAGTAGCTTAGTTAAAATGACGCTTATTATATGCTAATCAAGTAAGCTTAATTCGAGCTAACTGTACTTAGTCTCGTAGTCTCAATAGTTATAAAATCACTATATTATAAAGTCAAGTTTAGTAAACAAAATACTATAAGCGCAATGTACTGTTCGAGTTACCTCTATGAAAAACGGTGTATCCAGGTTTATTATAACCTCGAATAGAATATCAAGAAACGAGTAATTTGAAAGAATTTGAGTATTCGAATGGAAGTTCATAGTTCTCACTTCTCATTATTTCACAAGTTAATATGTTTTCTTATATGTAGGTGATATATTAAGGAAATATATTATATAATCTATATTATAATCTAAATTAATTAATAGATTTCCCGATTCAGTTTGCAGTACTACTACTCATACGCTTAGATGGACATCACAAGTTTCATCACGAATATTCAATATTCATTTTCGAAATTTAAAATTTGTGTAGAAATTGAATGCAAAAGTTGTGAAAATAAAATTTGTAATTTCAAAATTTCTAATGCAAGCATTATTACATTATTTATGGCGCCTTGTGAAATTAAAGAAGTTTATTAAGTCAACGCATCATTCAAGAAGGTGGGATTAAATTTCTAAACCGCAAATAAACTGTTAAGAATCAAGTCCGGTAAGTATTTATATTCCATACAAACCTTATATATCCTTTGAACTTAGTGTAATACATTAGTTTTAAACACTGATATTCAAATTACATTTTTCCACAATAGTACTTTAATTTCTTGCATATTATATATTATATATATATAATCCAGCTTCATATAGACCAATTAGCTTACTTCTAGTGCTGTTAAGAATATTCGAGAAGCTCCTGTGCCAGCGACTATTACCTATTATAGAACGCAAACATATAATACCTGACCACCAATTTGGCTTTCGACGAAAACACTCGACCATACAACAAATCCATCGTGTACTCATACATTTTTAAACGATCTTGACGACAAAAAGTTCTGCATAGGAGTTTTTCTAGATGTAGAAAAGGCATTCGGCAAAGTTTGGCACAAAGGACTAATCAGCAAATTGCGCAATATATTTCCGCATAATGTACTACAGATATTAGTATACAGAAAGACATTTTTTTGTTAAGTACTCAGATGAATATTCCACATTAAGAAAAATCAAAACTGGCGTACCACAAGGAAGTGTACTAGGACCGTTATTATACACTATCTTTACAGCGGACATACCATCACCAAATGACGACGCTTCAATGATATCCACATTTGCTGATGACACTATAATACTTAGCGCACATAGACAAGTAAACATAGCAACATCCAAACTGCAACAGCATCTGGATACAAATACAGATATAATACAAAGACAACAATCAAAAATCATTCGTATGATCACCAAGGCTGGGTGGTATGTAACTAACGATGATCTGCATCGTGATCTTAATATTCCAACAGTAACAGAGGAGATTACATAGATAAGTCGTATCTACCAGACGAAGCTTACCCAACACCCAAATGTTGGTGTCAACCTACTACCAAACAGGAACTACAATACAGACGCATGTTACAGAGGACAAGGCTAGTGGATCTGGTTGAATAAATTCGAAGCTAGATACAACACATAAATCAATACCTCTTTGTTTTTCTTTTTTGTTTTTGTTTAATGTTGTTTATTTTTGTATTTTATATTCTTATTACATTTATGCTTATTTTACTTTATTTGCTCTATAATTGTATTAATTTAATTTAAATGTATCATATTTTTGTTACTATTTTGATTTTTTCCCCTACATCCTTACAAAAAAAAACTTTTGTGATCTGCTCACATAAATTAGCTACAACCCTAAAATAACGTTTAAACCATGTACTAATAGTCTTAATAAAAAATAAAGACATATGTACACGACATATGGGAAATAAAAAAAAATAAAAAAAAATGCCTTGCCTGTTTGTGGAGGTATCGCGATACGTCCACTATACGCTGATGAAACGGTGGTCCTCGGGGAATTTCGCTAAGGTTGACTTCTTGCCTTTATATTACCATCTCATGAAGAAGAAGTTGGCTAAATATGTGATAGACCCAGAGTACGCCGCATTGCGGGGCCTCTGTCACTATATGACAGCGGATATAGATCAAATTTATTTGTTGAAAACGCAGATAAGTACAAAACGTTATTTTATAATAACATAAGATGGGTCTAAAGTCCTCCAAACACTTAATTTTTTATTTAATAGAGAATCACATAATATACCTGATGCAGTGCTGCGTGAACGGTTACATGCAGATTTGGGGTGGGGAGGTGAGAGACTGGATACAGTTCACGACCCAGAACTGTTCTGGTCGAACATCGAACTATTTTATAATTTGCAAAGATATAATCAGAGAAACAATATTCGTAACTTTTCGCTGATACCTCAGTTGAAACACGGCCTGCATCACATAAGGTATGACCGGTTTGCCTTTTACTCTTTGCTTTGCGGATTGAACCCATTCAAAGAAAAAATTGTGCACATTGAGCATTCCGACTTTGAAAGGTATTTCAAAATTCCTGCCACCGCGAATAAGAGAATGACATCAGTACAAACGGATGGAGTATAGGTGTCATTTTGCATGGAGAAACTGTCAGAAACCGGCAAAAATAATAAAGGCAAAAATAAGGTTGGGGAAAGCGATTGTACAGGCGATTTACAACGGATGAGGTCTATCACATACGATAATGAAATTGGTCTAGATCCCGGATGCAGACTGATAGTGGTTGGCCTTCGAAATGGAAAGCCGGTAAAGATAAGTAGCGTATACTACCAAAACTTATGTGGCTTCCATCCCAGATTGAAGAAGCTGAATAAATATACTAGCGAACTCCCACATCCAAAGCCACCCATTGAGAACGAAGAGCCAACGTCGCCAATTAATGCTCTCTCTTTTGTGATATATTAAAGGATTTTCTTTTACAATTTCAGTTGTTGCTACCTGCTCAAGTGGGCAGTTGGTCACACTCCATGATTCTCTATAGTTTCTCCATGCAAAATGACATCGACACTCCATCTGTTTGCACTGATGTAATTTTCACTGGTAGGTTCTAAGGTACACAATTATTCTCCTTCCTCGAGCGAGTAGTGTTCTACTCACGGTCTACCTAAAAAGATAAAAAGGAGTTCAACCGAAATCCATCACATGCATCCAATCTGGAATTGCTACATCATTCGTAAATTTCCGAAAAATTCCGACCAATAATTTCCCCCAATTCGTTGTCTTAATATAGTAAATCAAATTGTTTTTTTTTTGAATAAACATAGCATTCGTTGTTACAATTGTCTACGACTCACAATATAATCACAAAATTTTGCCAGTATCAAATTCCAAATTTGTCTTATAATATTGTTCCGGATCAGTCTTGAAATATAGCCGCATAAAATATATATTTAATATTTTCCTGTTCTATCTGTGCTTTATTCTCGGAGAGAACGGTTTATCCGATTATTGTCGCTTGATGATATTGGAAATCTGCATACAATTCTACTTAATGCGCCAGCTAGAAGTGCACATATACTATCTGCGCGTGTATTTCAACATTGCGAATCAGTTGGAACCGCTTGAGCCGTTAATTTCGGAGACGGAGCAACTTTCTCTTGAGTACTGAAGAAGATGTCAAGTAATCAAATTCCACATGCCAGATGTGCTTTAACGGCTGCAGCTCCAAGGAGGGTGGAGGTCTCCGACTATATAGTGCCAGGCATCTATCACTTTCCAACCGTGGAGCAAGTTTTGGTTGCACCGCAGCCATGTGCGTACATATACGACTGCAGTTATGTAGATTGGTGCATGACTCCGGCGAGTTCCGCCACTTATGTGGTTAGTCCTAATGGTGTGGTTAATTACTTGAGCGATTTGCAAGGCCACATGGCCTTAACTTCTGCTAACAATCTTGATGGCGGCTGTATCGTTGGCATTCTTAATCTCGATGAGTATGGCTGCAATGCAAACGACAGCATCAATGACCAGAACAACGTTAATCACGTGACTATTGCTGAGGCGCCCGATACCTATCAGGAGTCTCAATATCAAGGACATACTGATGGACAAGATTTGGAGGAGGAGCCGGTTATGCATATAAGCGTAAATGCCTCGCAACAAGCTAATGACATGTTCGTCGAACAGATAGAGGAAGATGAAACTGATGAAAAGGACTTACACTTCACTTTAAGACCAATGAAATGCAAACGATTGGCGGCGGGTTATGAACGGCCAAACGTCGAAGTTCCGTGCCATAGTAACCAGGCATCGTCGATGACGGAGGAGCACCAGTCTAATGTTCAGGCCAATGCTTCATTGGCTCCACCGAACATTATGAAACGGAGACGTCGCCGACGCAAGCGCGCCTATCGTGCCGAGCAAGGCTATCTAGTCGAGGAGCCAACTGACTCCGAGGATTCAAACGGTTCATCTGAGCGAACGGAATCCTAAGCGAGCGTCCAACTATGTACAGTTCTATGTGCATATTTGAAGCAAAAATATCAGTGATCTTCCGTTAAGTTTGAGGCGAATGCATTTTTTCGTATATATTTTCGTATATATCATCAAATATGAATTCAATGAATTTTCATTCATATATTTTATAGGCAAAGAGTTTGTTATGCCTCAATAAGTTATCTTGTTACATAACCGTGCACATTCTAATGACAAAGAAGTTCATTTTATTTCTTTTGCAATGGCATATTTATGTATATTACGAATAAAACTACTTACATCCCGGTTAAATTTACGTTTTTATGGTCCTGGGGGCTCTATATTATTATCCTCAATTCTCTCCAAATAGTTGACTTTTGAAAATATCTCGCGAACTGGGATCTCGATCATACGCTCAATTCGAATAGGTAAGAAAATTAAAGCTTCTGTTGCAATATATATGAATTCCCCATATTCTGCAGCATGTAGTACAGATGTGTTGTCTAGCACATATCCCCTACGTTCTTAGCTTTGATGTCTGTGCGAAAAAAGTCGCTGAAAAAGCCTAGCAGTAGTGTGATCAATGAGTCTACGTACCACGTAGCAGTTTGAACGCATACTACGAACATTGAAATAAAGGAATCAGGGGATAGAGAACATCATAAACTCCTCAACATTTTAAAAGCGGTTCAATATCGTAACCAGAGGGTTGCATAAAAGTGTTAGCAAGTTTAATATATACAAAGTTTAATAAATACAAAGCGGCTCAGAAATGTTTTCCAATGCGCTGCTGTATTCAGTACTGTTGCAAAAGCTGTACGGTAAATAGCAAGCTTTTAAGGTCACTGACATCTCTGGCATCTTTCGGAAGTCTTCGCTGTCAAAAAGGTACGGAGGTCAGCTGCCTTGTTCAGTACTTTTTAACTTTTAGTTGCGCTCATTTTGACTAACGACACAACCGGTTGTATTCAGAATTTCGCTAGTTTATCAGAGCCAAAAGAATCAGTCTCAATTACATGTTCGTGTGTTGTTCTTAACATCTCTTATAGATTTGCTCTCGCGATTTGGTCTCATACACAGTGTACAGTGTATTGTCATTGTGAGTGAAAAAGCTAAAATTAACATGTAAAGAAATTTCGTATTATCAACACCATATACGGGACATAATAGTAACGGACGACTGAAATACAAAATTTAATTCATGCTTTTGTAAACAGGTATCTACATCCTAGTAAAGTCCTAGTATTATCCGCGAATATGTAGTTACGACTGGCACAAATCAATTGTTTTCTGAATGCGCAACTGTTATAGTTAAATTGGGCTCGATCACATATTAGATGTAAATGCCGAATAACACTATCAGCAAAGCTCCTTCCTCCTTATGTGAATAAATGCCTCGTAGGAAAACACCTTATTAATTATGAAGTTTTATATTTAACTGCTGAACCACTGTTACACATTCTATCCCTTTCGAATCGCACATTGTTTATGAGCAGCTTGTTTATGCTGATATTGTTTGTCTTATAGGAATACTTGCACTTGCATTTTACTGTTAAACACATGCACGAATTATGTTGCGTTGGGCATCACGCTTTTGAGTATTGCATTGACTAAAGTACCGCCGAGCGTCTAAGTGGCAACACAAGTTTATTGTTTTACGATTTAGAGAGTGAGAGTGCAAGTGTTATCGTTTTTTAGTTTAGTTTTAACATTCTACGTTTATATGCCTAATTGCGTCCGCTGTTTATTTCTGAGCAGACGCTCATTCCGTGCGCACTGCGATTGCCGCAAAAGCGCTGGCGGGGAAAGCGAAATATAAACACAAGCAGTAAAAGAAAATAAACAAAAGTATTTTTAGGCTGCAGTATTGTAATTATATTTCAATAGTTTTTTTTTGCACGTTTTCTCGCATTTTTACGGTTGTTGCTGTGGGTTTTTCGCGATTATTTGCAAATTTGCTGGCGCAAATGTATTCCGGTAAGCAAGGAGGCGTAATGTCGAACATAGACTGCAAGTCCAGGCGTGGCACTAAGATCTCTGTCATCGTCCTTGGCACTGCACTCTGCTTTGTAATGATGGCGTACTTTGTTTTTGGCGATAATAACGACGAGCAAGGTCTGCGAAATCTGCGCATGATTTCGATCGTGAGTATAAAATATGAACGAATTTCTGGAAATTAATGAAATTAAAATTTTCCAGCTCTTTCGGCATGGCGCTAAAAATCCCAGCGATTTCTATCCCAACGATCCGCATGTGGCTCATGATTGGCAGGGCGGACCCGGTGCTTTGACGCAGGTGAGTTACTATTGCATTTATTTGGTTTATAAATAAATTCACCCCACCTCTTCACTCCAGCGTGGCAGTTTGCAGGCTTATAATCTGGGCAAGAATTTACGTATGCGTTATTATCGACTACTACCACCGAACAGTCTCTATACATCACAACAGGTGCATGTGCTTAGCTCAGCCGCGGAACGTTGTGTGGTGAGGGTCTGGTAGTGTGTGTAGTTTGTCTATTTTAATATAAGTAAATTAGGTAGTGTATCTAAAAAGTATAACTTATCTTTAGATGAGCGCACAGAGTCTTTTAGCTGGTTTAATGCCACCATTGGAGAATAACAATGTTCTGCCCATACCGTGGCAACCGGTGGCTGTGAATACGCTTGCACGGAGTGATGATATTGTGAGTTGATGGTAGTTGCTAGAGAAAGCCTAAATGTAATGCTTATTTCTTATACCTTTTCATTGCCAGCTATTGGCGCAAAAGAAGCCATGTTTGAAATATGACAGCATATTACAGAAATTGTATAAGAATCTACCAAAGGACTTGCAAAAGCTTAACGATGAACACGCCGAGTTGTACAAGTTGTTATCCAGGCATACTGGCAAGGTGAGTTGGTTAATAAGGGTCTTTTCCAAATATTCTTTTTTTAAGGACAACCATTATCTTTAATCCAGAACATCTCAAATGTGCTTGATGTTGAAATGCTTTATAACGTTCTTAAAATTGAGGAAGAAGTTAATCTTGTCTTGCCCGATTGGACGGAGGATATATATCCGGACCAAATGCAGCCATTGGCGGAGCGGAGTTATAAGCTTTTTACCGAAACAAATCTAATGAAACGCATTAAAGGTGGTGCTTTTCTCACGGAAATTTTGAAGAAAATGCAAAACAAACGTAGAAAGAATTTAAATCCAGATCGTAAGATATTTCTATATGCTGGGCATGATGTGACGCTAGTTAATGTCATGAACTCGCTTAATATATTGGATCAAACGGCTAATTTGCCGGAGTACGCATCGGCCTTGGCTTTTGAACTGCACCACAGTGCACTCTTCAATGATGACGACTTTGAGGTTAAGGTATGCGAGTTATATTAAGACAGAAGAGTTCAAAGGTTGGAGTACGTAACCTATTTCAACTGTGTTATTGCAGGTTGTCTACTACTATAACAGCGAAGATAAATTCCCGAAGGAAATAAACATACCCAACTGTGATGCACCTTGTTCGTTGACAAAATTCGCCATATCCTTGAATGCGTTGGTCTTGGACAACTACGATGAGACATGCGAGAATCCACAAATTGATTGCGAGACATGAGTTGCTGTTGTTTTTAGTTGTTTCTTAATTCAAGGCGGAGTTATTTCATTACCTACTTCCGTCTGACTTCTTCCTCAATGGAGGATTAGGTTTAAGGCACAGGGTATATTATGAGTACCTTTTAGCCTTAATTCAAGTCTTAATAGTCTGCGGTAATCCATTTATTATAAGTAAATAATTGTTTTGTCTAAATCACAAAAATTTCTGTTTTCATTCATTAAAATCTTGCTCCTTTGTCCTCGGCATAGAGAAAGTAAATCGGAACCTTCAAGTTTCCGCTTACGTGTACAACTTCCGAATGGCTTATAAGGTGCATTGCCGCTAGTCCATAAAATAACATTGGTAAACCTGTTGAGCAATGCCATTTATAGTCGGATATATTTAATGATTACTGCTTACCCAAGTTAATAATTTTTAGTACCCTAAAAAATCTATCCTCCATTGAGAGATCTTCTTTAGCGCGTTTACTGCAGTGGTATTTTATATAAGGATAACAGCCTGTTCGTAATATGTGATAGTTGGTGCCCGTGTCCAGCGTCCAATTGAAGTGTGACAAGCCGCGCTGATCATTTTCTACATGCTTGGACTGAACCGTGGAAATTACATTAAAGAACAAGAGGAAAGGAATTTCAACAGACCTTAACGAAATAAGAAGTCCAGGGTGGTTCATTGCACTGTTTTAAATACGCTGTGAGTACCTCTGAGGCCTTGGGCTTCAGCAGCACGCGCGTGAATACCATTCTCCTACATTTAATTAACAAATGCACAACTATTGCATCACAAAATAAAACAAGCAAAATAGGCTTACAAGAGGTAAACAAATGATGCTTGTTATCGATGATATGTTTGTTATCGAACTGACTGCTATCGTTATTGCACGAGTTATCGCTGGTTATTTTGCTTTTTAAGGCCTAAACAGAATGGTGTTACTTGTTACTCTGGTTGTGTTACTCTGATTTGGCCGAAAAAAGTGAACAGACGGCGTGTTCAGTAACATTCGAACTGTCATACCATTGAAAAAGTCAAAAAATGTGAAAAAATGTTAATTTTATTTTTTATTGATGCATACAATGAGAGTGAGAGAGAGAGGGTGAGAGAGACGATGTTACCGACCAAATTCAAATATTTTGATCTTTCACAGTAACACCAGTGTAACAAGCGGAGTCACAACCGTATTTAATAGTTCGACGAGTAACAACCAGGGTAACAAGTAACACCATTCTGTTTGGGCCTTTAAAGTTATTTGAAAATAAAATAGAAACTGAATAATTTGCCGGTCCAATTCAAGGGACTGTACTTTCAGTGCCTTTAGTACTTTCACGAGATAGTTGGCTATGAAGCATCAACTGATAAGTGCTGGACGTTAAAACTATGAAGAAAGGTACCTACTAAGTTGATTGATTGTGTTAAAACACGTAGTACATATTAAATAGAATAGTGAGCAGAAATCGCAAATCGTATATATATAAAAAGCAAGATAACTTAGAAAGCAGCTTTAACTAGGTACATTGTAAAAGGTTTACCCTAAAACATTAATGTAATTGGTGCCCTGTTCACAGTGCAGCTGAATCACTGAATTGAATGTTGGCGTTCAGACTGCCAATTCCGAATGATGAACAGCTTATTTTCGTTTTAGTTATAAACGCGTTGGCAAATTGTGAGGAGTGAAAAAATTGAAAAACTGCGATTTGTGGAAAAAATAGATATTTTAGAATCATTTATAATACGGGTCTTCAGGAAACGTCGTAAATATATAAAAGTTATAAAGTTACAAGCTACATTTCGTGAACGACCAATTTCGTTTTTTAACGTCGTAGATCAGGTGTTGTCCTATATACAAATGTAAACAACCAATTTTAAAATACTCTTTTCGTTGA
This sequence comes from Cacoxenus indagator, assembly GCA_035041755.1. NCBI lineage: Eukaryota > Metazoa > Arthropoda > Insecta > Diptera > Drosophilidae > Cacoxenus > Cacoxenus indagator. The sequence continues at coordinate 2,029,856 of JAWNKX010000067.1, forward strand.
GTTAATAAATAAGTAAATACCAAGATCAATTTGAAAACATTTTTTGTGTGCTCTTATTTGCGACTGACTCACAAACAGCGAGATCTAGCAGAAACGATAACGAGAAACAATTTTATTTTCGGCTATCTCGAATAGTAATACCTAACGCACAGTATAAAAAAATCAACCTGAGACTTTTATGGCTTATATGAACGGTTCTAGGTTTATATGAAGGGACATTAAATAATGTCACTCTAAATTTCAGTTTAATAGGTCTTTAAGAAAAAAGTTTTCCATATAAAACTTGAATTTAAATCTGTTGTTTGTATGAAAAGTGGTCCGAGTCTGGCCAGTCCCGAGAAATGTATAACGTATGATAAAAAGAAGGCTTCGTACCAATTTTCAGTTGTCTAATTCGAAAAGTTGAAGACAAGCAGACTCATAAAATGTCAAGGTGTTACAAACTTCATGGGAAAGCCATAAGGCTGTATACACTTTGTGTAGAATATAAAAAATATAATAAAGAAAAACCTCAATTGGGATTTACCAGGCCAATGTGATTTCTTTTTAATCAATGTTCAGTTCAGCTCAGCTATAAATAAATCAAATTTAGGCTTGACTCGGCAGTCTGTCGCTTTACTTACGTTGATCGACGACATGTTTCGCTCTATTATTGCATTTGCTCTGATCGTTGTTTACGGCTGTAATAAAGTAGCCGGTGGTGTAGCTGAGGTCGAGATCACAACCACTTTGGGTAAAATACGCGGTACGACGCTAAAATCACGTTTAGGCCTAGATTTCTATGCTTTTCGTGGCATACGCTATGCCGAACCGCCAGTCGGTGATTTACGTTTTCGAAACCCCGAACCCGTGCATGCCTGGAAGCCCTTTGTTTTCGATGCCACCTTGGATGGCCCAATGTGTCCACAGCCAAGCGAAAATTTGACCGATCTATCTGAAGATTGTCTACGTCTGAATGTCTACACCAAAGATCTAAAGGCTGCGAAGCCTGTTATCCTTTACATACATCCCGGTGGTTTTTATTCTGTCTCCGGCCAAAGTAAAAATTTTGCCGGACCACAAAATCTCATGGACCGTGACGTGGTGTTGGTAACTATTAACTACCGGTTAGGCACGCTTGGTTTTCTGGCAGCGGGTATAGCATCAGCACCCGGCAATGCTGGGCTCAAGGACCAAGTACTAGCAATGCGTTGGGTAAAGGATCATATATCAAAGTTTGGTGGCGATCCGAATTTGGTAACACTTTTGGGTTATAGCGCCGGCAGTTTCAGCATTGGTCTGCACATGTTATCGCCCATGGCCAAAGGTCTGTTTCATAAAAGTATTGCTATGAGTGCATCGCCACTTGGACAGTTTAACTACGAGCAAAGTGATTTGAGATTGGTTCAACGTCAAGCCTCTTTGTTGGACTGCCAGCAGAATACAACCACGGAGGCGTTAGTGGCATGCTTGAAAGAGGTAGGTGAGGATGGAAATTTGAATACCTTACTGCGAATATTTCCCGTACATACAGAAGCCCATGTTGGACTTTGTGGGTACACAACCGGAAATGTTTGATTTTGGTTGGAATCCTGTACTGAATTGGATGCCAGTGATTGAATCGGATTTTGCGCAACAGCGCTACTTAGTTGAACATCCTTACAAGACCGTACAACGTGGCGATTTCTATAAAGTTCCACTCATAACGGGCATTACGGAATACGAGTTCATCTCAGCTGCGTATTGTAAGTGCAATGGTTTTGGTTGAAACTTTCATTTATTTTGGCCTTTCTTCCATAGATACATTAATAAATGAGACAATAAGACGTGGCTTTAATGAGAATTTCGAGCACTATGCACCAATTGCTTTTCTCTACGAACGCGATACGCCGAGGTCATTTGAGATCAGCCAAGCATTACGCTCGAAATATTTACAAAATGCAACACTGAGTCTACCAACGTCTTTGGAAGCCGCAGGCGAATTGTTTAGTGATGCACTGATAGGCTTCGAGTATCATCGATTTTTGACTTTAATGTCTAAGCACACACGAATCTATACGTATCTATTCCGGTACAAAGGACGTTACAGTCACTTTGTGTATCCACCGGAAACCAATCAGACTTATGGTAGATTGAATCTGAGTTGTACTCATACAAGGCTTCAAAACACTCATAGATACTTTTTGTGATGTATTTTGTAGGTGCAGTACATCACGATGAACTGTTGTATCTACTCTTCGTGAGCGTTCTGACACCATTATTTGCTGAAACTGATCCCGAAAATAAACTTATCGAACGTTTAACGCGTATGTGGTCAGAATTCGCTATAAAGAGGTGCGGAAACACTGATTTGAAATACATAAATTATATTTATTAAGTTTTCTCTGACATTTAATTCGTGTTATTTTCAGTGATCCAAATAATCCCAAAGATGTTTATCTGCGCCAACTCAACTGGAAGCCTTATACATCAGCACAACAGGAATACCTCGAGATCGGCAATCAGCTAATATCCAAGACCGGTGGTTTCTATCAAGCACGCTATCAGCTTTGGGACAAACTATTCCCGGTTCAAGAATTTTGAAGAATTTTCTGTCTTTTCAGTGTTACACTATACACACGTCAAAAGTTCGAAAACTATTAAACAAATTTTGTGAATTTCAAATAAGAAAGATTATCACTATCTTTAAGAAGTACACCGAAATCGTGATTAAAACTTAAACTTTTCGTTGCACTTGCCTTACGCTGGAATGCCAGTTGTTAGTGTGTTTTTGTTTTTTTTTAGATTTATATTTTGTTAACATCATGAAATGTATTGTGCAGTTACTCGACAAAGGATATTCATTGTAATGGTATTATTAATATTGCTAATATTGCAACGCACGGCTGCACCCACTGCAGCCTCGGCAGCATTTGTGAAACGACGTAATAAAGCGCACGAAAGTACCAGAGATATTGTGAAGTATACGAGAGATATTGACGAAATTTCACCATCAAAGAAAATAATGCGAGGAACTCGGGAACACCACACCCCATTGAATAAAGGCCATTTAAATTATTTGATAAGTTTATATGGTGCAAGGCATAAACGTATGAAGGTGCCACCCAAACAGAGTTATTTTGTTAAAAAGAACAATGACAATGACAATAACGAGGACGAGAATGACCAGCTCAATAAAAACGAAGAAGCGAAAATCCAGCACGCTGAGGTAGCAGAAAGGGCTCGTCGCGAGCGAAACTATATCAAGGATGCCGCTAAATCCAATTGGAATGGCTTCGTTGAGGAAAACGACATGAATGACGATACAGAAAGGGAGAGGCCATGGAAGAAATTGGATAATAGTGTAATTAAGAAACTAAAGTATGTTGACGCAGATAAGAAACCGCCAAAGCAAAAGAGCGTAGTACTCCAAGAAGGTGCGGCTAGAGGACGTAATAATGGAGCAGCAAAAAATAATGAGGTGACAATTGATTCAAAAGTTTATAAGGTTAATGTAGAAAGTGCGGTCTCGAATTTGAAAGGGAACACGCCACACATTATCAAAAAAGTTCCCTGCAAAGAGTTGATTAAACCAAATTCTGCAACTCAAAACGTTAGCACACTTGGTACAAATGATCTCCACAAATTGACCCAGGAGGATATCGAATTGGCGAGTAAAGCTTGTAAACTATTCAGAAAAGTTTCGGATGACATTTATTCAAATAAGAGAAATATACGCATTGGTGGGCTTTATGATGAGTACAAAAAACGTTTGAGTAATATACTCAATCAAGACACAAATGGGAGAGGTATTGTCTCGATTACCAGGGATAACTTCGAGAACGAACTTGTGCCAAATGATTCGCCGGCGGTTGGTTGCGGGTACAGTGCTAGTGGACCTGAACAGAGTGACGAAAAAGTACAGTCCCCACAAGTTGAGAGTCAGTTAATCAACCCCCCAAAACCGGAGTCCGGCAAGTTGAAAACGATTGACGTTGGGCAAACTCTGGCTCAGTACAAGAAAATGAGAGCTGCAGAAAATCGGCCAAAGACTAAACCAACTGAGAAATTTGACTTAAAACATCCTTACTACTTGCCAAATTCAAGATATAAGCAGATACCGCTCTCTGAAGTACCACTAAAACCAACTATCAGGGGTAACAACGAATACGCAAAGAAAAGAGTAAAATCGAAGAAATTGAAGAAAGCCCAGAGTAGAGACCAATTCACATTTGAGCCGTATCTGGGTGTCAATTCCTCGTATATCCGTAATTCATTAAAGGCATTAGAGCAAGCACCTTACGCCAGTTTATATGACGAGTATAAGAAGCAGATGGACAAGCTCAATAAAATGCTGCGTACTAAGAAAAGTTGGTGGCAGGAGGCTCTTAAACTGGAGACTCTACGGGCTCGGACCGATGAACAGGCACATGGAATCGATAGCCAATTAGTCGGCGAAGATATGTTACAACATGGTGAAAAAGCGGCGAAGAGGTCCATCTTAAGACACACCAATAGTCAGCATTGTCATGGACTCACAAATCAACAAACTGATCAACAAGTGTTGGCCAAAGCTCTTGAAGTTACATTGAATCAATCTAAGTCGTCTCATAACCCCGGCAATCTTCTAACGAATGCAGCTAGTAAAATGAATATGACGGTGATGGAGTTAGCGAAGCGTCTAGCGAATGCGCATCTAAATCCAATGGAAAAGAATATAGCAGATGTGCTGATGAATTTCGTAAATAATTCGGGTAAGGGAGGTTTTATTAAATACGAGATAGACACACTTTTAACCGGAATCCATAAATTTCCAGAAAACAAACACAAGAACAGTAATAGCAACAATAATAGATACATGAATGTGCCATCCCCTCAAGCCAATCAGCAGCCACAGCCCTCGCACTATTCGACACCACCGTTTCCAAGCGATCCGGGTATTGGTATAATAGCCAAGCATGCAGAAGCATTCGACAAACATGCTGCGTTGCCAGTTTTCGAACAGGCTGCTCCGCCGGTGTCTGGATCGACTGATTTGGTACCTGGCAAAAATATAAACTTTATTCTCGACAAAATACTAAATAAGCTGGAGTACCTACAGGACCTGCGTCAACGTTCGGATCCTCCTGCCAACTCAGGAGATAACTTTGCTTTAGGTGGTGGTTCATCGGGCTGCCACGTACAATATCCGACGGACGGTTAGCTTTTAACTAAATAGTTTCGATTGATCAGCATTTCTGTACCCCTCACCAGGCGCTCCATGTTATTTATCCGGATCTTGGGAGTCCAGTTTTCTCGGAGTACTCTTCGACGTTAGTGCTTACAGCGCGGTTAACGATGAAAAGTATAACAACAGCTGTAAGGGCACAACACCCTGCAGCAACAAACGTAAACGACTATCGTGGTTCATGCGCCATAAAGATCCACGACAATGTGTGGTGGCAAGTGCCGGGGAGGAACAAATACAGCTCTTCGAAATATTTGTAAAGGAAACTGTTCCCCCACGCGGCCATAATTTCATCGAGAACCTTGCTGAGTGGGAATTTGGTGCGACGGCAGCGAATGTGTTGGGTGGACCTTTGGTGATCACTGCACGGAAGGCGGGTTCGCAAATCATGGGCACGTTTGTAGGTGAGTGTTGATTACCCGTTCTATTGTATTATCAAACATGCCAACATACCTTTAATCCCCGTAGGCTACTGTCGCACTTGTGGCTGTATTGATACCATTTTTGGTTCGTGGACTTTTTGTATGCCCTCAAAGGATTGTGTGGACATCAGCACGGCCATATTCGAGAGACACGACACGCTGCGACGTTACAAGATGGCTGAGAATCGTCGGGAGCGCTTCAAGGACATTCTCTTCAAAAATAGCGCCTACTACAAGAAAGAACGTAAGCTCTTGGATGGTAAAAGACAGCAGCTATCGAAGAAGGCGATCCGTTAATCTATTGCCATTGTTCAAGTATTATAAGTGTTAGGAGTTGAGTGTTGAAGTCGCTTAAATGTTTCACTGTTCGTTTTTTAATAAACTTTATTTTGATATATGCAAGCCGAAGAAGTACATAAAACATAATTTGAACAATCACTACACACTGTGACCCTCTTTCTGCATGCGCCCAATAAGGGACATCGTCGTACCTGTTAGCTGACCAATGCAGTGCCGGTGCAGATGATTCGGGTCACTGTGCGATTTGCAATGGGCCAATTGGGTGTTAGCAAAATCAACAACGCGTTCTCGGATTATACGGGTCTGCTCGGTTTCGGGCAGCTGATCGAGGCGCTGGTTAATCTTATATACATAGCTACGAGCGTCTGGTATGTCAGCAACTGTCCAATCCCAGCCAGGGTGGCTCTCGTGATAGCTGATATCGTGGGCGCCATTGTTATAATGCTGATCGCTGTGATCGCCGCTCTCCATATGTTTGCCATTTACATGACTGCTGTCTGTACTCTTCGATCTCTGCTCATTGTCACTCTCACGGTGATTTTCGTGAGCTGAGTCGATCCTCTTTCTGCCTTGTACGGTTCTGTCTCTGTTTCTATCTGTCATCTCTCTGACTCCCTCTGGACTCCATTCGCCAGTTCCGCCACTCTCAATGACAACATTGTCTGAAGTGTGCTGGGATTGGGCTTGGACAACAATCGCGAGGATCACGAAGAGAATAATGCCGAAAGTCTGCATTTTTCTTTTGCTTAGATGTAGAGTTTGAATTAATCTGCCTCTAAGAGAGACTTCGTCACACATTTATAGTTGGACCCGATGCTTATCTCTTGAAATTTTGCCTATCTCAAAATTTTCGCTGACTTATTAAATTGCAAAAGGTCAATTGCAGTTCAGACGTTTGCATCATTCAAAAGTTTATTGGCTGATATGTTTGTTGGATTATTGAAATATAAAATTTTTAGTTAGTTACAATGTTAATGAAAAGTTGCTTTGATTACAAAGAAATATAGTCTTGCAATCATTCACAAAATGATACTGAAAAAAGTGCAACAAATTTGTTAAAGGACGGAACATAGGCAGGCAGCATAGCATCTAGAACATTACTATTACTATTAAGGCACAGATATTGATGTTGATGTTGTATTTACGGTGAGTGTGCCCGGTCCACCCGGTTCCTACAAAGAAGCATCACAATTGATTTTGCCGTCCCTACTCATAGCCCCTACACATATACTAGCGTTTTAAAAGTATTGTAGAGGCTCAAAGTTTTGGCATTATATTTAACAAATGTGCAAGCCGATTTAAAATAAATTTTTTTATCCGGGTACCTTTTTGATTACATATGTATTAGAGCCCTCCTTGAGTTCACACTAAATCCAGTCCTTTTTGATTACATATGTATTAGAGCCCTCCTTGAGTTCACACTAAATCCAGTCAATAGTCCGCAATCACACTGTGAACACATACAAGACAAATCATGTATGTGTATATTTGTCGCACCCTCCTATATATACATATATATGAATTAAGTGAAAATACCAGGAGGCCAGACACAAGAACTACTTGATCAGAAAGCAAAACGATACAAAATTATTCTTGACGAGCCGACCCCAGCCGAGCCAATTTTCGATTGTTCCTTGTTGCTCTTTTCTGTTTGCCTGGTAATAAATTAGTTTCACACATAATTCATAATTTTTTTTTCAACTGACGAGCACAGTTTTGTTTGAATTCATAGTATGAAAAGTTCAGTTAAATGAGAGTAACAGTATGTGCTCTCTGATTTTGCTACCACATGTACATATATTCTATTATTTGCTCTGGACTCAAAACACACTGATTTCTGCATACACACAGCATACCAGTTGTTTGGGACATGAGTCATACAGACAGGATGGATGCCTTATTAATAGTGTGTGTATCACACAATTCGTTTGAGGGCGATATGGTTTCTTTTGATTTAGGGTGCAAATAATATGTATTTGTATTTGTATTTGTCAAATATTACCAACACAGCGATAATGACAAAATTGTATAGGCTTAGTGGTTTGAATAGTTGGGAATAATTAAAATGTGTATCGATGATTTCTACTTCTATAGGATATTAGCGGGCCCGGCAGACGTTGTTCTGGCCTTCCCTGTCTGCCCAAAAAAGAAAGAAAATTAACCAAATGACGACTCTATATTTGGGTCACAGCACGACTGACTCAAGCTTGCCGCTTGCTTTATTTTATTAAAAGGACGTAGATTGTCAACTACATCGACTGCATTTTGGCAGGGTCTCATAACTAAGCATTTCAAGAAATAGATCCATTACAAAATTCGGGTTACGTGAACCAAGCAACACACACTACATGAACACATGGAACACTGATGGTACTAAGAAGGCAATCCTTCGCATTGAGAATTGAAAATAACAATAATTGCTCCCCAAAAGAACACACACACATAGATAAAAAAAATTTGCCTATAGTAATTCATTTTTTTTAATATACTTTTTATTTAATTTTATATCTCTTTATAATTTACTAGCGTAGCCCGCCAGACTTTGTTCTGCCCTTTCTTGCAACCACAATGACATGTTGTGTGACAATTTTTCTTGCATGAAATTTTGCGACTTTTCCAGTATATCTTCGCATTAAACTTCACAGGATTACTCGACAGGCTATTCTAGATTTTCTCTGAAAATTTCATTAAAATCGGTCCAGGGGTTTAGGCGTCTCTAACTGATAGACATACATGCCCCACACATAATTTTAACAGTAGACGTCATGTTATAGATGAATACTAGAATCGAGCTGAAAACAATACACGTTATCATCATACTAATCTTATAAAGAGGAAACATATGTTTTTTCGGGATAAAGTCAAAAACTACTGAACCGATTTTCCTGAAACTTTCACACGTTTACTTATATATTTCAAATGAACATAGGCTATATAAAGTGTCTATATATTACCTCTGGCGTAATTGGGACTGAAAATTTGCAGTATTTCTGCTAGGCTTTTTCTTCAATCAAGTGTTTGTGAGTTGTTTTTAAAAGAAGAGTATGAGTGAGTGCGCTCACTTATGACGCCTAGCGAAGTTGGGGCGATCCGCTAGTTATAATCCGACAAATGTGTTATGCATTTTACTGCGATAAATGTTATTCGTTAAATATAAAAATAAAAAAAAACTATTTGTTCTAAAGTGTATCAATTCATTTACCGTGGTAGCAAAATGTTCTATTTTAACTAATATGGTATATTTGTCATGCCATTTGACATTTTATATTAAATGACACTATTAAATTTCCTACAGGGCATAGGCAAATCAACCCTCACGTAATGCACTTTGTTGACGTGAACAGCTGATTTTTCGCTGGCAAGAAGAATAAAGTCTTTCATTCATCCACGCTACTAGGCGGAGGAAAACAAAGACAATTATAGAAGAAGTATTTCAAAAATTAAGTTAAGCATAAACTCATAAAAATCGTGTTTGTGCAGACCTTCAGAATGGGTAATCAACTTGTGGGCATTGCGCCCTCACAAATTTATCCCGTTGAGCACTACTTTGCGGGGCAGTTTGGAAGCGAAATTGTCTTTGATTCAAAGTGCGTAGAAAATAATTTATTTCCTTAAATGCAATAATAACACAATTATTATTACACAAACTTTTTACACATATAGCATGGGCAGCACACGTTTCTTTAAAGTGGCCAAGGCAAAAACCGATGAAGGTCTTGCTGTTGTTAAGGTGTTTGTAAAACACGACCCAACGCTACCGCTGGAAGATCACAAAGAACGCTTGGAATGGATTAAAATTACGTTATCGAATGCTGTCAACTGCTTGCCATTTCAACGTGTTGAGGTATTTATAAAAATATAATAGTTTACCTTAGGCTTCGAGTGCTGAAGTAAATATTAATTTTAGATGAAGAAATGAATACCAAGCCGAATGTATGCGATTATAAAGTATGCATAATGATAAAGCGCAGGAAAATAGCTTTTATTATACTAGGTAGAACATTTAAATATGTTTATGTGGAAAGAGCGCAGTAAAAGACAATTGAAAAATTAGCATGGTTAGTAGTTGGTTATCCGCTAGTTCTTCGGTTCTGGCACTATGACTGTCCATAGTTGAGCTAATGTATTAATTTTTTTTACTCAATGTCAAACAACTTACAATTAAGGCTTTTTATATGTGTGAGCATTATATATATCTCCTGACATTAACTAATCTCCCAAACCATCCATTCCCAGCTTATTGACAAAGCCGCTTACATCATGCGCGAGTATGTGAAGCACAGCTTGTACGATCGCGTCTCGACGCGTCCATTCCTCTCTGTGCTCGAAAAGAAGTGGATTACATTTCAGATATTGTGCGCTCTCAATCAGTGTCACAAACGGAAGATATGTCATGGCGATATAAAGGTGGGTACGCGGATGCTAAGATTTTACAGAATGTTAAACTTCTTCTCCACCAATAGCTGGAGAATATTTTAATCACCTCGTGGAACTGGATTTTGCTTTCGGACTTTGCTTCGTTCAAACCGACTTACTTGCCCGAAGACAATCCCGCTGATTACACATACTTTTTTGATACTAGCAGACGCCGCACTTGCTATATAGCGCCTGAGCGTTTTGTCAAGACGCTTAATTCGGAGGAATCCGATGGCAATACATCTCTGTTTCCAACAGATTCCATAATACGCTTGGCGCCAACTTGTGCAAGTAATACTCTTTTGCCCGCCATGGATATATTTTCAGCGGGGTGAGCTGGCCTATATTGTTTCATATAACTACTTTTAAATGCATGGAAATTTTGCTTTTGCAGTTGCGCTTTACTCGAGCTTTGGACGGAAGGCACTGCTCCATTTGAATTGTCACAGCTGCTCACCTATCGTCGCGGTGAACGTGAACTTGTTGAAAAGCATTTGCGGAGCATTGAAAATGAAAATTTGCGTGCACTTTTGTCCTCGATGATTGACTTGAATCCTTCGGTGCGCAAGAGCGCCGAGGATTATTTAGACCAAGAACGCGGGCGCCTCTTTCCTGAGTATTTTTATTCTTTTTTACAGTCCTACTTGCAAATGTTCTCATCGACGCCAATAATGTCAACCGATGAGAAAATACTACGTCTACACAGCGACATTGGTCATTGCATCAAGGTGTTGACAAACTCCACTGATGTCCCGTCTGATGAGATTACAGTCGATGCGAATTCGGAGAAGAAAGATGCCGAGCGTTCTGTTCGCTTGCCAGCCGACCAGGATGGTTTAATTTTGATTATTACAGTCGTCACTTCATGCATACGTGGCCTCAAGCAGTCGAACACGAAAATTGCGGCTTTGGAGATACTACTACAATTGTCTCGATACACGACTTCAGAGACTATATTGGATCGCATTTTGCCTTATATAGTGTGTAGTTGAAATAAGTTTTTTTATATTTATTTTTGTTTTAGTTCCTAATTTTACTCTACTTGCAGCTCCACTTAGCCCAAAACTCCACTGCCAAGGTCCAAGTGCAAGCTATAGAAACGTTGACTGCCTGTCTTAGCATGGTAAAGGATATACCACTCAGCGATGCCAATGTTTTTCCCGAGTACATTTTACTATCGATTGCTGATCTCTCGACCGAGCAGAGCGCTGTTATTGTGCGGGTTGCGTTTGCTAGAAACATCGGTTAGTACAGGTCTTTGTTGTGCTCAGTGTTGATGAAGTGATTAATTTATTCTACTTTACAGCAATGTTGTCCAAAATCGCTATACATTTCCTCGAGGAGACCCAACGCAATGCACCGAACGATATGCCCACTCGTCGCTATGAGGCAGAGTTGAATGCACTACACGAGATTATTCAACAGACTGTACTTTCCCTGCTGACCGATTCGCAGCCTATCGTCAAACAATCTCTAATGGAGTCTGGCATTTGCGATTTATGTGCCTTCTTCGGCAAGGACAAAGCTAACGATGTCATACTGTCGCACATCATGACTTTCCTCAATGATGATGATAAAAATTTACGTGGCTCATTCTACGACAACATTGCTGGCGTTGCTGGCTACGTGGGCTGGCAGGCCTCAGACATACTTGTGCCGTTGCTCCAGCAGGGCTTCACCGATCGTGAGGAATTTGTAATTGCTAAAGCAATAAGCGCTGTAACAACTCTTATCGAACTGGGCCACATAAAAAAGCCAGCGGTAATGGAGATCATCAAGGAGACTGCTTGCTACTTGTGTCATCCCAATTTGTGGGTGCGCCATGAAATTTGTGGTATGATTGCGACATCGGCACGCAACCTCAGCTCAATTGATGTGCAGTGCAAGATAATGCCAGCGATTGGCCAGTTCCTAAAAGCCCGCCTTATACAGGCGGAAAAGCCGGATATGTTGTTGGACTGTGTATTGCCACCGATACCGCGACAGATTTACGATAGCGTTTTACGTTTTCAGGACATTAATAAATTGATTAGCGCTTTGGAGGAGCGTGCCAAAATACGCGCCAGTACACGGCCTGGTTCGCTGCCACAGTATGATGATATGGGACAGACTTTGCGCAACGTAATTAGGGCAATGCTAAGTAAAAAGTATAAAAATTAGTTTATTACAATTACAGCTCTTTCGCCGCCTCTCTTCAGAGGGGCTCACGGACTCAGTGGAGCTGCAGTTACTTGCATTCAAACCATTTCTACAAAAGTTGAAGCACAAAAGCCAACAGGATCTGGATGAGCCGGCCACACCCAACGGCCGCATCATAATCAGTCGTAGACAGCTTTCGTGTCATGAATACCCGCTGGCCGATAAAGTCTTGAAATTGCCAATGGAACCGCGTAAGTAGATGCTTGGTTTTTCTTCTAAATGTGCAAGCAATATCATCATTAAACACCATCGTTTTGTCTGCCCTAACACGTATCACAGAAGGCATACCAACACCAATTATTTCACCAGCATCCGATGTTGCAACCACACCTATCGGTAGTGGTGGATTAGCGAGCAGTCCAAGTTCCGGTGTTATGGCTCACGTTACGCCGGCGGCAACGGTCAGTGCAGCCACTTCACTAGGCGAGTACACGCTGCCGGAGCGCATTTATTGGCAAGGTATGGGTGTGGCTTTCAATTGAGTAGACTATTTACAATGTACTGATTATGTAATGATTATCTAGAACGTTCCTCCGAGTGTCGCAAAGACTTGGAAGCCTTGCGTGTTAAGATCAAAAGTCGCTACAATGTGCTGGCACTGGCTCAGCGTTGCAATTATGAGAGATTTTCGCAACCGTATCCAACCAACTGGCGTTTGGCTGGCAACATGGTTGCCCACCTGCATGAACACTCCGAGTCTGTCATTAAAATGGCACCGCTCAAACCATATGGTTCACTTTTTGCCAGCGGTAGCATTGATGGCACTGTACGCTTGTGGGATTGCAGCAAGTTGAACGGCAATCAGGGCATCAACAAGTCTCGCCAGGTGTACTCAGCCAATACACCGATTTACTCGCTTGCGGCATGTGATAGTGGACAATCGCTAGCGGTGGGTGGAAAAGATGGTAGTTTGCTCATGATGCGCATTGATAGAAATTCAACCAAGATGACCTTACAACAAGCATTACATCTGGAGGGCAAGTGAGTACGATTGTCACATAATAATATTCGACAGCGTTGTTTTATGCAAAATTTACTTTTAGTGAGAGCAATGATGGCCCCGTTGTTGACATGCATGCCTATGATCAGTCAGCACAGAGTGTTGTGGTGTATGCCACATTATATGGTGGCATTGTTGCTTGGGACACTCGGATGCAGCACAGCGCCTGGCGGCTGCAAAACGAATTGCGTCACGGCGTTATCACAAGCTTATGTGCTGATCCCACAGGTTCTTGGCTGGCTACAGGCACCAGTGGTGGTAAGCACATTTGCTGGGATTTGCGCTTCCGTTTGCCAATTGCAGAAATCAAACACCCTTCGGACTCGTGGATACGCAAAGTAGCTTGTCATCCGACCGAGCCGGCGTGTCTTATTTCTGCAACTCAATCGAATAATGAGGTTTCGGTGTGGAATATTGAGACAGGACATAGACAGACCGTGCTCTGGGCGAGCTCTGCACCGGTGTTGTCAAAATCTAGTGTTAATGATCCTTCCACATCATGTGCCATACTGAGTGGTGTTGTTGATGGCACACCATTCATTATAACTGGTAGCTCAGATCAGCGTATTCGGTACTGGGATATCGCTAATCCAACGAAGTCATTTTTGGTTGTACCCGCGGCCAATGATAATCTTGCAGATCTCTCGTTTGATTATAAGTAAGCCAAGTTATTATTGGTTTGTATTATACATGTATTTACATTTATTTGAACTTTCCTGTATTTAGCGCTCGTCTGACCGATGGAAGTCAAGTGATCATAGAACAGATCATTCCGCTTAACAATTCGACTGATGCATCCATAGTGCGAACTCCGTCAGAGGAAAACCCACGTTCTGGTCCGGATATGCCCACGTCAAGCCATCACGATGCTATAACCGATCTGCTTATGTGCAAGGATAAGGGTCAAATTTACATAGCGTCAGCCTCTCGTAATGGAGTAATTAAATTATGGAAATAGTTTTACTATTATATATGATTAGTTTTAATATATAATGTGTCGTTGTATAACTATGCATTTAGAGGATTATTGAAGATAATTTATTCATTTATTCATTTTGATTTCTTGTGAAAAAAAAGTATTCCAATTAGTTAATGTTTACTTAAAAATATTTTTTTTGTACATTTAAACCAATACATAAATTTGATATATTCATGGAACTGGCTTAATTTGGAAGATAATTTTCTGTCATTCTGTTGCAATGAGACATGGATTTCCCTGCTGACGCCATTGGCAGTACTGTAGTAGTAGTTGTTCTGGTGAAATATAAAATGCCTAGTGCTCTTGGGGGATCAATATATGACAATGTTTTTAACCATATGCATGACATAATATCGGCTGTCGATATGGTACCGAAAAAGCTAGTAATTATTAACCCCCCTGTAGAACGACTAGTGTCCTCTGCCCAAGGTAAGATAATGTGTGTACCTCTGATGTTCCGTTATAATATTAAGTGCATGAATACTCCGTTGGTCATTGAAATTGTTCTTACTCCACCATTTTCTGCGTATTGCGTTTTCGTAGTCGATCAACTCTTCCTTCCTCGTCATGATTCGATGCAAAAAACACCCTCCGATTTTGTTTGATCAGTTGTTCGCATGTACTTGAAAAAACGGCTTCATACGCCTCTTGGCTTGAGTTCATATGGAACCCAATTTCCTCGTGTGTGCACCCTACCCATGGCCGTGGGACGGTTTGATATCGCTTATTGTGTCATTCTCGCGGTTTCCGGTTTCCAATAGCGCCACCAGCTCGGCGTCTTGTAAACTTTACTAAACTCTCTTCTCGATGTTTGCCGCTGGTGTCAAAATCACCACTTCTGTAACACTGGAATCTATGCTCACATATTATTAACGGATCAGGGAAAGTTTCTTGTTTGAACTTTAGCAAAGTGATACAAACTGATTTTTAGAGGTATATAATGCCGCCCTAACATGAAGAGAGTTATCAGATGGTTCTATGCTATTATTAGTTTATTAGAGTTTGACGGGTGTGAAGCGATCTAAGTTTATTCGAATATTGTGATTGGATGAATGCTCTATTGACAATTGCACAAACACCAAGCATTCCCTTCTATCCAATTATAGATTTCGAGGGGCTATAGCTAATGGAGCATCTTAATATTAAGGTTTTTTGTTACTTTAACCAGCTATGCATCCAAAATTGTCATGATGACACGGAATTATATGTACAAATGTAGCAAATAATAAGAAGAGAATTACAATTGCATACATTATTTTAACAATGCAGATATAATAATTAGTCAGAATAGTAAGCTCCCACCCAGTAATTTATGTTATACGCGAAAAAAATACACAAAGTGTGATCTAAAAATAACCGAACATTAAATTATTGCTAATTTTCGAATCATTATAATCAATACAAACAACGTTTTTAGAACATATATTGCACGCAAAAGTTTAATTGGATTTTTATATGAATACTTGAAAATTGAAAAATTTTTTTTTAAATCATTATCGGTGTGAATGAATTAGTATCGAATAGCAACCCTGTCGACGCGCGCATTTAAGTTACTGCCAACTCCGTTGTTTATAGCACAGATGCTAGGCTTGTATCTTTTTATTCGCCGTTAGGTGAACAGCGGCATTTATTTGGCGTCCAGGTGTTATTTAAAAAAAAAAGAAGTCAGTGTGTGCGTGTGCGGCTAAATTGTACAAGTCCAAGTGTTTTTAGTTGTCAGAAATAATGACTAGATTTAAAAAAAAAGAAAAATACAAATTTTAACGAAAAAGTAAAACAAGTGAATTTCCGATTTACGAAAACGCCGCAGTTCGCTGAAAAAAAGATACAAACAGAAAGATTTGAAAATTGCAGGGCACGCGTACACCAAAGGATATCAAGAAGAAGAACAACAACAGCATCACCGCGAACTGCAGCAGCTGTAGAAGGTAAAAAGGACAAATCAAGTTTAAAATGGCGCCAACAAAGAGTACCACTCGTGCGGTTACCAGTCAGGCAGCAATGAACGCACTGCTGCCGGCAGCAACACGAAAAGGATTAACTCGTCGTGGTGGGGTATTACACGATCAGAACGCCGAAAATATGCATATTCGCGCCAAGCGTAAGGCGGACAACAGCCCCATTAACAAGAATGAGAAGGTCAAACGTTCCGCGTTGGGTAACCTCACAAACAATGTGAAAATATTGACACTGCATTCCGACGAGATTAAAAAGAAAGACGAAATTGTCGAAAAGAAACCAACGATAACGCAACCGTTCCAGGGTTTGTTAGATGCAAAGAATGTTATAATAAATGCAGCGGCTGCGGTGGCGTTGGCCTCACAACAACAGCCAACAAAGGGAACGGCTGCAATCCCTGTTCCTGCAGAACCAACACAAGCACCACCACCAACAGCCGTGGCCGCCGTGGCCGCCGTAGCCGCCGTAGCCGCCGTCCCAGTCGCGACTCAAAAGCCGCAAACTTGTAAAATCATGACAAGAGCGGCTACCAAAATTGAGGAAGAGGTCTTGGTAATGAACGATTCCGTTGGAAATTGTCAAATGGTATTAGGTCGTGTCCAAGAAATGGTAGCATCGCGTTCGAAGCGTAAACCGACACAATTGAAAAAACCAGTACCTCTGCCGGCTGCACCCATGGTTGTACCGGTGGTGCCGTTGATGCCAAAGGTTAGCTCCAAACCGGTGCGACGTATATCGAATGAATTCAACAAGACTGAAGAGAGCCTGTATATGTCTGCGCTGGAGGATATCTCCAGTTGTGAATCTATGCGTTTTTCGGGTAATTTCGAAGCCGCGCGCCGACGTTCAGCTCAAATCCAAATAAAGAATCATTGCCAAAGTGTTACACCGGAGGGGGAGAAATTAGTTGACCCACACCTTCCGTCCATAGGCACAATGCCCGAAGACGTTGAAGATTTCGATAAGTTAAACTTAAACGATCCTTTCCAGGTTTCACATTATGCAATGGATATCTTTAATTATATAAAAGCGCGCGAAAAGGAATTCCCCATCGCTGACTATATGCCAAAGCAATTGCATTTATCAAAGTTTATGCGTACCCTGCTCGTCGATTGGATGGTCGAGGTGCAGGAGACATTCGAGCTAAATCACGAGACCCTCTACCTGGCAGTCAAGATAGTCGATCTGTACTTGTGTCGCAAGATTATCAACAAAGAGAAACTTCAGCTGCTCGGCGCTGCAGCACTCTTCATCGCCTGCAAATTCGATGAACGTCAGCCGCCACTCGTCGATGACTTCCTCTATATTTGCGATGGTGCCTATAAGCACGACGAACTTGTGCGCATGGAAATGGATGCACTACGCACCATCGACTTCGATCTCGGCATACCACTCTCGTATCGCTTTTTGCGTCGTTACGCACGCTGTGCCAAAGTGCAAATGCCCACTTTGACGCTTGCACGATACATACTGGAGCTGTCGCTTATGGAGTATGCAACAATTAGTCTGAGCGACTCGCAGTTAGCGTCCGCTGCGCTCTTCATCGCTTTGCGTATGCATGCCAGCGATGGCACCACACCGGTTTGGTCTCCAACATTGGTCTACTACACTGGCTATCAACTCGCCGACTTCGCTGAGATTGTGCCGGTGTTGAATGCTGGTCTACATCGCAAACCGAAGAGTACAATTAAAACTATACGCACCAAGTACTCTCACCGGATATTCCATGAGGTCGCCAAGGTACCGTTGCTAACCAACGATCAACTGTTCCAGCACAATCTTGACTTTGATTTGAATGCCAGCAAGGCCAACTGAGAAGTAGATGGTTGTCAAGTTGTGTGAGTGCGGGGCTAAAAAAAAAGAACAAATTAACGTCTCCCCTCCCAACGTGTGGGCCTTTGCCTGTGTACTGAAAGCAGAAGTTACAATCGCAGGAACAACATCGCACCACCGAAACTGGATTGAGAATATGTTGGCCGTATGATTTAAGTAGCATCAATTAGAAAATTAATTAATTAAAAAAGGACGAAATAAAAAACGAACGACGAAATTATTACGCTTAAGCAACAAATTCCACTTGGAATAATAAAGAATTGTCGCAACTCATAGAAGTATAAAAATTTAAAGCCAACTACGCATACTTAGCTCTTAATATTATATTCCATTTATATTTTTATGTTTTACTATATTCGTATTATACATACATGTGTTTCTCACTAATGTTTTACTTTTACCCATATATACATATAAATGCTCACATATTTTGAAATACGGCGACGCGCACACAATATTTGTACACCCACCGGTTATTTTTTATCGTTCATAATAGAATTATCAATTTGTCTGGATAGATATACCCTGTGTTTTCTATGTATGTATGTCCTGTCTATTTGTATACATATACCGTGTGTTTACTATGTATGCATGTCCTGCATCGACGCCTGATATACATATAACATTCAATTCAATCATTATGCAAAATAGCACATACAATTAAGCAAATAGAAAATATCGAATCATAAATGATGATACTAATGATAAAAACTGCACTCACGCAAATAAATATAAGTTAAGTAAATCATTGTACTAACCCGCAACTATCAAAGGATTGAAGGAGATGAAAATGAGCGCCTTTGGAATTTCGGACAGTTTTTTAATAATGAGAATACACTTATTGTGAGTGTGTGTGTGTGTGTGTGCTATACGTGTTTATCGTGCGAACGTGTTGGCTCGCATGTCCTCATACTACTCCTACTACTACTACTACTACTGCTATTACTAATCCCAGTTATGTTGTTATACATATGTATGTATGTACATCCAGCTCAGCCTGTCATATTCTTATGCATTTATTGATTAATCGATTCATTATTTGTTTTGTTTATAAGTTATTTCTCTCGTTTTCGTTTCACAAATAAAAACTGTTTACCATACACTCGTATACGTATCTATGTATATATGTATGTGTTCGTACAATGTAAATTTTTGCACGTGTGCAGATGAACAGTGTAATTTTAGCGCCAAATTAGTTGCTAATTTTGTTTTTCGCATCCTCCGTCAGTCTTCTTCACTGTGTTATGTAGCACAACCCTACTGTACTCGTCTTCAGCTGCAGTTTTCCATCTTTTATCTACGCCAGATTTGTGCCCCTAAGTTTTTCTGTCCGTCTGCTTGGGTGTCTGTCTCACTTTGCGCGCTAGGTAGTTTTATTTCCTGCCTTGTCTGGCATTTCTTCTGGTTGTCATTGCTTTGTTGGTATGTTCTTTTCTGTATGTTCTAATTTTTTTCCGGTTAATGGTTCGCTCAGCTGTCTTAGCTTATTGGGCTGCTAGTCTGGTTTCACTTTGGCCCTATGTTCCCGCAAGTGTATGTGTCACTTTTTATTTTATTTTATCTTTCTCATACCTTTGCTTTACTTAAGATGCACATCCCCAACTACATGTGTTTTGTACGCCAATTTCTTAAGAAAAATCACTCTTCGTTGCGAATCACACCAATGTCTTCTCTTATATTTATGTACATACATATGTACATATATCTATATGCATAATCGATTTTTCGATTTTGTTACAAAGAGCCCCTACCAAAAATGTCGTAAATCTTCGGCGATTTGAACTAATTGCTATGCAAAATGAGAATTTCATGTGATGCTCCAGAAACCAGTTCCAACTATATCGACAATCAGCGTTACTAAAATAGCATCCTTTGGCTACGATAGTGTATACATTACGATAGTAAATTTTAGTCATTGTTATACAAACTTCTAGTTAGCACTTCCTAGTTATAGCTTTGGAAGCCAAATCACTTTTCCAGTAACTCTAGAATGTGAGGCCATTCTCGAAGATCCCACTGAGTTACAAATCACGTGCTAGGCTGCGTAAATAATAAATTGCCTGAATATGAAATCATTTGGAAACTAGTTTCGACCTGTAGAATTCTTCAAGCAGAACTGTATTTAACTCCGACTTTATGTTAAATTCGTTAATGCTACATCCTACGACTTAAACAGTTGGTGTTACAAGAAAACGCATTCCGTTCTCAATTAGAAGAGATGAGATACATGAATAATTCTTTATGATTCTGTGGTTAGAAAAATTTTAACCAATTGAAATTTATTTTGTGTTGTTCTTAATGAACAAAATAAATTGCTTAACATAATCTACTTTTGGCCCAATAAGCTTTCGATCTCTTCCTAAAAATAATTTTTTGAGATTCTCAACATAAACAATTCTTGTTATAATGATTTCATCGTTGCAGTTCCACCGAGATACTTTGAGGCAGATTTTTAGAGAGAAAATAAATTTGTCGATAAACAGAATAATAGTAAAGGTCTCTGGCTGATTGATCCGCCATAGGAGCAAATGTAATTTATTCCATGTTACTTATTATTATCATTATTATTTGTTATTGTCAGTCAACTGACAACCAGCCTTCTTTGTGTTCTGTGGTTACTTATATATATATTATATTATATTACTTATATATATATATATATATATAAGAACATATATACAAACTTTACTACTCCTTTTCTTGTGGAAATTTGACCTTTCTTCTAGTCAGTTCTCATTCGATGTGCCACCAACGCTGACTACGCTGTTCACAAGTCCCGTGGACCCTGAAATACTTGCTGCGTACGTACTCCGACCAATACTTTGATTTCGACGCTAAATTAATTTTATCGATTTGAATTAATTTTTTTAATATTATTTTACTTGACAGACTTACGACTTCGAATTTGACATACTTTTCATTGGAAAACTCATGAAGCAATATTGATTTCATACAAAGAAATTGGATGAATTTCGATGTATGTTTGTCTGTTTGTATGTTTATCTGTTATGGACGCCGAAATCGCTGGACCGATTTTGAAGAAATTTTCAAGGAATCACTATTAATATTATAATATTAATTCGCTAAATATTAAGCCCAACTTAGTTTTCAAATTCTTCTCAACTGTAGGGGTTTGCCGGCAGTGCTGCTCAACCTGTACAAAGTCGAAATGTTCAAATATTCGGATGAAAGAAAAAATCAAAAAAGTGAAGAGTACGAAGTGCCACCAAAAAAGTCAAACACTGGAAGATTAACGAGAAAATCGCAGCAGTAGACAGTGCAGAGCTCCTGAAACATCCGAAGAGGGAGTCGCACGCGTAGGCAGCAACGCGCTGGGTCCCTGCTAGTATATAAAGATTTGTTTGTAGAGAAACTATCTAATATTTTTGAAGCCTTACAACATCAATATCCCGGTCGATTGAAGGCCCCACTATAGCCTCCGCTGTAGCCAGAACCAAGACCGCGACCATTATTATTGAGCGCGTGCGTTGGACCCGTGTGCACACCATCTTCCTTATATTCTGTATTCTCGTTGAAGGTGTGATCCAGGTGTAAAAAACTGTGCGGACCTCCACTCTGTCCGTAACTACTGCTGTGTTTATGTGGTTGTTGATGCCCGTATTCTTGGCCTCGTATATCAGCTGGTGATGGTTGATAACCCACACTTACAGGATATTGTGACGAGTACCCTGGTGTCGATGGGTAAAAGCCAATCGGAGTTTGTTGTTCATGTGGTGTTGAAGGATAACCAGTATAAAGCTGTTGTTGAGTTAGAGGTAGATAAGGGTGATAATGATATGCCTGCGGATAGTTTGTTGGGTATTCTTGGCCCGAAATCGGTAATGGATAACTGTTCATTTGTGGCGGGTACAACGGCCAACCTGGATCACTTATGGGATATCTCCGAAATGTTGTCGGCTTGTTGTCAGCTAAGCCCGGTGCTACAATCCTTGGTTTTATATAAGTTAGGTCTAAGGTTTTACCGTCGCTGATGGTAGCACCAATGCGCTCGTGTCCATGTGGTTCATCAATGTTGCGTTGGTGATCGTGCGAACCGCCTTCGATCGTACGATCGCGGGTTTCCGTGCACTGTGCGCCGATTTTATGATTGTGCCCGTAGTGTAATTGTTCGTAAGATCTCTGATCGTCGTAACCATAACCGGCGCCCACCACTCTTTGTATTGGTTCTTGCGCTGCTCCATACAGATTCGGTGATTCCAACTCCAGATTCGTTTTTACATGGCGCCGACTGCTCTCTGAACCCTCTTTTAAAAGCGAAACGATACCGAAGTTGAAGTTTTTGCTCTCATTGCTCTCCTCGTGCGTGTATTTGGCGCTTATGAGCACGCTATATCTGAGCAGTACTATGAAAGCGTAGCTGGCACGCATATTTTAGTATAATTTATTTTGATGCTTTCAAGTGCTTATCCGTTCATTGCTAGCTGTACACGCTTGCCCGCTCAAACTAAACCTTCACACTACGTTTGACGAGCGCTTTAAGGCGTTAAATTACCCGACGCCGCCGTTGTTAAGGTTATCAGAGAGATTGTCGTTCGGGCGATGCGTTTAATCTGCGTTCGTCACATAAATCATCAAGTGATCTTCACACGTCAACTATTTGGACTGAGTTTCCTTCTAAAGATCGGCGAAAACAGTAGGTCATTTTGAAAAGATTTTTGTGTAGTACATTGCATAAAAACGGCTATTGTTTCTTTTTAATCTCAGTCCTAATCGCCCTTCCTGAGTTCTGTGAATATTGTTGTTATTGTTACAGTATATTTACTGTATAGTGAATGAAAACGTCAATCAGTTTTTCTTGCATTTTCACCAACAGGCACATAGTTTTTAGTACTAAAACAAGACAAGTTTATATTAAGTTATCAATTAAAACCAATTGACCTAAACAATAATATTCACCTTTAACACATCCGTTCACTGTATACGTCGAATATTAGTGAACACATTTGATTCCCTTAAATTTTACTATACACTTCATTCCATTTCGTATGATCTATTGTAAAGAAAGAGCAGGACATTAATTTTTCTTGTATCTTGTATACTCTTTCATGTGTATAGCAAAGTTTGTGACTATCTCTTTCACTTGTAAGTGGAGAATTTACAATGAAAACGAGTTCAGTAAATTTAAGTGCAATTTAGTACCGTACATACTGTAGTGGAACATATGCATGTATTGTTGCAGAGCTCTACCATCTACCTTGCAGCTATTGTTGACATTCAATTTTTATTCGAAGGTAATCAATAGTCGCAGTTGTAGCAACAGACAGGTGCTTACGTTTAATTAGCAGTTCGGTACTGGTTAGTGGTTAGAGTTTTAAGAAACTATATGACGTTAAGGAAATAAATTACACTTAAATTTTAGTCGGTTGTTAAGAATATGACCCTAACAGTATATTATAATTGACCCTGTATAGCACTTTACATAAAAAGCTTCTGAGACAGAGGGAGATAGAGACCAGATTTTCATGAAATCAGAAAGCGGTATCAGGGGGGCTACTTCAGGAAATACACTCTCTGTGAAGATAGGTAATCGACAGACAGAGTAAAAGACGAGTTAGTAAAACGTCAGATGTATGTGTAATTAGATAGACTAATGGATAAGGTTATATGTAGATTGTTAGGTAGTTATATATATAAATAACAGTAACTAAAGAGCTAGTTAAGTTGATTGACTTTCATGATTAGAATTTAATGCTTTAAGTGGTTTTTATCTTCGTAATGTATGTTTTGAACTTTCAAGTGAAGTTTCTTCAAACGCCCTACTTATTGAGCTTATCAATATTCCTGTATGTGGAACAGAAACATGTCCTTGAGAATATTTTTGTTTTGTTTTATATTTTCACACATCATAAATCGCAATTTGCGTGCTTATCAGCACGTAGTACCGCGCTATAAAAGTGAATCGATTGCCAATCGCCATCAGTTGAATCCAAGAATCTATTCGAAGACTTCTGCATAATGAAATCTCTGCTAGTATTGTGCGCAGTTCTGAGTGCTGTAAGTGCGCGTCCTACCTTCGACAAAATAGCAAATGCGCTGCTGGATTTAATGGATGAACCCCCTGGTCAGTACTACGTCAGACCAGCGCATGTGCCAAGACATGAACCAGTGATACGGGAGGGCTATGATCGCGGTTATGATTACTATTACGGTACCAGAAGCGGCGGTTATTCTAATAAGGCGCCACCACAGTTTGATTATTATCCACCATCAAAGGTGCCTGTTCTGCAACCGGTTTATGGCCCAGCTCCTCATTCAGCACAGTATCCAGCTTATCCAGTACAAAGCCAACCTTATGGAAGCACTGGTTACGTTGGCTATCAGGACACTTATGTGGCTGGCGGTAGAACTTACAGACCCCCTGGTGAATATAAGCACTCATATGGCTACAAAAGTCATGGCTACTGAAGAAAACTGATAAACATTTAAGCGGTACATTTTAGTTGGGCGAGCGATGCCAAGTTCAACAGGGAACTAGGAACTTTTAATACGATTTTTTGTCACTCAATGCTACTTGGTACTGTCTTTTTTGTGTTTTTATTATATTTATAAATATTTGTATTTTTCAATGTCACAATCGCACATTTTTGCTAAGAGTATAACAGGTTCAAGTTCAGCCAGAAATACGTTTTGGTTTTGATCAGTTATAATGACACATTTTATCATCTTCGCGGATCGATTTGTTGTGTGGGATCCTGTAGGTCTCGCTGCCACTGTTCATTGGAGCAATGCACATAAAGTGGTGAATCCGGGTAAACGATGCCAAGATATGCATTGGTAGGTTGTCTTGTGGGTCTTATGGGTGTTGGTGTCAGCTTATGTACGGGAGGTTGCAAGGTGCTAACACTGAAACTGTCATGACTTGTTGGTCCGTCTGGTGGATTTGGTTTTGATGGTTGTAATATGCCAACATCCTCTGCATCATCATGGCCTGTACTATTATTGATTGGATTTGGGTTTGTGGGAGACATATTATTATCTGAATTAAAGATGTTGGACGTGTTTGGAGGTGCTTGTGTTTGTTGCAGTGTGTAAGGTTCCGTTAGTGGTGGGCCGTAGGAAGGTGGCGTACCTGTGGGTATTGGTTGATGTGACGCTGGTTCATATGCTGGCGGCGGTGGTCCATATGGTAGCAAAAGTCTATATAATTGTAACTGATATGATGGTGGTCCATGCGGGGTTATTTCGTGAGGTGGTGGAGGTCCATGTGGAGATGGTTCATAACCGAATGCTGATCGTTCATTATATCCTGGCCCATAGGGTGCTGGTGGTACATTAGTTGGAGGACCATAAATGAGTGGCGATTCAAAGGGCCTCTGATGCATCATATGATTCGGTGACGGTTGTCCATACGGTGGCGGCGGTCGCATGTGATGAGGGCGATGATATGGTGGTCTTTGATGATCTTCTGGATGTGGTGGTGGTGGTGGAATGCGTAATGGCCAGCGAATAGAATCACTACCGAATTCACCGTGACTACTTGCGAAACCCGGATGCTCATAATCTAAGTTTCCGTAGTTATTGTGCTGTGGATAATACGTCTGCTGTTGATAGTAGGGACCTGCATAAGCATCGAACTGTGGTATTTGCACCAACGTTGATGTTACTACGCTGCCAGACCCGGCACTGGCTGACGTGAGCGCTATTTGGGCATCGATGACTCGTGTGAGACAACTTAGACAACCGAAAATTAAAAAGTATGCCATAATTCGCTCTACTCGCGTTGAAATGTGTCGACAGTCTAAAATTAACTGTGAGCAGAGTAGGAAGAGAGAGCACTAATATTTTTATTGCGTCAGCAAAATAAAACCTGTCTGAGTATCGATCAATTTTGCTTCTGTTTGGGCGCCACCGCAGATGATAATGGTAATAATCGGGGGTTAACGTCGCGATCATAGATAATGCTAAAGTGTTGATTCAAGAAACACGTTGCTCTTACATACAATACAACGAACTGTCAGTCGAACTCAGAGTCTGCAAATTCGCGCTTCTCAACAACATCAGATTCATAGACCATGTGTCATATACGTCAGATCAGTTGAACGCAGGTTCGGCTGATTAACGCGCGTGCGTGACTTGAATTTGAATTGTTTACGCTCTTAATCGAGTCTGCACTCGCGTGAATCGGCAAATCGTTAAGTGTGATAGTGATGAACCTCCCTGGAATGGAAAGAAGAAAAAATACTGAGTAGAAATGCCCCTTGAAATCTACTCATTCCCAATTAAAATGTTAGTGCTTTTTCGATTTGTCACTACCAACAACGGCATAAAATCGGAATGAATCCATAAAATACAATTTATGAGGCATGTTCTAACCAGCAAGCGCGTCTCATCGTTGCTCCTTGGAGACGGCGTCGTCTTCGACATGGTATAAATGGCTCGTGCCTGTGCTAAGCGCATGACATTTACGCCTTGACAGTTTTCGGGATAAGTTGTTTAAAAATATGCGAATCACATCTAGTTTTGTGCTCTTGACACTGGCCTTGGCGCTAAGCGCGTACCTCAGTGCTGGATATGGATTTCCATATAAATATGGTTCACACTATAATGCCGGTTATAGCTTAGGCTACGGTACCGGCTATGGTTCTCACTACAATGCCGGTTCGCGATTTGGCCGAGGTTATAAGGCAGGCTATAGTACACGCTATAGTTCGCAGTACGGCAACCGCTACAATGCTGGTGGACGTCAGCGCAGAGGACGCACCTACTCGGAAATTGCTCGTGTCATCAATCCTGATGTTTATGTGGGCGGTCGTTTCTCACCACGTCAACCTTTTTACCCTTTGGGAAGTTGATTGTTGAAGTCGTCAGTTTCATAAGTTTTGTGTTAATTTAGTGGCAATAAAGACCTCTTTAAATGGAGTTCACAATATCATCGTTATTAAACCATATTTATTCCTATGCATCCAGCGTGTGTAAAATGGGCTCTCACTTTTAATGCATTAACTGGTGAATTTTAAGGTGATACTGCTGACTACTAATGGATGTTGGCATATGTATGAAGGCTGCACAGTTGTTTGCTAAAAACAAATATTTTCAAGGTCTTCAAGCAATTGGGTTACCGACAAGCGACTTTTATTTTGCTCAAAAGTTCAGTTGAGATAATCTTAAGAAAATTAAAAAACAGATAAAGATAACTTCATTGTATGAATGGTTTCTTCCATTCATATTGTGTTTAAAAAACTAAGTACTCCATCTAAAAACGATAATGGTTTTGAAAACTGGGACCTTCGAAAATCGGCTAGTTGCTATGTGTACTGTACTATATGGAGGGGTGGTAGTAGGGCGAAATTTAATTGGGGTGGGACGAGGCCATACTGAGAGGCTAAGCTGGGAAAATGGGATGTGAAACCAGATGGCAATTGCGTCTGCAATAATCAAGTGCGGTTGAAAACTAATTTTTGGGAAGTTGGTATGTCCCATTTGGTATTAAAATCATCTCATATGTAGATAAAGTCGTGCCAGAAATATTATATATGTAGAAATCTACATATATATAAAATAATGTTTGTTTGTTATTTGTCTGTCTGTTTATTTTATCCCTATGGAATCCGACACCGTTTGATCGAGCACCATGAAAATGGGTACATTTGGTAGATGTTATCATGGAGTATGTTTTTTGGCTAAGTTTGGCCAACTAAATTTTCAGATGCTTATCAAACTGTATAGTACAAATAAAACACAAAAACAAAGTAGTCTCTGAGAATTGAGTTTGCCGACAATGCTGCTCAAACTGTACAAATTCGAAGTGTTCAAATATTGAAAAAAAAAAAAATTAAAAAAGTTAAACACTGGAAGATCAACGAGAAAATCGCAGCAGTAGACAGAATGCAGAAAGCAGCAACGCGCCGGAGCTCTGCTAGTATTATATATAGTAGTAAACATTTATTTTCTCAAAGTGAAGTTCTAAATATGTTAATAGACAAAACACCAAAATAAAGTATATTTTAATAATTCTTTTCTTTGACATCGTGAGTCAGTCGAACAGAGTTCATATTTTGGCAATTAGATCAGATTTAAATCTGACACACCCTCATCAAAAGCAAAAATATTATTTTAATGAATTTATCTTCAAAAAAGCGCAATGAATATACAATGAACGTTTGGTTGTTTTGCTAATTATTGTAAAATCATTTATTCGATTGATATCGCCTGAGGATAGTAGCAAATAAATACTGTAGAGAAAAATAATAAGCCATCATTAAAGTTCATACGTGAGTTGAATCTTGCCTGAATTTATCGCCTGAAATTTAAGCTTGGAAAAATGAAGTTCAATGCCACACTGAACGCTGGTCTACTCTCCAAGCAGGGCACGCAATCCAGAATTGTGTACCGTCGTCGACTTTAGAACTTGATTACCAAGAAATTAGGTGGTTCATGCTAATGATATAGTGTAATGTGACGACGAACGCTTTAAAAGCTTTTGCAGATACTCTCATCAGCTTGAGAGCTATCCGGAGAATGATGAGATAAATTCTGTATTTGTTCATCGAATAAGGCGTTAATTGTTCAACTATAATCAAGTGAGTGTTTTTAAATGAAAACTTACTCATTTGCTGGTGAAGCAAATGAAGACACATAGAAACCAAAATTTTACGAAGCAGTTCTTAATGAGCATAAGTTGATGTTGTGGTGGGGAATACAAATTTCCGTGTTAGGGCTGCCTGCTTTCGTAGATGCTTTCTGAAGATCTTCGAGTTTGGAGTAAATATATTCGTTATAACCGGTAGTCATTCACAAGGACTAAGAAATCATAAAAAATTTGTATTTCATAATGAAGATACAACTACATTCAGTTATGTTTATTTACAAGTGATATCGTTATGGTCAATTTCGGCTGTATTTGAATTACCTTATTGAAATATTCAATTTTATTTGTTGGGATATGCCTCCTACTGATTCCTCTCAGAGTTGAGTGCGCAAGTCGTAAACAATGTGAAATCGATGTACGGGTACTTTGTCTTATGGGCCACTGAATAAAGTAGGCATTCGTTGATGGCAGATTGAATTTAGAGCCTGCTAGATTTGGAGCTCCGATTTTGTCCTTATTTTGATTTATGTCCTAATAGTTCTATATATCATATCTGAAAATCCTTAATTTGTAATGGAGTACAACTCAATGCTTGTCAGTACATTCGTTTGAACTTTCAATGTATGTCGAGAAATAGAATCAACACATGGGTTCGGCATCATTAATTAAGCCTTAATTATTTTGGCAACCGTAACAGGACCCCTGCTTCAGAGAAAATCAAGGCTCTGAACATCAAATCTGGATACTATACAAATTATTGGATAAATTTTCGGGTATCAAATCCAGGCTGAATTGAGTCAATCATCATATCATCGGCCACTAGAACATCAGAATCAGAGGAATACTCCTTTGGGACACTACACTACCCTAACCAACTGGCGTTAGCGGGGGAGTGTCATAGCAGCTGTACGTACATACATCATATACATATATACATACAACAACAGCTCACAGTGCAAGATAAACAAAGAAATCGACGTTGCAGAGTTAAATTTTAAACTGCAATCGCAAATTGAGAGAACAAATCCAAAGCAAACCCGCTACGGTCCCTCATTGCAGTTCAAGCATATCATAGTGTTAGTTTAACATAAATGGCCGCGTGTCACGTACGATGTTTGAGGCAATCTTTGAATCTAATAGATATTTCCTAACGTTCCACTTTGTCTTGTTCTTGTTCCATTATCCCTGCTACTTTTTGCATCACTGTCTCATTTACGCCTGCACAAGTAAAGTACATATGAAAGAGAGGAATATAGAAAACTGCTCATTTTTCTGAAATATTTGCAAAGTGCAAAATAATTGTGAAATGCCGTCGGCTAGTAAAAAATGGATGTGCTGCGGAGAAACTATAGACGCGAATTGAAGCGAATGAGTGATTCGGATTAAAGTGGAGCACGGGTGAAAAAATTTTCGAATCGTCATTATATTATTTTAATTCAATAATTTTTATTTAATTATTATTTAAGTGTTACATTAACATAAATATGAGTATTATAAGAGTACATTTAAATTTTGATACGTAAATTTTTTTGTGCCACTTTTTTATCCACATTCTCTTTCTTTTCATTGTTTTTTTTCCAATTTATTTTTTAAACATACAGCCATAATGGCAATTAAATGTTCATATGTCATTGTTGTTAATTTCGCTCACGTCTGCTCACTTCAAAATTTAGCATGAAATGAACAATACCGCTGCAGGAAGACATGCAACAAGTACATTGTTTTCATTCGTGCGCCTGCGTGTTTTGTCCTTCAAATGTCCTACCAATAGCACATTTGAACATTTTGTCGAACAGATGTGTCCAGCTCCTTGGATATGCCGATAACGCACCAAACGTGGTCTAGAGGTAAATAAGATCAAAACTAAGTTTATGGGAATCACGGCGTCTTAATACTCCGCTGAATGAAGATAACTATAGCTTTGACTTTTTTAAGGAATTTATACCTTTGCATCGCGGTGACGATCAATAGCAGTGCTAGTCGAAGACTAACCCTTGCCAACAGGTGGTACTTCAGGCTAGTAGGCAGTTGATTAGAGCCCTCTGTCAACAGACGAAAATTACACTTCACAAGACGCTCATCCTTTCACTGATTTTACATTGTGCACAGGCATGGACAGTAACACAAGCGGAGACTGCCGCTCTTGGGGTGTTCGAGAGTAAATTTCTTCAAAAGATCTTTGGTCCTTTTTGTGTTGATCGGTCGTCTGCCGTATACAATTACCATGTGTATTTTAACCCCATCAATATCGAGGCAAGTTGCTTCCAGGGCTCTCAGATTTGCCTTCACTCTATGGTTGCACCTCATCAATATTCGTAAACGGTACAGCCAGTATTTGCTCAAGAAGTCTTACATCTGACATCCCTCCCAAATTACGGTTCGCCTTTCAAACTCTTCATGAGTACTTCTCCAAAAAGAAAATACGGGTTAATCCCGATAAAGCTCAGAACAGATTACATATTGCCGATGTCAACTGGGATAAATGTTTTACATATGTGGGTGTGATTTTTCACACCAAAATTAGTTTCAAAGATAAATCAGCCACGTCGTCCATAAGGTTAACACTCACCGGAAAATGTCACTGAAATAAATCAAGAGATAATTGTATATAGCCGGAAAGTAAAGCTTTCGATACTGTATCACATGCGTTGCTCATAACCAAACTCAAAGCTTTTGGTTTCCCTTCTCCATTGATCCGATGGCTGGCATCTTACCTTGATCATCGCACTCAAAGGGTACTTTTTAAGTCTTCATTATCTAAGTCTTTAAAGGTAACATCAGGTGTTCCCCAAGGCAGTCATTTGGGGCCTTTGCTTTTCAACATATTTATTAATGATCTACCTGCCGTCATCTCAATTCTATCTGACTCCGAGTTGCGGCGGGTTCCTAATGATACCGCATGGCTACATGACAACTGTACATCAACTACGACAACAACAACAACAACAACAACAACAACAACATCAAATGTCTCCAAGTATATAGTGACGCATTCAAGCGCCTTACCTGAAATGTGCTCGTTCGTTGATTTGCAGAGTCATTTTTTGACTGGCGCTGCCCCGGTGCCAGCTATTTCTTTTAGCACGGTTCCGATTTGTACCACAACTGCGACTCCTTGTGCTCAGGTGTGTTGGCAGACGGCTTCGTCAAAAAGACCACCCAGTCCACTTTCCCGTCATGGTAGGGTAATGAAGAGGAAAAAGAGGTCAGCCCAAACCGTGGAATCTTCTATTTCTCTGAAAAGTCCTGGCACATCATCAAATCGCTTTGCTCTGCTCTCTGACGCTGGGAATGAGGATGAGACCACTGAAACACTTGCCGAAGCCGAGAAAATGGTCCTTGACGCTGATGCTCTGCTTGAGGGAATTGATACTGAAACCACTCGCAGGACTAGAAAACCACCCCCTATCAACATTGATAATGTGAGCAATGCTCACCTTTTGGAACAGGAGCTGGGTCTGGTCTGCGGACCTAATAGTTTCTCACTTAAAGTTATGAGAAATGATACTGTAAGGGTCTATACTGAGGATTCTGATTCGTATCGTATTCTGGTTCGTTACCTAAAAGAGCGTAACATTAAACATTACACATACCAGCTTAAGGAGGACAAAGCTTTCAGGGTATTTGTTCGCAACCTGGCTAGCACCACCCCCCACAATATTATCAAGGAAGCCTTTTATACCAAAGGCCACAATGTCACCGGTGTGTTTAATCCCAACCTCCGCAAGTTAATCACCAAGGTTAATGGAGCAGACACTGAAAAGATGGTACCAAACAACTTCTTCTTCATCAACCTTGCCAAAGCGCCTAACAATAAGGAGGCTCTGAAAATTCAGCATATGGGCAGGCAACGTGTCCTGGTGGAAATTCCAAAAAAGAACCTGACTGTCATTCAGTGCTATAGATGCTTTGGATTTGGGCACACCAAAAATTATTGCCTGCGACAGTTGATTTGTGGAAAATGTGGGCAAAACCATATAACCACCCAATGTTTGGCTGTGGAGGACCTTTGCTGCATAAATTGCGGTGAGAAACATGCTGCTTGAAGTAAGGACTGCCGAGTTTTCAAAAAGAATTTAAACAGCCCAAAACCCAATATATCAATTTCGGCGCGTGGCAGCAACAGGGAAGATTCTATGAGAAGAGTGAGTTACGTCCCGGCGGTAATGGTCAAGGGAGACACCTCATATGCAGACACACTACGTGCTGGTTTGCATATAACTAATACTCCGAAGAGATCTTCCAATGTTAACAACAGAGCTCTGCATCTACAGAAATCGCCACAGACCCCTGACAGCATTAGCAGGTTAGAGGCTGCAATAACAGCCCTCACAGCTAAAGTTGACACAATTACATTAATGTTTAATGAACTGAAGGAGAGCAATCAGTTCCTCAAACAATTATGCCTCAATTTCGTGAATATCCGTAAATGATGACCCGTTCACTTAGCCTTGGATTGTGGAATGCTCATGGAATTTCTGGGCATGTTGAGGAGCTTAAGCATTTCCTAACCGACCATAACATTGATGCGTTGCTCATCACTGAGACATGGCTGCAAACTGGAGTCCCGATCTTTATACCTGGCTACAACATTCACAAGGCTGACCATCCCAGCAACAGGCATAGAGGAGGTGCGGCTGTGCTTATTAAGCAAGAAATCTGCTATTCTTTACAAGAGCCAGTGAAAACAGCGAAATTACAGATGGCCACCATCCAGATTTCAACCAGTAGGGGCGAGTTAATAGTCTCTGCATTATATCTACCTCCGCATCTTATTTGGTCATCTGTAGACTTCGAAGATCTTTTAAACAATCTTGGAAAAATGTTTCTCATAGGTGGAGACTTTAACGCCAAAAGCAGATTCTGGGGTAACTTTAGAGCGGATACAAGGGGTAGCTACTTACAGGAAATTGTGCAAAACTCAACAGCTCAAATCCTGGCAACTGGTCAAGCGACCCATTTCCCGTACGCCCAAAGGCACACACCCAGCGCTATTGATTTCTTCATTTATAATGGGCTGCGTTCGGACGAGTTGTCTATCAGGACTGAGTAACAACTCTCTTCTGATCATCGCCCCCTTGTGGTTGATTTTGATTCCACTCCGAAGATCAAAACAATAAAAGAACGACTGCTACCACCTGGAACTGACTTAGCTGCATTTCGCCGAGATCTGGATGAATCTCTAAATTTAAACTTCAAAATCCTGATGCCCGAAGACATTGAAGACGCGCACTCGATCTTCCTAAATAAGGTGCACTCAGCTGTTCTCATTGACGCCCCCTTAAATGCACCACATGGCTCAAGAGTGCGTTCTGGGATTCCCCCAGCTATTGAAGCATTGCTGCTTATTAAGAGAAGACTTAGGCGACAGTTTTGTCGCACCCGCGACTCTATTGTGGACAGGGTTTTTCGTAGAGTGTCGAATAGAGTCAAAAAGCTGCTGACGCTGCATAAACAGGAAGAAACTGACAGGTTTTTGTCAAATGTCTCCCCCGACGACCCCACAAAGCACTCCTTGTGGAAGTTGGCGAGAAGGTATAAACAACAGGTAACCCCAAAATTTTCAATCAAGAAGGCTGACGGATCCTGGGCTAGATCTTTAAGCGAGCGAGCCGAGGCTTTCGCTGAGGAATTGGAAGCTCGATTTCAGCCATTTGATACCAGCTCAGAACTCAGCGTTCGCCAGATCCATATGAGACTTGAAAGCGCCGGCCAATTATGCCTCCCGGTTGCTCCCATTACAGCCGAGGAAGTCTCAGCACATATTAAAGGGTTGAACACTAAAAAGGCTCCAGGTGAAGATAGACTGGATAACTTTACACTTAAGGCAATGCCGCTAAGAGCTGTGCTATTTCTCTTCCTCATTTTTAACTCAGTGCTGAGATTGGGATATGTGCCGAAACAGTGGAAGAAGGCGAGAATTTGCATGATTCATAAGGCCCGTAAGAGCCCTTACACCTTAGATTCCTACAGGCCAATTAGTCTGCTACCCACTGTAGCAAAATTGTTTGAACGCTGTTTGCTGACACGGATCCTGGACTTAAAAAAGTAAAGCAAATAGTTCCTTCCTCGAAGGATTTGAGGCTATGAAGTACGTGGTGGCAGCGTATCTTGATATAAAGCAGGCTTTCGACCGAGTTTGGCATAACGGGCTGCTCAGTAAGCTCAAGAATCTCTTTCCGCCTCAACTATGGTTAATCGTGCGCAGCTACCTTGAGAACAGGACCTTCTCAGTGGTACTGGATGGTGTGGAGTCTAGCATCAAGGCTATTTGCGCAGGTGTCCCCCAGGGTAGCGTTTAGGGGCCTACACTCTATACCCTGTTCACGCACGACATGCCCACTGGGTCAGAAATACCACTGAAGGATCCTCTGGATCTGATCATTGCCACGTTTGCAGACGATACGGCCATCCTCGTCAGAAACAAGTGCATTTACGAAGCCACGGACTCACTGCAGCAATACCTGCATACTTTTGAAAACTGGACACGACGTTGGAACATTTGCATTAACAAAAACAAATGTGCCAATGTGATGTACGCCTTACGGCCGGATTTCTGTCCGGGAGTTTTCATTGGAAACCAGCTGCGTGTTTTAGATAGGCGGCTAACTTTCAAGACGCATATTTCAAGTATCACGAAATCCTTAAGACAGAGGATTGGTAAATTGCATTGGCTTTTAACTAGCAGGAATAAATTGTCCTTGGGAAATAAGGTGAACATTTACAAAACCATAATTGCACCTGCTTGGCGATACGGTTTGCAGGTGTATGGCATAGCAGCGAGGTCAAATATCACGAAGGTGAGAGTACTGCAGGCCAAGACATTGCATATGCTTACTGGTGCTCCTTGGTTCATGCGAACGGCGGATCTTGAAAATGACTTAAAAATACCGAAAATTGGCGATGTGATAAATCGTCAGACCAAAAAATATATCGAGAGGTTGCAAAGTCATCCAAATAATCTAGCAAGGCGCCTTCTAAAACGACGCAGAATTGGAGGAGTTGGGCAGCGAGACGGCTGAGAAGATCGCATCCTGCCGACCTCCGTAATAGATCCTTTAAATATTATACCCACACTTTACTATATTTAAGTTGTTTTGTTAATTTTTGTATATACAGTTTAATTGAAGTTGTTCTAATAATAACAGAAAAATTAAATATAAAGTAAAAAAGAAAAGAAAAAAAACCTGCCGTCATCAAGAACTCTCAGATTTTAATGTATGCAAATGATGTAAAACTATGTTTTCGCCTTAATAACCCTTCTCACGGGATTTTCCTTCGGAGTGACATAGACTCTTTATATCGTTGGTGTTCCAAAAACTATTTAATCCTCAATACCAATAAATGCAAAGTTATGTCATTTTCTCGCGGAGCCCTTATTTCAAATTCTTATTACATTAACTCAAATAGTTTAGATCGTATTTCCCAGTTTAACGACCTTGGTATTTTGATGGACTCGAAGTTGCATTTCAGTACCCACATTTCCACTTCGGTCTCTAAAGCTAGAGGTGTTATTGGCTATATTAAACGCTGATCTAAGGAATTTGATGATCCGTATACTACCAAAGTACTCTACACTTCACTAGTAAGACCTATTCTGGAGTATGCGTCTTGTGTCTGGGATCCTCAATATCAGATGTATATTGATCGTATTGAGTCGGTGCAAAAGCAATTTCTACTTTTTGCTCTCTAAAACTTGCACTGGGATCCTAATGCTTGCCTATCATCTTATCGGTGTCGTCTCAAATTGATCAACCTCTCAACCCTTGTCTAGTCGTAGAACGGTCATTGGTGTAACTTTTATGTATAACCTCATTTATAGTAGTATTAACTCACCTTTTTTACTTAGAATGATTAACTTTAGTGTACCAGCACGTCCAACTTGATAGTTTCTAAACTATTCTCCTATTACTCTTCCGTTTTGTAGAGCTTCTTATTTGCAACATTATCCATTCTATGTCTTATGCAAATCTTTTAATACCCACTTTGCGTGTGCTGCTCCTCCCACCTCTTCTTATGTTATAAAAACTAAATTGTTGGCATCGTTGAATTAATGCATAACTTATTTTCTGTACTGGTAACCTGCATTTTTAATCCTTGTTTAAGTAGTCTATGTTATTGTAGGTATTGAATTCTAAATTGAATATTAGTTTTAGTTTAATCTTGCATGCTGATTATGTTAGAGGCTGATGATGTTTTTATCTGTAGCCAAATATTTAGTACGTAGACATTAGCTTTGGTATCGCATGATCACCAAAGATATTAGCAATTAAGACCAGCTGAGCCCAGTCTTTGTGACTGGGTGAATTTTGATGCCACTTGGGCCTGCCCCATGAGAGATCAGAGATCAGTGTGTGGTCATTGCGTACCTACTAAGTCGAAGTCGAAAAAAAAAGGCTACAGACTTCTCAAAATAAATTACTCAAAATGATTTATAATCTACCATGGTACCACTAAAGGTTTGTATAGAGTCGGTAATGTTGAGCTGGTTAAGGAGAGGCTTGGCCGTCTCACTAAAAATTACAGATTTCCAATCCCAGCTCTTCGCGTCGTATGTCTGCCTACGCTGAACGCCCAGAAATTTCAGATTCTACAGAAAGTTCATTTAATGTTTGTCAGCGGAAATATGCACATTTCCATGTTCATAGTTTTTCAAACTAAAATTGAGTTGCATTTTTCAAATAAGATGCTGTCTGTACATCTGATAGATGGGGCTCTCTGTTGTCCGATGTGTCTTCTTCTTTTCTTTCTCTTCTGATTTATAAAAAAAGGTTTAAATGTTGTATGCCATCTAAATGTTTTACTACTGTTTGATTCGCATTTGTGCTGCTACATATGTATGTAATAACATAGCTCAAGTCTTTAGCAAAACATCTCGTATAAAAAAAAAAATCATATATATATAACATCTTATATATAATCTTATATAACATATTAATTTTTTAATGCCCAGTACAGTTAAAGTTAAAGTACAGATAAAGCTGCGATTTGCTTCCATATGTCTCACTTCATTCACAACATTCAGTAAATGCAGGTTAGAATTAAATTCCTACTCACGAAATCTAACTGGCTTAACAAAATGTTGTTTCCAGAAAATTTGGTTTGAGAAGTCAAGCCTAAGAGTATGCAGCGACATTTGACGCACTAAAATAACTTCAAGCGAACCAATACGGAAAATCCAAATCATTAACTACAATTAACACTTAATAGATACGTCCAGTTCGTTGGCACATTCTGCCAGTGTTAATGACAAATATCCATTAAAGTTGAGTTGTAGCATAAAATAAAGCAAAAGGTTCATGAAAATGCAACATTTCCGGCTTCATTAACGAGTGACAAGTACAAAAGCCACAATCAGTGGCAAACAGTCAGTCGCGTCAGTTGGTTGTAGGGCTCAGTTGGAACTTGTGCGTGTAACTTCGTTAAAATTGCGCGCTTCAATGACGGTTAATATTAAATCAACATCCAATGCCATATGGTGGATTAAAAGCCCGGCAAAGGAAGCTGCAGCGAAAACGGCTAAGGCAAATGCAGCGTGGCGCAAGAAGAAGCTCGGCACGAACTTCTGTCGCGACATGGCAGATTTACTGCAAAATATATCGTTGCATGGCTACAACAAACTATTGACACCAGAATTATACTTGTGGGAGAAGTGAGTTGTCAGAGAACGAGCGGGGGGTGTGTGCGATGTGTGCGTTTGTTCACCAAGGGCGGAATTACGATGACTTCGCATATGTCGTTGAGGAGGATGGGGATGGGAATGATGACGACGGCGAGGACGACGCGATTTACTCATCCGTCGCAGATATGCACACAAGTGATTTCATTCCCTTCTTTTTTTTTTGCCATTCCACCATTTTCGTTTCCGTTGCTACTCGTTGCTTATCTCATTTCCACCTTTGTAAACTGTTCTTTGTGTTTGCAGATTAATTTGGCTGTCCGTGCATACCATCACCTTTGTGGCACTGCTTGTCGTGCTTTCACTCACCTGGGAGCAATTTGTTGCACAATACTTTGTCACCAATCTGAAGGATCCACTTTATCCCATTGAGAATGTGCCGTTTCCAGCTGTTTCAATATGTTCAAACAATCGAATCTCATTGCAGGCAGCAACGAGTTATGCACAGGAATTGTAAGTATTAACGAAGGCGTTGGACTGCTTGAATGGACTTATAATTATATAATAATTCATATAATATATAATAACGCTGATCTATACAAATAGTTTTTTTATGCCACACATGCTTAATAGATTTAATCTATATCTTCTATCCATATATATGAAATTGGAAATATGTTTATATGTTTGTTTGTCTGTATGTTTATCTGTTATGGACGCCGAAACCGCTGTACCGATTTTGATGAAATTTTCAGGGAAACTCTAGAATAGCCTGTCGAGTTCTGTGAAGGTTGGTGCATTAGTATACCGCGATAATTGGGAAAAAAAAATTGTTTATTTGTATGGAATGAGTATTGCTTTATTAGGTTGCCTTTGAAAATTCGTCAAATTCCAAATCGAAATACTGTCAAAGGAACATAATAAAAAAAAGTTTAACTCAAATCGAAAGTTTATTGCGCCATATTCGTTGTTCACTAAACACGTTCTTTTTCTTCAATGCAATGGAACGGGTACGGTGATAAGAGAACTGATGATCAATATGGTTCATGCGACGATACTCAAATGTAAATTCAAAGTTGACAAAGTTCTCATTCTCATAGCTTCAATAAAGCAAATTTCCTGCTATTATATTAATTAATATATGTATGTATATACGGTTAGAATTTGTGTAATGAATACCCATTTCAAAAGCAAATTTTTCTTGAGAGCAACTAACCCCTTCTGAGCGAAAACCTCTTTTCCAAGACACTTGCAAAACGAAATTTTTACAATTTACAAATATAAGAACGAATTACATAAACACATCAATGAAAATTCATTTACGTAAAAGTGAATGGCAATAGGGGAGTCCCCTCTTAAAATATGATCTTTTTCATGGGTGTGTCCTTAATTTTGAGATATTGGGCGCGTTCAGCAGAAGTCCTGACCTATTTTGCTGCTTTTTGCTCCTTGTGAATGCCTAATTCACAATTTCGTTGAAAATTTAGTGATTGCGATGACTAAAAATGCATCACAAATGCAGCACGACGGGACAAATCAGTAATCGGTTAGCAAGTCAGAGAAAAAAGTCAGCGCTGACTTCTGCTAAACGCGAAGTGAAATCAAAGAATTTTTATGGTTATATAAATGGATCAAGAAAGGTTGTGCTTGAAGTTTATTGAAAAACCTCTCCGATCTTACATACCTTGTCCGGATATTAATCTTGCACGCTAATAGGCTGCCTTTGAGTGTCCGTTTAAGAGAGTGTCAATTTTATATAGCTTCTCTTGTAACGTAACATTCGATACGAATGCAACAATCAAGTTTGAACATCATCTGACATTCCATTAAAAATAATATTTTTAGGAAGCCTGTTTAGAAGTTGCCTTATTCTGACCTTTGTTTTATTTTGTTGTTCTAAAGACGCAGGAATGATCCCGCACCGCGTTATCTGGATTATTATATTGAACACTTGAAGTACATGAGTGATTTCTATATACAAGTCGGCAAGACATTCGATAATGAGGCGTACATCACTTTTCAATCGTTTCTGGATGCTTTTGGAACCTGGGGTAATGAGACATTCTTTAATACGCGCAGAGTTATGAAAATGGTTTGTGGTTTACAAATAGGTTAAACTTTCTTTATATTCGAGATCTGTTGTTTAGCTGACACCCACCTGCGAGGATATGATACTCAAATGCACTTTGGCAGGTGTTGATCTGCCATGCATGAGTCCAAAAACTTTTGAAGAAAGTTATACCATGTATGGCCCATGTTGCACATTCAATCCGGGCAATAGGTAAGTCGCATCTGAGAGAATAATGCAATGTATAGAAAGTTTACAAGTACCCTGGCAAAACAGCTACAAGAAACGCAACTTCAAAAACCGTCTCGGCAGCTCCCAACTCGGTCTAATAGTCGTACTGAATGCCAGCACGGCGGATTATCATAGTCCCATACTGAATACGAATGGTTACATTGTCGTCGTACATAATCCGGATAACTACGCAAGCATTTCATCGTCGAATGCATGTGAAATGTTCCCGCCACATAATGAGGAAACTTTTCTGACAATTAGCGCACGCGTTGTGGATACAGACGCCGCACTCAGATCCTTCTCGTCATTTAGCGTATGTATTGATATGCTAACAAAGTAAGTTGTTGAAATACTATTACTACTTACAGCGCAAGTGTTACTTTCTCGATGAGGCACCTAATCAGGAGCAGTTGCTGGGCAACGTTTACAGCTTTCCGAACTGCATAACGCGTTGTCGCATCAAGAGTATAATCGCCGTCTGCCGTTGCCTGCCGTTTTACTTGCCACTCGAGTTGCTCGAAACACTTGACGGTGTTGTCTACTGTACGCTTAATCATCTTATCTGCCTTAAGCAGTATCAGTGTGCGTAGCCTTGCATTTAAATGCCTTTGAAAATGGCTCTCTTAATCCCCCTTAATCCTTTAATCTTGTTATTCCACAGTCAAATGGTGGAACGTGCTTACGGAACGTCAGCCCATTCCGGGGCTTGAACGCGAAATCGAGGAGGCACTCTACTGCCCCCAGTGCCTGCCCTCCTGCGCTGATGTGCTCTATCGTCTGTCGGCGCGTTCATTGCCCATTGATGGTTATCTGGCAGTCACAAAGGCGGGCAGCAGTCAAAATGGTACTTTGCCTACGACGGATATTTCAGTGTTGCGTGTCTATTTCGGTGAACCGTATGCGCACTTCTATATACGAATTTTGAACAACGAGTGGTTCGAAGTACTGAGTATGTAATTGGAGGATTTACTTTCTTAGTTTATTTGTAATAGTATCTCCTACTCTGGCAGGTACTGTGGGCAATATACTCTCGATATTTATGGGCTTTTCATTGATCGCCATTTTCGAGATACTTTACTCTCTGTTCAAGTACATTTTTATTGGCCTGGAAAAAACGATTTATCAAAACAACTTGGGTAATGCTAAAAAGATAAGGAAAGGGAGAGAAAAACTGATAATTTGTCCTTAAGCTTTGTAACCATATTTGAAACATGTTTGTAACAGAGATCTTAGTAAATCCCATACGTAAAGGTATTCCTAAATATTATATTCGTTAGTCAACATCATCATTTAAAATGTTTTGGAAAATTAATAAAAAATTGAGTATTCATGTCAAAGAAGTCCACCAGTAACTAAATTTATTCAATTTTCGTCCGCTCAAGCAAGGCGACTGACCAAGGAAATAAAATAGTTTTTCTCCTGAAGGCCTCATCCTTATTGTAGCTAAACTCAAAATCGTCATGAATACACAATTACGCACTGACGTCTAATTACTCTGAACAGTGTGGTCATTCGAATAGGCTGTCACGTTCTTAGGGCTAACACTGAACTGAACGTGGTAAAGAAAACATACCTCAAGTACAATATTATGTTCAGGCTGGCTGTTAAGATACTAAGTCAGTTTGAAACTAGTCTGAAGCAAAGACAAAGTATAAAGCAGAGGATGGTTTGATTCCTCACATACCGATGATTCCAACGGATATACCATTCGAGTTCAATAGGTTGTAGTTCACTACTTGGTGTTTCCGCATTTCGGAAAGCTATCATCTTTGTTTATTTACATGGAGGAAAACAAAAGGAAAAACGTAGTTTTCAGAAAGCTTTGCATTGAATGTTAACTCTATTTTCTTGTCATGCAAATAATAGGCATTCAATCGAGTTTTATGTAATCACCTGCAGGGATGCTGGTTTCGCTTGAGTCTCGTCCTTCGGCTGTTTTAGCAACTCTGCACTCTGTCTACTGCTGCGATTTTCCAGTGTTTTACTTTTTTGGTGGTATTTCGACTCTTCATTTTTTTGATTTTTATTTTCATCTGAATATATACTACAGTATGAGTATACTCATATGAGTATGAGCAGCACCGCCGGCAAACTCAGTTCTCAGATGCTGCTTTGTTTTTTGTGTTTTATTTGTATCTGTGCAGTTTTAGAAGCATTCGAATATTTAGTTGGTCTTAATATTCAGCGATTACGATAATTTTTTCGAGGTTATTCTAGAGGTTCCCAGAAAATGTCATCAAAACAGGAATGGAAATTGATAATCGCTTAGGAAGAGTTACAATTAAATGAATGGTGGTATCATGAAAACTTCGCCAATTTAGACGAAGTTTCGTTTTCAACAAATTCATTTGGAGAAGTGCCCACCTGGAACTTCAATTTAACAGCTCCATATGTACTCACAAGCTTTTATACTAATGTCGTGACACATGCCTTCATCTAATAAGGCTAATTTCCTCTTTAAATTGTTGATAATTAAAGCAAATTACTAAAGTGCGTCGCTATAGTCAAGCGAACCAAAATGAGCACGGCATGAGTGAACACGCGGTAGTTGCTTGTTCTTTTGTCCTTTTTGTCCGTATAGCAGTTAATTCGTTGGCAATAAGATGAACTCGTGCTCAATTAC
This sequence comes from Cacoxenus indagator, assembly GCA_035041755.1. Taxonomy (NCBI): domain Eukaryota; kingdom Metazoa; phylum Arthropoda; class Insecta; order Diptera; family Drosophilidae; genus Cacoxenus; species Cacoxenus indagator. Next base: position 2,073,239 of record JAWNKX010000067.1, read on the forward strand.
AACGACACGATGGACGGAAAGGACAAAAATTGTTCATTAAAATGACAGAGTTGCTTGTTGGCTAATAGAAGCAACCGGGAGTAGAAGAAGAGAACTTTTGGTTGAGGCTTTGCCGTTTGAGTTTGGGGCATTCAGTCACAGAGGCATAAAGGCCTACGGAATGCAGACAGGCGCAACAGTTGCAATTCATTGTCACACGAATACGCATAGGAGCATTGGCACAGACCAAATGTGCGGCGAACGTCAACAAATGTAGCACTAGCACAGAGTCACGAGCAGGAGTAACAATATCCTGCCAGCATAAAACAGAAGTGCTACTGGTCCCGGGTCTTGCGGCTTGGTGGTATGGACCGACTTGATGTCGTCCTGCTACAAGAACGCAAAAATCGTCATTCGCGGAAGCATTATAGGATTTTATGCAAAACGTTTCGTTTCATTGTTATGGCAAATAACTCGAGCAACGTGGTAATTTTTCAGAGCGGTGAGTGTGAACGTGTCTAGAGTTGGAGTATTGTGAAGGGATGGATGGCTTTCAATTTCTACGCGCGACAGTCACACAATTAGTTACATATTGACTCATCTATTCACTCACTCAATCACTCAATTACTCATACTCTCTAACACTGTCGTTGGTGATTCTTTTGCCTGATTTCCACGCAACATCGTTGACCACACTAATTGCATTTCTCTGGCCGACATGCAAGAGCGCCGAGCAAGGTCTCGTTACCAGGCTTTAGGACCAGTGACCCGCGAGCAATAAGCACAGCGTGGCAAAATCATTTCAAACTCATTTTACGCGTAAACCTGATGTGAACTGAAATTATTGGTTCATTTTACTAAACTTTGAAACAGCTTCAGCATACCGACTTTTAGTTGCGGTTGCAAGGTTCTTGGAAAACAGTACAGATGTTAAGAGAGGGCTGCATTTTAGGAAGTAGGTCTGTAGACATTACAGTTAAGATTTAAATATGGAGGTATAAGGTCCCCGTCGTTTAGTTGCTTTAAGGTATTTGTTGCATGCAGGAATTTTAAGAGACGTTGATCGTTAATGCTGATTGCTTTACTTCAATCGCGATGGCAAGTGAACTTCTAGAGGCCAAGCGGCATTGCTTTTCTACAATTGTATGTATACTACTGCAATTGTCTCGTTGATCTTTCAGTGTTTAAGTTTAAGGTCGTTTCGTATTCTCTATTTTTTTTATTTTATTTTCATTCTAATATTAGACAATTTCGACTTTGAACAGTTTGAGCAGCACTGTCGGCAAACTCAATTCTCAGAGGCTACTTTGTGTTTGTGTTTTATTTCTACTATGCAGTTTGAGAAGCATCTGAAAATTAAGACCAACTAATATATACCGAATTCGACTATTTTTCCGCACCAAACTTAGCCATAAACATTCTCTAAGGTGACATCAACCTATGTTCCAATTTTCATGGTGCTCGGTCAAACGGTGTCGGATTCCATAGGGATCAAACAAACAGACAAACAAACAAATAAAGATCCTTTTTTATATCAATAGCTGAGAACTCAAGCTTAATTTGAGTTTCAACAAAAGAAGTGATGTGGAAGTAATATTTCATCAATAATTTAATTGAAGTTTACATAACTCTACTTAAGGATATGCATTTCGGCCAGCCGTATACGTTATTAATTTAAAACCTTGCAAGAAAGTGCCATCCGTTTCGCCAGGTCTCCGGCGCGTCTTCTGTACGTTACAACATCTAGAGTAATATAAGCGTGAGTACGACATGATTCAACCATTCAACCAGGTTGAGTGTCTTATTAAAATTAAAATGCAAGGGACAACATGTATATTACAATATGTGCCCAATTAAATGGCTGAACGTCACCAGGCGAATGTTGCCGACTGCACTATAAAATGGAGGCGGTTCTATACTCTCGCGAATGTCTGCCATCGTTCACAGAATTGCTTTATAAATTGAAGAGCTCCAAGCTGCTATCATTGAGTACGACATTCCAACAATTTCCAAAAATGCAGAGGTTGGTTTGCCAAAGTAAATTGCTTTTACTTCATTTACTCGCTGTATCTGGTAGGCGGCCTACCTGTTTGCAATTCTACTGGCAACTGCAGAAAACAAAGCAACAACGCCTTCAGAACCAATGATGTGAAACTAGCATAGGTGCGTATTTATTTTGGCGAGACACATGTTCAATACTCTTGTCGGTATGCTGAAAATATTTCATATAAAACATCCCATAAGCACCCATTACAGCAACAGCAATGCGCACGATAGTATGCTTGCCTTTTTGTTGAGTATACACCGTCAGTCTACCTTTGGTGTTATCTGGAGCGCCATTATTACTTGACTTTATTACACTGTTTCCTCCTCCACCTCCACCTCTCCCCGCACTCACAACCATACGTGGATCTGATTCCCCTTCCGTGCAGGCACAACTTACAGCATCTGCTGCATCATTGCTAGCTTTTCATTGATTGGCATCGCTGTGTTTCTCTTTTTTCTTGGCAAACAATGGTGACACTCCTGCAATATAGAGCTCAACAATCGGCACAGCAAACAGTCAAAAAACCATAAGGCACTGATAATTTTGCTTTAATTAAGAAATGCTCTATAAATTTTTATGTAGTCGAAAGCCTACCGTCGCGTAACAAATGAGTTTGCAGTCATTAAAGGTCAGCTGAGGTCAGCTAGTCAAATTAGATATGGGTACATAAATGAATAGCACACATACACACACACATACGCTCAGCAATAAGTCCTTAACACACGTGCACTAAAATTATAGGAATGACAATAGACGCAAAGGAAATCAACTTAAAGTAACCATAAATGAGAATAGAACCAAATAAAGCAAGTAGAAAAAAAAACAAATTAAATAAAATTGAGTAAGAGAGCGAAATAAGCGAAAAAAAGATTTGCAACTGCAGGACATAAAAATAAATGCCACACTAAGGACACACACAGCTAATAACAATGTAAACGGCCCAGGCTGAAACATTAGCAGAGCCGTAGTCGAGTACTTTTTGCCACTTGGACAATTTCCAATTGGACAGTATTCGCAGCAGCACAATACTAACGGATAAAATAGAAAAAAGTGTCTGCAACTACTCTCTACAACTCTATGTAGGCCGTTATGGCACAGAGAACACTATTTGGCACTTGCTGCACGAGTAGCGCATGCAAAAGAAAAATTAAGTCACAGCACAACAGATAACCGTAAATGTTAAGCGTTTTCTTTTATGCCTAGAACACAGATTTCCTATGCCTTGCTATTCGATATTGATATTTTTCTATCACATTAACAGTAGAGATGAGCTGGTTATTTATTCCTGTGCTGTAAATCCATATCCATTCTTCTTACAAGAATATGTTTTTAATTGAATAACTTCATCGTTAGTATTTCATCGATGAGTTATTACCTTAATATTACCTAACATATGTGGGGACTGATCTTACGAGATATGGGCGACTGATGTCGGTTGGCTGATAGACTCAATGAGAGGAGAATAGAACGTAGAGACTACTTTTCTGATTTTTTTCTAGAGGAAAATTTCTAGGACTTACCAATTTTGGTGCTTAGATTTTCGATAATTAATTTTATTAATTTAATTTATGAAACGAATAATTTTTTTAATGCATTTTTATTTCAAATCTGGTTCCAAAACCGGGCCTTGCGGATAATTTTAGGGTCTTGCAGGGTTGGAGCATAATTACAAGAAATGTTCGTTGCAAAATATAATGTATCCAAAATTTTAGCTTTCCATTTTTAGGAGCTGCATATATTTTGACATCAAATATTGTTATTCAAAATCTCGTCCTTCTTTAGCGATATAACTCAACGACACATAGTCGCATCGATTTGTCGCAGCATTGGTAGCATTGTTCGCAATTTGTAGCGGTACATGCTATCCTTAGCGACTGGATTGCCTTCCAAATAGATCGTGTTCATTTTAGTGTTCACACACAACTCTTCAATGATTTTCCACTTCGCAATTGAGTTGTCACTCAACCACAACTCATTTAGCTCATTAAGCATTTGCACATTTTCGATTTCTACAATACAGTTCTTTGATAAATACAGAGTGCCTAGCTGCAAATTCGACTCTAAGTTCTCTATGCGCTTTATTCCGTTCTCAGAGAGATTTAACTGCTTTAGTTTAACCAACTTGTCAAGATTCTCGATTTACGTAATGCGATTCGCTTGTAAGCTGAGCACTTCTAGATTCACTAAAGCTTGGATGTTCTTGAATTGGTGTATTTTATTTTTGGCCAAATACAAATGACGCAAATTAACAAACTTCTCGAGATTCTCGATGTTGCGCAGTTTGTTGGCGCCCAACTCGAGCATCCTCATGTTCGTGAGTGTATCCAAATTCTCGATTTTCTTAATGCGATTGGCGCACAAATACAGTTTCTCCAATAGCTTCAACTCCTCAAGATTGTCTATTTTCGTTACACGATTGAAGCTTAAATCCAAAATATGCAGATTCACTAATCCGTCGAGCTGCTCAATTTGCGAAATCTGATTGTCATAAAGCTCTAGTTCGTATAAGTTCGTCATCTATTCAAGATTCTCGATACGGTGTATGAGATTCCAACGCAGAAACAGATGTGTCAGTGTTGATGAAAGTGGGTCGAGGCCTTCAATTTTGCAAATGCTGGGTGATCCAAGTCCAAGTTTGCGGCGCTTGTATTCCGTTTGACTGCCTCTTTAATAGAAGCGATCCTCTGGGGATTAATTAAACGGATTCCACAGCTAATCGCTGGCGTCGGTGGCGTCGTCACGACTGAAAACGATTACGGCACTTCTGATTCTGTTATTATTGAAGATATTCCACACTATTTCAAGCGTATCGGTGTATCAATGAATATTGTTGTCTTTGAATATTGTTAACATTTTCTTGTAATGGATCTTCGATTGACGACGATGCTCCTCCATGGCCCTCAGACATATTGAGTAAAAGGTCCTTTTCAAATTGTTAGTATCGAATAATAAAATAATATTTTAAAAATTATGAATTTTGATTGATAAATGAGAACTCTAAGTAACAAAATGTTTGAGATGTACCTACATTACAGGCTTAAAAAATAGTCAGTAAAACGTTCACTATCTACGAACTTAAATGTACAGGTACATGTGTCTTAAGGGTTCTGCGAAAAAAAAACTACTGCTGAAGACTCATTATCGAGTAAAAATGATTCTATTGTAAGATTACATATGTCTGTTAAATACCTTCCCTGGATGAACTGCCCATAACTACAGGTTGAGTAAGTGATACAATTGATCTTCGCGGGGTGGGAAGTCACTCTTGGGCTACCGATAATAAAATTTGCAACGTCGAATCTCGTGGACCCAACCTACCCATTTGCTAAAAATTATCGATTCAAGAAGATTGGCGGACATTGGCGACGTACCCGAACTATCAAAACATAGTATAAATTGGTGGTAATAGGAATATTAGCAAATATGGAACTGGAATTGGAAGCTTGCTCCAAAAAAGGAAATATGGGATAGCCAAGACAGCTGGTGTCTAGGTAGGCAGCTATTAGGAAAGCCCAACTTTTAGAGATTTTGCTGACTGGAAGTTCCTTGATATATTCTATATTTAATACATAATTGTGACTTTATACCCTGATAAATTGAAAACCTCAATAATTCCAACTATGAAAACGTGCTGTGCGTCAAAATTATTACTCTTTGCAGTGTCATAAACACTTGAGCCTAGGTCCTGGCGCTACCGTTGCTATTAATAGCAACAACTATACCAACATCAATCAACTTTACACCCGATGATCTCGTGAATCTACCTCTAACAGAGCAATTTAGGGGCAAGGCCAACATAATGTCACAGAAAACAACCAAGACAGCAAAAATTGCATAACCGCCAGCAATAACAGAAAAAAAGACCCAAAATATAACCAAAAAAAAAAAAACCAAGAAACTAAGCCAGACACATAAAAACTCAGAACAACAACAAAAAATCAATGAAACAACAGAGAAAGGGCGTCACGCATAGAAAAAACCGCCTCTAAATGAATAGCTTGGATTACTTTATGGAATGCTATACGAGCCAATGCAGCTCTCTGCAGGTAAACTGAACACTTTCATAATCTTAAAGTATTAACAAATAACATGTAAAATAAAGTTGGTATGACAAGGGGGGAGCACACTTGAAACTTGAACTAAACACTAGAAAGACGAAAAAAAAAAACCAAAACTTACTTACAGTTTGTCAAGAAATTGCTTTTACAGTATAAAAAAGAACAATTTTTCATGTTTATGTCGATGGAAAAAGTACTTTTATGATATTTTTTACAATTTTCTTTACTGATGATGGTTTATTAGCTTTATTTATAATTTATATTTACTTAAAAAGTAGCACAGCTCTAACAAAGAAGCAGAAACCAAAAAAGCTGCTATTTTTGGGTGTCAAGAAAATGTTTTGACAAATTCCTTTTCAACTCAATTTCGCACTTTGGAATGCTTGTCCCGTTATAAGTTGTTGGATATTTCTTCTTTGTGCTTATGTTTGTCACTTGGCGATAACATAATTTAATGTTAGTTGCAATTTCGTCATCAAATAGAGAAGTTATTGTGGTTATCATTAAACATTGAAGATGACTGCACGAAAAACGACATTTGAGGTCATTCAGCTGGTTTATTATGACCATCAAATTGGAAAAAGTGTCCAAGAGTTAGCTGACTACGGAAATGGTTTATAATATTGTTAAGGGATCAATTAAAGCAACTAGACTTGAACTTAATTCATCTCATGACCGTCCAAGCAAATTATCTCAGCGAGCTGAACGCCGTTTGGTAGAAAAAATCCAAAATTTTTGACATATCCCTTGCTAATGAATTCCAGGAACAGTGTGATGTTACCATTTCCCATGAAACGGTACGAAAAGTGCTAGAAAAGAGCCAGTACACTTCGCGAGTTGCCCGAAGAAAATTACTGCTTTCTGCACTGGAAAAACGATTCAATGCATCTAGACAAGCCGGAAAGCTACTGGGATGACGTCATATTCTGTGACGAAACGAAATTTATGATGTACTATAATGACGGACCCAAAAAAGTGTGCCGTAAGCCGTTAAAGTCATTAGAAGTGCAGAATGTCGTAGCGACGGCAAAATTTGGAAAACTTTCATGCATGGTGTGCATATCCAGTAAAGGGGTTGGTGAATTAGCTGTTGTGGAGAATACGAGAATACGATGGATGCACAACAGTATTTTAATATTTTAAATTGACAATTAGTGAATAGTGCAACCAAATTTGGATTCATACTGGATAACAAACTAAAATTCAAATTGTACCAAGACAATGATCCCAAAAACAAAAAGCATTTAGTCAGGACGTAGTTGTGTTTTAACACCGGAAAAGTGTTTGATATGCCTGCTCAGAGTGCTGACCTTAACCCAATTGAAGAAAGTGGTAAAAAGGCAACCACCAACGCGAGCAGCCTTAAAAGTGCAAAAGTGGAGGAATGGGCTCAAATACCAAGGGATTACGACTTGGTTAAACTAGTTTATTACCTGAAACGACGTTTAAAAGCCGTGGTAAACACCAAAGGCACATCAACTTGAATTCAAAAAACTTTATTACAATATTTTAACTACACAAAACTAACACGCTGCAGTGTTGCTGACTATAATGACAAAGTAAATAATAATAAATAGAAAGTACCGTTAGAAATAAAGCAAAACAACTATGCCATTGTGAAGTTTGGACATACGCTGTTTGTAAAGTGAATTATAGTTTGAAAATGTTGACATTAATTTTTGATGTGAAACTTCTAAGTGCGCATTGGCAGTAAAAATTTACAATATTTCGGCGCCATGACGGCTACTTCTACGTCAGAGATGGCAGAAAAATATATAAGAGAAACAGAGGAGGAAAACACTGCAGACGTATAAATTCTTTTTTGTGTGCGCGCTGCTCAGCGATGGTAAGAGAGAGAGAGAGAGAGAAAAATAGGAAAGAAAATCGGGCATCTGACCACTCTATTCATGTTAAGGCAACATTTTATCGCCCCAAAAATCAGTATGTGTCATTTCCCTGAAGTGTAAACAACAAACTTTCTTATGCTTTAACCATGTCAGACTTTGTGCCAACAAAACGCAATTTGCGGTAAGCGCTGAAATTTGTTTTCCATTTTCCAGTGTACATCGGTTGCTGTGTGAAGCATATGGGGCACAGCAATTGATGCAATTGATCCGAGTATTGAGGCTTTAACACCCCCAATATGCCAAGGCTTGACCACATGTTGCAAACTCGTCTTTGAAACTTTGGTGGCTCTTCAGGCGTTGTTATAACTCACCACCCGTATTCAAGGCAAGTTGATGAACACACTTTTTAAGAATTCAACGCATGTAATTAAATACCTTTAATATCACATCTTTTTTATGCTTTAAAAATAGCACATATAAGTCGTATTGCGTCAGTTAAACCTTCGAATAGTAGCAAACTTAAGGAGCTTAGAATGAAGATTAATAATGTTCCGATGAACCATAAATAAACAAGTAGACCGAACAGCAAGAAAACAAATTAAGTAAAGCAATTTATTCGTCTCAGAAATTTGAATTTATTTCGATTGACTTTTTGCGCTCCTGGTGAAGATGTAGACAACAAGGAGAACGAAATGCCTATTACGATTGCTAGCTTATTAAAGTAGCAGAAATAACAACGAAAACCCCAGCCAAAACAGAAATACGCTTACCAGTTACAGATAAATACCAAAACAAATGCATTGAACTGTAATAATGTATATTGTCAGAATTTCACATTAATGAATTCTTCATTCGCAGAGTCGCAAGGAGATAGCACTCGTAAATAACCGATGAAGGAGAAAGCGTAAGCATTGCACGGCAATCCGGCCAAATTGATATGTCAATTAATGCATCAATAAGTAACCCTTGGAATTAGTTTTCCTGTTGATTTCACGAAAAGCTACACCTAGATGGCTTATTCTCCAAAACTGTATTACGATCAAATTTTTCAGTCCACTATGACCTTTACGCTAAGTATAACATAAATCTTACGTATATCGAGTATCTTCTTGAAAACTTGCCATTTCAATATTCCAAGTTATTCGTATTTTTTCTTTTTTGTTTGTGTGTTGTTGTTGTTGCTGATGTTGAGTTTGCCACAATTTGAAATTACTTTACATTGAATTTGTACTCTGCTGTTTGTTTTTTCATGCATAAAACTGCCTGAAATTGTTAATTTAAAAAAGTAACGAAAGTTGAAAAGCTGAATTCGAAAGTCGGTGGCGGTTTCCTGCGCGTTGAGCGGCATTGATGTATGCAGGAATTCTCCCAGCGAGGCATTATCTCACAATACAATATTTTGTATATTCCATTGTTGTTGTTGTTGCCTTTTCTTTTCTTTGCATTTGTAGTTTATTTTTGCCGTTCAATCATTCATTCATTTGTTCGATCATTCGTTGCCTTCAAACGGTAACTTGGGAATACGTGCAAAGTGGGCGACTGATAACATAGACGGTAGACGCACAGCCTGTCCGTAACTGTATTTTCTATCATCCCACGCTTTTTCGATGGAGTATGCTCGCTTTAATACATTTCGATTCCACTCGATTCGAATCGATTTGTTCGTTCCCTTTGTCTGCCGGCCTTATATCTACAGATACTCCCAAAGGATTTCTAACGATTCCGTTGTAAATTTATTTTTTTGTAAATGAGTATTTCTATTGCATAGATTTTTTGGGTATTGTAACATAACATAACCAAACAAACAAATTTTTTTTTTAATATGGCATTGTTGTATGGTTTTAATTGAATTTTGAAATAAAAAGAAAATTTCAATGAACAGAAGGAAAGGAATAAATTCAAGGTGAAATAAATGGAAAAGAAAAAGGGGGTGTGAATACGTGTACTTATGATATGCTCATACATGTGTCATAATAATTTCTGAAGAGACGCGAAGTACGTGCGCGATATTTTGGACAGAAAATAACCGGCTACATGTTAAAATCATGTCACTAAATGATTATAAGCTTCAAATTTCAGTTGTTTCCTATAGGTAAATATTGAAAGACGAGTCAAGATGGTGTCGCTCCTCTCTCTGCCACTGCGAAAAAGACCTAACTTAATCTAATAAATTTTTAAACCTTTAGCTATCGAGTAGTGCAATTAAATTTTGGATGTATTTTGATGATAGATATGTAGCTACAACACCAAACTTTATAGCTATTATTAGTTTTTTGAAAGTCTACCTGACTCGTTAGCCTATGCATTATGGCTCTCACCCCATGGTTCGAACCCCACTGGAGAGAGGTTCATGGTCATTGTTAATATTTCCAACCTCCAGTAGACGGCGTTGTTCGAATAAGAAGAAGAGAAAGAAACTGGTAATGGAAATTTGAGTTAATGTTTTGATAAAATTATACGAATGAAAATTGTCATAAAAATAAATGGTATATATATATATATATATATATATGTAGTTAGATTATTAAGTTGAGTAAATTTACTTGACTAGATCATTAAGAATTGCATTTAATTTGAAGCGGAATATGTTAATGATGAAATTGAAGTTTTAGTAAGTAAAGAGAATAAATTGTATTTCGCAATTCTTAGTAATATGTTATCGTCCTTTGAATTCTCTTGTGGTCATCTGCTTCGTAGTATTGGCATTTGGGGTTGCAGTTGTCTTATAGTTAGGTAGCTGGTTGTGTTTTGTATTGTGTTGGTAAGTTAGAACGGTTGTCCTTTGTGTCAAGGGCACAGAGAGTACAGGCTACTACGGAGACACGAGCAAAACACAATTTTAAATACACTAAATTGATTTCATCGCCTTGAATTTTCCAAAGATATGACCACCACCAATACCGCATCATACTTTTGATTTTTATTACTTCTTTTTAAATAAATTCTCTTTGCCAGACTGATATCTAAGAGAGAGGGATAGAGAGAGTAACGAAGGAAGCCAATAGAGAAGCAGAGAAAACGAAAACGAATAACACAGGGTAATACAATGTAATAATCTCTGAGGCTAGTGAGTCAAACAGTCGTAATGTTTATACCAGTGTATATTCTGGCACCTTGATTAAGGGCGTATGAAAAAACTCTCTCGAGAATTGAAGAGTGGTATTCGGTCAATAGGTGGCTGGTTATTTCATATTTCAATGAACTAAAATTGGCTGAAAATCATGGAAAATAATATATGAAACAACTGTGCAATGTTGCTAACGGCATAATTTATTGTTTAACATCCTAATTTTTCTATTTTCTCGATACTTGGTTACCGCAACATTTTACTATCAAGACATTCAAGCCTTACATCAATAATAAAGTGCATTCAAGAACACATTAAATGTGAATCTTTACCTCTAATCTAATGGAAAAATGGTTAGGAATTCTGAAAAAAATTTGTAAGTTCATTACACGTAATAAGGAAATTGCGAAGGCAAAATAACGTCTGCAACTCTGCAAAACAACTATTGTACTCGAGCTGACCGAGCGAGTGTGCAAAAATCGGGAACGCTCAGGCGAAACTTTCTTAATTGCTTTATCGAAAAGTTAACGCGTTGTAATGGTAAACTTTTACAAAACTCTGAATTTGCTTCTTCTGCTGGCGTTCTTTCTGTTGTAGCAGTGTTTAAGCGTAAACGTTTAAAATGCCACCGTGAAAGGCCTTTAAGAAGCTATCCTATTGCGGTAATTTCGGGGCAACACAGAATCAATTATGACGACGAGGACGACGGTTACGTCGCGCCTTTGATATGCGCATTTGTCTAGTAAATCCATTTAATTATTTCTTTTTAGCACACGCACACATACATACACACACTGAGGAAATATTTCAAAAAGCCCTTAACGGTCTGACATTTTCCCGATCGCACTTTGAGTGTGTGCGAATGTGAGTATGTGTGTCTCTTTACAAAAGTTTGCTTTCAATTAAAATCCCATTCGTTGAATCTATAAATTGAGGGCTTTAAGCGTTTTTGGGGAAACCCTAAAAGTAGGCAATGCTAAACCTAATCAAACCGAAAGTAAGCCAACCGAATCAACTAAGCGACTCATGTTCTCTTGCGGGTTTTCCACGACTACTTTCTGCTATATTTTGTTTCATAATTAAATCGGTACTTTTTGCTGGGTTCATAAAATAGAAAAATATGTGAGCCTTCTTATTATATTTAAAGCCCTTTTAGTGTTCATTTAAAACAACCCACCCACCTTCATTTTGTCTCGGCATCACACGCCTTTGCATACATTTTAACAACTTCAGCATAATTTTTTTACTTACTTCATATTTATGCTTTTTATTTTGTTTTTCGCAAATTCAGAAATAAAATTTTGTTTTACTATTCCAGTTGCTCATTAACAATGCGCAGACATTAACAGCAAACCGCTGCTCTTTATTATTTCAACAATGCTTCAATGTCGCATATTAAAACTTGAATTGTGTTGACATACAATGGCCTAAAAAACTGGGCTAAGATTGTAATGCACTGGGAAATTTTTTGTCCGAGGGGAAGGTCGGCATGATTCTGTCTAATATACAAGAAGAAATAAATACTGTGTCATTGTTTGGCATAATTTTCTTTTGTATTATTTGTTCCGTACACGTATACTTTGCCAAAGAATGTTTCTTCCGAGGTGAGACCCCGGTTCTGAACGAACGGTTCTTTCCCAGCATTTCATTTTTGTGGTTGTAGCATAGTAGAAGAGCACCGTATTTGAGATTTGATGATATTTTTGAGTCTATTTCGTGTCGAAGTTCCCATTGCCGTGAATAGCTCCTAGTGTTTTGCTGCTGCCTTGCGCGCTTATTTGAACTCGAAGAACAATATACCCAAGTCGTCTTCCAGAACTGCTGGAGGTGACCATTCGCATGTTTCTATCCTGTAAACTTGCTTTATTGAGATGCATCATTGAGATATCCCATAACTGAATATATGGTATTCAAGTTCAAGTTAGAAAGAACTTGTCAGTTTGTTACTGGAGCCCACGTTTTTTGTGCTTTTTAGAATACAGCGAAATTAATTAATCTTAGCAGTACAGGGCACACGTATAATTTTATTATATTCGAATCATGTTGGACTCTTGGACACATACCAACACGCCCGAGTAAAAAATTAGTGTCACAGTAATACAAAAATATGTATATGTAAAAATATAAACGCAGTAATTTAATGTTTTTTCATTAAGCGTATATGATCTTTAAAATTGAATAAAAAAAGTTTCGCCTAAGATATGACGAAAATGCATTTTGGTGGACAATAAAAAATAACTGTATTGTAGCGACCGACATGTGATACGTTGCGGCATCTTACTGGAACCACATAGAGTCCACATCTCTATCTCCCATCAATTGAGGCCACAAAAACTCAGTGATCATGCTTCGACATCGTACTCATTTAACTGTTACCCTCTGGCCATTTTCGTTGCGAAAGTTATCTGGCCCCATGTGTTATATGTCCATACCAAACAGTAAATTTTTCCAGGATGTAGTGGAGACTCTAGATGCTCCTATCGATTACTAAAATCCGGCAATTTTGCTTGTTGACAAGGCTATTCAACTCATAATACGCTTCATCACTTTTTGGTCAAAATTTGAGTCAAACAGAACACGGAGTTTTATAGTAATGAATGGCGTTGTGCTCCATGGTAAAATGTAGACTATGTCGGAACAGAAATGTCAAGAACTGACAACATTGCCACCTCAACCGACTGAGAAATGATCTTTTAAAATTCGGACACAGCTATTGAAAAACACTGTAGCCAAGGGTCATTAAAATTAAAAGCGATCATATCGCCACCGCATTTATATCCTATGAGTATGTTCGGAATACCCAATGCTATTTTACCATGTCCTATTATTATCGGGCGGATGAATGTCACTGACGTTGTGACTATCGAAATTCATAGGAGGTATAAAAACACTTTGATGTTCCCTCGTCACACGCATTTGACAATAGTAAAATGTAAACATGCCAGTGTGAAGCGAAGTAAGTAAATTTCACTTCACATTCACAAAAATAAACTCGAACGTTCAATTCAAACCATCAATCAACACCTCAATCAATGATTGACTGTCGCTGACAGCGTGAAAAATAAATCTGTCGTTTTATATGAAAGTAGCCGTGACAACTAAACCAGAACCAAATCAATCTCGAATTATGGGAATTCCACTTATTTGCTATGAAGTCAATTCGTCAAGAGCAGAAAACGGTGGAAACATATTTTTTGTTATGAGAATGAAAAAGAAAAGAAGAGAGTTTGGTTGGAACCCTCTTAGACGCAGATGCAAACACAGAAACTATTCTGGTAAATATAATGAAATATTTTTCTTTTCCCCAATTCTGCAGAATGCTTTTTTTGTGAATGCTTCCGCTTGCGTTAAGCATTTCACGCAATGTTTGCTTTTAATATGAGTAAAAATATTTTTGTTGTATTACAATTATGTAAATGCACATGAAACATTTTCACGACGTCTTTTTTAAGCGTGTTGTGCTTTCTTTTTTCCATTCACATTCGTATTAATAAATTAAAAATAAATTCACATAAATGAAATTGTAAAAGAGTAAATCACTTGAAATATGTAAAATATCTTTGTCGCCGGTCAGCTTGGTATTGCTCATATTTAATTAAATAAATTCCGACAGACGCCGACGAAACATTTTTGGATAATAATAATTTTTTTGTGCTAACATCTTTGGATCGAACAAGTATGAATGCGTGTCATATATGTAGTATTGTACATCTATGATACTGGAATAAAGTAGCACTTGAAGTTGATTCATGGGTTTAAAAGAGGGTTGAGTCAAAACGAAATGTCGTGCAGAACTTTATGAACTGTCTTGCATATATAACTCCTTCTATATATGTAAAAGCTGTGTACCTCAAATGTTTGAAGCCTCATCACGTGAGAACGGGGCCACTTATTTGTCTAATTTTTTTCTGTTGTGTCCCTTCCTGTGATGGCAAGTTTTGAATGCGAAAAAATATTGAGGAAACACTTCGTAAGTGGTTTTTTTTTCATTTTAATTTTTGTTAAAAATACTAATTTTGCAAGAAGCAGCATAGCACAAAAACGTTTTGGCTGGTTTGTACGTTTCTGTGGTATTCTTGGTCTTCATAACAGATATACAGTTCCTTTCATTTCCATTTCGTTCGTCACGTTGCTGTGTGTGACAAATTAAAACAACTCTGTGCTGTGCAATAGATAGAAGAGTAATTGGCGTTGTTGTTCCTTGACGAGGACAGATAGTACTCCCATTAGCAACGACTGGTAGCGGCTGGCTCTAATCAACCACAAAAGCCATTAATTTTAATTAACCATTAATTTCTTGGATATTAAAAAAAAAAATTGGATTGTGAATGCCCTATGCTTAGACGCCCGAACAAGGAAATAAAAAATATGTAACAATCCCAACAGTTTCAATGAGGGGAGAACAGGATTTAAAATCTAGCATTGCCATATGCATCCTTTCAAGCCTTTATTTCTGATTCTGACTCAGCGAGTTTCCTAGAGTGAGCAGTAAATTAATAAAACGTAGTTTTTTTACTTGCCGTATTTCGGTGCGACAAAAGTCTGGAGTGATAGCGGCAGCTGTGAGAATTAATCACCTCCATAACGGTAGGCACGGAGAGATCCCTGGGCAGCGTGGTGTTGCGGATGTACCAAGGGCGCAGTAGTTGGCAGTAGTTCCCCAAATTTGTATGGCGTAACGCTAAGCAGGTGCCACTACTTCCAGATAGATGAGATCTTATTAGTTAAGGATAATTTGTTCGAAAGGCGGAGTAACCACTCTAGTTACTAGCATCGCGCTGTTACTGGTCGCGAAGCAGTCTTGGACCAGTGAATTATATACAGGGAAGTATGCGTCCGTATTCCCATTTGAGATGGTGATATTGAAGCGAAAGTGGCGAAAATTTTTTAGGAGCGACGCGACAGAAAAGCGACGCCGCCAGAGATACGACTGTTAAAATAAGAACGCCAACGGAATAGTGCCTATTGTCTTTTATTGAGTTTTAAATCCTACTTTTATACAACGCTGTTAGGCAATAATTGTATGTCAACACATATTTATAACAGTTTCTCTTTTTACTCCATGCAACTATAGATGAATTATTGGTGACCGTCATGTTGATAAATAGATAAATATGTTGTTTCATATGTCATGTCTTGTTGTCGTTTTTTGTGCGAGCTTATAAAAAGCAACTTTTTTAATTTCCCAATAAGCGTTTTAAATTGAACTCAACTACAGATTAAGAAGGGAAAATGGTTTGGGTTTCGCCATGACGTAAACCACTTTGAATTGGTTCAATTTGTAACTGTTTGAATTGCTTGAATTTTATTTCATTTTCACGTTCAGTAAGGCGTATTAAATTGTACTTTGGCTGTCCTTTAGTTCGTTCTTGTGCATGTGTTTTTCGATGACATGTTAATGAATTGAAGCTCATTATTATTAACACATCCAAATGAAACAACATATTTGGAGGATATGCTCGAAGTGAGAAAAATTATTTTGTTCTAAAGAGGAGTAACATGATAAGTATGTAAAAATTCATGCATATGACGCATACGCCATGTGCGTGTGTTTGATCGGGTATGCGAATGTGTGGATAACCATTTAATTGTTTGTGGAGTCGAGGTTTGGAGAGGAAACAATTCCACGTTCGTTTTACGCTTCTCATTTAATTTAATTTCCCTGTACACGAAAATCACCGGCAGCAGATCATTTTATCTACTTATTTGCTTTTGTTGTTGTTTTTCGTTTAATTAAAAAAAAAAAAAATAAATAAAAATAAAGAAGAACAACGTGGCGGTGAATTCACTTTTACAACTTTTATTACTACAAGCTGAAGAAGGGAATGGACTTCCAATCTACGCCAACAGATGCCAACGAACGACCTCAATTAACGTGTATATGTGTGTGTCAGTTGCACTTATACTTGCCTGAATGTGCTAGCCCCCTGATTTCATGTGTCGCATGTGTGCGTGTGTCTGTGTTAATTACATTCTCGCCAAGGCCTTGCGTTCAGCTTTGTCGAAGGCGTGGTTTGCTTATGCCAGACAAAAGTGGGCGGGTCACGTCGTCGTTGCGTTGGCGTCGTTGTTAAGCATTTCAGCGCTTTTGAATGTTTAATTATCCAAAATTTTGTTGCATATTTCAGTTTGAATTAAAAATTTTGTATACATATTTTATTTTTGCTTCCTCTTGCATTCTTCTCCGACTGTTTTGGCTGCTCTGTCTCTTCGACTCTGCGCGATTTGTGCATTTAAGCGTGTTTTTGAGTACGTACATAAGCGTCGTCTAAGTGCACGTGCGTGTGTGTGGCTTATGATGTGGGGCTTATAGTGAGTGTATTTAATGCTTTACCAATTGCTCTGTTGAGACTTGGCCTTTGGCTAGTCTGAAAAACCCCCATTCTCATAAAACGTTATTTTATAGCGAATTCTAATATTTGAAAATATTTGGAAGGGTTTAATTGAATAGTCTTAATTAATGAAGAATTATTTAAAGTAACGTTGAAAATGCGGTGTTATGGAGAACTCCGTTGACGATATCTCAAAGTGTCAGCCTTGTTATGTTTTGTTATTAGGTGAGAATCACACTTCAATAAGGGGAACAGAACAGAACAGAAAAATATTCTTTATAAACCAGAGCTATTTGCTAATAAATACAGAGGCTGAACCTGCTAAAGAATAAGTGTGGAACGCCAGCAAACGACAGCTGCATTCTTTAGAATGCAGTGCCTCACCCTTCTATAAACAAATCAGCATAGCCAGTAAGCATTAGAGTTGTTTAGTGTAACAATAGAGCAAGGAATTGTTCTGAAATTTCAACTGAAATTTGGCAAAACTCCTACTGAAACAGATACTTTATTGAAAGAAATGTATGACAATGAATGCTTAAAGCGTACACGTGTTTATGAATGGTTTGAGCGCTTCAAGATGGCCAAGAAGACGTTCAAGACGATTCACGACCGGGTCGTTATTCCACGTCAAATCGGATAAAAATATTGGAAGAATCGGTAATCTGATTTGATCTTACCGTCGGTTAAGCATGGTGCATAAAATTCTCACGTTGGAATAAAACAAGCACGAAACACATTTTCATGTGTGTACGGATACCTTAAATGCTATTGAAAATTACTCAAACTTCTTGGAAAGTATAGTAACATGTGACGAATCGTGGTTTGATACTTATGATCTTGAAACGAAGCGCCAATCTGTCCTTTGAGCTGTAAAAAGGAAAACGGCGCGACTTGAAGAAGCTGACTTAATAAGACTTCCAACACTGTTTCGAACAATGGATGATTCGCATGGAGCGATAATAGACTTGATAATAAGTAAATGTGTATGAAATGAAAATAAAATGTTTTACAGCGTCCAAGTGTCGTGTAAGTGAAATAATGTAACATGGCTAAGGAAAGTAAGTCAAAAACCTTAATCAAAATTCAAATAAATGGTCACGTTGGGGTTAATCCTGACAACCCTGTTCAAGCTGCATGAACAGGAAAAATGGGATTGAAGTAGACACGGAAGAAACGAAGTTAAAAGCGGGGAGTCTACGTTTGGCTACGACTGAGTAGAGACGATTACGGTAAAAGCCGGCTAACGGAGAAAACGTGAAAGAAATCACGACGGCTAATTTACCTAACCTAGATATAAACATTACTATTAACTTACTATTAAGGAACACTGAGTACTTTATAACGCACCCTGTGCCTTAAACCCAATCCTCCATTGAGGAAGAGGTCAGACGGGAGTAGGTAATTAAATAACTCCGCCTAGGTTTTGTATATTGTGTAATGTGCGACCATTTATCTGTATAACGTATATGCGAGAATTCACATTACATTAGGACAGGACAACAGATTGCAAATTTGATGCCTGCCTGCTTGTCGACGCCGGGAATCTGAATCGAACCCGGGGCCTTTGCGAATGCAAAGCCAGCGCCTATCCCACTACGCCACGCCGACGTTGACTGTTGTGTTGAGAAATGTCTACTTATGCTTCGAGCTCGCGCTTGACTGTGTTGTGAATTGAGTCATCCTCATTCCTTCATTAAATTTTATTTCGCCTCTTTCGCAATTGTGTTTTACAAACACGATCAGACTCACGTTTAGAATTCATAACTCACCTTGTTATTATATGACTTACTAGCCAGTGACAGGGTCTTCAATAGCGCAGATGTCGTGATTAGTATAACGTTAGTATTAGCCTTACATACAGATTTCACAAAATCAGTTTTATATTATAGTGTAATAATAAGCACAACAAATGAGAGCAACATGCTTAAAAAATCAAGTTCCGGATTCCCGATTGTGCCTTTTCTGAACTATGTAAATCGTGATTACGTAAATCAAATTTTAAGGTAACATTAAAAATTATTAAATACAAGATATAACGTCAATAGAAACACGGTTGACTACCGAAAAAGTTAAAATTCACTTGAAAGAAAAATTACGTGGGAATGTTTTACAAAATATGTTACGAAAGTAGCTGAGGTTTGGAGGCAGAATCACAAATGCCAATAAACATGGAACTCTCGAAAATATATCGCGCCAGAAACCAAAACAATCCAGGACAGACGAGTTGTTAGATCCATTTTTGACTTCGGCGCAAAAAAGGCTAAAATGGAGACTATCGACGTTAACCATGAGGCGACGTTTGTAAGAAAAAAAAACTTGCATGAAGGCAATGCCTGGAAATAGCCATTTTTATATCTAAGAACCCCAAAAAGCGTTTTCAATTTGTAATGGAACACATTTCAGGCCCAAATTTTCAGAATATGATTGTTTGGAGCGATGAATCTAAGTCCAACGTGTTTGGGAATGATGGAAGTCCCTATATGCTACTATCTCCACTTAAAAAATCGGATCCAAAAGACACTAAAACACTGTCAAACACGGTGACTCATCCACAATGGGGTTGTTTTATCGCACTCGGGATAGGTGCAATAGTCAAGATAAACAGTATAATAACTGTAGAAGTGTATTAAGAATATTCAGTGAGTATTCGGCCACCGACTACGACGACCATTTACCACTGGCATGGATTTTTTAATATGATAACAACCCAAAACATTGTTTTTGGCAAGATTTCAACTTGGCTGCACATGCAATTCATCAAAGTTTTGGAGTGACCGCCGCAAAGTCCCGACTTACATCCAATTGAAAACTTATGAGGCACAACCAAACGAGTCGTAGCAGCACAAAAACCGGTGAATAAAGCTTTGTGGCAATTAATTCAAGAGGAGTGACAAAGCTATCCTCAACGGTCATAAAACAAAAGGGTTTGATGCATAGCATGCATCAATAAGTAGCATCGATAGTCTTTTTATTGTGTCTTTTATTGATGCTTGTTTTTAAGAAAAAGACACAAGAACAAAAAAAAAGGTATTTCCGTAAATTTTATTTTAGTTTTATATTAACAATATAGGTATTATTTTTGAACTAATCTAATGAAAGAAACCAAAAAATGTTGTTCTCAGATGACTTATTTAAATGGGCAGACGCATATTACAGTTTTTTTGTTTTTTTTTTTTTTGTAAAGCGAAATTATCTATTTTAAATTCTCACTGTAAATAACTGCCTCTATTTAGAATCAAAAACATAAAATATAAAATTTAAAGGAAAAACAATTATACAAATAATGGGTTGAGGAAAAAGGATTCCATATTCGTAAATTGGGCACACTGATTCACGCTTGGAGCTTATTGGAAGTGGATGAATTGCCTCTTAGAAAGAGATCTACACCAATTTGAAATCGCGAACAATATTCCAGGCCCTGTACTGTCTCAGCTAGTTATGCCCAATTTTGATTTTGAAGATTTCGTTCCGGAAATTTCGAAAGATGCACCTCGTACAGATATACCCGTCGTTGAAAATTTCGAGAAAATCGTTGGAAAGCTTGAGGCAGACCGGCATGTCATTAGCGGAAGCCTAATCGCCCAACAGTTTAAAACTGACCAAAAACCAGCTTAGGACGAATTTATATCTCGTCTCCTTCTAAGTTATATAATAACCATCTATATATGTTTGTTTCGGTGCTTCACCTTTGACTCTTACGGTAACTGACACACTCGTATTCCGCTCGACCACCTGCAAACGCACTTCATTTTCAATCATTTTAGTCTACATTAAATTGAATATTATCAACTTAATTAATTGTTAATTTCGATAATTGACAATTAACACGAAGGTCTGACTTGATTTAATTTATTTGCAGTGATTTTAAATTAATTCCTCTTTGTACATTGCTAAATCAAATGGAAGAACGATAAATTAATGGTTATAAATTAAACGCGTTTTTTCAATATGCGTTTTTTCAATATGAAAATGCGAGAAAAAGTATAGAAAAAAATCCAAAAATTGTTTCACCGCATCACTATAAAAATTATTGTAATTATTTAAAGTCTCTTTGCCCTTGTCGATGTTTTCCTTTGAATTTCCTATTAAATAGCTATACATCAAAGGTTTAATTTTTTTTACTACTGTATTTCACAGAATTTTTGGCCAGTGCTATGACGAGATTAGTTTTCAAATAAGCTAATGCCCCATACATTGTCCACTTTAAAAGTCAACAAAGAAAAGCAGAAAGCAAAAAAAAATAAAACTATAAATAAATAATAATAAAATAAATAAATAAATATAAAATACAAATATTTTTTATTGATGGGTCGTTCGGCAGAACATTCTTTTGGCACAGAGGTTAAATGTGAGTTGGGTTCGACAGAACATACATATGTATGTTAAATTTTTGTACATTTATTTTGTTGTTTTGGAGGTTAGGAGCCGACTTAACTTTATTCAATGTTTTATGCGATAAAAATTTTCCTGTTTTCCTGTTTTCTCCTGCAGGAACATAAGTATATTGGCATAAAATTACATAACGGACATCTAGAGAATAATAACTTTTTGCAACCATATAATATTCATTAAAATATAATGTCGTTCGTTAAGTAAGGTAAAAACTGGTATAAAAATCATGTCTTTTAAGATTTTCAAAGACTATTTATATGCAGACCCTTTGGGATACCGCGTTGATCCAAACAGATTATATTTTTCAAGTCTTTGTGTCGTCTCCAAACCGATTTCTTTTACCGATGGATAAAGAAGGAGATGGAAAAGAAAACTGGTTCGTTGAAAACAGGATATTATAATTAGAAATACACGCCTATTCATATGTATATTTTCTCATTGGTTTATTTGTATTTTGTTGAATTAAGTTGATTCCCAAAAGAGTTTATTGTGAGGCGAACTGAAGCGAAATACAAAAAAATTGTGCGCATATTTTAGCAAAACGTTTCCTCGTGTGTAGAAAGAAAAGGGAGGATAGACATAAGTGTTGCAACAATCAACACAAGTGTTTATACGAAGTCGATTAAATGAATTTTGCAGAAGCGTTGGCCCAAAAAACAACGTTTTAAGCTTAATGCAAAAGTTGCTTAGTAAAACAGGAAACGAAAACATGAATCATCGCAATCAGCATAAAAGAGCTTTGGCCCAAAAAAGTGTTAGTAACCGTAAAAATGTTGCACTTTGCTTCTATTTCTTTTTAGTCGTAAGAGTGCAGTGTTGCATAATTGGCTTTGTATTTGTCGCAGAGCAGACATGAACGCCGTTAACGACATGCTTGCTGCAAATATTTACGCACACTTACTCATTCACTCGTTTCATTTGTGCACACAAACTTTATATCCTTATCAACATTAATTTAGGGACAACACCTCAAGTCAAGTTGAGTGCCATCAAGTCTTGAGGCGTTCATACAAGGTGGCTTACTTCAGCTCAGACATCTACAACTCGGCATCTGATTATTTCGTCATGGCTGCTTCGATGTTGTTGTTGCTGCTTTAAATTGTTGCATTTTTAATGTTCGCTTTGTGTGCGTGTTCCGTTGAGCTGAGTTGAGTATCTTCCCATTACCAACGTCAACGGTAACGCTCCTTTGTCTGTGGCTAGTGCTAGTTCTGTTCAGCTACACTGCAATACTGGAGTTTTAAGACACTTTCATTGTCGTCTTGGTACTCTGAGAGTCAAACTGTCCATGAGAAACCCGCAAACACACAGAATTGCGAGAAAAGGTAGTACGAAAAAGAGCAAATGGTAGGTGAGAAATTTGTGGGATATTCGAGGACACTTTAAATGATAGCACTAGGATACAATGAGCACGAGATTTTAGATACTGTTGTCTTTATGGTGTCTGATGAATGAGCTACTACATTGCAATAAACTAAACCACTGTGAAATTTCATTTATGATAACTTTATCTTCTCAGAAAGAGTCAGCCGGGAAAGAAAATCTTACTATTGCCTTTGTATGTTTAAAGTTTAAAGTTGAGACTTTTATTTGACTATAAGTACTTATTTATCTTAGCTCTTTGGTACCAAAATCCCTCAACAGAATTCTTTAAGGCACAACTCTTCTAAGCGAATGTCAGACTTCTAAGAAAGTTTCTCTCTCCGAAGGGAGCGTAGGTGCTTTTATTTATATTCCTAAATTTTTCAGAATTATTCTTGTTCCGCCGATTTGTATATACTGCCAAAATCAATATGTTTGCTCAAATCGCCAGACTGTACAGCAAAAAAAAAAATAAAAATAGAAACGCCTTGTGAAGTTTAAAGATGCTAAAAACCAATGCGTGAAAGCACTAAAGAAGGTAAATACTTGGTTGCTTGTTTGAAACATTATGTTGTTAACAGCATTCGATTTATACTGCTGCAGGATTTAAACATTTTTATGAGTTTGTTAACCAGAATTTGTCGACGTGCGTCGTTTGGTGAGTTGCGATGTGGTGTGGCAATTTCAATTGAATGGACATCTTTGTGGACATATTTCAACCATTCGCTTGCTGAGTTTATAAATTTTACAGTAATGTCGCTTTATGTTGAACTGTTTGGTAATATCGGCGGCAGATAAACGAAAGCTTTTGTTGATTGTGGCAGATTCCTTGAAAAATAACAAAAAAAGGAATATAACAAAAAATATATATATATATAAAGAATATATTAAGGTATATGATAAGGTCTTTCTTCTCTGCCAATGGACATATTTCACGATATTTTCTTGAGTATTTCGTACTCTTGATCTCGAATAATGCGATTGCACTATGGGAAGTTTGACCGATTTTGATACCGAAAACCCATTTTTGGAAATTTTTCAAAATAATATATCTCCACAGGCATTCTATTAGAAATACATTCAAGCATAATGTTGCATACCCGAATTGCTGCTTAAATACAGCCCAGACAGAGCAAAAGTACTTATAAAATGAGTGATTTGCAAGCGATTAAAACTTACGAAAAATAAGTATTTTATTGGTCTTTTTGTAATGAAATCTTTTAATTATGAAATAATTTAATTCGTATTATGTTCTGAAACACTTCAACTGTGCAAAATGAAAGTGCTCTCTTTGCAATGGTGTATTAATATGAGGCATCTTTAAAAAACAGCTTTGTAAATAAAACTCATTTTTGTAAAGAGCTACAAAATTTTCTTAGCACTTCTTGGCTGTGCCGTTATTTATTATTTTTTATTTAATCAATTCTTATTTCGATTCACTTTACCGCAATGTGCGCTTTTGTGCGCTTTTCCCGCAATTTCATTTTTTTAGGACTTAACCTCACTTTTAGCAATGCGGACTTGTTTGCCGCAGAGAAAAAAGTGAAGAGTCGAGCTGGACAGGAGCGTGTGATTTTCGAACGTTTTAAAACAGGTTCAAACAGAAGCACATGTGATTCATATTTGGACAAAAAGAGGAAACAATTTTGTCTTAATTTTTCGTTGAGATGGCAGAAATGTGGAAGAAAACTGGAGCGGTTTTAAAAAAAACATGCTGCCTGACTTGATGGAAAAAGGATATTAGATATTAAAGAAAAGCCGGTTGGACGTCGTATATTTATATACATATAAGACTACTAGGGGTCGAAGAAAACAAGATGCAATGGATCAATTTCTCAGAGAGATAGATAATGTGCGTTTATTGCATCAAGCAGCGAGCATAGCTGCTCGTAAGCGAAGACAAGTTTATCTGGTAGCGGTGTGCTAAAGTTACTGATAATATGTCCAGAAAAAGCGATCCGAAAAATAATGTCAAAACCATTTCGAAATCCTAAGTGCTTCTAATAATCTTTCAACAAGCTTATGTTTTTTTTTTTTGTTGGTAATATTATATTTCATTTACTGAGTGTTTCATTTACAGAATATTTAGTTTGCAAACAATTTCGTTCGACCTTATGATACGGACCTCTCACTGCGACCGACTGGAGCCGAGCCATAGCAAGGTAGTTTAAATGCGCGCTTTGATTACTTTCTCACTGGACGGCGGTTACTGCGCAATGCTCGCTCTTGCGCAGTAACTACATTCGTCCCTCTTGACATTTCATTCGTCCCGAATGTTCCTGCCCAGTGTTTCATGAATTCTGTAACAGTGGAGATCTTACCTGTCACCGACCTTTTCTACATTGTACCTGCCATGTCTACCTATTTTAATAATTTTGTATGGTCCTAGGTACTTCGCTTTTAATGTTACACCAGAACCACACTGGGTGCGTTTGATGGCTACCAAATCGTTTAATTTGTAATCCCTACCATTTTTCCTTTTACTATCGAATGATTTTTTGTTTTCTTCCTGCAAGTTTTTTATATTTTCGAGAGCTTCTTTTCGTATTTTTTCTCGTTCAACTTCTAATTATTCGATTAGTGTTTCTTTTATCAACTTAGCTCTAGATCGTCTTGTGTACGCATTTCTAATCCTGTCAGGATTCTGTAAGGGGAAAATTTTGTGCTTCTTGGAGCGGTATTGTTGATAATCTGCTATATCCTACCTAAGTGATTGTACCAATTATTTGGATTCACATGGCTCAATTTAGAAAGCAATAGTATTATTATTTTGTGTATTTTTTCAACCTGGCCATTTACCCTTGGTACTCCTGTAGCTATCAGCAAATGCTCTATGTTCTGTTTTTCACAATACTTCTCGAATGCGCTTTACGTAAATGTGGTACCTCTATCCGATATAATTCTTATTGGAAATTAACAGCTTGATTTTCCAAACAATTTATTACTTCTTCGAAACCCGTGCTACGTGTTTTTCGTAGTTTCCATCGAACCTACGTGGTCAATGAGAAAGGTTTAAGGGGGTTTATCTCCTTTGTCTATTGGTGTTAATAATCTTCTTTTCTTCTTTCCCATTTTGGCACTCATGATAATGCACGCCACGCAGCTCTCTATTATACGGACTACCTTATCTCGCAGCTTTGATATATAATATGATTTTTCGACAATATCTTGAGTTTTCTTTGCCCTGCCTGTGCATTTCATCTTCCATTTGAGATGGTCCTACTATTAGCTATCGATTTGGGTCTTTAAGAAAAATTTGATTTTCAATGCAGAAGTCTTCGTATTCCTTTTGTTCCACAATACTTCTTACTGCCCTTGTTCAGCTATCCGATAACTACGCTTCTTTTAAGTGATGCATCACACTCTCAGTCAACATGAAGCATGACACCCGGCTTAGTGCATCGACGTGTCTCATTTTTGTACCTGAACGATGTTCTATTTCGTAGTCTAAATCTTGTGAAAACATTGCCCAACGTGCTACTCGCAACGGTATTTCTTTTTTCTTCATTGTCATAGCAAAAGCCTTACAATCTGTTACGATTCCCACTTTTGTTTCTAAAACGTACACCCTCCACTTGGTTAGTGTACTTATTACGGATAGAACTTTAAGTTCGTAAGAGTGATAGTTCTCCTCATGCGGTCTAGTCTTACGACTTATGTACTGTACGGGGTGAAACAGACCGTCTTCTGATTTTTTTTGCAATAGCACAGCTCCTATACCATATTTAGATTCATCCGTGTATATTTCTGTCTTTGATTTGGGGTATAATTTTAAAACTGGATTACTAATTAATGCTGCCTTTAATAGGTCGAATGCTACATGCTGTAATTCTTTAAATTCGAACTTACGATCTTGGCGCCAAATATCAGACAAAGGCTTGGCGATCACTGCATGTCCTTCGATAAACTTTCGAAAATAAGAGGTTAGGCCTAAAAACAGTTGGATACCCTTTTTATCTCGGGGTATCGGAAAGTTGTCAACCGCTTGTGTTTTTTCCTTGCTTGGTCTTATTGTTCCGTTTTCTACTATATAGCTCAAGCAATTTACTGAGTTTTGTAACAACTGACATTTTCCCCAATATATTCGCAAACCATTTTTCTTTGCAACTTCGAGTACTCTTTTAAGTTTTATCAACTCGTCGTTATACTCTTTGATTAATGTTGGCTTCATTTGTCACCTTCATATCTATGCTTTCAAGGATGGTTCTTCCTAAAATTGCTTCAAAGCTTATGTCTTCGTCTGCAGCTACATGGAATTCTACCTCCATTTCGATGTTTTAAATTTTAACAGGAATTATGAAGCTACCGAATGTCAAGACATTGCTTTCACCAATGCTTATCAAACTCTTGCTTCGACCAGTCAATTCTTTGATTCCGAATTTTAAGAAATTGCGTCTGCGCTTCAGACATAAGTCGGACCCTGTGTCGATAATTCCCTTCAAAGTTACTGAATGAAATATTATGTTCTTCAGCTCCAGACCGGACTTAGCGGTTTTGTTAACGTTTTCTCGTCCTGTACTGGATTAGTAGATTTTTCTTCTTTAACCTGAAATTCAATCTTACATTGCACTGCACGGTGTCCTAACTTACCGATTTTGAAACAGTTGAAATCTTTAGTTCTTGTACAATCTTTCTTCACGTGAGATTCTTCACCACATCTAAAGCATTTCTTTTGGTATACTGTTACATTATGTTATAATGTAAATTCCGCTTGCACACAATAACTTCATATTCACTCCCGCAGGAGTGGATCATCGGGATCATCGTAATTAGAGCCGACTTTCAGACCTCTGGGAAATGACCTATCCTCAAAATGCTATTGAACAGCAATACAATGAAGAGTACCGCCCTGGTTGGAGCGACTCAATGGCATTGTTATCAAGGAGGTCCATTCCAGGCGATTTTTTACCATTTAACTGCTTAATTTGTAGCCTGATCTATTGCAACGTCACTGGACTTACAGGCATGGACATTTGGAATGGTGTCTCTAGGGATAATTCTGTTCATGGAGTTTGACGTCAGATCTAGCTGAGTAAACCTTTCTTCCAAACTAACCGCAAAGGCCTCGGCCTTCTGCTGACTGGAGAAGCACCAGCCACCTCTTGAATCCTTAATGGGGGCCTTCGGGATAACTTGCCTCTTGAATCGGCTTGTTAACTTCCACAGGGCATAGTTGGTGGTTTCGTCTGGGCTTAAGTTATTTAGCATGGTGTTAGTGTGTGCTTGCCGATTCCTATCAAGCACCTTTTGCAGTCGATTAGACAGTCTCTTAAAAATTTGGAGCACACGATCGTCTCCCGTCATGGCATATTCTTTTCTGACTCTTCTTTTTAAATGCAGTAGGGCAGCAGCTGTTGGGTTGAGATGAGTTATATGTCCTTGGTTTGTTGTCTGTGCAATTTTTAAAGCGGTAAGCTAATTCAGGTTTAAAATTCTGTTCAACTCAGCTTTAAGAGTATGGATAGAAGAGCCGGGTGGAAGCATTCGTTGTCTTTTAGGCTTGATTTGTGCTGTCCGATACAACGTAGCTATGACAAATGGTCTGAGGAAAGTTCAAAGCTTAATTCAACAGTAAGCCTATTTCTTGCAATTCCTTCTTTATTATAGAAGTCCAAGACAGTTGGGGTTAGCTGAGAGTTGTACGAATAGAAAGTTGGTTCACCAGTTGCTACAATCTGACATGAACTTTTTACTATGACATCTTACAGTCGCCTTCCTCGAACGCATGATCTTAGATTGCCCCACCATGAATGCTTCGCGTTAAAAGTACCTCCGGCGATGAAACAGCCTCCCAAGGAATTTATTAATTGTTCTATTTCAACCTTTGTCCACGGAACATTGGGAGGAAGATACAAGGCAGGAACTGTTAAGTTTCCACCATTCATCTGCATATTTACGCTCGCTATATGTATGTTCATGCGCGTGATTGGCTCATTATAATAATAACAGCAGTACCGCCGCTACCGCTGCCACTAGGATGATTTGCATAATAAATGTCGTAGCCAGGTATGTGTATCTTCTTTCCAGGGCAAAAATGTGTTTCTGTTAACAGCATAATGTCGATAGAGTTCGCATTGAGGAAAAGTCTAAGCTCTTCCTTGTTCTTGGCGATACCTCGCGTATTCCATAATGCGGTTTTTGTTTGGATCATTTTGATAATAATTTTTGCACCAATTCGCGGAAGGCTTTGTTACCTTCCATCGAATTTTGGAATAATACATACATTTCCACATAACAAGTTTGGTGTTGTTGTTCTATTAAAGTGTTTTCGGTTGTTAATTCTCGCGGCGTCAGCATATGAAAAGCCATTTTTAACTACAGCTCCAGGGATGAACTCCACATTGCAACTCTCTATATTGTTATGCAAAATACGCCGAAGGCCGTCACTAGGTAACCTTACCGCTGACTTTAACTTTTTGGCCAAGTCAATTCTTGCTTTGCAGTCCTTAAACGGAGATATATGATCTTCACGACAGTTGGCACACTCGTTCCTGTCACTTGAACGTAACTCACAACAAGCTGAGCCAGTAGAGTGCTCGTCTGATCATTTACCGCAAACTGGCCTTTTAAGGCAGTATGTACGAGTATGTCCAAAATCTTGGTATATATATTTATTATGGTTTTCCCTTATATGGTAACCCTGTGTTTACCAATTTGATTAATTTTGGCATTGTTTATTACATCATCACCTTCCTCTTTGGTAGGGATATTACGCCAATCAGGCTTTCTTGGGCAATATATAATAAGCACCTCAAACCCTCTGTCAGAGAAGGTACGCTCAATTAAATCCTTGGGAACATTTGGGTGTATATCTTTCAACACCAATCTGAAGGGTTTATTCTCCCTCAGTTGGTGATGCCAAAACTCACAGTTTCGCATCGTTAATTTGTTCACCACAGCTCTAAAAGTTTCAGCACTTTTGGCATATAGTCTAGATATGCCAGACTTAGATGTTCAAGTTCATCCAACTTGTTGACTTGAGGCACGCAAATAGCTGGTGGTTTGAGGTTTCCGATTCCATGCTGCAAGCTGCCAGATCCCAATGGGATACTATCTTGCGCAGAATCTTGGCGATTATTTAAGTCGTCTAACTCCATTAAGGCATCAGCTTCCTCAGATAAAGCTGCAAAGCGATTACTGTAAGTTGTCTCCACTGATGTGGTGTCAGTGTTTTGAGCTTTTCGGCTACCACTCACGGTTTTTATTGGTACTTTATTTTTCTGCTTCCTATGAATTTGTGGCAATTGGAAAGTGCAGTCTTTAGCTAAAGCTGCAGCTGTTGCTACGCTTATTTTGGACATAGCTTCACCCGAGGTTAGAGTCGAGCATTTATAGTCCAAAGTAGTGGTTGCTGTAGTATATGTTGACGTGCAACCTACAGTTGAAAATGTTAATGTGGTAGTTGTAGTGGTCGACATTGCCATACAACTGCTAAACAGACCAGAATAATTTGTACTGGCTTTCTGCAACTCGCCGGCAAGAGTTGCGCGAAGTTCAGACGACGAAGCACCGGCTATTTGCCTCAATTTCTCAAAGTTCGGCAGCTTATGTCTAAGCTGTAAGTGAGAAGGCCCGTTCTCATCCATACCATGGCAAAAACAAACAATATTTATAACTAAATATTGCGATTGTCTGACGCTCAAAACAATAGTCTTCGTCAATTAACAAAAAAATTTTTTTGATAAACAGTTTGTGAACCCTGGCTAACGGTCGCTGGTGCCACGAGGGCCTTAGCTTTGCCCAAAGGGCAAGATAATGGGAATATGCAATGCACGCACTAATTATTGTATTTCCATAAACAAAAACCGACACCACTATTGCGATGTCTAAAAATATATCGTGCGCGTAAACCGTCACACGGTGGGCGAAAAAAGGGCAACGCCTTTGCAGAAAACAAATTATGCACTTACAAGAATTTAACTAAACACTTTGCACGAAAGACAGCCTTCACTGTTGAATGCAGACACGAGAACGAACGAGCTTATGAGCAAAAATATGTTCTTGATGCCGTGAAGGCATCAATATATGAATTACTTTTTTATTAGATATCTTTCAATTCATACAAAATAACGAACTGCTTGAAGTAACAAAGCTTTCCTAGAAATTTTTTTTTTTAATTTCGAATTACATTTATTTATTTAAAATAATTATTAACTAGTTTCCTACTACCTCCAATGGCAGCCTAACCTAATTGTATATTAGTTAAAGAGAAAAAATAATGTAAACCTATGGACTTACAAACAACTTATATGAATAATACATATTTACATATTTACAATAACTTATTTACATATAGAAAATTTACAAAATTGACTTATGAGAGGACCTTCATAGGAAGAACCTGTGGGTGACACCTTTTGAGTCTTCTCTTTCTGGTTCTCGAAGTTAGCCGTCTCGCGAGTGCATTTGGTTGAGAACCAAGGCGCTCTAGATATTTCCCCGCTTATGCCTGGATAACATCGCCGACTTTAGGAACCCTAAGATCCAGGGAGCATTGCAGATTTTTCTAAGCGTTTTAGCTTGAGTAATTCTGATTTTATTAATATACGACTTAGCAGCAATGCCGTATAGTTTCAACGCGTTCTTCCACATGGACTTAAAGGTGTCTTGTATATTGTTGTCTTGTTATCCAAGGACAGCTTATTTTTGGGGGACAACAGCCACGACATTTTTCCAGCTTTTGCCAGCACGGACCGCTGAACCATTGTTACATGTCTTTTGAATGTAAGTCTCCTGTCCAGTATGACTCCTAGGTATTTATGCGCAGGCTTGTGCTTCAGAGTAAAGCCTAGCAACGATATGCCTGGGCAAGATAATGGCCGTGTGACATACGTAACATAGACACAATTGCTTTGATGCCTATGTTCCAGTCTAGAGCCCACTTCTCAAAGCAACACACATATTGCTGCAAAGACTCCGTGGCAACTTTTATACTTGGACTTCTGGTTAGCACTACAGTGTCGTTCGCGTAAGTTGCTATGAGTGCGTTTTCCTCATCCACGAGTGTGACTACTCTTGAATTAGGCATGTCTGCTGTAAATCGTATACAGCGTAGGGCCTAATACGCTGCCTTGGGGTATACCAGCGTAGATTGGTCTTCTTGTCGATTTCTCACGATCGATTACAACACGAAAGCTTCTGTCCGTTATAAAGCTCCTGACGAGTTGGAACAGTTGAGGGGTAAGTAGGTTCTTCAGCTTGCTGAGAAGGACTTCATGCCACACCCTATCAAAGGCTTGCTGGATGTCCATGAAAACTGCTACTGCGTACATTTTAAGTTCCATGGCATCCAAAGCGAAGTTAACCACACGGTGTAGCTGCTCCGGGGTACCGTGATAGTGCTATTGAATTATGTAAAATGTTATCCCTGAAGTGTATGCTATACTTTTATATTGAGATTATCAGGCAAAAAAAATGTATAGAACTTTGGACCTGTGTTTTCTAAGGCCGTGGTTGGGTGCCACGCTCACTTTTCCCAGAACATTGCCTAGTGGTATGTAGAAGCTAACGCAAAAAACCGTACCCAAATATCTTACTTTGTCATTGAGTTATTAATTTATTACACAAAAAGCGGTCAAATTACCCATAGTGGATTGCCATAATCCGCGTTCTTTGAGCCCCAACGTTCAGGCATTTATTGGTATAGTTCAGTCAACTCCAATAATAATTTTTTTCATCAGTCGAAATCATTGGTAATTTATTTTATTAATTCTGAATTAAATTTAATCTCAACGTTACTTGTTTACAAATATTGTGAATCGGTTAAATT
Source organism: Cacoxenus indagator (assembly GCA_035041755.1). NCBI lineage: Eukaryota > Metazoa > Arthropoda > Insecta > Diptera > Drosophilidae > Cacoxenus > Cacoxenus indagator. The sequence continues at coordinate 2,106,092 of JAWNKX010000067.1, forward strand.
TTCTTCTTCTTCTTCAACCCACCAAATTTTCTGGTTGTCAAAATAATATTTGTCTTTCAAATATCGTATGCTATAAAATTTGTTTCTATTGCTCACACACTCAGAGAGCACTAAATTCTGCCAGCGTTGCAGTCCGACGTCAACTGCAAAATCTACGAAATTCGTCATCCGCATTTTTTACGCTCTTTTCGAGCTGCCGCTGTGTGAATATACCGCTTTAGTTCGAGAAGACTCATTTCATTTTTCGACTTTATATCAATGAGGTAATATTGGCAATTGCTATTATTATTTTAATCCAGAGGTGCTCAATGACCCAATTGAGATTGAGGTTTCCAATAGAGCACTTTGAAATTATTTTTATTTAAACAGACTTTGGCCAACCTAGGTGTGTGCTTCGGGTCGTTATTGCCAATTTGTAATATTGCCTCACATTGATCCGTATTCTTACCCCCTTACTTTGACAACTTCTTCAATACCATCTGCAGTCAAACATCTCCACATTATGAAGCTTTCGCCACTTTTCTTCACCATCAAGCTTCACTTGGCGTAATAACAATATTCAATTGAGCCTTTGTGCCACCCTTTTTTCCCACACTTCTCCCATATTTTGCCGTATCCGCGATAGAGAGCTATTTCAAATGCGTAATTGTTGAGCAACTTGTCTATGATTTTTTTTAATGTATGAGTCTTTCTGCTTCCTCAACAACTATAAAACGGGACAGGCAGGTCATCTAACAAAATACACCACAAAAAACACATTTGGTTAACAAAACTCTTCTTCAACAATACTAAAAGACTACACACACCTTTAATTAACTTTTCAAATATTAATTACATAAATGAAATTTGTTATGTAAAAAATTAGAGGGTCTGGGAACTTCTTTCTTAATATCATTTACACTGACTTTTTTAAATTGAGCTTCACTGACGAAGAAACTGACGGTATTCCAACGAATTAAATATTATATAGTTTCGATGCATAGTGATGTTGTTGATTGCATTATCCGCAACCAACGTGGTATACCGGTGTTTTATCACCACGAATATCAAATCCGTTGCATTAGACCTCCTGCAACAATAAAACTGAAGATGGGACAAGACTATTCCATTAAGGGATACTGAAGTTACGACTCGTCGATTTTGATGGCTATCCGAATAGCCGAGTACCCTCTCCCATCCATTCAAATACTCTTTCCCAATCAATCAAACTAACTCTTCTAAATTTCAACTGGCAATTCCACAAATATACTTCAAACAAATATATACAGCATATATAAATATATTCCACAAATATATAGAGCAAACGCCAGGTACCAACTATGTGATACAATATATTATAAATTATTGTATTGTATATGGAGCAACAAAAGGTGTCGCACAGGATTAAAGTAAGCCTTCTTGTACCCAAACCCAAAATTTTTGCATGTTCGAAGAAATCGAGCATGTTGTGTGTGGAGAGAAGATGGATGACGCGACTAAATGCAACTCATTGTCCGCAATTCAGCGGGATCTCCTATTTGGTTCGGTTCGGGTTGGGTTGTATTTGGTTTGGGATGGAATGAAGGCGTTCCCATAAAAAGTTGTTTCATAAAAGACGAAATAATTTTGCAACGAAGCACTTTCAACATTTGCGCTGTGATTCTTTTTTTTCCCCATTTTAAGTGATGATACTCAAATTTCCATTAAAGCACTTGGCAACAATAATCGAGGGCCAATGCTGAGTCCTTCTGGTACTCACAGTTGGCTGCCGTTTGCGTTGCCAATGGCGTGCGTATTTAACGAGGCAGCAATGACCGACAAATGATGAGCGCCAAGTGCCACGCCCATTGCAAAAGTCAAATGGTGTAAAAAGAAACTCTGAAAATGTTGTATTTGATTGTGCGTTAAGTTGGCAGCAGAAGTACACTGATGATGATGAGGACCCAGGGCAAGTGCACAATTTTATTGCAACTCTATTTTCGTTTGAGGATTTTTTTCTTGGTCAAATAAATATTTTTATACAGAGAAAAGACCGAGGAAAATTTTACTTTCAAGTGTTCGCTAGGGAATTAAATTTATTATTTGTAATTTTCTCCCTTAAATAGCAATAAAAATTTTCATTTCAACGCCAACGCGCCACAACTTCTAAAGCCCTACTAATGGTTTCTTTTCAGTTTGGGTATAACATAATAACAACCATAATAACAATAACTAAGTAATTATGCATTAGTAATTTATGAGCTGGCTGTCGGGCTTTAGTCTGCTGTGGTTTTTGTTGTGCTCTTTTCACATTGTTTGCCTTTATTTTGCACAAAAACTCCTTGAATGCCCGGCGTACGTCGTTGACCGGCCTGCGATTCACGAGTGTAAAATTGAATTCTTGTTATTGAAAAGTTGCCGAGCTACTCCTTTATCAACATTGATATGAAAATTATTACCTATTTGACACTTCAGTCACGATGGGGCTTCACATACACTTACGCTTACGGCGCGCCATGCCATACCACTTCAGCTCACTAAAAGCCTTACTTTTTCGCTCTACGCGCATCTGATATGTTCTATTTTATTCATTTAGCCCCATTCACCTTAGCGAAAAATAATTTAATAATGATAATGTGTCATAAGGCAATTATTCAGTTGCAGATGCAATCTGCCAGCCACATAAATAAATAACCTGAAGCGCTGAAAAGTACGTTCATATCCACTGCTCTGCTCCGTTCTGGTCTTCTTTTGTATGGCTGTGTTTATTTTCTTCTTACTTCTGGCTTGCAATACGTTGACAGACAAATTGATTGCAATTAATGTTCAGTGGGAATAAACTATTAATTTCATTTAGAGTTACTCTTAGGCTGCCACCCGATTGATTGGGAACCTATATATGTACTATAATAATTCAGCAAGGCTTAGCAGATAATAACTTTTAATAAAAATACACCTTTCCATGTAGCTTAACCTTGTGCATGACATCAAAGTGAATTTGACAAATTCATTTCTCTGCACGTCACATTCATAAGAAAATCATGAACACCCTCAATTTACTTGCAAACTTTTTTTTGTTTTTTCTTTTCAATTAATTAAAGTGTTCAAAGTGTTTTGCGCAGTTGTAAATAAAAGTGCTAACCGTGTAGTGTCTAAAAGTAGGTCATCATATCTTATAAACTCGTACTTGCAACGAGAGGTGTCGAAGTGGATGATTCGTCTATGCTTTGATTAGGTGCAATTGATTTGAAAATACAAGTCCAGTTGGTTGCAGTATACTTCAGCTATGATCGTTGAGCTAGGTTTCATGAAACCACTATAAGCTTCTTTTGATGAATATTACGCTTTGGAGGTGTATTTTGGTATCTCAACCTCATCCAATCACTACTATATTTCGGTTAAAATATGAATCAATATTATGACGAAAAACAATGATAAGCTAACTTCTAAACAAATTAATTTTTCGTTGCGCTCGTATGTGACCCACTTATCCAACTTTAACACCTTACCGATTTGAGCCAAATCGAACTTAAGTGACAAATTCTGTGCACTGTGGGATAGGTCAGCCTCAATAGTGATCTTTAGTTTTTCTTTATCGACCGTTGATTGTGGGCGCCTCTGTGAACAAAATTGTCTAATGTAGTAACACTAGAGCCAAATACACTTTTGATGTTTCTCACGGTCTGCGATGCCGTGGTTCGACGCAAGAACTCATACTTGATAATAATGCGAACTAGTGGGCGCGTTCAGCAGAATCATCACTAATCATTTTCTCTGACTTAATAATCGATTACTGATTTGTCTCTACTAAACGCAGTGATGCTAGATTTGTAAAATTACGGCGTTTAGCTACTTCGCAAATAGCCTTTTTCATTTCTGCGTTAAATATTTTGCCAATAATCAACGTATTCCCCATTCCAATCATCTGTTAAATACATATTAAGAACATAAATACATATAAACAAAAATTAAATAAATAAATATAATTACATTTCACTTTCCAAGCAACTAATAAAAACACTTAAATTATTTTCTTTAAAATTTTTGTCTTTATTACTTTGTTTACAAAGTAAAAACATCTGATTGAAATGTGATGACTTGGTTATCAAAGAATTTTTGTGATGAATTTTTAGTCATCGTAATCAGAAAGCTGCGTGGTTACACTCAAATTATTCGGTACTCAGAGTAATATCGTAGCCACTCAAAAATTTGAGTAGAAAAAAAATTGAGTGACGAGTAATTGAGTGTTTGAGACAATAATGTGTTTGTGTCTCGCTTAGCCAACCCGAAACGGATAGATAGAATAGATATTTCATTCCGGTTGGTTGAGTGAGTAATGAGCTAGTACTCAAACATCCGAAAATATATCCGGATAACCAAGCGCAGTAGCAGAATTCGGTTTTCGCATTCTTTATTGCGCAGTTGTAAAGGATAGAAGTGGACGCAAAATTGTAAACGTTGCATTATCGCCTCAAACCAAAACATAAATAACATTGCCTGCTTTTAGTCTTCCAAATTTAAGGGTTCTTTTCTGTGCACAATACCACACGCTTAGTTCATGTCCCGTTTTTACGTGACCTTCTTCTTCTTTCTTCACTCAACAGCAGCACATTAGCCGAAAAAACAAAAAATTTATACTCAAAAATTGTACAGATACAATAGGGACAAGAATACTTTGTATTCATATTTTTTTCATTTATTCCGCTGCGTCGGTTGAATGAGTGTTCCACTCTCAGCAATATCTATATCTACTTAATCATTTGAGTGAGTTGATATTACTCACTTATTCGTTTCTGCTACGAAGTAACCAAAAGTCGTTTTGAGTGCAACCTCGCGGCTATGTAATCGCAACAACTAAATTTTCAACGAAATTGTGAATTTGGCATTCACAATGAGCGAAAACCATCAAAACAGGTATCAAACACTTCTGTTGAACGCGTCCAGTCTTTGTCACCCGGTTGAAATTCAATCACAATAGCTATAATACAAAACAGTTGAATACCATTTATTTAAATATATACATATGTATGTCCGTGATTCAAATGTTGCAAATCATACATTATCCGAATTGACTTACCGCATGTGGTACTTAAGTATAGGTAACGTACGTTATTTCAATAATTAATACATCTTGCAAGGCAACTTGTGTAACGAAAGCGACCTTGAAATTTCACTATCAATTAGTCTTCACTTCAAAAAAATCTCTAAAGGTGTCAAAATCAGTGTTAATTGTAATTTTGTAATTGTAATTTATATTTTGCAACGTATAGTTTTGAAACATACTGTCTATACATATGTATAGAAATGTTCTTCCAACCATATAAATTTCGTTAAAATACTATATTGACGTCAAGTAAGTTAAGAAGGGGTAACAAAAATCATGTCTCCGTTTCAATATCTCACACGAATAATTTTACTTTCCGAGGCAGAACAACTGCTGCTCTGGATCCACTGGTAGCATGTGTTAATATTTTGAAAGACCTTAGTGCAGATTATTTAATTTGTAAGTATTTCATCTTCTGTAGCGATTGAACTTCTTGAGTAACTTTTCTGTGATGAGAGATCTACAAGTTCCATTAATAAAGTAGTATTTTGGTAATTAATCTTAAGACTGCCAGAGCCAAAATATCATCTATCTCTATCTGCTGGATAAGTAGACTATTTTGTTGATATTATGAGCTGTATCAATCTATATTGAACATATATTGAGAGTACACTAGGAATATATTAATCAATGACTAGCAATAAGAGATATTAATAACATTTAAATTATTTGTCTCTTAACGAACGAGGTTGTTTTCTACAGTTTCTAGCTTTAAAAGGGTACATCTTAGGTACCCTTGAACTTCGGAAGTGAAGGCTACAGTCAGACTCCCGATTTAATAATGATCCTAATCTACCCAAAATATGTAATGATACAAATTAATAAAACCATTTTGACGCAACTAATTCTACGTAAATTGATAGATTCGAAAAGACTATGTATACATCAACTTATTTGATAACTTCACATTTTGAGTCTTCCGGCGAGAGATCGAATTAATTAACTAGAGGAGAAATTAGCTATGTATTTAATGTCCTATGTATGTAATGTACTAAAAAGTGGGATGTGTCCCTGATAAGGTCCTTCATGTATTTTCTCTCTGTTTATGTCAGATTTTTCTTTTTGATACAGAAATAATAACTTTTTCTACATCAAGCTTGTTAATTTGAATTATACATTTGATGCTGTAGATAATAAAATATACTAGGATGTAAAGATCTGCCACTGACTTAAAATTTCATCGCGAAAATATTATATAAATTTATTGCTGATGATGGGGAAAGTTATATGTTAGTTTTATTATCAACGTATTGCCGACTCATCGTAAAAGTAGGTGAGTTCTAATTGTGTGAAACTCATGTCATTAAAAATCTATTCAGCTCAATGATTTAAATGTTCGCTTCAAGCTGAAGTTCATTTTGTGAATTTGAATAAACGAGGAAAACCAAGTCATGACTTTCTAAAGCACAATTCCAGAGACATACTAATTTTATACAGCGACACAGAGACATGGCAATTGCACTGTGTCAATAGAATGTGAGCAAACTAGAAATACCAAAACGTTGTGAGACGTTAGAGGTGAAGGAATATATATGCTGAGATTGGCTGAAAGAGTACGAAGTATGTACACACGTAAATATTCAAATCAAAAGCGCAATTGAATGGCAAATGTCATCGTATCTCGCATTCAAATCTTTGATTGCGCCACATGCCCCCATGGAGACACCCAACCACTTGGACGGGCATAGCCATTGAAAAGCAAGTTTATTGCACTTCGCTCTAATGGCACTCAACTTGATATGCATCCTTGTGACACATACACTCAGATGCTCTATAACATTAACACACAGACACCATGTGGTTAAACGGAAGCGTTAGCGGATGAGCGGATAAAACAAAATGGACCTGACGAATTGAAATGGATATAGAAACGCCGCAGAAACGAAATCAGGAAGTGTTTTGAAATAGTCAAATAAAAATAAGGAAGTCCACAGTGTTACTTGTAGATACATTAAACGCGAAAAGAATGAGAGCAAAAACTAAGCATAAACTAAAAAGCTAAATAAAAAAGAATTCCTACGAGTAAAACATGGTCATGGCAGTCAGACGGCATTGATCTTAGCATTGGAGAGACAAATGGGACTGGGCGCCAGTGCGAGCAGTAACCTAGAACAAATTGTGCGGTCAGCATTAGGTGGTTGCTGTGGTGGGTGGGGCGGTTTATTATTTGACTTCATTAATTTGACATAATCTATTTGCAGTCCACTTGCTCAAAAGTGCCGTATGGTGTTTTGTGCGACTTCGACTGGGTCACTGAACAGCATGAATAAGGGAAATTATGCGTATTGCAAAATCAATTAAACTTTACTTAGATATAGAGGGATTGACTACTACAAGTAGATTTGGAATGGAGCGTGTGTGGTTATCATAAAGTCAATTTGAATGAAGCATGCTCGTCAAAGCGGTTACGGGATGGAAGTGGGCTATAAATGCTATTAGTGCTATTAAAGCGTCCGTAATTTTGTAACCTGCCAATCGATTTACATGAACTTGGCTGCGTTCGAAAGAAGAAAAGTGTACCTTTCTAACACTGCCAACGGGTGGCTGCTAATAGGTGGTGCTTTATGTTCTATTAAGTTAAAAGCTCGTTAAATTTTAAATTTTGATTATGAGCGTTATTACTATATATGGATATAGTAAAAAGGGCCCCCCTCTTTTTGAAAAAAAAGTTTATGACTTTATGGTACAAAATCCATCAGCAAGCCCCAGGCAGGATTTTTTTTTTTTAATCGACTTAGTGGATACGCAATGACCACACACTGATCTCTGATCTCTCATGGGGCAGGCCCAGGTGGCATCAAAATTCACCCAGTCACAAAGACTGGGCTCAGCTGGTCTTAATTGCTAATACCTTTGGTGATCATACGATACCAAAGCTAATGTCTACGTACTAAATATTTGGCTACAGATAAAAACATCATCAGCCACTAACATAATCAGCATACAAGATTAAACTAAAGCTAATATTCAATTTAGAATTGAATACCTACAATAACATAAACTATTTAAACAAGGAGAAAAAATGCAGGTTACCAGAAAATAAGTTATGCATTAATTCAACGATGCCAACAATTTAGTTTTTATAACATAAGAAGAGGTGGGAGGAGCAGCACACGCAAAGTGGGTATTAAAAGATTTGCATTAAGACATAGAATGGATCATGTTGCAAATAAGAAGCTCTACAAAAGGGAAGAATAATAGGAGAATAGTTTCTAGTTGGACGTGCTGGTACACTAAAGTTAATCATTCTAAGTAAGAAAGATGAGTTAATACTACCATAAATGAGGTTATACATAGAAGTTACACCAATGACCTTTCTACGACTAGACAAGGTAGGGAGGTTGATCAATTTGAGACCACACCGATAAGATGGTATGCAAGCATTAGGATCCCAGTGCAAATTTTAGAGAGCAAAAAGTAGAAATTGCTTTTGCACCGACTCAATACGATCAATATACATCTGATATTGAGGATCCCAGACACAAGACGCATACTCCAGAATAGGTCTTACCAGTGAAGTGTAGAGTACTTTGGTAGTATACAGATCATCAAATTCCTTAGACCAGCGTTTAATATAGCCAAGGACACCTCTAGCTTTAGAGACCGAAGTGGAAATGTGGGTACCGAAATGCAACTTCGAGTCGATCAAAATACCAAGGTCGTTAAACTGGGAAATACGATCTAAACTATTTGAGTCAATGTAACAAGAATTTGAAATAAGGGCTTCGCGAGAAAAGGACATAACTTTGCATTTCTTGGTATTGAGGATTAAATAGTTTTTGGAACACCAACGAGATAAATAGTCTATGTCACCCTGAAGGAAAATCCCGTTAGAAGGGTAACATTAACAATCATTATATACTAATCTCACTTCAATAATTTCTACTCAGATGCCTCTTTTTCATGTGAGATGAGATGGTAGGGGAAACCAAGCTCTGAAGAAGTTTATTCCTGCAATGAGAGAGTTTCAGACAAATTTGTGAAAATTGAAAAATGTCTAACTTTTTTTTTTATTTTATCCACAAAATTCTTCCTGCTTGTACTGGTACTAGCATTGATCTATAAAATCATATTATGCAGCGATCTTCTTGGACCTACATCAATTCGATCGGAGTAAATTTTAGGCCGTTGTTTGCTAGCACTCTTATATTTACACCCATTCTAGCATAAAAATATTTTAATTTGGTGAAGAAGGCGGAACTTGACTGCTTTGAGTTCAATAATTATTGTAATATATTACTATAGCGTCCCTTTTTACGCTAATATAAGCTTCGCGGTATTGCGAGCAGCGTATTGTGTTATTATCCCGGAATCTAACGACTAACATTTCAGTAATTCCAACTTTAATGTCCGTACTACTTCTGGTTCCTTTTCGCCACATAGTACTCAAGGTATGTAATTTCTCCACTCTGTAGGATGGAGTTTGGTAGTTAAGTGACTTGTTTAGGGGTTCGTTTTAGATACGGGTAATATGGGTAGTGAAAAAGTTGCAAATGATAGGTGCACAGCTAACTATTTTACACACCGCATTCCTAGACTTCTTTTTTTGTTTATGCATGGCTGTGTTCAAGTATCTGCTTACGTGTATGTGAATCATTACTGCTGTTCTGACGCACTGATTATGCTCTTCACAAATTTTGTTATCATATAAAACGGACAGCACGAAAAAGCTACAATTTAATTTACAAATACTTAATTAAAACCCCAAAAAATAGTCTGGCCACGATTATAACATTTAGTTTAATTCATTCATATTAAAATTTAATGAAATTTAAATTAGAATAAACCGCAACCTCGGGTTTTTAATATGCGAATGATAGTTGTTCAGAGATTTGCAAGTGGCGAAATAATATTAAAAGTTTAATAAAATAGCAAATTGTAATGCTGGGGTAATGCTAGTTATTATTTATAGTTACGATTTCTTGAAATAAAGCACTTGTGCTTAGTTTACATGGTTTAATTGAAGAGTCGTTTGTTGCTTTCATATCCACGACTAATTTGCGCAAAACACGCTCAAATATTCATATGTACTTTAAATATTTAACCACGCCAATTACACCATCGAACAGTATACACATGAGCGCCAGTGTCTTTTGTTGTTTTGGGGACAGCAAACGTTTTTGCTGACCGCTGATTGACAAACCCAAGAAATGATTGAATTAGGAAGAAAAACAAAACGCCCCGAAATGCGTGTGTATGGCTTGACAATTTGTGAACGAATGTAATGTATTTTAGCAAAAGAGAGTACAACAAAGTTGGTATTTTTATAACAACAAGAAAATGCGTAATTCTGTAGACCTTCACTTATTGTGGTGACGCCAGAAGTGTTAATTAAGCAATTAACTGCTCCTAACATTAGTAATCTAGAATATACTCGTGCATATGAGTTTGGAATTCATCTGGCTCCACGGGTAGTTAAAGGGAAAAATATTAAAATAATCAAGAGAAAACGTAAACTTCGGCTATGCTGAGGTTGTAATACTTTTCAAGTACACCTCGAGCATACAACACATACATACTCAGACCCAGATCAACACTAAGACCCACGGATTTAATGGGCTGCTAGTATATGATGCAGTAATCCTCGGGTTTTCTTATTCTCGGCTCTATACGTTACAAAAATGTATTCCAAATCTAAATAATGCTTTGTATAAAGATACTTCTCCTAGAAAAAATTATTGGAGTCGTTGGAAGAGCGAAGCTATTTCAGATTCTCCAACTTCATGGGTATAATGAATTGATTTGACTATAAAAAATAATTCAAAATGAAAAAAGAAAAAGGCTGACCGCCCGCGTTGTCGAACCCAATACACTATTGATGACTACTAAATTTCTTTGCTTACTTACTTAGCTTCACTACAAACGGATAATCTGACGGTTTTTTTAGCGAAACGATTTTTGTGATTTCTCATGCCACAAAGCGCATAAAACAGCCTCGCTCTAAAAAGAACGGCTTCATAGCCTATAAAACCTGAGGAACTACTTTCGAGACACATACACGGGGAGACAGATTTGCAGATAGACATGGAAATTAATTCATTTCGTCTAGCTGATCAAGACGAAATCCCTATATGCAGACTTATGCTATGATTATTCACTGCGTGAAGCGTGTAAAAAGTTGGCAACACTTTTACTGTCATCTTTTATATATTGCACTTAAGTGCTCATCTTGTGCTTATTTACATTTGCAGAGATACTTTCTTTCTCATGTAGTTGAACACGTACGGAAGGCAAAACATAGTAACGCCGACAACAGTTTGATTGGGGGGAAGGTGTCGTCTATTCCTTTACAGTATTTGTGCTTGATATTGGCACGAACGCAATATGAATGCTGTGCCAGCATGTGTATCTGTGCGCTGGTTACTTATCCAATATTGGTATCTATGCTTCTGTGACCTCATGTGTGTGTATGTGTTTCCACTTGAGGTGAGCTTAAGAGCAACGAAATATTTATGGAGTTGTTATCATTGAGTTTGTGTGTGTATGTGAGAGTGTAGAAGATTACAGTTAATTTTTATGTAAATTTTATGCTTCCACCGGATTTTGATTCGATTAGTGTAACAGTCTACTCAAAAGTCAAGTTCAACGTTATCTGCTCATACATTCCCCCAAACAAACCATTCTCTATTAACAACATACGTAATGCACTCTGGAGACTTTAACAGCTGGCACTCTTTATGGGGATCGCCCGCAAACAATCGCAGAGGAAACACATTTTTCAAATTTTTAATCGCCTCAATCGCCTTTCTCCATGTTAAACGACGGATCACCCAATCACTTCAGCACCCATCATACCTTCACTCATATAGATCTCACCTTTGCTACAACTACCCTTGCACTAGAATCAACATGGAAAATAGAATCTGATAGCCTTTCTAGTGATTACTTCCCAATAATTATAAATATTTTAGAACCCTCTCCCCTCGCTTCCTACACTACACCAAAATTCAAAACTGATTTTGCAAACTGGACACTATATAAAGAAGCCAGAAATATCTATCACCTCCAACCTCCAGCACTAACTTAAACAAATAATCAGCCAATATCATAAAAATCATCAGCAGAAGCGCTAACATTTCTATCCCACAAAGTACATCCAACCAACATCATAAACGTTCAGTCCCTTGGTGGAACGCATACCTCCAAAAGATGTTAAAAGATGTTAAAAATCATCATTGGTACGCCATTAAGCGCAATATATCCACTGAGAATATTTTAAAATTCAAAAAGGCGAACGCACTCCTAAAGCGCGAAATAAAAATCTCTAAACGTCTCTCACTGGAAACACACACTTCTTCAATAAACCCAAACACGTCTACATCAAAAATCTGGAGTACCATTCGCACCTTTTGAGTCTTAAAACAGTACCACTCTACAGCGCCATATACAGCGCCAACTCACAAAACCCAATCACTAATCACTGACTGACCTTATAGCAGAAGAATTCGGCACTAACTGATCGAACGATTCAAACGACATAAACTTATCGACTACTTTTCGCTTTCACAAACAAAACTTACTCCCTACCCACCCAACAATTTAAACCCCAATTACTCCCCTTGAACGATAATCCGCACTATCAAAATTAAAACGTTAACATAAATCCACTAATAACAGATATCCTCTTCTGGTGTGATTATTCGGGTGCAACTTTCTCGGTTTCAAAATGCAAACATTTCCACATTTGTAGGAAGCATTCCTGTCAAGTCAAAATCTCCTCCTCTCTAGCTCCGATTGCAGACAAAATACTCAAAATCTTAGAAATCACCTTCAATCACAGATACAACTGGCACAATCACATTCTAAACCTTTTAACTTCCCTCAACTCCAGGCTAAACATAGTCAAATGTCTCTCAAATTATAAATACAACTGCAACCAACTATCTGTGATAGCTGTCATAAAACTTTGGATTATGCCAAAAATAGATTACGGCCTTTACTTCTATGGAAACTCACCACCTCCCTTTTAAACAAGATCAAAATAATTTACCAATCAGCTATTAAATTTGCCCTAGGAACTTTCATTATCTACTACTATAAACAATATGATTTTCGAGACCTAAATAATGCGAATAGAAACTCGTAAGCAGCTTTCGATAGCAATGCTCATTAAACCAATACTTCTCTCAAATGACTCTCCTTTAGCAGTACCCCTCAAAAATATATCTAAATCTAAAAATCCAACACCAAAAATTCCCTCTGCTCTCCACCGCTCCCTGCTACTCAACAGAAGTCTTGGCCTTCCAACCAAACCAATACCCTTAAGAACCTCCCCCTTGACATTAAACCTCCACTCCTCTGTCCACAATACCTATCTTCACCAACTTCCGAAGTCTTTCACCTCACCTGTAATCTACCAAAACAATTCCTACGTCTTAAACAATCCCTACTCTTGCATGTTCTCATATACACAGATGGTTCTAAATCGGACTCCGGTTCCTCCTTCAGTTTAGTAATGAATAGAGCACATGATAAATTCCTCCTTCCTCACTACAGCTCGTCTTTCTCAACGGAAATCATAGCCATTCACAACGCAGTGCAGAGGGCCCAAGAAGCAAAAACCTTCTTTGCTATTTGTACCGCCTCACTTTCTTCATTATAAGCTATAGTCAATACTTTCAATAAATTATATTACCCCCTAACAATCAGGCAGACTCTTGCGCAAAATTTACCAAAAGTCAAAATTGTTTAGAAGCAGATAAAGCTGATAAAGATGCATTTAATAGTTAATGCATTTAATAGATGCAACAATAGTTAGTAGCTTGTGCTTAACAGACGTGTTTTGATTCTGCTCCGCATTTTGATTTTGATTAGTATTTGGCAATTAATTTGTCTATTGTCGTTTATCGTTACTAATATTTATTTTTCTTTCCGGTGTTAAGTGAATTTATAAGTGAATTTATTTGTGGTGTATGGCTCATTTCACCCGTATAAATTTTGTACTTATCAATGTTTAATTATTTTCGGCAAGTACAACGCTTAAATTTGCCTTTCCTGTGTATTGAGTTCAATCTCTTTTTTTTCCTGCGTTGCTCTCTCTTTAAAATAGTTTTTGCTATTTTAGTCTTTTTCTGTTTCCTTCTTGCTCTCTATACAGTAGTTATTCTTTTTAAATAACTGTATTTCCTCTTTTTTCTCTGGGAAAATATTATTATTCACCTTACTTTTCTCTTTGCAATTCTATCTCTGTCTAGCTGAGAGCGTCAAAATTCGGACTTAAGTCGTTGTGCTTTTTTTGCACAGTGTGTTGATAATAACAACCAAATTTTGAAAATAAATTTAAAAAAAAAAAATTTTTCACTCAAGTTTATTTTATTGTTATTATTTTATTTATTAATTTTATTTTTGCTTACTTAAAATTTTTTTTATCTTTTATTTTTTTAATTTTATTTTTTTTTTTAATTTTTAATTTTATTTTTATTTTTTTTAATTTTATTATTATTATTATTATTATTTTTTATTTAGTTCTTTTTCACTTATTTTTATTTTATTTATTCATTTTTTTTCCTATCTTATCTTTTATTTTATTTAATATCTTGTATCTATACTTCGCGCAAAATGAATTGCTGTATTCGGGCTTGCACCAACAAGGACAACTTTAATAGTGATAAGCTTAGAGGTGTCTCTTGTTGGATGTGCGATAACATCGCCCACCTTCATTGTGCTGGGTTGACTGGTCGCGCCTATGACCGACTTTACGGTACGGCTAAACCTGCATGTGGTGGCATCAGGTGGTCGTGCCCCACCTGCTTCAATCGCCAGGGGGACTTCTCATTGATGTACCACCGTATGCGAATTAAATACCAAAAACTTAAGAAACTATTCACTGAGCTAGCCTCAGAGTTTGATGCTGGGTCAAAACTGTTTTTGGAGTACTCTTTCGACTTGACTCCAACGGCTAATGCAGTACAACTGCCGCCATTATCCCCTCATAATCTTCCGCCTACCACAGCGCCACTTATTTCTTTTTCGTCTCCTCAACCCCCTTCTTCACAATCCCCTCTAACTTGTTCTACTATTTCTTCATCTGTCGCTTTGAACTTTCCATCCACTACTTGTTCGTCCTCCTCGATTCCTTGTCCTACTTCTGTGACTTCAACTTCAACTTCTCCAACTTGTTCTTCTTCTTCCCAACCTTTACCCAGTCACTCTTCTGTACTTTCTTCCATATCCACCCCATCGTCCCATCCCGCTCAGATTCCGGTAGCTCCGTCAACCACTATCCCATCTACTACTTCTTCATCTATCGCCTTTAACTTTCCCTCCACTACTTGTTCGACTTCCTCTATTCCATGTCTTACTACTGTGACTTCAGCTTCAACTTCTCCAACTTGTTCCCCTTCTTCCCAACCTTTACCCACTTATTCTTCTGTACTTTCTTCAATATCTAACCAATCATCCCATCCCGCTCCAATTCCAGTAGCTCCTTCTACCAATATCCCCTCTACTACCACTTCATCTGTCGCTTTCAACTTTCCCTCCACTAATTGTTCATCTTGCTCTACTCCCTGTCCTACTTCTGTAACTTCTGCTTCATCTTCTACTAAAGTCTCTAACTCCTCCCGTACTTTGTCACCCTCGAAGAGTTCTTCACAGTCCAATACTGCCTCTACTACAGTGCCATGTATTTTGAAGGTGCTGGATCCTCGTAAACATATTTTTATTTCCAGGTTGGATAAGGAGACAACCTGTGACGACGTTGCACGCTATATATCATCAAAAGCATGCAACACTTTGAATATTAATATTCATAAGTTTAATTTTTCTCGCCCTAGAGAAGGCTCTTCTTTCAAGCTTTCAGTTGGTATTGAAGTATTTTCTGTCATTTGTGGCGCTAATTTCTGGCCTGCACATATGGTGGTCCATGAGTTTATTCCTAAGAAAAAAACTAGGCTTTCGCAGGTAACCTTACCAGTCACTGCTTCAGTTTCATCTTCTGCTTCTTCCACTACACTTTCAAAGTATTAGAAGGCTAGGCTAAAGTGTAAACTTTCTTCATTTTATCTTAGAAGTTTTTCTATCAGTTCTGTCATTATTGTTTTCGTTGAGACTTTGCTTTGCCATGATTTTCTAAACTGTGAAAATTCCACCTCTACATTATTGGCTTAATTGAATTAATGCATAACTTACTTTCTAAACTTGTAATCTAAATTTTTGTTTGAATTGTCTATATCATTTTAGGTATTGAATTATAAATTAAGTCTTAGATTTAGTTTAATATTGCATGTTTACTAGAGGCTGATGATGTTTTTATCTGTAGCCAAATATTTAGCACGTAGACATTAGCTTTGGTATCGCATGTTCACCAAAGAACTTAGCAATTAACACCAGCTGAGCCCAGTCTATATGACTGGGTGAATTTTGATGCCACTTGGGCCTGCCCCATGTGAGATCAGTGTGTGGTCATTGCGTACCTACAATGTCTATGTAAAAAAAAAAAAAAAAAAAAATTAAATGCCCTCTTATTTTTCAAGAAAACTACAATATAACTGACATCATTTGTTTTATGATAAAACCCACTTTAAAATAGAACTGAACTCACCCATTGCTTCCACTAATAATCACTACAAATTATACAACACTCCAAAAAACAGCATTTACGATTACGGTCGACTACTACTTGATCAGCCTATACATCGTGTTTAATCTCCAAAATCATTCCGCTACGTCTCGGCCACACCACTCTTATCCACTCCCACCTTTCCGACCGCTCCAACTCTTCATCCAATATCGTAAATTCTGCAATTCGAATACACCTATCTCAGTAAGACATGTTCCCTCTGATTTACACTTAGAATCAAAACTCTTAGCCACCTTGACCCTCTTGCACACCTCTTCAAACCTTCCAAAGATAATTTACCCAAGCTCATTAGTTTGCTAAAATCATGCAACTTATTAAGCCAATTATAAAATTAAATACAGATATTATTAATAAAAGTAGCTTATAAGCTCTAATACTACATTGCACATACCCACCTTCATATAATATTACTATTAATATTATTGCTAAGTCTTTTAACTATTACTATTATCACTATTATTGTTAATATCTTGATTAGTAATTAAGATTAAGGACTTGATTTATTTATCTGTAATTTGACATTGCATTTAAACTGTCCATAAATAAATAAATAAATAAACTAACATTAATAACATTGCTTAAAGCAACTAACAATTAATCAGAGATTAGACTTACTGTACAGCTGAAATATTAAATATTTTGAGCTTCATTAATTATTTACATTATTGTATTAACATTTAAATTACCCAAGGACACATGGCATTAATTCTTTGACCAAAACTTTCTATTTAAACTGTGTGAAAAACAATAATTTTGTAACCACAAGAACGACAAACTGCACAAAACGTTTTTGTGCTATGCTTCTTCTTGGTTTTTTTTTGTGCTAACATGGAGGAGTACATTTTCGGAAGATACACCGGCCCGTACCGAATGTTATATCCGATTCGTACTCTTACTTGTGTTCGCCTACGGACTAAAAACTCCCTCTACCGCCTCGGTGCCCTGGTAATCCCTTCGGAAACGCCAATGAAGGTACTCCTTCGTACCTTAGGGATGATAGCTATACTATCCGCTCATCATCATGGTTGATAGTTTCTCTTCCGCTGATTCCACCATTTGGCATACGATTTCCCTCGAGCTACCACGAAAACCTAGACGGGCGTCCATCAATTGCCTTGTTTCTTCAAATCTGAGGTACTCAGTTATTAAGTGGTGCGAGTGCTCAGTCCTATTTTCGTAGTGCTGGCAGCGGTCATGTATTTAGCCCGGATACCCCGTCGGCCCGTTTGTAGGGTGGTTGATTTTATTTGGCTGTATAGTTCACTAGCGGCTAAAGCTTCCAAGTCAATAGGTAGCCTGCCAGCTAGCAACCCTGCTGCATCGTATACGTCTGTTCGGTAGGCATGTCAGATCTTCAGGTTAGTGGGTCTACATCCTCGGATGTAGGATTTTCGGTAGGAATGGCAGATCTTCAGGTTAGTGGGTCTACATCCTCGGATGTAGGATTTGGTGGTCCAGCCTCCATCCAAATGGGAGCAGCATAAAGCCAAGTTGATTTGCTGACTACACCGATTAGCGCTCGTATGTACTGCCTGCGACCTCTTACGTAAGGTATCAATCTCGCCAATATTTGTGTTATTTAGGATGCCTTCTTCCCACGCTATAGCACAGGATGTTTAAAGCAGAGCCGGTGGTCGACTCTATAGTGTGGTTCCCCACACGGATGGATACATGCACTTTACACTTCTTGCTGCAGCTTATCATTACCAGTTCCGTTTTGTGGTCTGCTAGGCACAAGAGGTTCTCATGTAGCCAAGATCTTGCTGTCCCGATGGTTTCGTTGGCCTTAACTATGATTTCCCTGATCCTTTACCTTTCCACTTTCCCTCTTCTGATTTGTTTATGGGCAATATTCCATCGTACATGGAGTTCCACAGGATCGGTATCCATACTTAGCCCCCGTCTGTAGAATTAAATGCGTTTTTTACATCGAGTGTGATAAATGAGCAGTAGAGCTTGTCTCATCCGAGCCATCTGCTCTCTTTAATGGCCTTTTTGGCTATGTGGCACACTTTTCGTATAGCATCCATCGTTCCACTTTTTGGTCTAAAGCCGAACTGAAGACTCGACAGGCCGTGAGTGGCCTCTGTGAATGGCTGTAGCCTAGCTCATACGATTCGAACGAAGATTTTTCCAGCGGTTTTCAGCAGGCACAGGGATCTATAAGACGCCGGCAGTTCCGGGTCAGGGCTACCTGTCGAAATGAGGACCAGACGCTGAGTTTTTCAGCAATTAGGAAATTGGTGAAATATTTGAGGCTTGTCTAAAATAGCCCTTTTCAGCACCACATTGGGCTTTCCATCAAGGCCGGGTGCTGTGAGTCGTTTAATTTGGCACGCGGAAGCAGTACCACTTCCGATGTGATAGGAGGGATCTCTCCTTCAATTATCCTCAGGTGGTGCAAGAGTTGAAGGTCCCCTTTATGGGGGAATAGAGATAAAACAATGTTTTTTATGGCGATGGTAACCATTTGAAGCCTTTCACTCAACGCATCACTATTTTGTGACGCTGCCCAAGGGGGGTTCTGGTTGAGCAAATACATTTCTTCAGTTGCAAATATCAAGAGAGACTGTTGAACTTATGCTCAGCGACTTCTAGGAGGTGTATTCAAAAATAAGTCGACTTTATATTTTTCTTATATATGATGTAACTTAACTAATCGTCGTTTGAAATAAGACCTGAACAATTTCCTAAATAGGATAACATATTTTGATGTCAATATTTTGAAGTCATGTGGTACCATACAATTTTTCATTGGACACAATTGCCTGTTTGAGGACATTCAAGGAAAGGATGACCGAAGAAGGTCACTTGCATACACTTGTATGCTAGTATTATATTGAAAAAGTGCCTGTTCCAGCATACTTATGAGAAGGTATGCGAAACTTAAGACGGCAATACATATACACTCATATCCTGCTTAGAAAACCCACTAATAGTGTATATAAAAGTCATGTTTGTGCGGTTCATTTTGGGCCATATTAGTAAGGGGCTTATCAAAACTATTTGACACCACCTCCCCTCCCCAAATCTATTGCAATTTTGGAAATGGTTATATACAGAATGAGAGAAAAAGGGTACTACTTAAAACAAAGTCTTGTTATCAGCTTAAAAGTAGTACCGTTAGTTTTTGTTGAAATTCGCTCACTGCTGCGTAGTTGAAGTCGTATCAAAACTAATAATTTATAATAAGAATAACACGTTTTAGTAGAAGGTTTAAATATGCTGACAGCCCTATTAAGACAAGCACAACATTCAGTTTGCTTATTCGATATAAATGCTCCGAAGTACGAAACCTCTCAAAGTGCTGTGACACCTACCTCCAGAGTTTTGCAAAGCTACCGAAGCCGAAAAGTCTACAGTTTTCTATAACACCCCCTATAATTGAAGTTTAAAAGGTCAGTGGCGTATTAATTCATTTCATGTTTTTTTCGATTTACGATATTTTCTGTGTGTTTCCTTTGAAATATTCCTTCTTATTTGTGGCTTTGGCTGTTGTTCTTTTTTCGTAAATCGTTTTCGTGTTGGTTTACTTAAAAACTATTTTACATTTAAGCGCGAAATTCCACACTTTGAATGAATTTTTCATGAGACGCCAAGCGAGCGAAGACGCAATGCAACACAACGCAACACAACGGAACACAACACAACTCAAGGTAGCGTATCGCAGCTCAGCTTGCTGAAGCTAAAGCTGAATCGAGATGAGATGAGATGAGATGAGTTAAGTTGAGGGAGTCTGCTCCCTGTGAACTCGTATCTGTGAATCTGTGTCTATGTTTGTGTGGCCTTGCTTGCTTGTTTGTTTCTGCAGTATCGACCCCCGCTGATCTGCGCAACGACGCAATGCAATATACCAAAAAGCGAAATCAGCCGTTGCCGTCAACGCCAACATCGTCCGCATTGGCTGGTGCTGGTGCGCCTTCAGCAGTTCTTCATTATGATCATCGATAGCAGCGTCAGTGTTTGGGGCAACTGCAACAACAACAACAATAACAATAACAATAACTTGCAATGCACTGCTTTACTTATCCTCGCTTTGCTATTGTGGTTCTTTTGGCTGCATTTCCTCTTTTTCCTCTCTTTCCTTTTTTTGTACCGTCTATATGTCTGTAGGTCTGACGCCGCCACCAGTTCCATGGCATTTTAATTGAATTGATTATTTCGCTGCTTGGGTGTGATGTTGTTTGTACAAAATGTACAATTGTAACTTGAATTTCAACTTCAACTTCAATTGTGACCACACCGACAACTCTTTGTTTGCCTACAATAGAACGCGCCTTTGCAATGGAGCACGGTTTGATCACTAAAAGGAAACAGAACGTAACAGGCCTTAAAAAAAGTAACTTGTTTTTTGTGGTATAAATGAAAAATTATTATGTTTCCATTACTTTAATAATATCGCAGATGAGGGTGTTGATGTTGTTATTACTCTTGCCGACGTTTGCCATGCAAAACTCGCAATTATCTTTAGCAGTATTGAGCCTAATTCGAGCCGTCCGCATTTCTGGACCAAAACAGGTAGAAACCTTTCACAAAAAAACCTTTCATAAAAAAGGCAAATAAAGAAAAAATAATAATAATAGAAGGAAAAAGAAATGCTTTGGGTATGCAATGCGTGCAAAGTACGTGTATTGTGTGGCTTGACCACCACAGCTCCGTTGTTTTGAGCCGATGGTGTTTGGAAGCACTTCGTTATAAACACCGACATCATTATCAACTCCAATATTATCAACAATTCTAATATCATCATCATTGTCATAATCATTATCATCATTGTTATTATCATCAATGGCTCACTTACTTGATTTTCGGGGCGTGGTCCAATGCAATAGAATGCGCCATGCATTCTTGAGTATCGCACTCGATTGTTCTTCGTGGCCAAAGGCTTCAGAGTAATTGTTTGTAATTTGGCTTTCTTTTAAATGTATTTCTGTTGTTCATGTTGCTGTTGTTTTTACTGCTCTTGCTGCATTACCACCGAAATTTTTATTGATAATTTAATAAGCAAACAGACAAAAAAACAACACCAAATTTGTGTGTGATTAACACTCACGAGGTTCTGATGTGAAACATATTCACAAAGAAGGAATGATTCGAAGGTGATATAAGAAATTAATTTTTTTATAGCACAGTGGCAGTGTGCAACAATCGCTATGATATCTTAACCTGGTAACCCAAAGAACCTTGTCGCGTTTGTAGACCGATCAGAGCCTGCTCATAACATTACCAAAATAGGCGAAAGAATTGTTTGCAGTACGGGGCGTTATCGAAACCATTACTGATCACCAATTCCCCTTTAGGTCCAAGCACGTTACGCCAGAACTACTGCATCAAGTCGTTCAACACGTCTCCTCTGAATTCGAGTCGAAACATATTACCTGCAGTCTCCTTGGATATCTGGAATAACGGTCTGCTACATAACAACACAGTTCCTTCCAGGCAGTTTGAAGGCTGGTGCCCGATAATGAAGCGTTCTCGCTGCGGAAATTTTATTAAACTCCGAACGAAGCGGACCATATTCATCATCGCGGCTCAATCTACCAACTGGACGTTTACTCTAAGTATCTTACAACTCAATCATCATCATCCACAGATGGATGAAATTCAAACGCCTAACATGGCGTGCACAACCGCCCGCTGGCGGCCAATAAGGCGTAGACTGAATAGACTACACCTACAATACTTCTCCCAATTACAACAACAACGCACATATTCAACTTGGCGTTCGGCTCAATGCGAGCGTGATGCGTCAGGCGAGCGTGAAAATGTTTACCTTGCTGAAACCAAAGATGATTGACATTAAAAAAGAAAACGCTTGCCAAGTACTTTTGACAAGATTCTAGATTCTTTGATTCTGATGTCCGTTAAGAGCCAGACTCTTTCTAATTGCTAAAATACTCTACCGAGGAATATTATTCATTCTAGCAGTTACAATTGACAAAAATGTAAAATGAATATTTTTTTAGTGTTTTTGCAACATTTTGTTTGTTGCTGCGCTTTCATAGAAAACGCAAAATTTTAATGAGTTGCAAACGCTTCGTTGCACAGTAATGCAAAATAAATACAACTGAAATCGTCCGTTTCGACAAAGCCCGCTCACTCCTCTTGCTCCTATTCGACGGCAATTGAAATCAGCAGGGAAGCAGCCAACCATTGTAGCTGCGATAAAATCTCTCTCATGCTAGAAATAGATACTTTTGCCTTTGACAGAGACTTTTCGCTCGATGTACGAATAATGATGTCGCTTTTGGCTTGCTGCAGTTGACAACTCGAGACGACCCGAGACGAGTTAATTTGCCAACTGAATAAATTCAATGCATGCAATTTATGATGACGACGTAGCTTAATCAAATCACGACAAGACTGAATTGCGTAGAAATCGAAAAGAACTTTCGTTATCTCTGTATCTTTTGTGTTATGCACGGGAGTATCCTTGCTTGAAGTGGCTTTCGACGCAGGCAGTTGTTTGCGGATGAAATTTTCTTTTATTGTCATTGATGTTTGTAAGTAAGTCTGCTCGCTACTTATCTTTTATTTATGAATCTTTTTATATATTAATAAGTGTGTTATTATTATTATACCTTATATCAATAACTAATGCCCCGCCACGCATTGCAGTCTAGTTAAATGAAAATGAGGAAAAAAAAATCACACCTTTCTAATATACTTAATTTCTCAATACATTTTGGTATACAATATTTTTTTGTTTGTTCATTGTCTGTGAAAAATAAAGAGATTATCTGGGTTTGCCAACTCGAGAGCTCGCAATATATATTCGTAATTATTCTTGTGAGAAGCAATCTTTTAAGAAGATCTAACTCGTAAGGCGGCTACTTCTACAAATTGTACCTGAGCTTTGTTTTTTCTTTCTTTTGTCATAATTATTACTATTTTCCAAAAATTTCCGCAATAATGCGGAAACCCACGTTGCCATCCATTTTACAGTGTGTTTGCTGTGCACGAAATATCAGTTGACAAAAACCTGTAAACAATGACATTTTAACATTTATCGTATTATGACCTACCGAGGAGCTATTAAAAACCTGGCAGAAACCTATTAGACACCAATTAGAAGATAGGTAGTAAATAGGTGAAGAACTTTCTCTAATATGTTTCTAACAGTAACAGACTATTTCACTTACTGTTGCTGAGAATGCCGGCCTTATTAAGTTACTGAATATATACTAACGCTAGTCATAGACGCTCAAAACTGATTTTCATTTGATTTGAAGAAATCTGCTGCCGAACCTCATCAAACGCTTTAGAAATTTATGGCGATGCTGTTCCGTCACATTCCGATTGTCGGTTTTGACTTATTGGTCGGAGACCCAAATCAAACTCTCAAGCAACTTGCAAAAAGCTTATCAGTTAATGAATCAACTGTTTATAGACGTTTACATGTGATGGGAAAAATCCAAATCCAAAATAGAAAATGGCTGCCATACGAATTGAGTGAAAATTGGATTTCAAACCGTGTCCAAATCACTCATTGCTGTGCTAGGGGAAAAAAGGCGAGTTTTCTGTGGCGTATTGTGATCTGGATGAAAAGTGGATCTACTACAACAATGCCAAGCGTAAATGGTCATGGGTTAACCCAGGAGCGCCATCCACATCGACACCGAAACCGAGCATTCATGGTCTTAAGGTCATGCTGTGCATATGGTGTGATCAGCAAGGTGTAGTGCATGACGAACTTCTAAAACTGAACGAGACTCTTATTGCAGATGTACATCAACGTCAGTTGAACCAATTGAATAACGCATAGATGCTTAAAAGGCCAGCAATAGCGAACAACAGGCGTAAAGTTATTCTCTTGCATGACAAGAAGACAGTCTGGGTTTGGAAGAATCTATGAAACGCCCGAGTACAGCCACTGACTTGTTAACATAATAACAGATGCATTCGAGAACAAGCGATATTGTATTGCATAATTTCTTGACATACATCAAGCGTTTGGCAGGGTTTTGTCTTCAATTCAATATAAAACAAATGCACAGCCAAGCCATGTCATCATGTTTTTTTCAACATCAACGTCTTAAGCTAGCCCGCCACGGTCCCTCATTGCAGTTCAATCAGTTAGTATTAGTGAAATATAAATGTGTGCATGTCAAATACGTCAAGTACGTCAAGTACGCAATATCTGAATCGATTAGATATTTTCTATTCCAAATATTCCACATTCACTTGTTCTTGACCACTGTCCCAGCTGCTTTTTGTATAGCTATTTCATTTACGCCTGCACAAGCTAAGTACATATGAAAGAGAGGAATATAGAAAACTGCTAATTTTTCTGAAATATTTGCAAAGTGCTGACTTGAGCGCGTGGGTGAAATAATTGTGAAATGCCGTCGACTAGTAAAAAATTGAAGCGAATGAGCGATTCGGAGAAAAGTGGAGCAGGGTGAAAAAATGTTTTGAATCGTCATTATATTATTTCAATTCAATAATTTTTATTTGATTATTATTTATGTATTACATTTAACATAAATATGACTATTATAAGTGTACATTTAACAAATTTATAAATAAATTAAAATAAATTTGCAGTAAATAAATTTAAATAAATTTTCAATAAATAAATTTAAATAAATTTTCAATAAATAAATTTAAATACATTTTCAATAAATAAATTTCCATAAATAAATACATATATAAATTTTGATGCGTAATTTTTTTTTGCCACTTCTCCATTCACATTCTTATCTTTTTCAGTGTTTTTTTTTAAATTTCTTTTGTAAACACACAGCCATAATCGCAAATAAATGTTCATCCGTCATTGTTGTCATTTTCGCTCATGTCTGCTCACTTCAAAACTTACCATGAAATGGACGATACAGCTGCAGTAAGGCTGCTTCATTTCCACACGTACACAACTGCTTGATACAACAATGAGGGACCGTGGCGGGCTAGCTTTAGACAGCCGCTTGTCAGGTTTTCCCACTTTTTCCCTAGCATGCATTGTCAGAATTGCCTTAACGTATGTAAATCGAAAATGTATGTAACATATATCTACTCATTCATTTTCATTAAGCAAGTAACGGATACAACGTTCACTCAATAAGTCACTCAAACGTTTTTCACTCAATTTTATTGAGTGTTAAAACGTATTTGTCTCCCTTGCAACAAACTCTTTCATTTGATATATCACACAACTAATCGGTCCAGTAGATTTAGTAGATTTTGAGCCAATTGGTTGTAAAAGCTGGACAGACAGACACACGAGCGATTCAATAATGGTTCCGTTTTCACTCAAACGTACGGAGCCCTAAAAACTGCTTAGTAGTACACCATACTTCTTTCTACTGAAGTCCTTCCTCAGCAATCACTACTTTTGTGTGCAGCAACAAGGCTTGGCTTCCACCCTGCTTTCCATCAGCGCCGGAGTTCCGTAGGGAAGTGTATTGCGCACGTTACTCTATCCCTTATGTGCGGACGGATGCTACTGACACGGCGATTATAGAAGCAGGTAGGTATGAATGCAAGATGGAAAGTCAAAATAAACTTCCAGAAATTAGTGCAAGTAACGTGGGCTTTGAGAAGAGGAAACTGTCCACAAGTGAACTCTAATGTTACTGCAACGCCACCGACTAAATCAGTGTGAATAAGAGTGAATAAGAGGTTATACATACATAAGTATATTGGGCGCGTGCAGCAGAAGTCATCGCTGACCTTTTTTGCTGCTTTTTGCACATTGTGAATGCCTAATTCACAATTTCGTTCAAAATTTAGTGATTGCGATGACTAAAAATTTATCACAAACATTTTTTGGTAACCAAGTCATCAGATTTCAATGACGTTTTCCGTTTGTAAACAAAGTAATTAAGACGCAATTTTTAATAATATAATTTGAGTGTTATTATATACTAGGGGGGACCCGGCGCGTTGCTGCCTTAGCGTGCGCCTCACTCTTAGGATGTTTCAGCAGCTCTGTTTTCTGTCTACTGCTGCCATTTTCTCGTTGAACTTCCAGTGTTTGACTTGGTCGAGGTTCTCGTTGTTCATCCCTTTCTGCAGCTCTTGGTGTTGATGCTCTGTTTCGGTCTTGTTCAAGTCGAGATTCACGTTGTTCTTCCGTTCTTGGTCGAGATTCTTGTTTCAAGTGCTCTATATCTACTTTTTCGTGTTACTTCGCTTGATTTTCTTCCAAATGATGCTTTTTTTGGTGGCATTATTTTGCAGTTTTTTTATTTAATTGATCAATTAATAGATTTGATAAACACGTCTGATTCGTTATCTGTTCAAATTTTTACTGATTTTATTTTCGTTTTTAACGTTTATTTTAACTTTTTTAATTTTTTTTTTCAATATTTGAACAAGTCGACTTTGTTCAGTTTGAGCAGCACTGCCGCCAAACTCAATTCTCAGATGCTATTTTGTTTTTGTGTTATATTTGTATCTGTATAGTTTAAGAAGCATTTCGAAATTGAGTTGGTCTTAATATTTAACGAATTAAAAAATTTTTTCGCACCAATATTTGCAGGCTATTGTAGGGATTACCTGAAATAGGAATCTTTTCATCAAAATCGGTCCAGCGGTTTCGGCGTCCATAATGGACGGACATACAAAAGGACAGACATACATCGAATTATATTTAATTATAGATTTATATATTTATAATATTTATATTTATATTATCCCTGATAAAATGCGTCGGACTTCTATGCCGCGCATTTCAGAAAAAAAAGTCAGCGATGACTTCTGCTGAACGCGCCCATTGGTTTTACTAACCATTTTCCTCTACCTTGGAAATGAAAAATTTAAAATATTTTCTCTGAAAATTTCATATGTTTATTGTGTATTTTTATGCGCAAAGCTGTATTCCGATTCCACAGAAAGAGATAAAGGTCTTTACCCATGGAAAAGGTCGCGCATTCTCAGCAGAAACGCCTAGAAGAGAAAATTTTATCTGCAACACGTAGCCAAATTTCAATAAAACTCTTGTAAATCGATGTGAAAAAATAATGCATTTTTGCCCTATCATTTAGAGGAATTCTTATTTTAGTTGGTTTAGATCGTTTTTTTATGAAAAGAATTCCAGGCTGCAAGCCGAAAAATTTGCCATGACTACATGAGGGAAATAAACCTGAGTTGAGTGAGACAATGCACAAACACTGAAAATAACACCTAATTAATAATGTCATAAAACATTAATGAAACGCAGCAAGTGTCCTTTGGTCTGCTTTGATTGCAAGCAATGAATTAATAACGATGATGACGATGATGCTGACAATATTGATGATGATGTTGGTGTTGGTTTTCTGAATATTGTGTGCTTTAAATGTAATCGTCAAAGTAACGAGCACCGCAGGACTTTGACTTTATTGATATTATCTAAAACACACACGCCACATACGTCGCACACACATGCACACAAATATCACATAGAGAAAATTGAATTCGCCTTCGAACTAACGGTAAAAATGACTTTAATGAAATTGGTTGGTTGATGTATCTTGCGTGTTGTGCCTACAGCAAAAGCAAACTTCCTTTTAACCAATTCAAGCGTGTTGACCTATTTTGCACATCAAAGGCCCAGCAGAGGCAAAAACACAAATTGTCCTTTGGCAAAGGCTAAAGAAAAACAAAGAAAAAAACCGACTGCATCAAAAGTGAAAGACCATCAACTCAAGTTGAAATAGAAAATGAGCAAAATTGCAGGGCTCCAAATCTCTAAACATTTTTTAATAATATTCGCTCGGTCATTCGGAATGGTCTTGACGATATAGATTCAATTTAAGGACGTGTTTCTGGAGACCGTTGAAACTCTAACCATTGGGTTAGGATCATTTAAAGTTTTATGATATTCAAATCAGATTTTAAATAATAAAAAAATAAAAAAAAAATATATGTGGTGACTCCGATTCCGGTTGGATTCAAAAACGTTTTGCAGCCATGAAAATAATTAATACTCAACTCAGTCGAGTTCTCTATTTGAATTAGAAACAGAAATTGTGATTTCAGAATTACCTTCAACGTTTGAAAACCAAGTTGCACAAACCATCGATAGACATCTTCAGTGCAAATAGTAGCCGTTTGACACATGCAAGCCCTACGAAGGAATGAATGCGATTCTACTTCTGCTGCTGGTTTTTATTTTCTTCTGCATATTCTGCAGCTGCTGCGGCTACTGCCGTCAACTGGAGATTGTCAATTTCTGATAAGCAACAAAAGGCGCATTCACAAAGTTGCTGCCACAAATGCAAAACTAACTCGAAGTGGGTCTGGTCTTTACGTCTTTCTGTGTGCTTTGTGTGTGTTTTTGTGTGTGTAAAGTGGCATGTTCCATACGACTGAGTTTATCTGAAATTGCGTTGCAGTTGTGTCTCTTTGTCAGTGGCCAAAGCAAAAGTGTTGGCCCAGTTTCGAGCGCAACAAAAAGCGAACTTTCAGTGAAACTGACCAAATGAAAAAGTTGCGGCTATTTATTTATCCAATGCAAACTTCTATTTGTAGCCTTTTTTATGATTACTCATGAAAATGATTTTTCGGTGTGTCTGTATTCTTCTTCTCGTTGTTTTTATCGTCCGAAATCTCCTGCTTTCATTTATCTACTGCGGCAGCTAACTGGAAAAATGCTTTGTAAACACGAACCGCGTCGATTACGAAATACGACGGCTTCCATCGAATCGATACATCTTTTTCACTGTCTGGCATTTGTTTTGTTTGCTTAAGCCTTACTCAGCTCCAGTCGAGCAACGCGAATGCGTTCCACCGCCTTGCACGCAACTATTAATGAATCAACTCAATATGACTAAACTCAAATCAAAGCGATTTCAATCGGGACCAGTCGATCGGCAGCACGGCGATCGTACTATATTTAGCAAATACCAGGTAAAGCTACAATGTTTAATTTTTATTATTAGAATTTTCTTTTATTTATATAGTTTTGTTTTAGTTTTTTATCATTTACCTTGCTCTGTGAATTTTTGGCGTCGCTGATGAAATTTTTTAGTTCTTATCTAAGCAGTCATAAAAAGTGCGAAAGTACTTTTTTTGTATGTTTTTAAAAACAACTTCTCAAATAATATTCTTCAATTGTTGTCCATCAAACTAAAACTAAAACTAATGCGATGTCTGGTTATAAATCTTTACAGCTGTACCCGGCGTAACCTCATCACTGTGGCTCAGTGTGAGGAGCCAAATCTTATATACAGGTATGAATATAGATAAGTTTTGTTGCACAATGTTCATTGATACATTGCAAGTTTGTATGACTTGATCATTCATCCATCCGTGATGATAAATGGGTGATCTACGGTGTGTAGCTTGTCCAGACGTCGCGTTTGCTTGCTGTTATCCAACTTAATACTGGTGCTGTTGCTGTGCTTGGATTTTCGTGTTTAATTGGTGGAGTCTTCAAGTCTCCATGGACTCAAACCTCTGAAGAATTACCAGACTTAAATTTGAATCAACTATTAATGAATAAACTTCGGTTATTAATTTACTACAAAGTAGGAGAAAATGACTTGATTTGTATTAGTTCGCTCATCAATATAGCTTAGATGGACGCATACATTTTGACTGTATTCATTTGCGAAAATATATACAATCGACGTTCCCATATTTATTATTACTGTGAAGTATTTCCCTTGCCCTCTGTTGGTCAAGGCATAAGTGAAAGAAACGTGATTACCTTTGCTCTCATTTAAGAACTAATGGTGATATTTGTAATTCAAGGATCTTTATCAGTGAACAAAATAGGCAGTTTTCTTCATGGGGAATGTGACTGCTGTTATACACCAGGTGTGCCGCGAAGGTTTTTCCAACAGGCGTCGCTAGACGTAAGTGTTGAATAATATGAT
The DNA here is from genome assembly GCA_035041755.1 of Cacoxenus indagator. Lineage (NCBI taxonomy): Eukaryota > Metazoa > Arthropoda > Insecta > Diptera > Drosophilidae > Cacoxenus > Cacoxenus indagator. The sequence continues at coordinate 2,136,537 of JAWNKX010000067.1, forward strand.
TTGACAAGGATGTCATTTTATTCTTCTGTCATTATCCTTCAAAAACTAGTGTCACATCATCTAAATAATAGCGTCATTGGGCGCGTTCAGCAGACGTGTTTGATGACCTTTTTTGATGCCTTTCGCGCATTTTGAATGCCTAATTCACAATTTCGATATAGATTTAGTGATTGCGATGACTAAAAATTCATCACAAAAATTCTTTGATAACCAAGTCATCACATTTCAATCAGATGTTTTTCTTATGTAAACAAAGTAATAAAGACACAAATATTGAAGAAAATAATTTGAGTGTTGTTATTAGTTGCTTGGAATGTGAAATGTAATGATATTTATTTATTTTATTTATGTTCTTAATATGTATTTAATAGATGAGTGGAATTGAGAATACGTTAATTATTGCGAAAATATTTAATGCAGAAATGAAAAAGGCTATTTGCGAAGTAGCTAAACGCCGCAATTTTACAATTCTATCATCACTGCTTTCAGCAGAGACAAACCAGTAATCGATTATTAAGTCATAGAAAATGATGAGTAATGACTTCTGCTGAATGCGCCCATTGTGTTAGATTTCTGTGAATATGACACGTTTCGTGGCTAAAAAAGAGCAACAGCGCAATTGCAGGAGTTATTGGATTAAGACCCGATCCTAACTCAAAAACATTTGGCAGCAATGGGGAAGATCCAAAAACTTGGAGGATGGCTGCCACATGAACTGAATGACAGGCATACGGGAAGTCAGAAAACCATTTGTGAAATGCTGCTTCAACGGTTCGAAAGAATATCATATTTGTAGGACACACGCTGGCTCATCAGCGCTTTGCCAATTTTGACGAAGTCGTGAGATCCCTTGATGAATGGATTGGCTCAAAGAAGAATCGGTTTTTTGGCATGGCATTTATAAATTTCCAGAAAGATGGACGAATGGCCAATACATGAATACATCACATTTTCTTTTTTTTTTGTATATGATATGCTTTTCTATTTAAAAAACCGAAACCCCTCCCGGTACACCTGATAAACAAATATCAACGGCACAATAGCACAATTTGTCGGATTTCTGTGAACTGTTTTTAAGACACCCCAATAAATCTTTCGAATCAAATTTAAAGAAAAAATCAAATTTAGAAAATATCGTTTGAAATCTGGAAGAGTTATCTTCCCCGTAAGAAGGAACTAGTATCCTCAATCCTTGCCTTAATGGTGCAACTTTCATTCACTACCATCATAAATATTGTTTATAGTTCTACAAATGTGTTATGCAGTTTACTGCGATAAATGTTATTCGTTGAAAATCAAAAAAGGAAGAGTTATATTGATTCACTCTCATTGATCTATAGTGAAATGTACAGGGTGTCATTTGATATTTGGAATTTTGAATTTTAGTTGGGAATGTATAGACATATTTGTATACTAGCTGGACCCGGCAACTGTTGTTTTGCCGTCAGAGAATGTTTGTGGTTTGTCATTAGTAGAAAAAAAGTAGTTAAACATTTGTTTCTTTAACTAAATGGGCATTGTTGGCAATTGCTCTTTTATTTGTTTGTGTAAGTTGTTCTTCTGTTTGTTGTACTCTATGTAGGCAGATTGTTGGCAGTACGGGGTGTTCAAGAAGCCATTCCTGATCACCAATTTGGATTTAGATCGCAGTATGGCACGCCCGAACAACTGCATCGAGTAGTTAATCACATACTTACTGCGTTTGAGATGAAACAGTATTCCTCTGCAGTCTTCCTAGACGTCAAACAAGCATTCGATAGGGTATGGATTAATGGACTTCTGCATAAATTAAAAGTACTCCTGCCTGGCAAACAGTTTTTACTAATGCGAAGCTTTCTTCAACGACGAACCTTCTCTGTGGCGGTAAGAGACAAAATTTCCACCATCAGTCACATGAGAGCCGGTGTCCCGCAGGGTAGTGTCTTAGCTCCGGTTCTCTACTCCTTATATACGTCTGATATGCCTACAACTAGAGATGAGCATTCGATTATTGCTACTTACGCGGACGATTCGGCAGTTATATTCAACTCTGCCTCTCTGAACGAAGCTGCGGAGAAATTGTCCAGCTACCTGGATAGATTCCTACTCATGGGCCAGGCGTTGGAATATAGCCATAAACTCTGAGAAATCAGCTCACTGTACCTTCACATTAAGGCAAGGCGTCTGTCCGGTTGTGACTTCCAACACAAGCATCATTCCGCAAATTGAGCAAATCCTGTATCTCGGTCTGATCCTGTCGTCTTACCTGGCGTGCACACATTAAGGTAGTTACAGCGCGCTGCTACCAAAAGCTAAAGAAACTGGAGTGGCTTCTCCTCCCATAGAATAAGTTATCTTTAACTAATAAAAGGCTCATCTATCTGCAAGTAGTGGCACCTGCTTGGCGCTACGCCATACAAATTTGGGGTACTACTGCTGCCTACAACAAGGCAGGCTGCCTACAACATAGCAAGGCTCTCAGAATATTTACGGGCGCCCCTTGGTACGTCCGCAACACCGCGCTGCACAGGGACCTTGCCGTGCCAACTGTCATGGAGGTGATTAATTCTCACAGCTGCTACTATCACTACAGACTTTTATCGCACCCAAATCCGCTCGCGTCCTCCCTCACCTGTATCACAACAAGGCGTAGACTGAAGAGGCTACACCCGCATGATCTCCCCCTAAGAAGGAATCAGCCTTCTATATCATTGCCTTTTCGGGGCAATTAGCATCATTTTTAATTTAGTATAAGTCTAATTTTTTTTCACGTCATTATTTTTTTTAATCCAACAAATGTGTTATGCAATTTACTGCGATAAATGTTATAATCTAATTATAAAAATAAAAAAGAAGTACTCTGAACCTACGGGTTCGCGTTATTCCTAATTGAAATATATCCAGTTATAAAACGTTGCCGCACCATCGTCATTTTTGGATTAATAGTAAGGGTTCTCACCAAACCTCATAAATATATAAAAGTTATAAGTTATATTCCACGCTACATTTCGTGAACTACCACTTTCATTTTTTGATGTCGTAGACTGTTCATATCAGCTGTTGTCCTATACACATATGTTAACAAACAATTTGAAAATCCCGACATGAAATGAAAAGAGGAAATTAATTGAGAGAACCACAGAAAATGCCATAAATAATTTATTATTTTTGCAAATTTTTGGTCACAACTACCATATGATTGAGCAGTCTTCCGATTCACAATAAATATAAAAAATCACAATAATATTTTCAACACTCAGAGTTAACAGTTTATCACACTTAATTGTGTGATTAGTATATGACATTGTTAACATATTTTTTGTATGGAGCTACGATCAGTTTGTTGATGACGTAAGAAAAATATAACACATATACGACGTTTCGTAAAGACCCTAACTAATAATAAATATATAAAAATTTGTTTTCCTTCAATTAGGCAGAATTCCGAAGTCTGTACAAATTAAATATAAACTCAGTGCCCACTTTGTGTACGTATCAATGACTTTTTTATATATACGTAAAACCTAATAATCTAAATAAAACCACCCTTAGACAATCTGCAGTGTCCAAAAAAAAAAAACCCTGGAGGAGCCCGAATCGAACCGAATGTAAGAGTTTTAGATCGATAGCTCTGGTGGATGCTAAGAACTGGCATTTCTAACAAATGCATATACGATTTTGTATATATATGTACATAGAATACATAGGTATGATTGCACATAACATGGTTTGATAAGAATTGAAATGTACAGATTAAAAACTGCAAATCATTTCAGAAAGTTGAACTAGAAGACCCGATTAAATAAGCATATCGATTCCGAAAAGTTCTATTGAGTCAAAAAGGAATTCACTTTAGTTTCTTCGCCACAAAGCATTTAATTGCACTTTATACAAGAAGAAACCCCGTGGATTGCTTTCTTTCAGCGGGCGAGTGTATGGAAACTCGTGCTGGTCAACACAATGCAAATTATTACATCGTTTATCGTGACAACTAGAAACAAGAAAACAATAGAGTAACTAGGAACGGGAAGACTGCTAACACAGGGTGTTATAATAAAATTAATTCTAAGGCTAGTGAGCCGAACAGGCATATTGAACCGTATTACTATTTATTAAAACTACTGTTCGCCCATCGCACAATGGTTGCGTTTATATGGAGTGTTCGGCCATAAATACTTCTAGTGGACATATCGGTCTAAAATTTTTACTGTGACGTGTATGAAGTGTAAAAACTGCAATATGTGAAATGGGGGTGTTTGGACACAGCCACGTCCACTGCCACCCCTATAAAGATAGGACTTTTTTTTTTTAATTTTACGATGTCACTAGAGTGTAAAAATAATGTGAAAAAATAGGCGTGGTTTAACTCCTATTCGCCCAATACCACCCACAAAAAAATTGTACTAGAATTTTCCTTAATTTCAAAGCAAATGAACACGTGGTCACACTGTCAATGGAATTTGTGGAAAGTACCCGTAAAATAAAGCAAAACAAATATGCAACTTTGAAGTTTACACAATTACCTGTTTTATAAAGAAAGTTAGGGTTTGAAAATTTCGATACTCATTTTTGGCCTATGGCAGCAACCATTGTGCAGCGGTGGAAATTTGTAATAATATAATAATATTTGTAATAATAATAATATTTGTAATAATATTGAATTGAACTATGTCACTTAGTAACCACATGCGTTAAGCTAATTTAATGAAATGCAATCGTGTCTCATGCGAAGTCTGTGTGTGAAACTTTGTTGTATTTGTGTGTGTGTGACAACTTTTAACTATTTTTGCGCCCACAATACATAACTTACTACCCTATTCTGTGCACTCTATCAAATGAATAGATAGATTTTAACAGATTTTAGATTTAAAATAGATAATTTAAAATATTTTTACTGGATTTTTTGAGCGAGTTGCTCATTTAGAAAAGCTTTTTACAATATTTATTGCCGCTTATTTAACGCCTCCTCATCAGGTGATGTCAAAATATTTCGCACACTATTAACACACTGCTGAAATGGAGTACAAAGTGATTTGCTGAATTTTTGCAATCTTTTGGAAAATGATGAACATATTTACTATTATGAAAAACAGCTTTCAATGTGCGCGAGAATACCAAAAATGACAAAAGCTTTTCTCTATTCAACTAATATGAAATGTTTAGATAGAGTGCACAGAATAAGGCGGTTAGTTTATTAAAAAGTATATTGTAAGAAAGTGCAAATGAAAACCTATAGAATGGTACATATTTATATCAAAATCGGTTGTATAGTTTAGGCGTAAAAGGGAGGTAAAGAAAATGTCTTGGCCTATTTATATATACATATATTTATTATAATATACTGTGGTATGCATCACAAACATAGTCTACATACGCCCTTCAAATTTAAGAATAAGGACGAGGAAAAATTGGTGAATTATAAGCTTCATTATTGCATTCTTCCTATTTTCAAGAAGGTTTATTATAATCCATTACGTTTTTAGTTTGTGATTTATTTAATTTAATTGTTTATTATTTCATTATCAGAAAGGAAAAATTTTAAATTTTTTAATATTTCTTTATAGCGCTTCAAGAGTACGGCGAACCCAGAACTCGTAGAATTTCATTCCCTTTTTTATTTACTTTATTTCTTCTATAAGATAAGATAGGCCTCGTACAAGCTATACCCTCTCTCTACCCACCATGAATAGCACACTCAACTGTAATTCTTCTCAATTGCGCATTCATCATTTTAATCAATTCGTGAATTAAATTGAAACAACTCCCCAGTATGGCAGGAACATCGCAATAGTTGCAAAGGTCTTTGTTGCTCGCAATTTCGTTCGTTCATGCCCATTTGACGGCAAGGCTTCAAATAGCAGCAATTAAAAGACATTTTCCAGACGAAGCGCAAACAATGAAAACAAAACTTCTAATTGTAAAATATGCGTTGTCTTTATTCGCAAAACTGTAAGTGAGATATTACGTTCAGCTGAATGGCGCCAACGGGAACCCAAGAGGACAGGGGTGCAATGACAACGACAATGAAGCATTGCCAGATGTTACGACGTACTCAAAATGGGCTAAGCGCCGCCACTTGCGCCACTGCGCTGACAATAACAACCATATGCTGGAGGGGGGTGATCCTAGAAGAAGAAAAGCGTCGAAGCTAATGCTTTGTTTTTGAGAATTTTACAGTTTTATTGGCATTGCGCAGTGCCGTAAAGAAAGTTTATTATCCACTTAGCTAAAGAGAGGAATATAAATGCCCGACCAACAAGAAGTTCTGTTTGCCACATGACAAGGTGAAGTCTGCCAATGACTATGACTACGACTTTGACTGCGTCTAGGAGTACCCGCTGACGCTGTGATGAATGCCATTATGCGAAATATATTTACTTTCATTTAGAATGCAAAAGGCAAAAGTAAAATGGCGAAGTCGTCTTCTCGAAAGTTTTTCCCGTGCCACGAAAATATTTTGTTTGGGCTCATCTCACCCCGTACTCCTCTAGAGAAAACTTCAAATGGTAAAGGCAAATGACAGCTGAAGCACCTTAACTTATTAGCCTGTGGAACATTACCACGCGAATTTGGCGAGTTGTACTCAGTTGCAGTTAATGCGAGTGCTGTTATAGTTGCGTAAATACAAACGAGCATATTTCACAAGTTGATTGTTGCATTTGACTTTCGCAAAAGTTGGCAGTTCGGAAACGTTCAGAAATTCTATGTCAGCCAGTGCAATCAACTTTCGAACACATGTTAAATCCAACTTGACCACAACATTTTGCTAACTGTAAAATATCAAATAACTTTTCTAATGAATTTATTGAAAATGCTTGTGTAAATTTGCCAAATTAATTTTCAGAAAATGAAATTTCTCATATATGTCACAGGTTTGTAACTGGCACAGCTTAGAATAGGATACAATTTACAAAAAGCAACTGCAATACTTGAGGAACAACATACTTGAGCTGATCAAAGGGCCGGATTAATCAACAGCATTGCTTGGGCGTTTGACAATAAATCCAGGTGATAGAAAGTATTAAAAAAGTTTAAACACACTTTTAATATGTATGGATAGCATAGTCCAATATTGTGTCAAACAAACAGAGCGTTAATCATAACAACCTGCCCTCTGACATGGCTGACACTCGGCCTACTGTGTGTGAAGATAGGCGTTGTTACTTATAACACGTTGACCTATTGAGTATATCAGATCTATTTTCTGGGCCATTCGCTTGTTTATTACGTTGCCTCGACTGAGTTGGTGACCTAGAACAATAAATAGATGCCGTACAATACTTAGTATAAATTGCCAAATGAAATGTTTCCATAGCTCCGGGTCAAAGTAATTCGCAATATTTTCTAAATACGAGTATATTTAGCTCCCTTAAAATATCACACGAATTTTTTTTCTTAATCACCATTGGTGCTTCTTCGTAAAAAATGAATATATAAATAAAAGTAAAAATAATAATTGAATATATAATATTAAGTGAACAGTCTCCTCACACAAACCGATCAAATTTCATGGTACATTGCACTACTTCGTTTTTATTATACGAAGACAATAATGAATTTGTGAGCTATATAAAAGGCCAAGGCAATCAAAATATTTTAGAAGTATAATATTTTATTTATGTAGATAGACGTAGTTGCCTTAAACCCTGTGCATTAATAAATGCGCCACTGGCCTCAACGAGAAGTGATACTTGTATCAAAGGAAGCAAGAAGGCATGGCATGAATTTACCCTTTTGGCATCTGGGCATGATATTAGTGCAAATATGAATCCCAGTTATGAGCACAGTGCTTTTCAACAGCGTGTTACTCTGCGTCGACATAGGCAAAATGACAGTTTGCCGCATTTGCAGTAAGTGCAACATGTGTCGCAAATATTTACTTTGCATCGCCTATGACTGTTGAGATGAGGCAAGCGTCCAGTGGAGTTTGAGTTTTACTGTTTTTCAGTAGCATTGCTCATACCCAGAGTGTCTGATTAAATAAGTAAGAAATGTATAAATGTTTTACACATGTGGCTTCTGCAACACAATTTCCATGTGAATTGAAATGTTTGGTGGGGGGGAGGAGATCCGTTTACAGCCAACAGTTCATAATTAAGTTGCTTGCAGAACGCGTTCAAATTTGTTCAGTTTTGCAAAGAGGATGCAGATTTTCCGGTTTACTCGTTTATCACACCGTTTTTCAAATTTTTGTCACTCGGCGTGGCTGCTACGCCGAGGCCATTCCAATGCAATTAAAATATTTTGTCAATTTCATTTGAAATTTATTAAGCTCGTAAATGGGCTAAAATGAATGTGTGGGGTTCACTAAAATGTGCTCTGCTGCAATTCCGCATTGCTTTCATTTCGGTCGGGCATTTCTTTAAATGAACAGTGTTGGGACGACGCTGATCGAACAACAGTTTTTGCGATCAAATTGCACATTAGTTCCGTTGAAATCAGAGACAAAATACAAATAATAGGCGCGGATCGAGGGGCACCACGGGCGTTCACAAAACTAAACAAAAGAGAAATTTGCTGAAACTCAACCAGACAGAAAATTAACTTGCAACACCTTATTACGAGTAAAGTTGCAGACGCTTCTATGTTCGTTCGGCTGCGATGCGATACGTATTAAATTACTTATTTAGACCAGTTTTACCTCAACAAAGCTACTTTTGTTTCTTTGCTTTGTGCAATTTAAATTCAAGGAAAATGACAAACTTTTAAATTCAGGAATTTTGGCACACATAAACTTTTTTAAAGAATATAGAACAGATAACCATTGACCATTGACAACCAGATAAAATTGGTACTATGAGTGTACGACTTACTTTCAATTATATTTCCAAAAGCAACCACGGAACACAAAAAGGTAAGTGAATTAACACAGGAGAAGGGTGATTCCTTCTTAGGGGGAGAAAAAGAACCACTTTAATTCCACGTAATCTTCGGAAAGTGCCTTTTTGTTTTGCTCCGATCTGCAGTGATGATCCCTCTGACATGAAATACCAGGCGGTTCGCAGTGCCACTATCATCAATAAAAATAGCTTTCCTTCTATTGGCAATATGGCAGTCTCCTCGAAGCAATCCGCTCCTCAGCTGTTGGCCTGGTTCTCGCTACCCTCAAGCAGTGACATTTCCAAAAAGTAGCGTAAACCAGGCTCGCCTTAATTCACAACTAAACAAAAAAATCAGCAGAAAAAAGGAATCAAATCGATTCGCGCCACTTGGTAGCAATTCTGACTGTTCTGAGTTTTCCGTTGAATAAGCCTCTATCAATATTAGCGAAACTCCATCTCTAGTAAATGTTAGACCCCCTACTGACGCTCCTGTTATCAGCAATTTAGAGCAATCTGACTCAAGGATTCAACACAAATCTCCGAAGCAGCCACATATCTACATCGTTAGCATCACCAATATTAACGATTTGATAGTCAACCTTGACACGGTCACGGAACCCGAGTCATACATACTGAAAGCAACTCCCAAGACGGTCTTAGAATCCGTCCCTCCACCTGTGAACCCTATCGTCGTATTATTCATCATCTTGAGTTGCCGAACATCACGTTCCATTCCTATCAGTTACGTGATGAAAGGCAAAACATGTGATGGTCTCCTAAATGCGCACTATTCAGCCAGTAGCACACTGCGAGTTACAAAGGCTGCATTAAATACAAAGAAGCGATTGCCAAGTCCAGACAAGCCGCCCCGCACCAAGCGCCTCTTGAGCTTTCTGGCCCACCTTCTGCGTCAAACAAGCTTATGACAGCCTGCAGTATGCTGACGTATCTAAAAACTTTCATGAACCGGCACAACGGAAGCTCCTACGTGCGCAGCAGGTGCTACGCCAACAACAACAAGATGCAATATCATTACACATTCATAGCCGCAATCCTCACTTCGAGCCACAGCAGCAACCAAGCAAGGATAAATATCTACCTATTCAACATCAAATAGCATTCCGTCACCAAGTTGACAACAATGGATCGAATCGACAATCTCTCGTCCAGCGGAGACAATATCTAATAATTCTCTTCTCCTGATTAGGCATTCAGTCAGCCAACCTCAGGTCAGACCACATCCCACTATCGTACGCCCGCCAAGACTGCTCCCCCCATGCAAACATCATGGTCTTTCATCAGCATCTCAAGGTACGACCCAACCTCAACATGGAAATCAGTTCGGAGAAGGATTTAGATGATGCGGTTAAACTCGTTCTCCCAACCCACGAAATAAATTCAACAAAGCTGCATGGGGTAGTGTGCCCGTGTGTTGAGGCAAGTTTAAATATCTGATGGCAAAAGCGGACCCACCTAAAAAGTCAGTCCTCAATTTATGGCGTGCCACCAAGTGCGTCTAACATAGCCTTTTACACACCCTCTTATTCTATCAGGCCTAGCTCACCCCATCCCTCATAGTGGAAGTGTGTAACAATTGCCATGATACCTAAGCCTGGTAAACCCGTCGCACCACACAGAGCCTTGTTGCATCACATAGACCGATAAGTCTCCTGCCAACATTCTCCAAAATATTCGAAGAACTTTTTTGAGCACCTTGTTGGCAACTCATCTTATCTGCGTTTGATTCGAAACAATGTTCATAAGGTTATAGCGTTCGTATTTTGGGACGTGTACTGTATTTTTACAAGTCAAAAATAAATCGTTCTTCAAAAGAGGTATCGAAATGTTAGAGAAGCGCCAGTGTCTTTGCTAGTGGGTAATTTTTCAACATATCCTTAAATCTGCTGGTATGCGTACTGATTTCGTCTCCTGGAACTGGGTCAAGTAGATATCCACGACGAGTTTCGGTGCGGAGGTACCTAGAGCTCACACAATCATAATACAAATTTTACTCTGAAACGTATCCTATAAATTGCTGTTAATGACGTAAATGGTTACACCTTCGAGAAAAAGAATCAAGACATTGTCAGTCTTGAAACTCACATATTGCTCTCCTCAAAATAGAGAGAGTGACCAACTAAAACTAGCAGTAAGACTTGATAAACGAATCCTCACTTAAGACCAACAGTAGCCTTCAGCCGTCTTGCTGTATCCTTTTTATATGAGGTTCAAAATTGTAAACTATTTTTCCATTCACAATAAAGTCACCCGAACTTGAATGACGTTTCTTGGTATTAACTCCCACCAAACTGAACAAATTTCATTGTTAATTTTTATACGTCCATCAAATGCTTACATGCGCAATCAAAAAGCAATTTTCGCCCTCGCAAAACCAAATGACGAAAACACTTTAATTAAATCGTTTGTGCTCATGTGAGGGCTTCTTCGAATGCAGACCTGCAACGAGCTCATAGGTAAAACCGTTTAATGCGGACCAGATATCGCTTTAATTAAATTTCACGAAGCACTCGCCATGGTCCTTTGACATGGACGGCAGCAGCACATTCAACAAAAATATATTCCATGCCACAACAATATTTGCAATCTCTTGTTGGACTGAACTGTACTGGAACTCTGCGGCAAACGTGTTGTCATTGTTGGACGGCGTTGGCCGACAACTTTGTCTGTCCTGCCACATGTAGCAACAACAGCAAAAATTTAGTCCAAGCGGATTTTAGGAAGCTCAGGTTCATTAAGTGTAAATATTGCCATTGGATATGCCGCATTGCTGACCACCACCATTACCACCGCTAACCACCCGTAACAAAGGCGTGTGTTGCTCTGTTGAACAGCGGGGTGTGTGCGTTTTGTGGGGCTTCTCGTTCAGCGGATTTGCGGTCATTGCTCATTTAAATTATGGCATTTAAATGTTTAATGCACTCGATTCGACTCTAGTCAAGGATATGCAAATGTAGCCTGTGGTGCTTCAAACGTGGTAATTTATAAAATTCGGAGAGCGAATCCATTTTGACTGAAACAATTTTCAATTATTTTAAAAATAATTCACTAATAATTCTTTTATCCTTATATTTTTTAAATTCTCTCATTTAAAAAATTATAGAAATTTTTATTAATTTCAATATTTTTTTTATTTTGTTTTATGGCAACTCATAAGCACACAAAAAATGAGCGATGACACGAGATGAGCAGCACGAGTGTAGGAGTTTGGCCGTCGTTCGATTTTAACTTTACCAAACTCATGAGCAATACACCAAACCTAACCAAACACAACTGAAGCGAGTAGCAAAAGATACAAGTATGCAGCTCAAGTTGCTGCCACAGTTCTTCGCTGGTATGGTCGTGGACAATGCAGTCAGCGAGCAAGCAAATGCAAATTTTCATCGCTGCTGCCGCTGTTGCAACTTCCGCATTGTTGACCATGAATAAAAATTTAAGTTGTTATTGTTCGGCGTGTTTTCTTGTTGCTTTTGTTTTTATGTTTGATTTTGTTGCTGTTACCGTTGCGGGTTGCCAGTTGCTTATTGTTGCCATCCTGCCAGAACAGACGCGTTCGCTCAGTACGCCGCAGCACTTCTAGTCACAGCATCCAGCATCAGTGCCCATGCACACTCGCCTAGAAAGTAAAAGAATCAATTGCGCATCATTGGTTTTTTTTATTTATTTTTTTTTGTATATTTTTTTTTTATTCCTTTTTCAGATTTTTTCCCCTTTTTGTTGTTTTTTAGCATTTATGTTTGGTTTTTAGTTTTTGAGCATATTCCTGCCACTACTTTTATGGTTGCTTCTGCTGCTTTGCTGTTCAAGTGATTTGGTTGTGCTGGTTCAAGAAGGTCAAGCAAACAACACATAAACACATAGGAGTATATATGTATATAGTCATTTAAACAGTTTGGTTTGATTTGACATTGCTTTGCTTGTATCGACTCGTCTTAGCCAAGGCGACTTTACTTCACTTTACCTTATCACAGCACCGTTCTCTGGTAGCTCGTCTTGAGTCAGTTCTACATTTCATTACTTTCTAAATCCGTGTTGAATGCGGCGGCAAACTTCTGCCTTCTTACGTGTTGTCTCTAGGCTAGCCTTGGTCGCAAGTGGCTATTAATCTTTTGCTTTGCTGATGCTAAATTAATTTCGACAATCGCCGCACACGATTCTGGGTTGCTCCGACTTGAATTGAATTGACTTTAAGCTTGACTTGGCTTGTCTCAGCTTAACTGTTAACCCGACAATGTCGGGTAGCGTTGCGCCTCCGGCAAGAAAATTGCACCAGTTTCTGATTGGACATAAATAAGAATTTGTTGCACGTTGTTGGCCTTTTTGTAGTTCGTGTTGAGATTTTTCTTATTGTTGTTGATAGCTTTTATGTAGCTGTCGTGATTTGCAGCGCACACTTTTTTAGAAAGTTGTACAACAACTTGACAGCAATTTACGCAAAGAAGAAGCCGATCCTTTTTATCATTGTTAGTAAGTGGGCTGCGTGGTATGACATTTGTGGGATGAGAATATGCAGATCGAATGTTGTGACCTCTTTTTAGAATAGAATCGAATTTTTTATAACCGTTTGTTAGACCCTTTTCTTGATTAGCAGGAATACTTTAAGGACTTTAAGTTTCCAAGTATTGCATCTAGTAAACATCAGTAAACATTTGCTCCTGAAGAGCAAAACATTCCAGTTGTTAAATTTTTGATTTAAATGCATGACCATAGTTACATTCCTGGTCCCTATTTCCGATAATAACTTTTGAATGAGTGCTCTATCGAATGCGATCTTACGAAACGAGGATAATGTAGCTATGAAAGTGTTTTGTTGAAGAATAGAGTTGCATCTCTACTTGTGGCAATGATGGGTTGACGGTCTTATGAGATTCGGTTACGTTGATCGGTCAGGCGTTTATACCGATGATCTTCAGTCTCAGTTCAACGTAATTGGGCCATACTTGCAGTTGCTCTGCTATTTTGTTCTGCATGTTATTCTAATATTTATTATACTCAGTATCTACGACCAGTAGCGTAGCAATGTAAGCATAAGTACATACGATACTTTTATCCCGATAAAAGGATCCCGTGGGATAATTTTCAATGTTGGTCCAACCAGGCGGGAGCAGTCGCTCGCGGAAACTAGTAAAAACTAAGTAATGGCGAAGTAGATTGCAGTTAATATATGTATAACACATAATATGTACCTCACATTCATCTACTCTAAAAATATAAACAGTATAGGTAGACGATACAATGAAGACGATAATTTAATATTAATTATTTTATAATATTTTTCTGGCTTTAGTTTTTAAAAATCATCAAGAACTACCGTTAAAAAATTTAGATTTAATGTGGCCTTGTTTTCGATTGCTATGAGTCGAGTTTGAGCCATAATTTTTCTAATTAAACGATAACATTCATGGAAGTAAACTGCATAACAAACTTTTTCTTTTTTTTTTACATGGACTTAGCAGGTACGCAATGACCACACACTGATCTACTATGTGTTGAGGTAAGATAATAGGATAGATTTTAAATTATCAGAAGATTTAGAGATGGATATTAGGTTATAGTGCAAATTGTATGATTGACATAAGACGCGAAATGGATCATGCAGCAGATACGTAGTTCTACAGAAACCGATACAAATTGGAATATAACCTCTAGTAACCCGAGAGGAAACGTTAAAGTTTATGCTGTGATGAGTTTTGCCGGATTATAGCGACTTGTAAAATACTAGACATAGACTGAGGTGATAACTATGATGCTAGTTGCGCCGGAAAGGAAATGACTGAGAAGGCTATTGATACTTTCTTAGGGGGACATCATATGAGTATAACTCATCTCATTTCAGTCTACGCCTTGTTGGGATATGGGTGACGGTGAACGATAGGGGATTTGGGTGCTTCAAAAGTGATAGCGGCTGCTGTGAGAATTAATCACCTCCATAACCGTTGGCACGTGGAGGTCCCTGTATAGTGTGGTGTTGCGTACCAAGGCGCGTCAGTGGTACCCCAAATTTGTATGGCGTAACGCCACTACTTGCAGATAGATTAGCCTCTTATTAGCTATGGATCGCTTGTTCGACAGGCGGTGGAGCCACTGTAGTTTCTTGAGCTTTTGTTAGCAATAATAAAAAAAGGTAGGGCGTACGTTACTTCCAATTATGCATCGCAAGCAGCAATTTAATATTAACATTCAAAATTTCAAAATTCATTTTCGGTATGGAATACTTTGGAAAAGTGAGTTGAGGTTTGTAGCAGACATTGGAAAGCGATTTTGTTTACAAATCAATGAGCGTTTTATATATACGTAAAACTGAATAATTGAGAAAAAACGACCATAAGACCATCTACGCGGTCCAAATAAAAAAAACCCTAGAAGAGCTCGAAGGGAAACGAAGTTAAAAAATCTTAGCTCGTTAGCGTTTATAAATCCGGAAATCACCAGTCGTCAATAAACGCACAAACGTTCTTATATATTTAGACTGCCGAAGTCCCCGATGCTGCTCGAGGTGTATGTAGAATGAAGATGTAAATGGTAAGGGAAAACCGTTGTTGTGCGACTTTGGCATGGCAAAAACTTCTGAGTTCGCGTCACCGATATGCTATTGTTTATTTCTTTTGTGTTCATTTGCCAATCTTCGTGTTTTGTGGTTGTTTTTATATATTTCAATGAACATTCAAACCTTCTCCATGATGACATCCATATATGTACCAGTGTTCCTGGTTTTCAGCCAAACGGTGTCGGAGTCTGTATGCTTCTACAGATAAACGTACAGACAGACAGACACTTTCTCTTCACTTCATTGTGTATCTTTTTCGAGTAATTTACTTTAATTATGCAAAAATCACGCCTGGCAGGTATTAAAGTCACATAATTTTCACGCCAAGCCATTTGACACCACAAAATCCAAGGCACTCAATCAAATTAATTGTTTACTGAGTGCTATGGAATTAATGCTATAAGTGAATAATAAGTTTGAAGAGCCGGAAAAATTAGAAAATGGTGGTGGGAGCGAGAACATTACCAGGAAATTAAATGTGGCATCAGAAAGGCTTCGCTGAGAACAATGAGAAACCAAGAAGGGTTGTCGTGGCAAGTTGAGAGCTTTGGATTTATGATTTCTTTGACACATTTCCATGAAATTCAGTCGTTCCTTGTCAACATTCCCACATTCGCGGCGGCATTCCCAGTGGTAAACAACACTCGCCGACACAATTATAAATGCAATTAAATGCACACGCACAACGGATTCATACTGTTTCGCGTTGGACAAAGAAATCAGGACGAGTGCGTACGCCGAACGTATTTTGCCACTCGACACCAGACGACACCACCGATAGGAGACTGCGATGTTTACTGGTGGCTGTTGGAGTTGATGTTGCTGCCGCCGATGATGAAATCGATGATGAAGATTGTTATGATAATAATAATGATGATGCTGGTGAGTACGGCGGTACATAGAGGCAGCACGTAAAAATCGTCTGTAGTTGGATCACCGACAAATGCAGCACAAAACCCAGTCAGACAGGCAGGCTGCTGGCAGTCAAAGTGTAAAACTAGAATTTCTCATGAAATATTCATCGCAACGATGATGATATTAATGATAATGATGATGATGATGATGATGATGATGATGATGGTTGTTGCAGCATTTTACACTTAAATGTAAAATAGACACAAGCACCACGCAAAGATAGTAAATGTGAAAAATTCATAAGCCGACAAAAGAGAAGAAAAAAGTAAATAAAAAGAAAAAGAGACCCCAGAAAGGAAATCGGAACCGAAAGACCAACCGCGTGGATAGGAGAAGGCTGGGATAAAAAGAAGTCCGAGTTATGATACTGAAAGTGCGCAAACTTATGCAAACATCGCAAACGGGGACGAGTTATGCGGCCGTAGTTAGGTTGTTGAAGTTCTAATAAAGCTGTAAAAGGGGTATTCAACGGAAAACTAGTGCAAGCAGGCCAGACAAGTGGTTGCTGAAGACTGTTAAAGCATGCAGGGTAAATCACCCATTTCATACATCTGAACTCAATGACATTCAAACAATGAAATTAACGCCTCCATTCAAAATTCAGTTCGAAGTGATGAATGATATTGATAGAGATCCGCGGTAAGGCTTATTCTTAATTTAAATCTATATCAATTGAGAATATTTTACTCTATGGCTCAATCTCTTGCATGGCATGTTAGATACAGGTACTTTTCCAAACATTGGCTCCAAGAGTAAGGAGGTTTCAGCTAATATCATTAGACAGGAACGGTAAAAGAATAGACATACACATTTTCAAAGTTAACACAAAAATGTTATGTTGTGCGATTTGTGTAGTAAAGCAATGAATACATTGGAAATAATTTAAAAAAAACTTTACACTTGTAAACTGTGTACAGATCAATTGAAAAATTAGGCAGGTCGGACTAATTAGTGGTGTTAAGCACGCTGTCCGCCCATCAAAACATTAAAGCGGTTCTTAAGAATGTTGCTGAAAGTCCGGGAGGTTGATACCTACGCCGTGGTCAACAATTTTATATTTCGCTAAAGTATATGAGTGTTAATGTCGTCCTATTCGGCGATGAAGCCAGATGAAAGCAATGCAGTCACATTTATGCAACATTGTCATGGACATTTCTAACAAAAGAGTGCGTATTTTTAGTGAAGACGTATGCACCATTCCATAGATTACTTTTTACTGAATACTTTGTGAATCTGTAAAAAACTTAACAATTTTAGTTTTATACCCTCGAATTTTATTTCAATTGTTGGGCTTCCTTTCCCGCTATATTTGGCCACACTCATTTCACTAGTTTAATTTTTCATTGGCCTTTTTTATATATTTTCTTTTTATTTTAATTTATTTTATTTTATTATTATATATTATTTTGCAAACAGAGCACAACTATACGACTTCATTTAAAGTTCAATATTCAATATAGTTTATCAAACCTCTTACGCTGTTGTCAAACTTTCGAAAACTGTCATGACCCACGGAATTGAAAGGCATCAAAGTGTTGCAAACATGAATAACAACAATAACAGCAATAACCAGAGCAACAGCAATGAAATGAGCGATTGTCAATTTTTGATAAAAGTGTCAAAAACCAAACCAACCCGAAGCGACAAATAATAAAAAATTGCATTGGCCAAAGGATGCAATATGCAATCGGTGCTTGGATCTTTGCGTCTTTGCGTTGGCTCTGCGAGGTGCTGTTGCTGCGTGATTTTTCGTTTGTTGCTCATCGCAACAATTTTCCAATAGTTTTTTGCGCGGAGTTTTGCTATTTTTGTGCCACCCATCCTATGACCCAGTTCAAATTGAAAAATAAAAAAATAAACGCAAACAAACCAATAAAAATGAAAAAAAAATTTTGTTATTGCAACGAATGTGTTGGACACTTTATTAGATTTGTTGACCGGTTTTTCACTCCACTTAACTACATTTCACAAAGGGAGGAAGTCGACTCTGTTATTTGGTTTTTGCATGCCACGCTTCGGTCAAATTTCATTCTTCTGCATTCAAGCTCAATTGGATAATTACTAAATTCTCAGTTATTTTATTGTAATGGCCCAGCGATAAGTGTAATTGCTGTCATTAAGTGGCAAACAGCTTCCGTGCTACACTCGAATACTCGCCGACACACCGCCATACAAAGCACACATGAAGTTGCAACTTGAGCCGTTGCAAGGAAACCTCGGCAGTGTTTTCTGAAACGGCGCTGACGACGACAGCGATGAGATCAGTTTCAATAAAGCCTTTCGTATGCAAAGTGCGACGTTGGTTAAAGGACAGGCGCTCATTTGGGGCCCAGTCGAGGGGGCGCTGCCTTGTATGGGAAATGTTAATAAGTTTATTATTATCAATGTCGAATTGAATTTTTTGATCTATTTCAATGTTGGGTGGTTTAAATGGTACTTAAACAAAGAGAAGTGTGACCGTGCCACCACAGAACAAACTTTTGGAAAAATCTTTATTAATAGTATCAAAAACCTCTTACCAATATTATTCTATTGTCATAGTCTGAATCATTGAACACAGTTTTGGGCATACGAAGTCCTAGTCTTGTTTCATGTCTCTGTGGTTATTTTCAGACTTCTACTATACTACTATATGTTACATAGATGATTCCATTCAGCTTCCCTGAAACAGAGTGCTTTAGTATTCTGGATTTTCAATTTTTTTAGCACATTTACCGTGTTAGTACCTAGATAGTTGAACTTCACAACTTCTTCTAAGGGCAGTCTTCAGATCATTATAGGTATGACTTTTGCCGACTATAACTTCATCATCTGTCTACCAATTTATTTTTACTTCAGTCTATACATCATTATTTTATTTCATCTATTATTAAATCGGTGTATGTCAGTCGATGTGCATATTCTTTTTGTTAGATCTGATTTGCGGCTAAACTAGAGTTTAAGGGTATTGAAACGTGATCCTCGAGAGCTGAGAATATTAATTTTCATAAATTTTTTATACATTATTGAGGTTCTCGTGCTTTTCTATGACACCCCAGTCCTGTATGCACTACATATGACTGAATTGGTAATAGGTAGTTTCATGGTACATATAGGCGGCTGTTCTGCTCTATTTGATCCACCGATGACTGGTGACTAAGTTCGTACCTGTTGGTATGGTAACTACTTCACTGCCTGCTGCATTTACAAGCTTGGTTGCTGAGTTAAACACGTCTTGGAGCTTTTTGCATGTTGCAACTTAATAAATTGCCCCGGGGGGCTCTGGATAACAACAACACGAAAATTGCTAAAATGAGTATGTGCAACAATTTCTTCTTGTTCATCTTCTAGCACGCAATAATTTTGAGTCGATTAGTTTAGTAAAGTATCTAAAGTAACTAAAGTATCTTCTGATAGTTATTAATTATTTTGCTTATATGACTGACTTGTGAGAAGGCGAGAAAAATATTAGTATTAGCTCGTTAAAGGTGTTTATTGAGGTATGTTACATATGATGGTGTAAGCTTTATGCATGTATAAATGGTTGTTTAAAAGAGTTGTCACTGCCAAACAGTTGGCGCTGACTTTGATTGATGGCCGCCAGCGCAGTTGTCTGGCAAATACATCTGCAATTGTACACTTTGGGCAACAAGGTGACGCACCCTTTTATGATTTCGCTTTTCATATGTTGCAACATACCAACGGCGGCCGTGAACGGTCACTGACGCCGAAAGTGTCAACGTGACAGTTTGTGTTCATTGAAAAGGTGCAAAGCCGTTTGTTTTACTCGCTTATCCAGCAGACGCGTGCGAAAGGCCGCACATCTTTAAATTCAATTTAATTTAATATACGGGTAATGCCACATTGATAAGAACAATTTTGCTGTGCCATGTAACACAAATAGTCAACTCGTTGAGTACATTTTCCATATTGAAAAAGTTTGTAGACTCTACCTAAAGCGAACTTCGATTGCAAAAGTCATGTGCACAAATTGAAGTTTATTAGTGTGCTAGCGAAAAGGATAGTAGGTAGCAACTTAGGAAAGCGGATACAAAGAAAATCAGTTTGGAAATAAAGGAATAAAACTTATAAAAAAAAGAAATGATAAAGGAGGAGCATCAAAGTCCATTCAGCAAGTCCACATCATATTTCAAGCTCACATCCCATTCGCTTAAGTAGTGAAGCGATGAGAAGCGGAGCCAAGTGAAATGGAGTGAAGTGACTTTCTTTTGAGACAACTTGACAGCGTACGATTTTTTACCTTTCTTGCTGCCTTTCATTCTTTTATTTGTCCTGTTTTTTTACTTTCTTTAATAGTGATTTAGTTGAATAAAAGAAAGTTCATATTTCCGTTGCTAAATGAAAATGCCATTTGTATTTATGTCTTTCTTTAGGAGCAGCATTACTCAGCGGCATAGCACTTCATTTAATAAATTAATGGACATTGGTCTTTTTACTGCAGAGCACCACTTGAGGTTTTTTCACTCTTCTGTCTTTCATTTTCCTCTGAATTTACACTTCACTGGATATACTTTTCTTTAGTGCCGCTTTTCTCTACAATGATTCTTCACACTTGGCTTTTGACCACTCAAAATGGTAGGGCAATTAAAAACGGTGCGGTGCGGTGCGTATGACGAACATTAATGTGCATGAGAGAATTTTGGAGGACTCGGCCCTTAAGTCCGCGGCACGGTCTGAATTTCGGCGCGAATGTTGTCCTTGAGGTGTTGAATCGTCTCTGGATAGTTAGCGTAGACGTGTAACTTCATATATCCAGGAAAGGAAAAAGTCTAACGGCGCTAAATCACATGATCTTACCGGGAAATTAGCTACGCCGTTTAGTAAGAACAATCGATCTGGAAAGAGTTCACGCAACAGATCTATTGTATCGATGCCGGCCGGACTAGGTGAAAAAAGTCGTTTATCATCGTTCGATACCGCTCTCCATTGACCGTCAAT
This sequence comes from Cacoxenus indagator, assembly GCA_035041755.1. Classification (NCBI taxonomy): domain Eukaryota; kingdom Metazoa; phylum Arthropoda; class Insecta; order Diptera; family Drosophilidae; genus Cacoxenus; species Cacoxenus indagator. The sequence continues at coordinate 2,157,756 of JAWNKX010000067.1, forward strand.
GCCTGGCCATTCAAAGTTCGGACCAATGATACCGCCGGCCCTCATTATGCACCACAGAGTTACTTTTTCGGAGTGTGAAGGCGCTTCCATTATCTGCTGTGGATCCTCGGTCCCTCAAAATGGACAGTTTTCTTCAGTAACAAAGACCACATACTGGTCGTCGAAAGATCTCGCGATCGTCGTGTGATGGACAATTCCGGGTTTGGCGCACAGTTTCAGCCGCCGCAGCGATATTTTGGGCGACGTTGATTCATATAGGGTTACCAGGTGGCAGTATTTTGAAGTTAGGACATCTGTATTGAAGAACCTTGTAGTAGACTGTTTGTGTAGACAGCACCTGAAAATTGTACAACCATATTAAGCTTTGGTGAGTCACCTGAGGAGTATATATTGTACTAAAGTGTCGTAGATGAAATGTAAGAAGCCGCTAAAAATACACCGATTTCTACAAGCTGAGAAAAAGACAAGTGTATTTTCAAGTAAGCGAGAACGGTGTCGAAAAGTTTCAATATTGGGAACCATCCTTGTGTGACCAAATCGGGGAACTAACATTTCTAAGCTGATTACAAGCAAAACATGTACATACCATACACTTCCATACCAACGTCATCTCTGACGTTGTTTTTCTTATTTGAATTCGTGGTCATAGATTTTTTAGGGTAATTAAATCAAAGTAGGGACCATTGTTATGTTTCAGCAGCAGCTCTGCTGCTTCCAGTAAGAACAAAGTGGGTCTAAAGGCATCGGTAAGAAGTCCTGGTGCACTATTGGTAAATGCTATTGGTGACGAACAACCCAAAGTGTTACTTTCAGTGGTCTTCTCCAGACAGACCACAGATATTTTTGCATATAGCATATGTATATGTGTACACAATGTGATTTGCAATGAAGGCCAAGACACAATAAAACGTTTTATATGGTAAAACATATAGCGTAGAGACATATAACAGAGATCAATTCGGTAGGTTATCTTAGGTATAGTGCATTGCACATGCGATTTAGCACCGATTGTCGAAAGCAGCTCTCATTGGTAAATAATTCATTTCGTCACATACAATAGTTGATCTAAAAACAAGTAAAGAATGACCTGGCAAGAGGTTGTTGTTTTTCGATACAAACCGACTGATTTCAATTCGTTGAACGTAACACTTTTAAGCCCTTTGTGTAGAGCTGTAAAATAAGTGAATAAGTTTACTAAGCTAAAGAAGAAATAAATAAAAAAATTAAATAAATCTTTAAACGCTTTAAAGATACTCCACAAGTGGCAAGGCATCTGTATTGCCATTTTTTAGAGGGCGCGTTGAGTTTACGTGACATTTGACAACTGTTGCCATTAACACTGACAACAACAGCACCGACAGCAGCAGTGTCGGTGACAACAATAATAATAAAAACAGCAACAACAACAGCAACAACAACATTAACAGAAAATATACGTCGAACTTTGTATATTTTTTCGGTCCGTTTCTACTGTTTCTGTGCTTGTTTGGCTGGCCTTTTGTTTTATTCGATTTGAGTTTTGTATATGTTGCTGTTGAGAGTTGTTACTCTCTGAGTTTGTGGTTGTCATTGTCGCGGTAGTTGGTGTTGTTGCCTGCTTGGTTGTTAACCTGAGCCGCGTATTATGTGCCACAGCGGAGTAATTGTGGTTTTGTTATCGGCACAAGTTCAACTTTCACTCACTCACCACACACACATGGCCAAAGTAAAAAAAAAAAATTACAAAAAAAAAAATTCGAAAAAAAGTTTCTTTCTCTTCCCATTCAGCTTCTTTTCGGCTGAACTTCAACCGAGTGGACAATATTTAAATCAAAAGTTGTACCTTGGCCTCATCTTATTTATCGCTGCTATCACGATTTTTCTCCGTAAAACATTTAACTTGTATTTGCTCACAAATTTTTATATCTTTCATTTCAGCTTTGACGGTGTACACAGCTGTCGTCTCCAGTTTAACGTGTTGTCACGTGTTTTTCATTACGAAAAAAAGTGACGATTTGCTTTTGACTTTACGGCGTACGTGAGATGCTTTTGATAATGTTTATGGGCCTCGTTTAACTGTGGTAAACTTCATATAGGACACTGAAATTCTTGGTAAATTAAAAAAAAAATTTACTTTATAATCTGCATCTATCTGCAAGTAGTGGCACCTGCTTGGCGCTACGCCATACAATATGGGGCACTACTGCTGCCTACAACATCAGAAAAGTGCAGGCGTGTCAGAGCAAGGCTCTCAGAATATTTACGGGCGCCCCTTGGTACGTCCGCAACACCACGCTGCACAGGGATCTTGCCGTGCCAACTGTTATGGAGGTGATTAATTCTCACAGCTGCTGCTATCACTACAGACTTTTATTGCACCCAAATTCGCTGGCGTCCTCCCTCACCTGTATCACAACAAGGAGTAGACTGAAGAGGCTACACCCGCATGATCTACCCCTAAGAAGGAATCAGCCTTCTATATCCATTGCCTTTTCGGCGCAATTAGCATCATTTTGAATTTAGTATAAGTCAAATTTTTTTTTTCACGTCATTATTTTTTTTTAATCCGACATATGTGTTATGCAGTTAACTGCGATAAATGTTATAATCTAATTATAAACAACACAGGTTAGGCTATATTTGGTGGACCTACTTGACAACGGTATAGTTTTGGCAAGAAACACCTGATCGACCAATTTTTATCATGGAGCAAAACACATAAATCAGACACGCTGAAATTGTTTAGCTGTACAGTGGAAGCATTGCAACTGTAAGTCAGGACCGTTTTCGGGCTATGATTTTTCTGATTTTTTGATTGTTCGTGAACTCTAGACTAGTGTGGAGAGTAGTGGAGTGAAGTTTGGTGCGGTAGTCTACCGGAAAAGTCAAAAAAGTTCCATCCAATTGCAATATCCCATGTTGCAAGCAAACGCAACTACAAAACACAAAACAATAGCATGGCGGTGACGCGAACTCAAGTGATCGGTCAACGCGACTAAAGAAGTTTTCACTTACCGTTTATATCTTCATTCTACACAAATCCTGAGCAGGGCCGGGGCCCTTGCTAGTATATCGAACTTGTACATACGTATTTGTGCCATTTGAATTTTTTTTTTTTTGAAGGCCTATATGAAAATTTAAGTCTTTTGATTTTGAAGCTATGTAATTCATGAAAGAGAGTAGGAGTTGTGTATGAGACTAGCTAGACTCGGCAAACATTGTTTTGCCCTGAAAGAATGTTTGTGCATTTGTTAGTATTGATAGGTAACAAATTAATTCAACAGTTATGTGTTATTATTGGAAATCTTCATAAATTTGTATTTTACGTATAATCTATATATAAAATTGTAATACATTTAAAACTGTGTTAGTGAATGGTGAATGATAAAGTGTGATATTAATACTATAAACAAAAAGAGCTTAAGTTACTGACAACGTATTTTGTGTGGACCACATTTTAATCAAATTTGTTAACTCTTTTTCGCGCCAACAATTCTGGGATATCATATCAATCTAAACGATCTGTGTAGTTAAACTGAACTTCGTATGTGGCCTCTCAGCAAGAAATCAACCATTGTAATAAATCATATGTAAGCACACACAGTCTGGCAGCGCCCCATTTCAGCGGAACGATTGACAGCCCGACAAAGTGGTGACTTTCTCCCTCTTGCGTGGTGAGATGAAACGATTATTCTGCGGTGAAGTACAGTCGGAAACGGATCATGGCGGAAACGAGACGTTCGAAGTCACAAGCGGCGAATAGATTTAAATGTTTACTTTAAAAATTACTACATATATCGGTCATAAACCCATAATAAATAACGACTAAATTAAGACAGTTTAATCCAGAAATTTTTTTGTCTTTCACATATACTACGTTTCTGTGGCAGCTAAAAGATGTTTCGCTAAAATCGGATTGCCGTTGAACACTTTATTTGTAAGTGTTTATATGTGGGTCTTCCTTGCGTTCTTATTTTTCTTTTCCAGAGTTTCCATGCGGATAAAATATCATGTTCCTTACCCATCAGAATAAGTTATTTAAAAAAAAAAACATTGTATAAAATAAAATATAAATGTATAAGGCTTATCTTGATTTTTAATAACGTTTTACAATGATTTTTTAATATTTAATTCACAAAACCAAAAAAAAAAAAATTAAAATAAAGCAAAATAATTCCACCACATAGCAACTCTGCATGAAACAACACAGCTGATTGTGAATAGCGACCTGCTTAACGTCCGGTTTAAAAAACGACCTACGCTATAGCACTTAGTGCGTTAAAGCCCTCTAGAAAAGTGTTTATATGTGCATTTTAAATCGAAGCGATTTTAGCTAAACCACTTTTAGCTGCCTTATAAACGGGGTAATAAACATATATATTTTGATTCACTTTAGATTTGTTGAATATGAAGTTAAATTGTAAGCCTTAGCATACTTATGAGCAGCTATGCATGACTTTTAGTAAATTTGAATGCAACGCCGGAGTCATGTCGCCCTTGCCATTAAAATAGAGTGCTTGTGTATAATGAATAAAGAGCAAAACAAGGTAATTAAATACAAACACGTGTTCACATAACTCAAAGCAAAACAAAGCAAAACGAAGAATAGCAGAGCGAAGCGAAGCAGAAAATAAAGAAAAGCCAAGTCTAAGACATTCTGAAAAGCATTGTTAGAAGTTTTGTGCCATTTGAACGTTAATAAATTTTATACATAAACGATGGAATAGCAACGGTCCCGGCTATCCTAGCTCAAAGAGCGACAAAATAATTGCACTCAGAAAGTAGCGCAAGGACACTTTGAAATTTTAGTAACTCTCCTATAGAGAAAAGCGAGGCTTAATAGGGACACCAATGGCAGACAACAACACATTTTGGCGCGTCAGTGTTTTAATTAAATTTATAAATCATGCAATTCTAATTTAAGGCGAAGCATTTTGCAGCGAAGACGACAAGCATTCATGGCGTGACTTCAAATAATTTCGTGCTTAAGTCCGCTTGCTTTTTGCTGCTAACAATAATAGAAGGACGTTGGGCAACTAAGAGGCAACTTGCAGCATGTAGCACATTGTTTCGTCATCGAAGTTAAGACTTGAACTTTCTGTAAGTGTATAATTTGAAGCACACTTGGCTGGTCAACATCGATGAAATGCAATCCGGAGCTCATTAAACGCAGAAATTCGAGTGTTGCCAGCGACCGCGATATTGGGAACGACCGCCAATGCTAACGACGGCCATTGCGAGGAAAAAACTGTTGAAATTTGAGCATTTTGTCATCTAATTGTCTTAATTGAAACGAAAACGAGACAAAGCCAAGACGACTCATAGCACTCCAAACCAACTCAGTCCCACACAACCTAAGCCAGACCTCGACCCAATGTCAGTCATCAGTCGCTCGACTCAGGAGGACCTATTTCATGGCTTTCAAGTTGAATGTCAATAGCAGAAAAATATTTACCTTCATTATTCGTCGGGCGCACTGCCAAAGTATTTTATGCACACAAAATGTAAAATTATTCAGATTCAAATTTTTTTAATATAGTTTTTGTGTTATTTCTGTACCTCGCGGATTCACTTTGTAATAGGAATGTTGGTGAAAATATTTTGATTAGTTTGTGTGTCCTTTTTCAGCGCTGCTGCCGCTGCTGCTGCTACTATAGCGCCTGCTCTTTTCCTCCGGTAACGGTCGCTGTTGGTACTCCTGAACAATGGGAATTACTAAAATAATTAGTCTGCTGTGTATTCTTTGTTTGTGCTTGAGTAAAACTTTTGTGCAAACGGAAGATGCTCGCATTCCTCGCGATTAATTGTCTACGATTGAGAGGTTTTTTGTCAACGACGAAAGCATTTGAAATATTGTTGACTTAAATTTAGATTCTTGAGGCTTTTGTTTGTGAGTTTCATTATAATATTAAATGTGATAATAGGTTGGTGGAAAAGTAACTTCTGAAAATGAGTATTGCTAGATTTAAAAAGCGAAATTTCGGTGAGTATTAATCTGATCTGAGGGAGTGTGTCGGCAGCCTAGTGGTAGTAGTAGTGGCTACCTCCCCAAAGGTCAGTGTACGATTCATGAGCATGGTCATGGTCAATACCTCCAACCTCCGGTAGGTGACTTTGTTAAAAAAAAAAATAAGAGGTTTGTGGAGGCCCTATGCTCTATCCCACAGCAGTGAGAAGCTGTCTTAATAAAACCATGCTACTAAAATAATAAACACTTAATATTAACTTTTTGTGTAAAGAAAATGAGTGGCGAAACAGAGAAAAAGCGCTAGGATTTTCATTATTTCTTTTAAAAATGCTGTTGTTCAGAGGAGGCTAATAACAACATTTTTGTACATAATGGAGTACTTTATCAGAGTAATCAGTTAAAACATAGTTTACACTATTTTGTTCGGGAAATATCGATGTCAAAGATAGGCCTCCGTCTGATCGGTCTTGCACCTGAAAAGTAGACCAAATTATTGAAAAAGTGGAGAAAGACTGACACATAAGTATTCGTGACATCGCTAAGGATCTTGGCATCCCCCATACTCCTGTATGCAAAAAAATGAATGTTCGGGTAGCACACAATTTGACTGAAAAAATTTACTTAATTGCATTTCAATTTGCGAAATGTTACCGAAACAGAATGATTAGGAACCTTTTCTTTTCAAATTAATAACTGGCGATGAAAAATGGGTAACACACGACAATAATGTGTGAAAATGGTCATTCTCTAAATAAGGTGAACCTGCCCAAACTATAGCAAAGCCGACGCTATCTGCGAGGAAGTTCTTGCTGGGCATTTCGGTGAAATTGCGAGATTGTGTGTATATTGAGCTTCTTCCACCTGGGAAAACGATGGTGTATGTATGGTGTATCTACCTAGAAGAGCACTGAAAACTTTTCCAAAGTGCCCCAAACTTGTTAATTGTTAAATGTTGGTATAAATTCGTAATGCCTGAGAAAAAAGAGTTGAAAGTTACTCGAGAACATAAATGAACTGGTTACCGTTGTCCTGCTTGCAACTTTCTCTGAATCTATTATTGAGGACGTCTTGAAACTTACACATCAGAGAAATACAGCACGTTCCTCGAGCCGAACATCGACTAGTGTGAATCAGTCAGAGAGGACAAGCCTCAGTACATGGAAAATTTTGGTTTGTTGACTAAGCCAAAAATGCACTGATATAAGAAGGTCTCTGTTCGCTGTTAAACGAATATATACACACATATACTTAACGTTACAACCCTCAAAATATACGCATCCACTACTGAAATCCTTGTAAATGTATAACTTTGTAATTAGCTTAAGACCCCGTTGCCATAGGTTTGATCATTTTTGCTTGTACCCCATTTGTAATAGTGTATAAGCTTTTTATAAATACATAACTAAATAAATACCTTTGTAATAAAATAAAATAAGAAGTGACATATTTTTGATTGAAAAAAAAAAATCAAAGAAAAATAATAATCAATAAATCTGTCCCGTAAGCCACATTCAATCCATTACCGCAAAACAAGTAGTATATGTATACTATATATCTATATCTATATCTATATCTATATCTATATCTATATTTATAAAATATCAAGTATGTTTGTGTGCATGTGTGTTTATCCGTTATGGACGCCGAAACCGCTGGACCGATTTTGATGAAATTATCTGGGAATCTCTATGATAGCCTTTAAAAGGTTACTGTAAATATTGGTGGGAAAAAATAGTTGAATTAGCTAAATATAAAGACCAACCCAATTTTCGGTTGCTTCTCAAAGTGTACAAATACAAATAAAACACAAAAACAAAGTGTACAATATTCATTCGATATAGCTCTTTCTGCTCTACAAAAATGTGCTAATCGTCTTTTTGAGTAATTTAATTGTTTATTACTTGTAAGGCTGTTGTTTTATCATTAGTATTTTTTATTTTTCTCTTGGTGAAAAAAAAAACACCTTTTCTATTGGCCGATTCTGGTCGCTTCTTGGCAATTGTTAGCTTCAAACGCTCCAATTGTTGATAAAAGAGGTCTCAATTAATTGTTTTGCTATATGAAAGCAGCTTATGGTAGACGATTCTCTCCACTTCCAGCAAATACACAGCAAAACCTTCCTGGCTGTTAGTCCTCGCTTGCACACTCCTTGAGCTAATTCACTGCACTTCGACAACGACAGTTGTCGCTTGATGACTTCATAAGTGATCCACTTTCCAGTCATCATCCGTTTTGGAAATGGGTCGATTTCATTCTTCGTCCAACGCTTCTGAGATGAAAATTCAATCCCATATGTTCCAACTCGTGTGACACCCATACATCAAGCTTCTTTTTAAATCCCGCTTTATGTAAGTGGTTTTTGCCCAATCTTAAGCTCTTGGGCGATGCTTCTGCTGCTGGCATGCTAGTCAGTAATCATTTCCACCATTTTATCGCAATTTTCGACGACAGGTCTACCTGTATGAAGTGCACCTTTTATTTCGAAATTTCGGGAACGGAATCTTTGAAACCAAAATATCGCATTATTAGCCGAGACAGTATCATTATCCTTAAATCTGCTTGCATATTCGCCTTTGTAAAAAAAAATGTTTAAATATTCCGAATTTTTTTGTTATTGGCATCCATGTTTAACATAATTTATATCACAACCTTATAATAGTAATAGTGATAAAACGTAACTAAAGTAGCAATATTTCTGGTGTCAGCGGCGGCTCCACTGTTTAATGTTGACACTGCTGCTGCTGCTGCTTCTGTCACCTCACACCTGATTACCAATACCAGTACCACCAACACCTCTTCAAATATGTTCAATGTCATATACACCACAATTTCCGGTCCGTTTTTACGCGACAATGACTTTTGCGGAATGCTCTAAGCTATCCGTTAGGTTACATATATTAGTTTGGGTTACTTGTAACTTCAACTGAACTCTTACGTTTACTCAATGAAGCAGCATGTTCGAAGAGAAGCTAATAATATTATATCTTGGAAGATGTCAAGTGTATAGCAGGAAAATGCGAAAATACTTCTACTTAACATTAAAGTTCAAAGTTATAATTGATAATATCCAAATGAATAGTCTAGTATGGTGTAGTTAGGTGAGTATAGTGTTGTACAATAAAGAATTAAATGGCAAATTATAATACAAGATTAAAGATAAAAAATTATGAATTACAATAAAGTTTTTCTTGTTTAATTCCAGCTAAGTATGATAGTTGTAGGAATTTCAATGCATTTAAACACATATCTCCTCCGTATCTGTCACATTCAGCTTGCAAAGTATTGCAGTCATCTTCCAATTTAAATTACTTTAGACTAAACTCTAAAAACTCCTTTCTGCCAAAACTTTACCACATTAGGACCCTTTCTAGCTTAAACCTCTCTAACTTCCCTGAACGGCTTGACCAACTCCATTTGAAAACGCTAGACCAGTGTCAGAGACCAACTTCCACAAAGTGCAAATACAATTTCGAGATGAAAAAAATTTATATACAGTACTTTTTTTTATTTTTATATAAGTACATCCATATATGTATACTGTGTATCGAAGGCAACAAGCAGCCGGCTAAGGAGCCAGGCGCGCACTCAATGAAGCAATACTCGTCGGTGGTACCGTACGGTAGCGCGGTCACTTTAGGTTTTGTTATTTTTCGTCAGGTTATGAAATAAAGAAAAATGAAGAAGAATAATAAAAAAAGGAAGAGAAGAACATATCTACAAGAAAACACTAACAGAAAATCTTAGCTACAGCAATCGCAAGCAGCTCGTGCAGAGATAAACCCAGTACAGCCAGACGCCAGCTACATGCAACAAAGTAAGAACTCTTTTTTTGGAGTTCCATTTTCCGCTTAGTTTCCGTGTCGCGTTGGCCAGGAGAATGTTTATCTTTTAACAAAAAAAGTCCTATTTTGATTGTTGCTTTTTTATTTAGCTTGCCTGTTGTTTGTTTTTCACTTTTTCTTATCGTGCTTTGCTGCTATTTAATTTCTTCAGCGAAAATAATGGAAAAAAATGGCAAAGTTATGCTTGCGAAACTAAGCGCTGCCATGGCAGTCGTGGCGGCACTTGGTGCACGAGTGGTTGGTTGTGGGTGCTGCAATGGTTCGTTCTTGTAGTTCGCCTCTAAGCTAACCTGGCAGGTTGTTCGGCTCTTGTTCATTGGTTCTGTTAATGATAATTATCTTACAATGTCAACGTCGGCCTTGCGCTTTTATATCGATTTCGTGTTTAATTAAAACCAAATTGAATTTGTCACTGCATTTGTAATAGAAAAAGTATCTTTTGGAGAATCTCTCCAGCTAAGAGAGCTGAAACTTGCTTTGTGCGAAACTTTTGAAGCCATTGGGAACAAAAAGCAAGAGTAAGAGCTGATCGTTGCTCTTAAAGCACTTTATACTCAAGTGGATATACAATAATTGAAATATGTAGTTCGACATCCAACAGTAGCAGCCGATTTAGTTTACCACTTTCGTAGCTTAATTTTGCAAAGTATAATAGCAAAATCTATCTTTTTCTACTGTTTAATTCAAAAGGATGAGACCTTATTTAGTTTATATACACGACACCTGCTCTCCTTCTTCAGATTCTTGAACCCTTCTTTTGGACTGCTTCCACTCATCAGTCGTGGGCTGTGTAGACAGATTGAGTTCTAAATGGTTTCCATAAACACTGCATATATACAACTGAACCTGAAGATCGTTGGAGTTATTATTAGGTGTGTAAAAATATTTCAAGTATTATTTTTTAAAAGACGGACAAAAGTATAAAAATTAAAGCGAGGCAAACTTGGGATACGCCGTGACAATAGAAAGAAATGAAACCTCCGAACCACACGCGAAAAGAAAACTTGAATACCAACGTTTAAAATGGCAACACTGAAACTTGAGGATCTGCTAAGTTCGCTGAGAACTTTAAAAGTCAAGGCTGAAGGTAAAGTGCCGCTGAGAAGACTGCAATCAATCTTATCCGGCATTGTCAATTTTGATACATAAAACATACATCAAATTTAAGCATACTGAAACCAATGAGAACACAATAAGAAGCTATTGAAAAGAAGAAGAATAAATTAATTGTTGAAGTACACTGAGATTAACCAGAAGAACGTTAGTCCCACTAAGGAAGTCATTGACGCTGGGAAGTCGGTTAAAAAAAAGAGTAAAGCAAGTTAAAATAATTTAAATAAATAATTGTGAAATCCATTAAAAATCGTATTTAACACAGCAAACACAAGAATATCACACAAAAATGTATATTAAAATGAAAAACAAATGGAAAAAAAGTGTGTGAGTGTGCTTAGCACTGACGGTATGAGTCGACATCTGCACTTCGAGTTGTGCTTGTCTCTATAGTTCCTTAAGGGTTTTCACGTTCCATTGCCCAATTTGTGTGCTAAATGTCGACATCGTTGGAAAGGATTATTATTGAATATTCGTGGCTTGTTTAGGTTACGAAAATCGATTATTTCTCGGATTTTACATAAAAAATAAATAAAAAGAAGGTTTTAGAGTGCAGATAATGTTTGAAGATGCATCACTTCTTGAAAATTCTTCTCAGATTTTACGAAAAAATAGGATATACATTACGATGCGATCTCATTTTCTACTTTGTGATAAGTTAATTTGAATGTGGACTTGCCCTCCGCTAGTGTTTGATTCCAATACAGAAAAATCGCCTTGATCCTCAAGAAGATACTGCGAGGAGTCCGTTGTAGACAACGGTCGCAGCTCGCAGGACAACTTGTCGCCATTTGGTGACTTGTTAAGGATGGTCGACGTCCTTAGCGTTGTGTACTCGCTTTAGTTTGCCTGTGAAGCTTAGGGTATAATACTCTAGAACTACACTCTCTATAATTACTCTTGATTTTCTTCATGAAATTTTTTTTACTCCTAGGGCTGTAAGGGCCTGAATAATAACAGGCGATCATGAGCTTTCTCCACATTTTCCTTGCATACTAATATTGCTTGCCACCCCACATGGCACCCTTAGAGAACGAAAATTTGTTGTTTTCTACATGGATGTACAAATCCCTTTTTAACGGTTTTATATTTTTTAATAAACAACAAAAGTCTAACTTCTCTTCACTTGCTGCATTCATATTTGTTGCACGTTATTGGGTAAGAAACCAACTTTCATTTGCACACGTAGCGAAAATTAAAAAGAGAGGAAGACCAGCTCTTCACTGATGAACTAGGTTAACATGCCACGGCGCACAATTAAAGCTCCGTTCTTGCACGGCAATGATCCACTACAGCACGGGTGCATCTAAATTGAAAAGGAGTTTTTGTTTTTTTTTTCTCATTTTATAATAGTTTAATGGCGCTTAAGCAGTTTCTGCGGCTGCATTTAATTAAATCTCACAGCAAAACTTGCGCGTGAGTACGTTGCTGGCTTTGCACTTGAGCACACTTAAGATAAACACAATTGACACGTTGTGTGTGTGTTAGTCCATTCGTTCTCGTTGTACGAGATACGAGTAACTTAATTAATTTAAATGCAGCATTTGTGTTTGCAATTGTAGCTTAGAATCAATGCAGTCGAATCAAATTCAATTGAATTCAATCGAAATTGCTTGCTTTCGTTTCGTATTTGTGGCCGAGATAAGAAAACATTGAGAGCTGCTTCCCATGTGTTTCCGGTACCTACCGCTACACTCTGCCTTTTATCGATTAGTTGTACATAAAAACAAATGATTTCTACCTTACCGAACTAAAAGAAATGTTTGCTTATCAATTGGACAGCTATTGCCGCATATCTGCAGAACTTATTGATTGACAGAAATTTCAATAATGCCAAGTAGTACTTTGCTTTAGTTTATGACCCATGGGTTATAAAAATAAAATATATTAAAAATATACTCTGCAGTTGTGTCTCCACTTAACGTCAGTCAAGATGACGTCGACCATGGCACACACCTCATACCCCGAGTACATATATAAATGGGAAATATGCTAAGCAGATAAGCAGCAATACCGATAGCACCGGCACCAGCACCAGCACCAGCAACGGCACCGTAACGTCAACAGCAAAAGCAGCAATGACAGTTACTTAGATACTTAGATACACGTAGCTAAGTACTTATTGTAGATGGAGTTTGTTGATAGTTCGTTGCGAATGTGAACGATGTATCTTTTATCTATTAAAAGCACGTAATGAAAGAGGAAATGGAAATAGGAAGGTAGAGAGGGTAGGCAAGATACGTTGTACAGTTGTTGTCGTGTATGTATTGGCGAAAGTTGATACATTTGCCTTAATTGAAATCCATTAAAGCTCGCTTCGAGCGTAAATAGCTGAGAGATAAGTGTAATTGCAACTGAAATTAGCCGAAGTTGTTGCTGCTGTTGTTGCTGCTGTTGTTGCTTCTTGTTGCCACAATGTTGACAGAATCAGAAATGTGAGCCAACGGTTGTGCTCTTGTTGCTGTTCCGCTAAAAGCGCTGAGCTAACAACGGACAACTACAACGAAGACAGCAGCAACTAAAACAAAAAGAAGCCACATAGTTGCAAGTGGCAGTTCGTTGCTGTGAACTTGATTATTTGTTGTTGGCGTTGTTGTTTTAGTTGTTTGTTGCTGTTGTTGTTTGTCGTTGGTTGCGCGGTGCGCACACATTTTTGCCACTCATTAATTATGACTTCAGGGAGCTTCAATGGAAAGACGTGCAGCATGTGTTCTCACGTGTGTGTGTGCGCTTGTGTGCTTGCAACACTTTCCTGTTTTTACTTTATTTTCATTTTTTTTGTGCATCGCTCGCTTGTTGCAAAGTGAATGATTTGAATCTGTGCGCGTACAAAGTTTTTGGTTCGTTGTTGCAGTTGCACCAGCATACAACGAGCAACAGTAAAACATCAACAGCAACAACAACCACAACAACAACAACAATAACAACGACAACGATTGAACTTGTTTGCCGCTCCTTTTTGAACCACTTTGCTGCTGCTGCTGTTGTTGTTGTTGTTGTTGCTCTTGTGGGCGCCTGTCAAGTGATTCATTCAGCTCGCATTTGCGCCAAGCGCTAATCTTGTGGCGCCATCGTAGGTCAAGGCAACTTGCTTTGCGCTTATCTATCTACGTTGTTGTTTCTGCTGCTGTTGTTGTTGTTGGTATAATTGTTGTTGTTAGGCTACTCGCTGCCTGCTCTTGATGTTTGTTGCACGTTTATCTTGTAGATATTAATTTAGCACCCCGCGTATCGTATTGCTCCCATGGTTTTTTCCCCTATTTCTGTTGTTCTCCTATTTTCGTCTTTATTTTCACTTTTATCTATTTCTATGCCTTTTTGTCTTTTTTACTTACGCACACGACGACTTAAACTCTGCAGCCGCTTCAATTGTTTACATTTACTTGGCTCTCGTTTTAAACTAAACTTTTGCCAAGACTATGTTCAAATAAAGTATGTTCCTCGCTTGAAGTGACTAGTAAAATTTGGTATGTACGCCTTCGTTCGTGACGAGCCATACCCTGGTTACTGTACTGCCTTGTTGCAATTTGTTAATAGGCTGTGGCTTGCGCATGTAAATATGGTGCACAGAAGCCAATGGACAGTTGGCTATGTTACAGCAGATAACTTTGGTGGTGGCGCCGCTTGTGAGGAGGAGACGACTACAGCTTACTCTCTCATTAGCCGTGCCGTTTAAACTAGGTCCAACCGAATGACACACCTTTTTTTACAAGATACTCACACGCCTCTTTGCTCATAGAGGATAATTTGCTTAGTGTATGCCTTTACAATATGGAAAATTAGTAATGAACTATGGTGAATCATCTTGTTTGTTCGACGTTTCGGCCGCATCTTTAACCACTCCAAAGTGTACGTTTTAAGGAACTCTTTAAAGTGCACCTCTGTTTCAGGTTCTCGTCGAAGCTAAATTGTGTTCCCGCGAACCATGTTTTTATGTTGAGGAACAGTAATAAGTTGCAGGGAGCTGCCTCGGCCGAGTACGGTAGGTCTCGTACATATATTCTTCAACATGTTAATGAATTGTAACGTGTTCGTAAATAATTTTGAATCTCTTTTTTTCCAGTCCTTAAAAGTCGTGTAAACAAGCTGTTCGTCGGATAGAAATGTCCTTGTTTTCTTCGGAGCACATTCAACCGACAGTCATCTATAAAATACAAATTCGTACACAGGCTTCACAGACTGATGACGCGATTAAAAACTACTCAAACGTTTAAAGTACGTTAAAACAGTTCGGTGGTAAGTGAAAACTTCTTTAATCAGCGCCAACTGTCTTTAAGCACGTGTACTTAATGAGTGACCCAGGTAAGTTGATTGCCTAGAACATTTTTTAAGTCTTTGTTTAAGCATTTAAAAAATAAAACAAAGTATGAAAGAATTAATTCATTGTAACATTAATTAATCTAAAATATGCAAAGAAAACATTTTTATTTGTAACAAAAATTTTTACACGTCCGCCGCGTCACCTAGACTTGGCTTACTGACTTCTGAACCGTGAGCCAAGCCCAAAGCCCAAAGCAAATAATAACAATAAACAAATAAATATAAATAAATTGAGGTTTTCTTTAAACATAAATGAACAGGGTAAATGAGTTTGCACTTTTTTCTGTGGCTTTTGTTCTCCCTCATTTTCTGTTCTTTGCCTGTCGGCGCAGACTTTGAATTGCATTTTCCCACCATCACTCGCAAAACGAATTAATTTGCTTTTTATGCTTTTACTTTTTTTATTATTTTTCTTTTTTAGTTCATACTTGGCTAAAATATGTGGGCGGTGATGTTGTTGCCTGCCGTGTATGGCCAGTTACAATTGTAACTAATGTATCTGCAGCTCCTATGTCTGTTAGTCTAATTTATTCTTACTTCTTATTTCGACCTTCACTGCATTTTCAGCCGTTGCATGGTTATCATTCAATTTTAGATTCACAGAAAGATGTAAGTGATACGTGTGGGATACAATTTTTTCTGCTTTTTAAATAACAATGTTTACGTCTTGGTTAATTCAATATAAGCTGAGAATGCAAAGTTCGCTGGAAAGTATTCGAAAGATATGATCAAAGTTGTAGGTTGCCAGAACTTTTTATTTGCTAACTAAGGTATTTCAAGTTACAGTGGTTGAGCTGTTAAGTTGCAACATTTTCCATGTCCTTCTGTATTTTATAGTAACCTATGTCTTTAACTAAAACTTCTGTTGTTCAAATCGAAATTATTTACAGATAGCAAATTGCCTTAATAAACTGCATTACCCTTGATTAACTGCATAATGCTGTAATAAAAATTTTCTGCTTCATTTAAAGTTGGCTGACCCAATGCCCGAACCGTATCTGAACTCTTGCGAATGCAAAAGTTCAAAGTTGAGGCTTCGAGAAAAAGAAAAAACATTTTTTAAATCGAAAATAATTTCATTCTATTACTTTGAGCTAACAATTACACCTTACAGCTCAAGTGGTATACCGATGGGTCGATGGATGGCTCTATGCTTCCAACCCTACCTTCCACTCTGACCACTTTAAATAGTAGAAGAACAACAATGAATTCATTCATAGCATCCAGGAGTATTTGTATAATACAATAACTGTGCAATGCGCTGAAAAGTGTACTTTGGGCAGAGCACGTCAAAGAGAGCACACGGCACTACACTTCAGATTCATTTGAAACTGAAAATGGGTGAGTTTAATGAACTCATTGTCGCTCAGTCACAACTAACAAACAACAAAGGCAAGGTAACAAAAAATATTTTATAAAAACGAACACAGAATACCATGAAGAGCCTTAAAGACCGAAACGATTTTAGTTGATCCTTTGTTGTTCATTCATTCCAAATAACTTCAAGTGGTACAAAAAAAAAATATATATTAAAGATGAAGAACAATCAGAAGCAAAACACTTAATTTTGGTTGCAGTGAATTTTTCATGACCTACTCAGCGATAGGCATAGTAAAATATCATAGACATAGATATGGTGGCTCCAACGAATAATCGGTCATACAGTTTTAACATGTAGACATTAAAGAAAAGGTTAAAAAAAAAAACAAACAAAAAAAAAAACAACAGTTGTAGCTTCTGTTCTATATTATACTTTTGTTGGGTAGTTCTTTATTACATTGAAGTCGGGTGATTGAGGCGGTGTCTGCAACAGTTTGGGTCAGTTGTGGATCATCCCAAGCCTTACAACTTCTTATATGTGCCTTGGGTCATTTATCTTTGTAGAACGCAAAATCGTTCAAGATACTTAATTTCTCTGTGTTTTGCTTAACTTATTGTTTTAAAAGGTTTCCAAAGGCTTTTTATAAGCCCTAATCTTAAGAGGTTTAAATTCGCAATGGAAGATTTGCTTAAAAATAGTGACTTCTGTAGGTAAAGTATATTAAGCCTGTTATACAGATAACTGTACGTAATGTTATGTTTTTAGGCATTGTGTTGTCTACAGATGAAAGTAAATTTATTTTGAAGCCCCATGTCTGACGAAAAGGCTTTCTGCTTAAAATCACGATTATACTAATAATATCCTGGAACGTTGAGAAAATGGCAGTCCTAATGTAAGCTACTTCGGATATTTACAGTTATTTTGGATTAACATACCTTATAATTACTCTGCCTGACCTATAAAAGTTCCATATGCTAGCAAATTTAGTAAATAATATTTTTGAAAAAGTGTTATAGGTTCTTTAAGAGAAAAGTTTGCAGTTGATGTATACGGTGCATTTTGATGTATCTGTTATGATAGCAGCAAATTGTAATTGTAAATTCTGTTTATATTCTTTGATATCCTCGTAGTTTGAAACAATACTTGAAAACTGTATTTCTGCGTATCATTTTTGGTGAGAAATTTGAAATGCTCTTTGCTGGATAAACAGCCCAAAAAAGAGTATCAACATACACGAAAATTAAAGCTCGTGTCTGTCAAAGTTTTGCGTTACGTCGAGCTGCTCTGAGCTGAGATGGGTAGAGGACGCCAACTTAGTGTGAGTGAATATTTTCCTTTCGATACACAATTTTGACAGATTACATCTCATTATGTACACCTTTGGGGCAAGATGCCGCAACGCAAAGCGACAGAGGCCAGAATAACCAGTCTAAAAAGGTTAAGAAGAAGAATAAGATGAAAAAGCTCAACAAGACGAGTTCAAAATTAGCTGTGCAAGACACAAAGAAGGCGTTCGAGCCGAGACTCAAAGACTGATGCCTCGAATATTAGTTGCAGATGCGTCTTGCATAACAATTGTCTGATACAAAATTTTCAGTGCTTAAAGTCAACCAACGATGTCGTCGTCCAACGTTGCTGGATATTAAATTATGCGCACTCAAAATTAATTCCAGGCTATCTAACGCGAAACACTCGCACCGAATTGACCACGCATTGAGTTGAATCGAGCCAAGTCGACTTGTGCCGTTCCCAGTTCAATTGAACTCCATGCGAAACGCGCACTCCAATCGGACACTCAACCCAGTTGCGCCACAAACTGAATGAATATACTCGCTGCAATTTCGTTTAAAAATATTTTTAACTGCATCGTATCTACGGCAATTTAAAAACAATTTACGCGTTCCATGTGCCGTTAATTTATCAAAAAGTATCTGCTATCCGAAGTATTCATCCGCCTACTTCGATCGCATTGAACGTGCTGTCGAGACAAACAAAAAAAAATATATATATACATATATATATATGTGAAGGGGTAGAGGCAGAAAAATCTTTAACCAATTCGCCCCTTATTTTTCAACAGAGTCATCATAGGCAATTAATTAAAAATTGAGCAGCCGCCAGTTTTATGTGCAGCACCGCTCAAAAGTGCCGTTCTTCTAGCTGAACGTACTCATCTCTTGTACTATTGTAACTGTTGCTCCGACTGCTCGCTCGTTCGTTCGCTCGTTCGAACGTTGGATTGTGTCTGGCTTCGCTATCTTTCTGTACTACACCGACTACACCGGTACTCATGCTTCGGAGGCGTGCTGGCATTATGATTTTTTCATTGATACAAATGTGTGTGGGGTAGGCTGTGTGAACCTGTTGCATCTATCAGCGCCTGCGATGTGATATTAGTTTGTACTAAGTATGCCTCCCCATGTTCAAATATGCACTGCGGTGTGTGTGTGTGTTTTTCTGTGTTCAACGTTTTTACTAGACACCGGCAATTAGATACAAAGAATCTCCGTGCTGCGTGCATTACTAACCGCTACAAATTTATCCATTGTGTACGTGCCTTTGAATTAGTTGGCGGGCACACCGAAAGTGCTGAAGTTTGCTGCTTGAGTGTGTTTTTATTGCTTCTTTTAACGTATTAATCTTTCACTTCACACGTGAAGTACTTTTTTGATTTCTATAAAATTGTATTACACCATTGAGCACTAATAAAAATGCAGTGGAGTGGCACCACAAAGTACGTTGACTACTTGAGCTGCTGAGCATTTAATGGCCAGCATAGCGAATGGCGAGAAATTGAAATAGGTTGGATTGCTGCTTAACACCTTCTTAGGCCATTATGTACTATTGTAGTTTTGAGTATTTGTACTCGTGTTAGAGCACTGGTCAAGACGAAATTCGAGTGTTTGACTTATAAGTTTAGATTTGTTGGAAGTCGTCTAGATTCTTTTTTTTTACCAAGCAAAAACCATAAATACAACTATACTTAGCACCAAGTGAGGTTATTCAAAATTGTTTTTCCATTTGTTCTTCGTTTCAATATGCTGTTAGATATGCTTTATAATGGATTTCACATTTATCGATTTATTTATTTTATTTTGCTTTGCTTTTTTTGTTTTTTTTTAACCGACTTTTGTGCATCAATAACTTCTTCAGTAGGTACAACGTTCTTCTCGTTGATCTCAGTTTGCTTCAACTTGGTTGACTCAAAGTTTTCAAAGTCAGCAATTATTTTTTCTTCTTCTTTTCAATAGCTTCTTATTGGCTTCTTATAGGGTTCTCATTGGTTTCAGTACGCCTAAATTTGACGTATTTGTGTATCAACAGTGTCGATGCCGGATACGATTGATTGCAGTCTTCTCAGCGGCACTTTACCTTCAGCCTTGACTTTTCAAGTTCTCAGCGAACTTAGCAGATCCTCAAGTTTCAGTGTTACCATTTTAAACGTTGGTATTCAAGTTTTCTTTTCGTGTGTGGTTCGGAGGTTTCATTTCTTTCTATTGTCACGGCGTATCCCAAGTTTGCCTCGCTTTAATTTTTATACTTTTGTCCGTCTTTTAAAAAATAATACTTGAAATAATAACTCCAACGATGATCACGTTCAGTTGTATATAAGCACTGCTTACGCAAACCATTTGGAAACTCAATCTGTCTTAAGGGCAGTTGAATAAAATCTACGCTGGAGTACAGACCTGTGTCTACCAGTTTATTACACCACGACTGAAATTACTTTATGCTCCAGATTATGTTATTAATAACCAGTGATTGAAATAGATTGACTACTTCCAATGCTTTTACTTTTGCTTAACTATTGCTATTAGAAATGAATCAAGCTAAAAATGAAATTAAATCTGCTTAAACAGTTTGTCGATTTTTACTTGTTTACTAAACTTTTTTGGTGACTTATTAATTTTTATTGATGAATTGGATTTGTAAGTTCATTCTCCTTTATTTTATGTGTCTTTAAATTAAAAATTCGATCAATTTTTAATTTATGTGCACAAATATTACACGCGTCTTCATCATTGGCGAAGTCAAAATATTTTTCAATGTTTTTTCGATTCACCCTTGGGGCCCTAATTTCCGATTATTAACGAGAAACTTCGCAATGCAGCATGGTAGAGGAATTTCAGGTAGCAATTTTTCTAGCGTTGCAAAATCTGTCTTGCTCTTCTTCGACTGGAGTAAACTCCAGTAAAAGAAAGTAGGAAATTACGAATGAACAAGTGACAGTATTTGTTTTACACAAGTTCTCTCCGTCTGAGACAAATTAAATGCAACTAGAAGGTGAAATCGGAATTTTAATTAAAAATGGCATTAAATTTAACATATACTCTAACCAACTAACCGAAAATCTTAAAATCCTTGAAGTTATAACTATAAAAAAAAATACTTATGGGTTCCAACGAATCACTATTTGTTGTCGCTATATAGGATCAAGTCGGCACTTACCATGTGTTGGTACTTAGTAGAGGTCTGCTTGAATGCATTCATTTGCTTATCATAAATGAGTACCATTGAATTTCGTACTCACTGTCGGCAACCAAACACAAAACAATGAATACTCTTTTATTTAGTCATGGTTGTATAGTACGCAATCGATAATCACAGCGAAATGCATGTATTAAGGTGTAAAGGAGATGAAAACAGATACCGAAAAATTCATGGTAATTCATGGTACTCATCACATTCATTTGGTTGTTTGGTTTTGTAAACGCGAAAAAAAATATAAAAAATATATATAAATTATAAAAAATATGGTAAAAATCTACTGTGTATTGTAAAGACAGTCCCTGAAATGCTGAAATAGTAGCCAAGTGCAGTAAATTAGTAAAATATTTAAAAAAATCTGGATTAAATTTCAGTTTAGGGCTCTCTTTAAAACGGCATTGCCCAACGCTTTGGAATACCGTTTACTACTTGTTGAAGTCAATAGCAGAAAAGTGGGTTGATGTGACAGATATTTTAGTAAAAAATAACGAAGGATTGAGAAAATCGAGATAAATGCTTTTAGGTCTGTCCTGCTCCTTTTTGCAGTCTTTGAATTTTGGTCCCAAAATCTTAAGGCAAGTAAAAAAATCTACCATTCATTTGTATATCTTATACATACACAAGAAGCAATACAAATTGAAGACGATGATTTTGATGACTTCATCGCAGTACCTCTATGTAACAATGGTAACATTGACGAAGTAGAAGGGAAATACAAAAATATTGTGATAATAATGTTACATTTAGCAATGACTTTGATTGCCTTACATGGTGGAATGTGAATAAACATGTTTACCTATTGTTATAAAAGCAAACTGCAAAATATTTGCTATACCCGCAACTAGTGCATCATCAGAGAGCGCATTTTCAAGTGATAGGAATTTAATAACCGAAAAACGGTGCCCAATTTCCACTAACCCCGATAAAGTAAACAAAATAATGTTCCTACATAGCAATAGCATTAATTAAGTAAGTAATTTTAGTATTAAGCACATATAATAAAATTTATATAGAATTTAGGTTTCAATTTCTTTTAGCATTTCATTTATGTTATACTGAATAAACATTTGTATTACTTTTTGTGAGTGCGTGTAAAATAAAAAACCTTTTCTTCTTACTCTACAAAATAGTACACGAATAAAAACTCAATTCTGCAACACTTCGTGTAAATGAGTACATAAAACAATCTGCCAACTACATTCATACATTCACATTCATTCAAATGAAATGAATATCACACTCGTTCAATTGAGCCTGAGTACCAAAAAAGGCCCTTTTGAATGAATTCATGCAGACCTCTAGTACCTACCGTACATTTTAATGTAAAATTGTACTCAATTAAGGCCCCTGTATCATTTTCATTATTTTTTTTGCTCCTTCTTCACACGCATTCGAATATTTATTCCACTTTTCCATGCAAAAATATTGGAATTTGCAAACAGTTGCGAAGTACCGTTACCAAACCACAAAGGGATTGGAAAGATTTGTTTTGCTTATGCTCATTCTTAAGCGAACCCGCCACGGTCCTTCATTGCAGTATCAAGCATTTGTGTACGTGTTTGCATGAATCAGCCTTCTACAGCTTATCGTTCACTTCATGCTAAATTTTGAAGTGAACAGATGTGAGCGAAAATGCAACGTTGACGGACGATTTGATTTTACACCTCAATCTTAGTTAAGGATGAAAAGGAGTCATTAATTATCAACAAACAGTGCTGGTGGAAAACATGCTAAATATACCAATCATCCAATTCCGATCATCTAAATTCTTATCCCAATCCTATACTTACTTTTTTTTCTTCATCATTAAGCTATATTTTTTTAATTTTTCATAGCGATCATAATTGTATTTAAGTTAATTTATAAATATTTCTAAAAAGATTCGCAATAATAATATTAAGGACTCGAGAGCTCATCCAGAGACTTTGTCCAAATGAAGCCATTTATTTAGAAAGTACATTTGTTTATTATATCTAGTTATTTTAAGACTTTATTTTTTAAAATAAGTTATAAAAAATAAAAAAATGTTCGCTTCGTCTAACTGTTTAAGCGGATTTCATTTGATTTTCAGGTTCATTTTTTGCTTGATTTGCTATTTTTCATTTTCTCCTTTTTTCTTGGTTAGTTATGCTAAATGTGCAGTTACTTGATTTGTTTTTTATTTTAATTTTTTTTGCTGAAAGATCAAGCAAAGCATATAATTCTGTGCTGTTACTATTTTTAAGCAAGCAATTCAAACTCTGCCTTAATGTGCGTCAACTCGGTAGCATAGTGAAAGTGTACTACGGTCGCCGTCCCAAAGGTCTTGGTTCAATCCCTACGGTGGGCGGGGAAAATAAAAGGAGCCTTTCAAATTAGAAGTTCGTGAGTGCTATACGTGCACTTACAAAAAATTTTTTTGTTTTATATTTCTTTAAATTTGTTTATATGTTATCCAGGGATACGGAAAGGCTTCTTCAGAATGGTGTTATAAGCTGACCAGTTCAGGACAACTAAGGCCATTGCACATTTTAAAATCGGTATGAGGGATTCTACTGCAAACTAAGCACTGAGGCCAGTGTTAGTGTTGTCATCGATACGACAGACCATTTTTTTTGCACACAAGCTTTTAGAACTCTTAGCTGGGAAAAGAAGTAGAATTTACTTCTGTAAAAATATAATAAATAATAATAATATAAGCTAAGCTTAACTGACTAATCTCACAGACAATAGACCAGAGTCCAGAATAAAGCATTGAATATGACAAATGCCAATGGAAAAATGAAACGCATTTTTCGATCGATCCACAGCGAAACTTCACGCGGTGTCATGGTGGGCAAAGCGCTGGTCTTTTCAAGTGGCAGCTTTTCGGCTGCCTCAATCTTATCCACTCCCATGAGCCTCTCTGACCTTGTCGTTGTGGTCGAAATGTTGTTTACACAATTGTTGGATGTAGTCGTTGTCGAGCTGACGTTATCCTGAATGCTGCTTCGATTCAAGTTGTTCAGGGCATCGACATCGGTGATAGTGATGGGTGGTTCGATAGAAAGAATTGTGCAGCTGTTGTTGTTGTTGTTGTTATTATTACTGTTGTTATACACAAAATTATCGGTGCGGTTGTTTGCCTTGTTGAGTTGAAATTTTTGCTTTTCACATTCGGCGCGTTTCAAATTCGGCGTAAATGTCGATTTGACGATATATTTTGTGGTGCGCTTCTTCAACTCGAAATTATTGGTGCGCCGCCAAATCGTGTTCACAAATGCGAACTCCACCAGACTCAGAAAGATGAAGATGGTGCAGGCAAGGAACCAGATCTCAGATAAAGTGATGTAACTCACTTTCGACAGATTGTTTTCCTGCGAAAGCGACAGCGTTATGAAGGAGAGCAGCGTCGTGGCGCCGAGCGTGGTGCGCGCTGGTGTTTGATCGGCCTGCAGCCAGAATGTGACCCAGGAAATAGCCACGATCATTATCGACGGCAAAAAATACTCCATTACGTAATAGCCAACCTCACGTGAGATCCGTATTGTGAAACTAATCGAGCTGTAATTGCCTTTCAATGTACCATGACGCATATTCTGTTCATCGGAGACCACGATCGTCTCGTTAGTCCACAAATTCTTGACATCATATTCAGGCAATTGGAGTTTAGGGGCCAACGACACAGGAGTCTCGGGTTCCCAATGCAATTGCAGCAGGGACGTGTTATACATCCAACTTTCTAGTATTGTCGAGCACTTTTGTGTATCGAATGGAAACTTCCTAAAATTCATGAAACAGTAGAGTGTCGCCTGAATTCGCGACGAGATAATCACCGTACCATCCGATTGTATAATCGTGAGGAAATCTTTCTCGTTTGTGCCCAGAACACTTGAACTTTGCTCGTTGGCGATAAAAATATGCGGCACCCAAATCAGCTCACGTAGGCCTGACTCACCCATAATGGGAAAATTGCGTTTGGCCGCATATGGCTCGAATGCGAGGCGCTCATCCATATAGCGTAGCTGTAGTAGTCCTTGTAGACTGTAATTCAAATCATTCGAGTTGAGATTTTGCAGAACGTAGATGTACATGCGCACATAGACTAGCACAGGACCCGTGCCATTGGGAAATGGCGGTTCCAGTCGATCATAGCGGCAACTGTCTGTGAGGAGATTAATCAACTGCATCTGTGTGAGTGTGGCTGCATTTTCCAGTGTTGGACAGTTCGTAGACTTCGTTAGATTCGCTTGAACCGCATAGCCGCTACTAATCCTGTGCTCCTTGAGCGTGGTTGTGCTGACCAGTGAAACCAACGCGTTGCCATCTGTTTGAGAGTTGCTGTTCGTTATTCATTTTTCTTTTAAATGTCCGCATCTTATTATTGTTACCTATTTGCAACTGTTTGTTGTTTGTGGCAACCGATGCGTGCGTTTGGCCGGCCATCAATAGTGAGTTCAAGCAGCACAAGAGAGTGAAGTGGAAAGTGCGCATTTCCCTTGTTAACGTTATTATTATTATTAATATTATTAATATTATTATTATTATTATTATTATTATTATTAATATTATTATTATTATTATTATTATTATTATTATTATTATTATTATTATTATTATTATTATTATTATTATTATTATTATTATTATTATTATTATTATTATTATTATTATTATTATTATTATTATTATTATTATTATTATTATTATTATTATTATTATTATTATTATATTATTATTATTTTCCGATTTCCTTTTTCTTCGAGTTTCGCTTAATCGCCGTGCGCAAAACCGTTTTGCGGTGCTTTCGCTTGGCCTTTGCTGCGTTAACTGCTCGTATTTGCGCGAGTCTATTTGGACGGGCGCTCGACTCCAGTGTCTCCAGCTCTTTTCGGCCCATTTTTGTTGTCTGAGTTGATACAACATTTATTTATTTATTAATTTATTTATTTTAATTATGACGTTTTAATACATTCTATACTCAAAGTGCCACTCACAGACACTTGTGTTTTTTGTCCTCTTTAATTTGTATTTGCTTTTGTTTTTTATCGTTATCTTTAAGATAAATCATTAAGTCACTGACTAAGACCGAAAACTAGCGGGCATTGGGCAATGAGCATTGGTCGTGTGTACTAAATTCAGCGGGACCAAACGAGAGCCGATTTTGAATAGAGCGCTAGGTAAGTGGATCATGTAATGTTTAATTGTCAAGTTTTCACTTGACTAGACTCAAATTGTACAATGCCAATTGTTTGCTTATGTCAGTAATTTGATTAAGTGCCTTGTGTTATTTTATTTACGCCAGTCGTTTTAAGATATTTTTGCTGTATTCATTCCAACTTAATTTTTTTACAAGTTGGGAAAAGAATACTCGGCTCTTTTTTAGTATTCTCATAATTATTGTTTATATTAAAATTAAACTTTATTAAATTATTAGTGAGACGTCCAGATTTGCATACACACAACACAATCCAGGAGATTAACAGCTGAATTTCAAGGCGGACAAAGGACTGAAATTTCTCCAATCGTTACTAATCTAATTGTACAAGTACTGCCCCCAATGCTACTGGGCTAGCATCCCTAATCAAACATGTTCTGCCCTGTAAATTAAAATAGGACAATAATGGAACTTGTGCAACTTTTGTTTTTAAGTTCTCAAGTGCTTGTTTTAGGGGATCACGAAAACTTTTTATTGGTCTTCAATAGGCTTTACAAAGGTTATGTACTGTACGCAAGATCTGGTAAATATTGTCCTACATATGTAACCAATCCTTTGTCTTCTTATCGCACAACTACAATCAATAAACATCGGTAAGGTTTGTGCGTAAATTTTTGACGGAATCTCTCCATCCGCCATCGGCTCATTCGCTACCATAAACATTTAGTATCTTAAGAATTCTCAGCTGACGTTTCGTTGGTGTCAGGTTTTATTCTTATATTTCCTAGGCGAAGCCGTTTTTTTTTTGGGGGTTCTTCTTCTTACACGCCTGTTTGTCTCAGTTTTGTAAGACACTTCGGGGGAAATGTCTAAACCTGGAGTACTCATTACATTTAACGATTCTGGCTGGGCAATCGTAACTACTCTCCGGTGGTCTTTGAACGGCAGCTGCCATACCATAATTTGAATTACGCTGCAAAATTCCATGACTCTTCTTTCTTGTAGTTGAGGCTTAGCTTTTTGACTTGCTCCTCAATACTGCATGTTTTGTTTACCTCGTCAAGGGTTGATTCACTCTCTCGTAATATCGTCTTTAGTTCTAGAGGCATTCACGCATCGATAATCTTATCCTTTAAGCACATCTCTTTTATTATGTCCCTTTGGAGTCTAAATAAATTTTCTTTTTTTTACCAGATCGTATATATATAAAGTCGTATTATGCTTTAAATAAGCTCTAATTCGGACACGCATCATCGAGAGTGCTTCTCGTCTTGTGTGTGAGAATCGGCATTGAGATCTCTGCTGTGACTGCTCTCTTCTGTTGGTACAGATATCTACGATACTGTTTGAATTGCGTCATCATTTTTATCACCAACTAACTACAATTCTTTTCTTTAAAACCATCTCATGCAAGTCGCTTAAAACTATTTTGTTGATGTTAAGTTCACTGGTTTTGTCAATGACAGGCCGACCTGAGCGTGGTGCATCTTTCAAATCAAAAGCCGATCGAATCTTCTGCCAAGAAGCGGTTCTCGATAGCGTAGCTTCACCATAAACAGTACAACGTCATGTGCCTGCGTCTCATCCTTCACTTTATCGTAGTATCGTAGTAAAATTCTAAAATATATATACATATATATTTTTTCAGAATTTTTACTGTTACCTTTTTATAGAACAAAGCAAACACAATAAATGTGCATCATTGACCAACTGATTTGACAGCTGTGCAACCAAAAAAAAAAAAAGAAAAGGATACCAGAGGCAATGAACCTTTTGAAAGTTGTGACATTTCACAATCAAGTAAATAGGTATTTTTCCCCCCCGCGTATTTTTCCCCCAATATTTTATAATTGATGATACCCGAGAACTATGAGCTAAAGGAATGACATTTATATTTTTTTGTTTTGTCATTATTTTTCTTAAATATTTTGTTTTGCTCATAGTTCATGTTGGTCAAACTCCACCAACTGTGTCACCATAAAAACAAATTCAACAACATTAACAACAAAGTCACAAGCTCCTCAAATCAATGCTTGAGATGATGTCTGATTTTACCGTTGTGCTGTGACGCCTCTTTGGGATACCTAACGCACCAATAAAAATTTATAGCCAACAGCAAACCGAAAAAAGAATGTCGGAAAAGGAGTGTACAATACACCGGATACGTCGGTTGCTCCACTTACGTTTACCATGAGTAGACGATAAAGAAGTCAAGTCAACGATGTGTGTAAGCTGCATTTGCGGCACAACACCGCGCCTTGAACCTCCTTCCCAACTTCGCACTAGAGCTGCCTTGAGCCCGTTTTGTGAGAACAAGCTCTTCGTTGGTGCTGGCTTATGCCTTTTTATACTCTTCATGCAGAAAATAGTTTTACGCCTGTGTCATGAAGTTTGTGGTACACTGAAGGAGACATCAAAAACCGCAAAAGTATGTAGTTTGTAATTTGAAGAGAAGACAGATTAATACCTGTCTGTCCCTCTGTAGGTAACATATATCAGCTTTAGTTTCTGACATTTTGGCATATGCTTTACAGTGATATTGGTCATATTCATGTTTTTACTTGTACCAAATTCTAGTTTTTTGACACATAGAGTTGAAGTTTGAGCACACTTATTCCGAGAAAGGCAAAATTTATTGAAAAATTTCCTCCGACGTATCAATTTGAAATTTCGACACACTCTACAATAGGATCACAGGCATATATTGTAAAATTTTATGATGCTAGAGTAGCTGTATAAACCTATCGATTGCATTCATATTCTCGTATGCACAATTTTTATATCTTGGTTTTAATATACCAATACACCATTGAGTTAGACAGCAATTACCTTTGGAAAATGGGTGTTGACAGTAATAAATGCGAGTTACTAAGATAACTGGATCGCATAACCTCCTCTGCGAATGAGGAGCACTACAACAGCGGCATAGTTGAAAAAATTCCACCCAAAAAGTCAAAGACTGTAAGATCAACGAGAAAATCGCAGCGGTAGACAGAGCGCAGAGCAACGCGCCGGGACTCTGCTAGTTGTATAATTTTTTGTATAAACTACAAGTATGTTTATTATACATTTTATTCCTTACACTGGCATTTAATTTAGTGGGGAAAATAAAGTTGTTCGATTATACCCAACGACAACTTATGTATGTATTATGACTCCGTTAACTCTGATAAATAATAATAGAAAAAGGAATGCACGAAATGCTGATAGCCAGATCAGACCGTCTATGACGTTTAAGCTTCCTTTCGAATGTTTTGCTCATAAGGAAGGCAGCATGTAATTCTGGATAAGGAAAATCGGTATTATGGCTTTTGTGCCAGTTAATTCCTCCCATCACGAAGTGCATGGGAAAGGGAACCATTGGGGATATAAGAAGGGGTACCCGTAATACGACGCAGCGACTTGTTTTTCAATATGCTAACTTTCCGTATGGTGGACACGCACGGAGTTCGCCAGAAATGAATGCCATAAGTTACGGTTGGACATAGCACAGCGTAATATACGAAAACCTTCTTGTTCAAGCTTAGTTTGTTACGTGAGTCAGTCAGTTTTCTCAAATTGATATATTTATTGAATTAGTTAATCTTGATATTTACAGTGATTAGAAATCATACTCATGAAGTCCGTGTATTGGAATGGTTTTTATCTCGATCAGGTCTTCGGCGCAACGTCAAGTGGCTTTTTCATTTTTCTCAAAAGTTGTCTTTTGTGCAAAGTTCAGAAATACACAAATAATGCTTTGTTCTATCACCC
This sequence comes from Cacoxenus indagator, assembly GCA_035041755.1. Classification (NCBI taxonomy): domain Eukaryota; kingdom Metazoa; phylum Arthropoda; class Insecta; order Diptera; family Drosophilidae; genus Cacoxenus; species Cacoxenus indagator. Next base: position 2,187,656 of record JAWNKX010000067.1, read on the forward strand.
ACCCCTCTCCGGTTAACATTCTGTTTTGAAAGGGTTTTTTGGCCCACCAGGTAAGTAATGCGTATTACTGCATTTGACCTTCTGGATTTAAGCACATTCATTCTCTTTGTTTTTGACGTGATTCACTTTAATCCCTCTGCAACTTGCAATACTAAGGCGAATCTAAGTGGGCTCTTAGACTTGAATTGAATTAAATTTTTTTTTTTCTTAATTTTATTTTGCTCCCGTCTTTAGACGACAATAAGGCGCATACATTTATATTTTCAATTTTTTGTATAAAAATTAAAGATAAACATTATTTTTCATTTTTATTTTATTAATCATTTTTAAAAATGTTTTAAATTTTTATTTTGAAAATCAAAAAAAAAAAGAATTCAATATTTAATTGAAAAATAAAATAATTATTTTCGATTTTTATTTTAAAATTCACAAATAATAAATATTCTGTGATTTTTATCTAATTAATCATGGAAATAAAAATCAATATATGCATTGCTAATTTTAAATGAACAGCGAATATTGAATTTGACTGTTACTAATTTAAAAAACGCAATTTTATATATGTACATTTCATTGTAAATCTATATCCTAATATGTTTCGTTGCTTATTATTCAGGGTAAATAATCACAGTACTCTGAGGTGTCGTCGTCGTTTCCCTCAGTGTTTGCGAACACCCTACATAGTCAACCATTAAACACTGTTGAGCACAGAATTGAAAGTACGTGCTCACTTCTCAGCAACTACTTAAATTCCATTGATGTGGCTTCTGACAACGAGGAAGACGAAAATAGCAATGATGATGTCATAAAGGCTATTGCTGAAATGGGAGCTTATTATCAATTAATGTAAGCATGGACATCATTAAATATTGGGAGGAGAAAAAAATTTGTGCATCCCCAATTTTTACTATTGGCTAAAGTTGTGCATAGTGTTCCTGCAACACAAGTTTTAGAGCATTAAAATAAGTTTATGTTGTGGGACTTAAAAAAATACTTTTTATAAAATTAAATGTGGTGAAAAAACCAACAAAATAAATAATAATTTAAAATTAGCAATACATAATTGATATTTATTTGCATGATTAATTAAAAAAAAAAATAACAAAAGAATTATAATTTGTGATTTTTAAAATTCAAATTACTATGCTTATTTTTAAAATAAAAATTGAAAATAATTTTTATTTGCGATTATAGTAAAAATTAAAAAATAATAATTAAAAATAATTTTTTTAAAAATAAAACTCATAGCAGTTACGGTCCCTGATTGAACCACATTAATCTAAAATGGTCATGGAGAATTTCGAGAAAGAGTACGTACATATGTGCAAGAAAAGCCGTGGAGACGAATGCCCTTTTCATTTCAATAAATAAAATAATTTTAAGTAAGGTTTTTTATTTAATTCAAATTTTGAATTGATTGGGGGACAACCTGTGTAGTATACGTCTATATACAGTCTGTCAAGAATTATTTACTAACCAAAAAATAGTATTTTTCATTTATGTATATGCATTGTTTTAATTGAGAAAGGGTTTTATAAATAAAAGTCCTAAGTCAATTCAATAGGAACGCGAAACATTAGTCGATCAAATTTATCAAACTGCCCTCATCATAGTTTGTTAAATCTTTCAAAGTGAAGGGTATAACAAGTTAGCCATTGATGTAAACCATCTTACTTGGTGCAATATCACCGAAAATGTTTTTCTGATCTGGATATCAACAACATCGCTATCTACCAGTTCCGTGCCTATCATATCTTTGAAGATGGAATCAACCGCAAAATTCATTGAAAATGGTTGAGTAGTTTAGGAGATTAAAGTGAACGAACATAGTGACTCGTACTTTTAATATTAAAACTAGCTAGAACGCAGCTCGTTGCTACCGTAGAATAAATAATTATGAAAATATAGTTTATGGTGCATTTGTTACTAAGTGACGAAAGTTTGGAGGCATAATTTTTGATGAAGCAATTAACCTGATTACAAAATACAACAAACTGCCTTTACTCTGAGATAATTGAAACAAACTCGCTGCTTATTTTATATGTGCATTAATGAATGTTTCATAATCTGACTAAGACAATAACTACCCAAGACTATTTATCAGGTTCGGTGTGTTAGTATACCAAGAAATTGCATACAACGGGGAATTGCATCCAACTTTTTTGTATGAATTCAATATTGCTTCATCAGTTTGCTGTTGAAAAGTATGTCAAATTCGAAGTCAACAATCTGTCAAAGGAAAATAGTAAAAAAACAGTTTAATTTAAATCGATAAAATCAATTTAGTGTGTTCCAAATTTGGAATACTCATTCCACTCAGCCTTGGATTGTGGAATGCTCATGGAATTTCTGGGCATGTTGAGGAGCTTCTGTAGTTCCTTACCGACCGTAATATTGATGTGTTGCTCATCACTGAGACATGGCTGCAAACTGGAGGCCAGATTTTTATACCTGGCTACAACATTCACGAGGCAGACCATCCCAGCAACAGGCCTAGAGGAGGAGCGGCTGTGCTTATTAAGCAAGAAATCTGCTATTCTTTACAAGAGCCAGTGAGAAAAGCGAAATTACAGATGGCCACCATCCAGATTTCAATCAGTAGGGGCGAGTTAATAGTCTTTGCATTATATCTACCTCTGCATCTTAATTGGTCAACTGTAGACTTCGAAGATATTTTAAGCAATCTAGGAAGAATGCTTCTCATAGGTGGAGACTTTAACACCAAAAGCAGATTCTGGGGTAACTTTAGAAAGAATACAAGGGGTAGCTGCTTACAGGAAGTTGTGGAAAACTCAACAGCTCAAATCCCGGCAACTGGTCAAGCGACCCCTTTCCCGTACGCCCAAAGACACACACCCAGCGCTATTGATTTTTTCATTTATAATGGGCTGCGTTCGGACGAGTTGTCTATTAGGACTGAGATCAACTCTCTTCTGATCATCTGAACCACTTTACACATAAGGCAATGCCGTTAAAAGCTGTGATATTTCTGGTCCTCATTTTTAACTCAGTGCTGAGATTGGGATATGTGCCGAAACAGTGGAAGAAGGCGAGAATTTGCATGATTCATAAGGCCGGCAAGAGCACTTACACGAAGCCCTTACAGGCAATTAGCTTGTTACCCACTGTAGCAAAATTGTTTGAACGCTGTTTGCTGACACGGATCCTGAACTTAAAAAAGGTAAAGCAAATAGTTTCTTCCTTTCAATTTGGCTTTCGTAAATATCACGGAACTCCAGAGCAGCTGAATAGGGTGGTTAACTTTATTCTCGAAGGATTTGAGGCTAATTAGTACGTGGTGGCAGCGTATCTTGACATAAAGCAGGCTTTCGACCGAGTTTGGCACGACGGGCGGCTCAGTAAGCTCAAGAATCTCTTGCCGAATCAACTATGGTTAATCGTGCGCAGCTACCTTGAGAACAGAACCTTCTCAGTGGTACTGGATGGTGTGGAATCTAGCATCAAGGCTATTTGCGCAGGTGTCCCCCAGGGTTGCGTTTTGGGGCCTACACTCAATACCCTGTTCACGCACGACATGCCCACTGGGTCAGAAATACCACTGAAGGATCCTCTGGATCTGATCATTGCCACGTTTGCAGACGATACGGCCATCCTCGTCAGAAACAAGTGCATTTACGAAGCCACGGACTCACTGCAGCAATACCTGCATCTTTTTAAAAACTGGACACGACTTTGGAACAGTTGCATTAACAAAAACAAATGTGCCAATGTGACGTACGCCTTACGGCCGGATTTCTGTCCTGGAGTTTTCATTGGAAACCAGCTGCTGGAACACCATTCAGGTTACAAATACCTGGGTGTGTATTTGGATAAGCGGCTAACGTTCAAGACGCATATTTCAAGTATCACCAAACCCTTAAGACCGAGGATTGGTAAATTCCACTGGCTTTTAACTAGCAGGAATAAATTGTCCTTGGGAAATAAGGTGAACATTTACAAAACCATAATTGCTCCTGCTTGGCGATACGGTTTGTAGGTGTATGGCATAGCAGCGAGTTCTGCATTAGACATTGCGTATGCTTACTGGTGGCCCTTGGTTCATGCGAACGGCGGACGACTTAAAAATACCGAAAATTGGCGATGTGATAAATCGTCAGACCAAAAAATATATCGAGAGGTTGCAAAGTCATCCAAATAATCTAGCAAGGCGCCTCCTAAAACGACGCAGAATTGGGGGAGTCGGGCAGCGCGACGGCTGAGAAGATCGCATCCTGCCGACTTCCGCAATAGATCATTTTAATATTATACACATACTTTACTATATTTAAGTTGTTTTGTTAATTTTTGTATATACAGTTTAATTGAAGGTGTTCTAATAATAACAGAAAAATTAAATATAAGGGAAATAAATAATTTTAAAAAACCAAATTTGGTGTGGGAAATAATGCCAGTTAGGCGTTGAAATTAAAGCACTGGTCGTCGTACAATAGCGAGGCAATAACATGATCGTAGTGTCATGAGACTGAGGACGCAGCGTAGAAAAGAAAAAAAAAAAGAAAACGGCGAGCGAATGAACACAGAAGAAATAAACAATAACATAACCGGAACTCAAAAGATTTTGCGCTACCAAAAATCGCTCGACGCGACTTAAAAAGCTTTTACTTGCCGTTTAAATCCCGAACTATGCCGAGGACCCTGCTTGTATATATATGTACAGATTAACGGCCCTATTCTGAGCACTCGATCAAGTGAATAAATATACGTTAATAGATTTTAATAGACAGTAGAGTTTCTCATATAGAAAAGCTTTTTGCACTATTTATTACCGCTTTTTTAACGCCTCCTCATCAGGTGGTGTCAAAATATTTCGCACACTATTAACACACTGCTGAAATGGATAATAAAGTGATTTGCTGCCTTTTTGCAATCTTTTTGGAAAATGATGAAAATTTTTACAATAGAAGTGTTTTAAAATCGTTGCGTGACCATAGTGAGCCTTTTTCAATATCGACCAATGTTTTTGAGAGAATACATCGGTTCTTAAAATATTGTGCCACCAAATGATAGAACAATTAAAGCCGCGGGATAATGGAAACCCAAAAATTCCATTTGAGTTTGGTATCTTGGCGGCTTTATATTTCTACGCACATGGGTCATACGCGTTTATTGTGAAGAAAAATCATACAAAATACCATACTTGCCGCTCTGGTACGGTACTTTTTGGACTGTTATAAAAAAGCTAGTGTAGCTTTCAATCTGTGCGAGAATAACAAAAGTGACAAAAGCTTCTATCTATTCAACTAATATGAAATTTTTAAATAGAGTGCACAGAATAGGGCGGTAAGACATCTAAAAAATACATATTTAAAAAAATATGTTATGTAGACAAAAAGAAAAATAATAAAACTGGAAATGTTTTTTGAATTTTCATAAGCTTTTAACATACCTTACTTATTTTGTTTTTTTTTTTTGGCTTTTTTCAGGATTTAATTTAATGCTGCTGCGACATGAAAGCGCTTGCATAACTAAGGCGATCTAAAAGCCTCTTTGAATTCAATCACCGCATCGAAATGAAATAGATTAAAAATATACGGAATAAATTATAAAAATATAACTACCAAAAAAGGAAAAAAAAGTTAATTTAGTCTGAAAAGTTCCTAACAAAAACAAAAACAAGGACGGTAAGGATTATGTTACCGTTTCGCACAAAATTATAATCCTTAAAGTGGCAACTGTGTACTAAATAAATAAAAGGGAAGACAGTAAATCGCGCCACGCTAAGCGTTCGATTGAAGGCGTCGCTTTAACATTAAACTACTTCAACTAATTAGATTTGGAGCAATAATGTGAAATAATACTTAGGTATTTAAAGGATATTTATGAGCATGTCTGCTGGGCCGCATATAAGGAGAATGCAAACACGCGCCAGACATTTCGGCAAACGCTCGAGTCGCCGCGCAAACCGGAAGAGGAGAAAGGATGCGAGATTGATTGAATAAATCAAACGTTTGTGTACGGTCTGAGTTGCTCAAGGCACCACCAACCGGCGGCGGAAGTTCAAGTAGACGCGCCTTTACAATGTGCGCTTCATTCAATTCAGGTGGTTCCCGTTCTCTCCCTCTCTCTCTCTCTTTCGGTCATTCGTTACATGTACATATTTGTATTTGGTAACTTTTGCGTGCACACTTTGTTGCCTCAATCTAACACACCATCTCCCTATCACGCTCTTCCTCAACATAGAGCATTGCATATGCACATTTGTCTTTGAAAACAAAAGTTTCATTCATTTATTACTTTTATGCTTTTAACTGTTTCCTTGTGCGATTTTAGCTTTCACTGAGCATTTTTTCATGTGGTCCCTTTTGGCTATTTGTTTTTGTGTTTTATTTTGTCACTCAAACTCGAAAAATGAGTTTGTTGCCGTTCCGCCGGAACTGCTTTCAGTGCTTTATTTGTGCGCTTCTATTCTTTCTCATGCTCTCTCTCTAGACCTTAATGTTGGTTGGTTCCTGACTCGCTTTGATTTATACGCTTCGGTTTCAAGTGATTTGCTCGCATGTGATTCCACTTTTTCGACTCCTTGCTTGCGTTTGATTTCGTGCAACCATCAACGAAATCATAGTGAAAACATTTGTCATCTGACTTTTGCAATGTTTGGTTTTCGGGCATTTGACTTCTCCTGTTTTTTTTTTCTTGTTGATCTTTCATGGCTTTGATTTGCGGTTCTTAATAGATTTTGAGTGGATTACGTCGACATGCGGGCGTCTCGGTTCGAATTCGCTTTTAAAAACACTTAAGTGGCGCACAGCTTTTGTTGCTCATACATTTCAAGTTGCACGAGCTACGCTGAGATACAGAATTTAAAAGCAGCATGACTTCCTGTCTTAATTTATGTGCGCAAAGCAAGCGAAGTACAAACTATATGCATGCCGCGTTGCAAAAAAGGGTTTTCTGCCAAAAAAATAAAAATGAAAATAAAAATTCTTCTACTTGGTAAACTTAATTTGAAAAAAACTTTTTTTTTGTTTAATTTTGTTGCTTTGGACCCTTATTTATTGCATTCGCAGCTCCGGCGTAATTTTCATAATAATTGAGTTCAATGACCAAATGCAAAACGAGTTCAAAAGAAACTACAATTTTTTTTAAAGACAATAAAAAAAGATACGTTTTTTCCTCCGCTTAACTTAAAAATTTTGCCGTCAGCGCTAAGCACCAAAATGATTGGTAATCTGTCAAAATTAGCATCGCATCACATCACATCGCAAATCATCTCGATACAGCGAATAATATCGAGCGGAAGTATCGTATAAAAAAATAACGCAACAGGTTATCAGATGCAGATAGTTTTGCTTCAATTTCAGAAAGTGTGTATGCCTTTTTTAGTTTTTTGTTTCTTTGTTTGTTTTGATTTTATTGCTTCCTTTTTACCTACCTTGTCCATCAATTCGAAGTCGTTTTTACTTGAGCTGCTTCTATTTTCATCGTTTCTTTCTTCTTCATAAATTTTTATTGCAGTTCAATGCACTGCCTTGCTGCACTGTATCTGTGTGCTCGTGTGGTTTGTGTTGTAAACATACATAATTTGGTTTGAATATTTTTAGAATTTTATTGGGTACTTTCTTACAAAAATTTTCCTTCGTATGCAAAGTAAACATACAATAACTTTTTTAAATAAATAAATGCGACTTTTCCATATTTTAATCCAATGGAAAAGCGTTCTGTGATTTTTAGAAATTTTATTTTGGAGAAATGAGCATTGGCATCTAAGAGTGCAGTATGTGAAGGCTCACAACTTGGTAGCAGTATTGAAAACAAGAAGTTTACAGTTTTTGAAGTTTTCCCCATTTCTACAAAATGACTGCATTAAAGTAATAAATCGTGGAAAACTGCAAACTGGCCCGATATAATTCAAGTACTATTTCTTCAACAATCAAAACATAAGTAAAGCTCAATGGGTACAAGTAAACCATTAAATCAATAAGTGTAGCATATATGGCTGTTATTCAGAGGCTTTCCAAGATTTTGCCACACAACTTTTCCGACACGACTTCGCATGGTGATACAACTTAATCCTAGAGTCTGTGAATTATAGCGAATGAAAATATTCGCTGGGATTATTTGTTGAAACGTGCATGAAAATTGTATGTAAACAAAATTTCTATGGAAAATGGAAAATATGAAAAAATGAATTTAAAAGAAAATACAACAACAAATGCAAATAAAAATGTTGCAACAGCAACGGCAGCAACACCACACAAAAGGCGAATTCAATGACCGCAGCTAATCGTTTCTCATGTCAGCTTAGACACAGAAATGAAAACGTCGCCCCCGCGACAGACACAGACAAGCACACAGCTACACCCGCTCCAATATTATATGGAGTAGATTGAGTAGGGAGTGGGTGCATAAGGCGACAACGGCTATTACCAACGGCGTCTGGGAAAGATACATTCGAACACAAGCAAAGCTAAGACAAGACAAGCCAAGGCAAGCCACGCAAATGCAAAATAAAACTGAAAGTTTTCTAATCGAGCCGAACAAACAATGCCAGCGAAAGCTGACAGACTTAAAGATACCCAATCCAATAGACGTAGACTGTGTCATTACTAAGCAGCAAAGGCGAACGCAAATTGAAACGATGAGCCACCAAATGCAGCAAGTAATCGACGACGGACGCATGTATGTATGTGTACGTATTTTTTATTTTTATTTCTTAAATTTTTTTTGTTTTTTTTTCGTAACGTAACTAGTAAACTTAATTTAAAGTAAATGCGCCGCCCTACGGTACCATAGATAAGCATTGCTTGATGGTGTGCATGAAACAAACGAGCAGATACACAAATCATAACACAGAACAGACTTTCTTTAATGATTGATTGCCACAAAAGAAAATCCCACTAATTCTGTTTATAAAGAAGAGCAAAGTCGACGTAGACAAAAACCAACTGCGCTGTATTTCAACTCTTGACGCTGACTTTGAGCAAAAAACACAAAGAAAAACCAAAAAGGGAATACAAAATTAAAGATTATGTATATAAAAAATCGCTTATTAAGACAAGTCAAACAGAAATTGAAATTGAAACCTTTTTCTCTGTTCTAGCTTAGCTGTGTAAGATAAACGAAAGAAATCGCAACGTAGCGCATTGCAATCTGAAAAGATACAAATTCGTATTAAGCGATCAATTGTAAATATGACAATGTGATGCCGTAGGCGCACGAACCACGAGAACCGATAAAAACGAGAATATTATTGCGCATTCATTGCAGGCGGGCGCGAGTAACCAGAACGAGAACGCGAACCACGATTTGGGCACGTTGCAATGGTCATCGAGCCAGGAGCAGAGCGGCGTGAAAACGGAGGAACGCGTGCATACACAAATATCATGACTGCGAAGATAAACAATAGAAAATCATATACAAATGCGAACCGAATCGTAGTGATCTGTAGTGCATCGGGAGGAGCTGAACCAAGCTAAAGAATCAAACGCTCGAAGGCATCGAAATGAAGATGAAGGAGATGATGATAATGATGATGATGATTGTAATGATGAGCCCCCGTTAGCCAGTAGAACGAAGGAGTGTGCGGTGCAAGTGTAGCCAAATACAAATTATGGTCCGAAACGTAAATACTGCAATCATTTTAATAGACCGAAACCGGCGACTTGCACTTGGAGTGGGACTTGGATGTAGACTGAAACGCATAAACCATTCACGTAAAACGCCTCATGTAGACACATTTGTGGGAGCGACCAAAGTGGATGCTGTCAAGTATAACAGCAGTCGATCTATCGACGGAGCTTTTGAAATAATGTTAGCTGAGCTCAATTCAGCTTACGAGTATCTCGGCTGGGTTTGTGGCATGGCACGCGAGCTTAGCTCTCAAAGAAGATGAGTAGGGAAAATGTTTATTACAGGAATTTAGGTGAAATTAGCACAGATAAATTTTACACAAATTCTTCACATTTTCACATGGTTTGCAGCGGTCGACGCCGCAGTCACCTCTTTCGCTTTGATGCGATAGAATGCACTCCTGCGGACGGTGTTCGAGCAGATCCGCATCTGCCACATTCTTTGGTGTGCGTTTGAGGTTGAGTTCTTATTTGTTTGTCAATATATATTTAATTCGTTTTTTTTTTGTTTTTTGTTGATTTAGAAAAGCTTGCTTAACAAATTTACATTGTTCAAATTATTTGTTGAAGTCATTCGCTTGCCTTCTTAAGCTGTTGTTCTTTCTCTCTGTTCCACGAGCTGTGCGAAAAGCTGCCCTCACTCTGGATCTGCTTCGCTCGCAGCTCTCTCATTACTTGGCACAAATATTCAAATGACTAGAATTGGTTAATTTCATATAACTGCTCGGTGCCGGTAATATACTATAGTATAAATCGATACTAAACCTACTGCAAGAACAATATTAAAAAATGTGCATACAGTGGTGGTCACGAACTTAGCACACTTGGTATTTGTAGCTTTTAGATGAAAATATTTCCTTATGTTTTATTTTTTTACAATTTTTTTTGTGGGTGTTGTTTATGATATACTGATCATGTGCTGTTAATTTCCTCGAAATCTTTTGTTCTTTTCTATCCTCATTTATTTTAAAGTAGCACGAAAACTGGCCATGAATCTAGTACAACTCTAAAATTTTTGTGTTTTTACATATGTACTCACATATTAAAAAGAGACAATCAGCCGAGATATGACGAAACACCAAAAAACTCGCGCATAAAAAGCAATTATTATACAACAAAGCACACATTCAACTTGTTAGGTCATGCAAATGATTTGATTTGATTTGGTTTGATTTGACTGTATGGGAGCGTGATGCATGAAGAGAGCGTAACGCGTGACACTATGCAAAAGTCTATCCTACTGAAACCAAAAATGTGATGTGAATCATAAAACAAAAAAAATACCCCTGGGCGATGTCAATAACGACACTTAAAGCATATGCAAAGAGGCACTTGTCGCAGAGACTCTGGAGTAACCTCTTTGCAAATGCCTTTTTTCTCGCGACAATGATGCAGGTGATAGCTCTCCTTAATGTCTAGAACTTTACGGATTGTTAATAGTAATCTTATTATTGATAGCATATGAAGAAAAGGAAACCGTTTCACTAGATTAGTAACAAATACTTATACATATACGAGTATACTTGTGTAAGGATGAGCCGCGTTTCTTTCAATATTTTAACAAACACTTTCTGAAATATTATGCGTCCTATCCCATACTTTATCGTCGCATACTTCTTAGAAAATGTGTTGGGTAGTGCCTTAGTGTATACTTGACAGGTCGATCATACTTGTGAGAGATCCCAGCAATCTCGAAGTGTTGCATACTTAAAAACAAGTTTTGTCCGAAATGTATCTTCCAAGACATAATTGGAATAAGAGAAATGGGGACAAAATCTTAAAATGCTTAAAACGTTCTGTTGAATCTTGTTCCTTTAAATATTGTATTGGGATTTCTGTGATATACTCCTATCTTCTCCATAAATGTTGATAAGCACACGCCATCAACATGTGTCAACACAAATGTTGCTTACACAAATTTGAGAACATTTATCTAAAGTCTCCAATTTTTGCCGGTCTCTTCGTTTATTTTAGCCTCGCTTCGCGCATGACAATCTTTACATTATTTTGTGTTTTGTTTTGCTTGCATTGTTCGTAATAAACAAAAAAGTATATATATTTAACTTTTTGTTCTCTTTTTTTATAATCTTTATAATATTTATTTGTCCGACTGTCCGGATGATATTGAGCGAATTTTTGAGTTGAGACTAACTTGTATGTTGTACTAGTTATGAAAGCTTTAGCTTTCGAGTGTGCGATAATAATCCGCAGTAAATTGACGTCTAGACGTCATGTTATTCAAGCCGAATGATGTGCTTTTTGCTGCAGGTCTTTGTGAATGACTGAGTGCGGACATATCATAAACAATCTGCCTAGGAGTTTGGACTGCAAATTTTGAATAATTTGATCCTTTCACGACTTTGACACTTATCACTATGCCACTTGAGCCATCTCATCCTATATAGTTTGTGGCATTTGTATGTACAAATACAAAAATTGCCATTGCAGCAATTAGTGGAACATTTTAGTAGAATCGGTTGTCTTCTAATGCTGGGTCAACGAGCAGACATATTTAATCTTCCGTTTTAAGCTAAATATATGAAAATATAACAGATTCATGACTTCCAATTGGTTTTATTATTTTAGAAAGAAGCTTATACATTTTTTACAAACCTTCTAACCTCAAAGAGATTCACAATCTTGTCATACACATTGTCGTAACCATAAGTCCAAACAGTTTTAATAAAGAATGTTTCTAATGTTTCACATTATATTAAGAACTACATTATTTTATGTAGTGTTTTCAACATGAATTATATACGATACTTTATTATGAAAATAACGATTGCTTCAAACATGTTTGCTGTTTACTCTCCAGTTCGATTCGCTACATGTTGCTGTGCGATAGGTTGCGTGTTGATATGTCATGGCTACGTTCATGTTAAGTGTAAGAACTTCAAACTTGAGATATTTTAATATTAAAACTGTTAACAAACTTGGTTGCTTTGGCTCTTTGTTTTGTATTTTGTTAATATCTTTTAATATTGTCTTTAATAAAGTGAAGTTGTTTTAAGCCTAATTTCTGCCTATTTTAGAATCAGTTGATTTAGCCGTTTAATCGGCACGTGTTCTAAGAATATTGCTATTTCTGGTGTTAGATGAGATATTTACCAAAAATAATTGATTTATGTAGTCCGCTGTACGAACTACCCTAAATATGCGTGTGTGCAATGCCAGCTTAAAATTCGTTCGACGCCTCAAAATAAAATGTTACTCAACTCAATAACAGCGGTCGAGCTCCACTGTTAGTTAGCATTTTGTTCGCTAACATGGCGCACTTCTTTTGAAGCATTGCTCTTCAACCTGAAGCGAAGTGGATTCAAAACGCCAGTGTATCTCCAACGCGTTGGTTGTACGTTGGTATTGGCGCGTCTCGTTCAGTCGGAAGGTAGAAAAGTTGCTTTACTATTCGATTCGGTGTATCTCGCACGCGCGTGCGAATTTGATAATCAAGGAGTGCGACTTCGCGTTGACATCTTCGCCTGTAATCAAAATTTCGTGCGTCGAATAAAATGCTCTCATATAGAAAGTAAAGGTTGCAGTTCAATTAACGCTAAACAAAATTGTAACCTTCTACAAATTGTTTGTTTGTATCTATGTGCGTCGCTTTGAGGGAGTGTGTTGTTGTGTTGAAGTGCGCGGGCGAATTTCGCCGTTGAAGTTTTAACGCGTGTTGAGATTTTATTGCGGTCCCTTGGCGCTGTTTTATGGGCCTTCGTCGGTCATCCCACCGCGTCGGCGTTCTCAACGTCTTTTATAAGCTGATGTCGTGCGTTCGAATAGTTATTTCAAAATGTTTATTTTGTCGTTGTCGTATTCGTCGTCATTGAATGTTTCGCATTCATAAATTATACAAGAATTCGACTTGAAATAATAAATAAGCATTCTGGCTTTTATTGTGTTTTGTACGTAGTCACTGGCCACCGCTCCCATGTGGCGATACCCCAGTCGAAAAGATACCCGCTTCCACTCTCAGTCGCTTACTTAGAAACACGTGTTTGAATGTTTTTAAAATTTGTGTTCTGAGTTTATTTCGAATATATGTGATTTTGTGTTCTGATAAAGCACGAAAAAGTGAGTGGTTTATATATGGCCTCCAAAAGATACAATATGATCTAACTTTATTCGAAGAATACGGATTAATTTGGCTTAGGACGGAAGGTGAGTTATAAATTAGAAAAAATGAAATTAATAAAATATTAAATGAGGTTCTAAGAATATATTATAAATAATTAAAAAATATTTATTAAATTATTATTATTTATATTATTAGTAATGAGCTAACTCTAACTAACTGTATTATGATGTCGATTGGGAGTTACATGAAATAGTTCACTTCCAATCTAAAGGCAATCAATTCAATGTCTTTTACACCTAAATAAAAATTAAACCTTGGTATCAAAAAAATTGTTTAAGGTCTACATTTTTTCTGTTAGTTAAGTTCTCACTACTCAGTTATTTCATTTTCTATCGTACATCTAATTAGCTTGTAAAGCTAGTTTAAAATCATACGTACTCCAAGTTTTTCAAGGATTTCATTGATTTCTTTTACCGCTTTTATCGAAAATTATCAAAAGCTCAAAATGTAAAATTTTGAAGATTTCACTGATAATACGAGTACATCACTTTAGTTATGTATAATTATTATCTATTTTTCTTATCAGTCTCGATAAGGTTTTGTAACTCGAAATTTCTACCCATTGTGGCCAAATTAATTATTCGTGAAAATAGATTTTTTAAATTTCTGATATCATTAAGGGTCTTCAAGGATTTCACGTCGTATACACAAATGTAAACAAAAACTTTGAAAACACCAACCAACCGAACACCAACGAAAAGAGGAGATTAATTGAATTAAGTACAGAAAATGCCATAAATAATTTATTATTTTTACAAATCAATTTTTAATTAAATTAATTCATAACACAAGCACTGTGTAACTTACCTATGCCATTTCTTTTATCAAAATTACCACCACAATGCTCAGAGTTAACAGTTTATCACAATCAATTGGGTGATAAGTTTACTACATTTGTTAACATTTTTTTGTATGGAGCTACGGTCGGTTTGTTTACGACGTTATAAAAATATAACATTTAGAACATATACAACATATTTACAACATTTCGTGAAGACCTTAATTGTAAATTTACAGATTCTTTCTTTTTCACATACGAAAATTTTAAGAATTACTTCACAAGCTGAAGGGAATGATAAGTACTACATGTTTCGCTGGGATTTATTTTTAACTAACTCTTTGTAATTAAACAAATTAATAATAAAAAATATTAAAAAGTACAGCTGTCACAATTTCAGCAGTCCTATCTGTACTACTCAACATTCAATTGCAAATTGACTACACTAGCTATTCCATTTATTTGACAGTGTGCAAAATCGGACTTCAATTAAGTCTGAATTAACACCGGCAACTGTCAATTCTGCTAGACTGCTTGTGGCAGTTCCCCTTCTTGCCTTCCATTAAAAAGTTTTATTGCTCTACGAATTTCAGTTCTCATCCCCTCTGAGTACCTTCTTTATACTGAAGATGCTTATTATTATTTAAAATTGTATGGGCACAAATTAAAAAGTATCTAAGAGCTTTAGTCCCATTTCTCTCGAATTTACAAATGTTTCCACAGTTTTACTTAAATGTTCATTATATATCGCTCAAATTGAAAATTATTAAAAATAATTACAAATCCGAATTGAAAAGGCAAAGGCGCAAAATATGATGAAAAGTGCAATGACATCGACATCGCATTGAATGCAAGTCTGCAACCAGCAAAAACCACAACAACTACTCTAACAACAAATTCCCTTTATGTACAAAAACTCAATGAAGAAAATGTCTGCAATGCAATGAGAGCAACTACAACAAACAACGAACGACCCTAGAACGGCGACGATGGCGATGACGATGGCGACAAGTGCAACAACAAAAGCAGACGCATCAGGAACGCACTCGCGTGTTCGCGACATTCGCAACTGTAAAGGATGCAAAGTATGTCGCTGTTGTCGCTGCCAATGTCGTCATTCTCATTCTCATACTCATCAACAACATCATCGCCAACATCATGCGAGTAAGCTGCAACAAGAGCAATAGCGTAATTTTTACACCGGCTACGACGACCATGACGACGACGACGACGACGACGACGACGACGACGCCGACAACTACGAATGACGACCACATAATTAGAGCAAAATTTCGAAGGCAACTGCGACAGAAACTGCAATAGCAAAGTTGACGGCAATTCAAGAACAGCTGCATTTTCCATACCCTCATAGGTGCGACATCAGCGATTCTTACGTGTGTTAGTGCAGCACGCTGTGTATCTATGAATGTATCTTTTCGTATTTGTCGGCGTTTAAATGCTCAGTCATTAGTTGTTGGTACTGGTTGCCACTGAACGTGGCTTCTAATGAATAAAAAGTGCCACTAATAGTACTCGCAGTTCCTGTTGCTTTTAGCGACATAAGCATAGCGCCATTCAAGTAACATTAATGGAAGCGAAGCGAAGTAAAAAACGGAAGACAGTAGATCACCCTACTGTTTTTTAATGTTCAAAAAATAAATCATAAAATCACTAACAACAACAACAACAACAACTGCAACCGTATTATAGTATACTACGGTGCAATGGGGCTATTGCATCGCGACATGTTGACGACATTTAATTATTAAGCAGAAACATCAACGGTTACAACATAACTAACATCATTGGAGGCGACGACAATGACGACAACTTTTTCAATGACAGTAATAAAAATAAGAACAACAACAACAACGTTTATTAATGCAATTCTTCGCTATGCCGCAGCAAGTTTTCGTCTGTGGCTACCACCAGACCGAACCACATTTCGTTGCAAAAGGTCTGTGGGCCGACAGCATTGCGCCGCCTCAACGTTGACCAGCAATAATTTTCATTTCGTTCTTGTTGTTGTGATTGCTTTTGCAATATATTTTGTTTTCAATTTTTTTTTTTTGTTATGATTTCTTAGTCCGTTCATTTTTTAACGTTTCCCACACAAAGTGCCATAAAAAAATAGTTGAGATAAAGAAATGCAATGCCATACAAACAAAACAGGTAAAAAGCCACACTTTTTACAAATCCTTTTTTCTTTTAAATAAATGTTGTTGTTGTAGTTGTTGTTATGCCAACAACTTTATCATGCAACATTTAAAACATTTCCGGTTCTTGTTGCCGGCTTTTTTATTTGCTCTTTGCTACGGATGTGGCTGTTAACGGCAATAAAGATACAGAGCGAAAAATATTATTTAAAAAAATACATAATAGTAATAATAATAATAAGAAGAATTTTATGAAAAAACATAAAAAGAAAATTAGAAAAATTTTTTGCACAAGCGTCGATTGGTGAAACATTTTATCGCGATAAGCACATAACTGGTCTTGGTACGTCGGCGTGTCTGTCTGGCCGCGCATGTTGCAAGTGCAAGTTTAAGAAGCTACTTGCTCTTGTCCTGGCTTTTATTTATGTTAATTGAATTTTTCCACTCTCTTCCTGCTTGTTGTGCTAGTGCTTTTGTCTGAGACTTTGGCGTTAGCTTTGCAGCGCCCTGTAGAACATGGAACGTTGAACGGTTGCTGCTTGTTGCTGACGCTTATCAATTTATCTCGACAGCAGCAATAGCAACAGCGACTTTGCTGCCGCCATCATCAGCAGCATCAACGGCAACGTCAACGGCATTGTCAGGCCCGTCATCATTATCATCATAATGAAGATATAGCGCTTGATTTCACTCACGCAGACTCATCAAGTTATAATTAGTTGTAATTTGTGAAATCAACGTCATGTTATGCTGACATTTCACTTTGCGACGCGAGAAGCTTTGAAGTTGAAGTCGAAGCCGAGCCAATGAAAGTCTGTGTAAGATACTTTGTAAAGTTCAAGTTGTGGGTTTTTAAGCTTTGACTGGCTGGTTAGCATTCGTCATCATTATCTGCCTCATCATTCTCAGCAGCGGCGTCATCAAAGTATTCGCTAGAGTTCCTTTTGACAAAGCAATTGTCTGACTACAAAAATTTTGACTACCAAGTGTTTCGTAAGTGTGCCGTTTAAGTACTTTTGATGCTATCAAAAGTGGGTGATTTTTCTTTAGTCCACAATCAGTACAGAGTGTAATATCCAAGCGCCCCGAAGTTTCTAATTAGCAGTAAAACTCCCTCGAATAAATGAACATATTTTTTATTTGTTACCTGGTTTTGTATTTCCCACAGCGGCTTAAAACTTTTATTACACATGTGTGTAAGTGAGTGTATCTGTGGAGTTTACAACATCATGAAACAGTGACAAGTATACAGATGTCAACAATAAATCTCAGGCAAATCTCCCAACTTCATTGCATGTCATACAACTTTAAGGACGGCAGGCTATAACCTGCAGCAACACAAATACTCAATAAAAAATCACAAAAAATGCTTTAAGCAGAAAAAAGCAGGAATCACAACACAAACCGTTTATTTAAAATCACTAAAAAGGTACATTAAAATTATACGGAGTCTATGAAGAAAAGTAACCAAAGACAACGATGGCGGTGTGCACAGGCTGCACTACAAACGACAAAACCAGATAGGGGAACTTGATGCGCATTAGCAAAACGACCTTTGCCGCTCTCGATAGCCTACATACATACTTAAGGTTTCTTAGTTGTATGTAGTAGAGTAGAGAAGTTCGATGTAATGAGAGCGCAGTGGAACAAAAGCTTCATTGTGGAAAGTATATATTAAGTAAACTGAAAGAAAATCATAAAAAAGGCAAATGAACGAAGACGTTTTTGCTAGAAAGGAGACACTCAACAGTCAAGAAAAAAACTATTTTGCACAAGTTCTCTTGTTCACAAATCAGAAGAAGCAGTAGAACAACAACTAAGTAAGGAGTGCTATTAATATATAATGAGAAGAGAAAAGAAAACACATAGTTTAAAGAACAGCTCATATATATACATATATAGTTAGTTAACTTTGTAGTCAATTAATTAGCAGCCACTAATAGAGTCTCAATCTCAGCAACAGAGCATCACCTACAATAATTTCAACTGCACTGAGTCACAGTGTGTTGAAGCGCCTACAACACAAAAAAATAGTTGCCGAATAAGATAAATGTAGAATAGAAAAAAATCAAATAAAAAATAAATAATAAAGAAAGAAAATTGTAGTCTGAAATCCACTTCTTCACTTCATGCCACTCGATGCCACTACACTTTTTATCCGTTCACTCGCTCACTGCCGGACGAACAGTTAACGGGTACAAAAATCGGGCAATATTGAAGGATCCACAAAAAAAATTGCTATGATTCTATTTAGAAAGTTGCAAAACCGTTGCAATCAGCTAAAGAAGCATAGAAAACTGAGCATCGCGTGTTGCAGCGGTATAGATTGAAAGCGGCAGCACTACCAGCAGCACCACAAACAAAAAGTGTCTGCAATAGTAACAGTAACGACGACGACAACAACAACAACAATAAAATTTAACTAGAACACTTGGTGCAGCAGCATATGCTGCTATGCCATTGCACCGTTTTGTTGCAAGTTTCGTGCTCACGTTGTTGTTGTTGTTGTTGTTGATACAGTCAGCTTCCAATTAAAGTGTTCACTTCTCTCAAGTCAGGTGAAGTGAACGAGCAAGCGAGCGTACTAGCTTGAATGCGCGCTTTTCTCAATGCTTCATACGGTATGCCGCTTGCTGCATGCCATAAGACGATGATGCTGACAATGACGATGTCTACGACGATGATGATGATGGTGATGATGATGTTGGCGATGCCTGATGTCATTCATTGCGCAATGATTCAGAAGTCAAAGACAGGGTAACGCCATCCACATAAGCTTATAGTTATATAAGAGGTGTGCGTCTGCTCGCTAGTATCCATAATATGTATATTTGTATCTGTTTGCGGTTCTTGCAGCGTTGCGAGCACTTTGACGGTCGCCTCAGATCGTACGCTTCTGGCGTTTGCTCTAATTGAGTTACTATTGTTTGTCTATGTGTGTTTGTCCTATTCATGTGGACATTGTTATGCAATAATTTTTCTCATGTCTTATATTGACAAGCACACACACACAAACACACACATGTACTTATGAACGCAGGAAATTGTCACGTTTGTTGTGTTTTTTGCGCGTATCGGACCGGGTATCAGTTCATGATTATTACGTATTTCCGTTGCATTTGAGGGGTGTATTATTTTGGAATTGTATCTTTATTTATTTATTACTTTTTTTTAAATATTTTATTTAACAAATTAACCAGAAATTTATGTATACGAAAATAACCAGAAGTAGTAATAAATTTTTAACTGTCCCTAGACAAGCTCTGTATATGTTATATGGTACTGAAAACGGGAGCGGTGCTGTTCGGGATTTGTGTAGAGTGAAGCTGTCAACGTCAAGTGAAAACTATCTTAGTCCCGTTGATAGATTTGTGAGTTCGCGTCACTGGCATGCTTTTATTCATTCCTTTTTGAGTTCATTCGATCGCCTTCTTCGTGTTTTGTTGTTGCTTTTATATATATAAATACATAAACATTAGTACAAAAAAAGCTTTACCACTTCCTTTCTTGTGGCAATTTGACCATTCGGCTCGCACAACATAATACTAAGGTTTCATGTCGAAATTTCAAAACATCACAATGTTGATAAACCGTGCTCATTGTTCCCGGGTCGACTGGTATATCTGCAGCGTAACAGACTGTTAGACTGATCGTATCTGAACGCCAAACGCGTCGTATTCAAGTGTATCCGTTTTCCGGACTCAATGGATCGCTATTGAAAAGTTCTTATTCGATTTGTCTCCAAACGCTTACTCAAAGAAATGGGATGGAAATTGCCCACTTTCTCGGTTTTTTAATTTCTAATTCCTTTTTAGAAAATGTAAATGCCTATGAAACACATATATGATTTATAATAATCTTCTACACTACTAGGTTGGTGATCTAGGCATTATTATTTTATGTATTATCGAACTGTGACAGGTTTTGCCTATTTTTTGTCATGTTTTGTACCACGGTAATTGTATACCCGTAATAAAATACTCTCATCGCAGTGAATCTGACTTTCACAATCGACAGTTAGTAAAAGACACAACCCTTAATATACTTTGCCATTAAATAATTTAACTTAGTGTTGTTTAAATAAAATGGAATTCCCGGGATTCTTCTTTAGCTGGCATGATTATTTTCGTGGTCACAGGTTATTCGTATGAATTTGTCCTTCCTTAACATTTCCTAGGGAAAAGAAAATATGGTTTATATTATTCTACTACTTCAAACACCATAGTTGGGTAAAACTCTAGATGCACACACGTCACTGTTTCCAAAAATAGGATAACTTTGTTTAAAAAATAAAAATACCTTCATTTATACTTCAAATAACTTTGAATTTATTTATTTATTTTTTAAATTTTTTTTTTTGGTAAAAAATGCACCTTCGCCATAGTTTTTTGAAAAGTCATATTCCAGTATGTCCCTCAATGCCTTCGTCTATTTGAGTCCTACTAACTCTATCGCGTCGGAACGGTGGGAATAGCAAAAAGTCACTCGATGCTTGAAATGATCTCAAATTATCATTATCATTATCGGGTATATATATATACCCGGTGCACCAAAATTAGACATAGTGAAAATTCATATATTTTCATTTATTTTTGAGTTTTGAATAGAATTCCTAGTATACGGGTAATCTATGGTAGGTTGAAAGGTGTAAATAGATATAATCCAATATCTATTACTCCTACAACATCGCATTTCCAGAGCTCCAAAAACCATCTCATGCCCCGAGCTTCGCTGTATTGGTGTAGTGATTGAGACTACATAGAGACCTTAGTTACAAATGGCAAAACAATGAAAGAGCAAATGTGTCAGACACAGGTTCTGCCGATCATCAAATGACATGAGGCTTGTCAGCATTGCAAACTACGGTGAGTTTGGATCCCTACCAATATTGTTACGAGTAAGTGCATTAATGTTCTGACATGGTCCGAATTCAGTGCACTTTGACAGTCGTCTCAAACTGTCTCTTGGCCACGTGAGTCCAGCGATTGAACACGTGAATATTCATATCCAATGATAATCTAGTTTTAGTTGGTGTTATTGAACTTTCTATATAAAATCGAAATAACATATTTGCTTGTAATGCTTATGACATTTTAGTCTTAGAGTTTGGAGTTAGGATAATTTTGGCGATTTTTACGATTACCAGCTCAGAGGTGTGCCAAATGGAAAGAGTTTAGATTGAAAATATTACATTAACCTAATTTAATGACTTCAACTTATATGCAATGGGTTAAAACTAATATTGAGTTCCTAAAGTTCATGATCTACAAGCACGAGATTAATTAGAGAATCATAGTTAATTGAGACACTAAAATGTACTAATTGACTTAATTTATTTAATGGGCTAAGTATAGAAAAATAAAAATTGAAGGAGCAACATAATAATGGGATTTTTTGTACTATAAATGCGCTATCAAAGCATGCAACAACAACAACAAATAAAATAACTAAACCCGTTCGGAAGTGAACCGCATAACGGATAAATTACATAAAGACCAACAGCCATCCAACCAGCAATGATGATCAACGCTAATTGATCATTAACTCAATTTCCCGACATATAACCACATATCGACGATGTTGAACGCTATCTTTGCCCGACATTGCCCAGCTATCTGGTTCTCTTTCGAGCGCATAACAGTCTGAATGAGCTGTAAAGGCATTTTTATTACAACGACGCTTTTTATTGCAAAAGTCAAGCCCAGTCAAGCTGAATTGGTGCTTTAGTGGGGATTGCTTTGACTTTGGTAGGCTTAGGTTGGGGCGCTGAGCATTCATTACACGCGATCACAGAACTCGAAACGAGTTTACAACGGGAATGACGTTTTCGATTATGGCGATGATGACGATACGATGGCTCTGTTGATGTCAGTGATGGCACTGGCGTTGATGGGCACGACCAAAGAGTATTCATTTATATAGAGGTTACATTTCTCTCAAAAGCTTTTTGAGCTTTTTTCAAATAAATAGAACCTATGGGAATATTTTACTTCTCTGTTATTAACATCGAAGTAGCAGCGCAGCCGCTGTTTAGCAACGTCATTCTGCTAACGCGCGTATTTTTTATTGACTGACTTGACCCCTTTGAAATTATCGTTCTTTGGTTTATTCATCAATATGCTATTCTTTACGCTTATTATACATTTAGTTGGCAAGAATAGATGTAAACAACAAATTTTTATGATGGCGTTTTGTTTCTTTTATTATACGAAAACATTGTATTGCACTCAAAGTAACCAGGCAAACAGAAATTTAAATACGGGTGCCTGTTGCGAAATCGAAGCAAGTGCTGTTCCCCGTCGGACTGTGTCATGATCAATTTTGTGTATTTGGCGCGAATTTGCATGAAAGGAATTTCTGTCTGTCACCTTTGTTTTGTTTGTTTTGATTGCAGTCACCCATATGTTTTTGATGTATTGATATTGTTGTGGGAATGATAGCGAAAAAGGAACATATATTGGGCAGAGTTCTTGTTGGGCTACTTAACCGGCGAATCGTGCAGGCTAACAGTACGGGCTGCTAGTTTCTATGAAGATTCCTACCTCCTTGGCGCATCCAAAACAAACAAAAAAAAGGGTGATTTAATTAGTAAAAATTGTTTTCTTTAATGCAACTAAATAAAAAACTCAAATTAATTTAAAAGAAATTTATTATACCTATTTTTGCGCTATGTATATATGTATATAAAACTCGAAGTTGAATATAGCTAATTCTACCTTGACTAGCAGACAGAAAAAACATCAAGCAACTGCAAGTGTCCCATGTGAAAACGATATCAAACCAGCTGCGCTACTGCGAAAACAGACAAACAATATATTTTGCCTTTGACCACGCAACAACAAAGCGTGTGACATTTGTTTTTTCCTTATTTGCCGAACATAAGGGAAGACAAAGAAAAGAGATATTCCTGCGTGAGTGAATATGTATACTTTTTGCGTGCACCCAAATTTAAACTGAATAACGAAACGCGTTCGAGACCTGACCTGTGACAAATTTGGTACCACAATCGAAAATTGACTTGTGGACTGTGTTGTGAAGTGGGGCGCGTGCGGGAATAAAAATTCCTCCTTTTTGCTACGATCTCGCAACAACAAAGTCTAGATTTTTGTTTTTTTGTTTGTTTTTTGTTTTTTCTTCATTGCCGATCACAAGGAAAGAGGAGGAAAGAACACAACACAAAGTAAGGGTGACGAAATTTGCTTTGCGCGACTGAGACTCGAACTTCGCGGACTGTGCGTATTGCTCGTACAGTCAACTGCCAAATCTTGAATCACCATAATGCATAACAAAATTTCAAATTATGGGGATATTCGAGTTATGGAAAGCATATTCTATTGATTTTTCTCTATAAATGCACTCATTTCGAGTCTTGGAGATATTCGACTTATAAAAGTTTGACCTATGAAAACTCGACGGTAGTTAGAAATTCCACTTGGGTTTCTTTGGCTGTTCAATAAATCCGCATTCACTGTACTTGCTCTTGAAATGGATTTTGATTTCTGCCACAACCGAAAATTGTCATCAAGAAGTTGAAGTCAAAAATCAAAACTTGCCATTGTGTGGGTAACCTTGTTGTATAGGTGTGCTACGTGTATGAGATTGTGTTGGTTTTCTGTGTCTCCCTTGCGATAGAAATGTGATAACTTTGAGTGTGTTGTGTAGGTATAGTGCGTGTATAAGATTGGTTTCTTATTGTGTGGGAATATTTTTGTACGATTTTGCTTTTTCATGTCTTCTTTTTTACTAGCCGCTTGGTATTTTCATTTCGTTCATATAAATGAATATAGAAAAAATACAAGGCAGCTATGGCTCGATTTCGTTTGTCAAATTTCATAATTCATAAATTAAAGAAAACTCCACACAATTTGCTTAATATTCTTGAACCTAGTAAATAAAAAACATTGAACGAAAAAATCAAAGAAAGAAGAAAGTGTCTCTGATTTTTGTTTTTATTATGTCTTTCTTGTGTATTTACTGTCTTTGAATATCATACTCCCGCCCAATTTGTTTATGCAAACCCAAGCAAACTAACAGCAATATATTACGCTGAATAAGTTGAACAGCCAACAATAATGTTGATGTACAGAATCAGTGTCGGATTCTAATCGTGTCTGAAGAGTCTCTCCGGCCATTTTTTTAAGAGAGAAATGTAACCTCTATATGAATAAGTTCTCTCTGGGCACGACCGTCCAGCGAGAAGCTAAGCACGCCGAGGAAAACTACAGACATAGGAGGGAAGGAACGAAAAAATTTAGATTTCTATATAAACTCAGCTGGCGGCGGCAATTCGTGCACATTGCAGTTTATGCGCCGAGAATATCACAGAAGAACCAAAAACAAAAAAAGGGAAAAATGTGAACAAAAATGAAGGGAAGTGTATGCTAGGAAACGCCAATGAAATGCCGTTTTTATTTGAGCTATTGATGAGGGCTCATCAAAAGCAACTGCAATTAACGTCATTTTTCCCTTTTCTTAGTGATTGTCATGGCGTTTTATCTCATCTCTTTTATACTCCTCACACTCTGTGAATAGTACTACATATAACTTTATGACAAAGTTTGTAACGTAGTTAGAAGATATTAAAGAGCTATTGATTAGTTCGATGAGACAAGGGAATTTACGTTTACGTTTGCGTTTACTGGATCGTATACCTCCCAACCGAGGTGTTTTTGAAAGTTCCAGAGAAATTTATTTCGCCACCATTAAAGTATGACTCATTTGACGTTATTATATATATGTTGTTGCCAATTATGGCGAGCATTTTTGGTCTGAAGAGTATTATACCTTTGGCATGTCTGAAGCTAACGCTTTTACCTTACTTTTTTTTGTTTTGATCTTTAAACATTTTAGTTTTCCGTTGTTCTTTCATTTCGTGAAAATATCTCCACCCATTTTATTTTTTTTCATTTATAAAAATAAAAATCATTTATAAAAAATAAATAATTTTTGTTCCAGGGGCGTTGATGTCTAAAATGTTTTTGTGTACAGTTGCGCTGTTTATTTAAGCGATGTTGTGTTTAGTTTATTTTGTATCTGCTGCTGCTGCGCTTTTGTGTATTATATCTGCTGCTGCTTTGATTTGTGTTCTACTCGTCGCTTGTATGTATTACTTGCAGAGCAAACACATTCCTCAACAAGATCTTAATTTACGTTTGCTCGTTAACTCCACATACCGTTAGTCTTTCACCTCATCTCAGCCCGTGTTTGGGTTCGGTGCAGTTCTGTTCGGTTAGGTTCGGTTCGGTTGGTTCGGACTGCAGTGCACGCCTGCCATGGCGATGGTCATGGCTTAACCCATTCGTTGCCTATACTGGGCAATGAGCGGTTGTGCCAAAAAAGAGAAGCTTTTACAGCCTTGTAGCTTTTCTTTTGTCCCTGACTGTTTTTGGGAAATTCACAATTCGTAAGTGTGCAAATACCGTAAGTTGGTATATCTCGGCTTGGCAATCAACTTTCGTGGTCAATTGTGTTGTGCGAGAGACAAGCGGCACAATAGCAATAACAACAACATCAATAACAAAACAAAAAAAACAAAAAAAAAATAACAACAGCTAAAATAGACAGATATAAAAAATACATTGAATGCTTTATTGCCAATTGGCAGGCGGCTTTGGTCTGCCGTAGTGCGTGTGTGCATCTGTGAGTATGTGTGAATGTATATTTTCTATTGAATTCTAGGCTATGCGATTCATTTGCATTTGTATCGGTTGTGGGCTGTGTGAAACTTTGTGTTAGAATGTTTTTTTAGAAGTTTGTCGTTTTATTCGCCGGCCTCTGATTTGTCTGTGGTAGTCAGAGTATAAAAGAATATATATATATGCTGTAAATTCTAGAAAAATATAAAAAAATAAAATAAAACTAACAATTATTTTAAAAAATCCATTAAAAAGTTCAAAATGAAAGGCTTAAAAAATCGTAAGAACCAAATGACCCATTGTTGCACGTTAAATGGTAGCTGTGTGTATCAACAAAGTGTCTTAATTGCGTTCTTCTGCATTGAACTCGAACTATGCCGTATAATCAATCCATCAATGCTGCTAACAATCCATCTATCAATCCACCCATCTATCTGTCTATCTTTGTATCTAACTCTACTCAACCCGAGCCAACTAACTGCAGAGTGCTGCAATCCATCATCGTTCATTATAAGCGCTGATCACTACGACGTGTGCGTATTTCGGTCTGGCATGCATTGCTGTATTTCGATCAATCGCTCTTTTTCCAACACAATATCTTTGTCTGTATGTCTGTTTGTTGATCTCGCCATATCTATACGTACGTCTGCCGAGGCAAGTTTATGCAGTCTTCGGCTAAAGCATTCGAGTCAATCAATTAAGCATTTCATCACATGTCGTTTACAGTTCTAATTCCGCTCGGTCTCAGTGCATATTTTCAGTTCGGTTTCGTTAGATGTTAGATGGCCTGTTGGGCATTCAACGTAGCACACGTTCCTTAGATGCTTACATATATCTACATATGTATACTTTATACATTTCTATTCTTTTTTCTGTGCGATGATGATTTCCTGTTAATCTTTCGTCATTGCAGTTTTGAATTAAGCGTCACCGGCATTTTTCGAATTGTTCCTGCTGTTCACAATTAAAGATCTTTGTGGGTAATTTATGCCGTGTGATTGGTGCGAACATCTTTCATTGAAAATCAATTAGTAAAATAATTATTATTATTCACATCCTCAATTAAGGCCAATAACAACTTTAGTACACCCCTGCCATCGGAATGTGAACTGTTTAAGACAGCATGAACACTGCGTTAAACTTTAGCAGGCGTTTCGTACAAGTTCATCCCAGAAGTAAGGTTCTTTCGTTCTAAAAGTCACTGTTCGTGGCAATGCTGCCAGCTACCTATAACATAAACTGCACAGATCAACCCGAAAAGCGGAAAAAAGGGACAAGAGGAATAAAAAATGACAGCCAAGTGCGAGTTGCCGCGCGTGGAGATGGTTCTGTTCGTTGAATATGTTACATGTTTCTTTATATCTGATCCAAACTTTTTAGTGATAACTAAAATATTTCTTAGGTTCGATAATTGAGAGTGAAAATTGTATATGCACAGCGAAGATTAAAAAAAAGCAAAGTAGAAGCAGGGATTAGCTTTGCTATGTTCCCAGTAGAGTTGAGCGTAATTGCGATTTTTCGATACCACTGATTTCAGCGATTGCGATTTTCAAATCATTGATTTTTACTGAGTTACGGTCGCAGTTTTGGATGACTTAAAACACTGATAACACCGAAACCTACCGAAACCCTGAAAATACTAAATTATATTATATTATATTATATTATATTATATTATCTTATATTATATTATATTATATTATATTATATTATATTATATTATATTATAATATATTATATTATATTATATTATATTATATTATATTATATTATATTATATTATATTATATTATATTATATTATATTTATATTATATTATATTATATTATATTATATTATAATATATTATATTATATTATATTATATTATATTATATTATAATATATTATATTATATTATATTATATTATATTATATTATATTATATTATATTATATTATATTATATTATATTATATTATATTATATTATATTATATTATATTATATTATATTATATTATATTATATAATATTTTTTGAAAGCGATAGAAGTTGCTATTTGAGATTTTTAATTTTAAAAAGTAAAATAACATGGGAGTGGCAGAACTGCACAACAACATCAACAATCAGGAAATGTCCCTTGTGCAAGACGTTTTGATAGCTATTGACAAGACATAAGTTACGTATATTTACGAACTACATGCGCTATGCCAATTTTTACAATGCATGCTAGATAACTCAAAAGTACGAAACCCGGACAGAACATTTTTTCCTGAAACAAAATGGAGGCATATTGACTCCAACACCGTCCGAACACCATGAAAATTGGTACAACTGGTACATGTTATCATGGAGAATGTTTGTGGCTAAGTTTAGTGCGTCAGTATAATGTGAAAGTCGGGAAACTCCATCCAACTTTTTTGTATGAAATCAAAATCATCAGTTTGCCGTTGAAAAGTGTGTCAAATTCGAAGTCCAAAATCTGTCAAAGGAAAATAATAAAAAACAGTTTAATTCAAATCGATAAAATCAATTTAGTGTGTTCCAAATTTGGTGTGGGAAAAAATGCCAGTGAGGCGTTGAAATTAAAGCACTGGTCGGCGTACCCTTGCAGCAACGCGATAACATGGCCGTAGAATCAATGAGACTGAGGAACAGCGTAGTCACGTGTGTTGGCATATCGAATAAGAATTGACCGGAGGAAAAGTCAAATTTCCACAAGTAAAGGAGCAGTAAAGTTTGTATGTTTATTCATTTATATATATAAAAGCAACCACAGAACACAAAGAAGGCGGGCGAATGAGCAGAGAAAAAATAAACTATAGCATAAAGCTAACTCATAAGATTTTGCTCTACCAAAAGTCGCTCAAAGCGACTAAGAAGTTTTAATTTGCCATTTACATCTTCATTCCACACAAATCCCGAGCTGCGCCGGGGCCCCTGCTAGTCTAATGTGTACAAATAGAATATTAGCTTTTACACTATAAGTGAGAGATCATCTGATTTGGCTTAAGGAGATTTGATTACATCACTTTTTAAATACGATTTCGCGCAAACGGTCACCTACAATAATTACTTAAACTGACCTTCATTACTCCATTGGGGAGACTGTGCCGGTTTCGTTTATCGAATCACCAGTCCAAGCACCATGATAGATGTTTTTGGGGCAGAGCAGGTGATTGGCCTGCTGATGCACATCAATTACTTAGAAGTTTTAATATTAATTAATATTTTAATTAATATTTTAATATATATTATATATATATATATATTATAATTTTTTTTATATATATTTATTTGATATTAATTGGCGCCTCATAAAAGTAGGTGTTGCAATTTGAGTTGTGCCGTTGAAGGACAAATTTAATAAAAAAGATATTGTTAAAAATATAACATCTATGTATATATATTTCTAAAATGTTGATCGAACATTAACGACACTGAAAGAATTTCAATTAGAAATGAACGATTGCGTAGACAGAGTGTAGTACACACAGACAAAATCAATCAAAAGAAGAACATATGGAAGTAAAAAGAAAAGCAACTGCAGGTGTGACCCAATTGAACTGAAATCGTATGTAAATTAATGATGAATTGATTGCGGTTTCCCAATTTAGTTTTCACCAAAGTTACTTGCCTGACAACGACATTGACAACGCCGACACTCATTTAGGAAAAATATTGCTAATTCTAAAAACGATTTGTTCCCTGCTGTGTCCTCGTAATGAATAGTCTCGGCCCTAAACTTGGCAGTATTTTCAATATTTTAAATATTGTAACAATATTTTATCGTTTCTGTTACCTTTAAATAACTCAAGTATTTCAACTACTGGCTCTTTGGGTGCCCATGAAATGTTTTCTATTAAAATTTTCAAAATTCAAAAGTTTCCTGACAACCTAATATAACACCATAAAAATATCTCATACCTTTCTTTTGGTTAATATATAAGTTCCACAACAAATGGGCACATTCTGTGTTATCGCCGAACTTTTTTAGTCCATTTAATTTGGTTTCGAACTACGATTGAGTACAATGTCAGTGGATCTAAAATTGATGTCGCAAAGTGGTAATTTAAGCATATTCACAAAATTCACACAAAATACACATGAACATTTTTGTTTCATCAGCTGTAGATGCAACATGTCTGGACACATTTTGTCTTAATCTATTTTGTTTCTTTTTTTGTATTATTTTTCTAACGGTTTACCTTTATGAGTCTATCGCTCTGCCATTACAATGAAGCTTGTTAATTATAATTAATATTTTTTTTTCTTCTTTCGTCAGTCACGTTTATGGTACGAGATCAAGAAAGCAATTAAGGTTTACGAAGCACACTAAACTAGGTAAATCCATAACCCACCAGCTATTCAAAAACTCATTAAGAAATTTAGTTAACAAACAACCAAATGTTGAAGACATTGGAGGTTAATTAATTCGGGATACCAGGTTTAGCATCAAAATAATACGGGGTGGGCCATATTAGATAGACCCATCTGGCAACACTATAACTTTGACAAGAAACACCTAATACATTAATAACAGCACATGTTTGAACCGCTATAATTAGGAGATTTTTGATACCAAGCATGCAGTACACACTAATAAACCAGCATAAATTGTTCAGCTGTATACTCAAAATTACTTCTCCAATGAAAAAAATACACGTTGCATGGAGAAAAATTAAAAGGGAAAAGTAGCCGGCCGTTTCTTTTCGAATATGACACTGAAAACAAACCACCGTAAATCAGGAGCGTTATTGGTCAATTATTTTTTTATTTTTTTTATTTCCCATATGTCGTGCACATATATTACGTATGTATACCACTGTTTTAAGTGGGCAATTTTAACCGATTTTTCGATGGCTATTGTTTATAAAAATGGTAGGGAGCACTGCTGGTTTCAAGAAGACGGCGCAGCACCTTACACAGCTCGTTGCACAATTAATTGGTTAAAGCCACAGTTCCCCGGTCCTTTGATAAAAACTCAAAAATTGAAATTTTGTCTGGCTTTTCGCATTTGCCGGGTTTGGCACCGCTGCACTTTTTCCTCTGGGGCTACTTGAAGGTTTTCATCAACAATCCAAGTAGAAAGCCCCCATATCGTCCAATGCTGAAAATGAGAACAATACGTGCTCAGGGTAACCATGTGCGTGATGTCATATTTAAAAGGTAATGCAATGAAATCTGGTTAAGCCAAGTTAAATGATATCTCTCTTATGGACTGTGGAGGTCTCTCATGTATTTTTTTAAATAAATGAGTCCATCTGATATAGCCCACCCTGTATTTCTGCTGTGGATTGGCTTGTTGACCACCAAATCCGTCACGAGTAACAAATTTGAAAAGTGTAAAGTTTACAATTTATTAAATGCCAATTTCAATAACAACAAAAACTACATTTAGAAGTCACTACTCAATCATGAAAAATCAATTAAGAACTGGTTATTTATTCGAGTGAGACTTCGCAATCGTGGGTGGTCAAAATCATTTGGGCGTGCTTTGAGAAATATAAGACCAGCTGAGGGTCCGTCGATGTCAATGATTAATGACTATGAGTGGCTGAGTGTGGATCAGTAGGTATCGATTTTGTTGCTTGTGCGAATTTGCAGATATTTGCATTGTCTTTGTCCAACATTGTAGAAGAGATATGATTTATTAGATCACCACCCACGTGCCGCGCATGTTGAGGTCCACCTTGAAATGGCCTGGAGCGTTAAAAAACTTTGAGATACATTTATTTGCACAAATATGAAGCAAAATCGGTTGCTCAAAGATACTTATTGAGCAAAATTGTTCAAAATTTGTGGAAAGCAAAGTTCAAATAAAATTTAATTTGCTCTTACTAAATTCGAGTTCCCAAGAAAGATTGTAGCACACCTCACCACCATTCGAGGCAGTCCGCTCTGATAGCTTCTTTTGACTAATGAAAATAAATGGCTGAACATTTATTTCGAAAATTAATTCGAAATTTATTAGTAATCATGTTATAAGCGAGTGAATAGCCAAATTAAATAAGAAATAGCTGAGAATTCAAACACATTTATCTTTTATCCGTGTATTGGTGTAGCCGTGTTCCTCTGAAGCTGGTGATTTCGAATTGAGATTGAGCCAACGTCGCCGTCGTCGGCGCAACGTTATGTGAGTCTGATCTGGCCCCAATTTTTATGTGTCTTGGTTAATTGGCTTAAAAGTGTGCGCTGAGCAGAGTCTGCTTAACCTTGACATCAAACTTCGTCGACATCATTGCGGCTGTGCTTTTATCTTACGCTGATTGCTGAACTCATAAAACATTCGCTTTTTTCCACTCAAACAAAACAAATTGCAAAACCTTAATATTTTTGAGATTTTTTTATAGAATTTTATATAATATTTAGACTACTTATAGACTACTACTGAAAACGTGACACTCTTATTCTTATTATTATTATTATTATTATTATTATTATTATTATTATTATTATTATTATTATTATTATTGTTATTGTTATTATTATTATTATTAATATTATTATTATTATTATTATTATTATTATTATAGTAAAATATCATCTTTAGTGTAGACGCTACTACTTCAACTTTTCAGTAAAAATTAAATTATTTTTAGTGCCGCGACGTTGTCGTTGTCGTTTTCAACTTTATCATTCAATTCACCCAATTGAAAGGTTTTCAATTAGAAGTTAAGATATGCTACTTCCGCATAGTCAGTAATTCACAGCCCCTCTGCTAACTCAATTAGCGCCCTCTCTAATTCCAATACTAACATACTTCAGATACTTCAGTCGCAAATGCTCTATACACTCAGCCACTGATTCACGTCCTCATTGGCTCACTCACACACATTGCGCGCTACTTGAGTTTCGCATTTGCTTTGCTCGGCTTTTCAAAAATGTATGTCAATTGGTCAATTTCCGCTAAGCCCGACGTTGTGCGCATCTATTAAATGTCATTTACCTGATCGCAGTTTTTTCGTGCACTAAGCGAAATTTTGTAAACATTTGTTGCAGTCAACCTAATCTATTTTTCCGTGTCTCTTTTCAGCTGACTTACTGACGCAAGGCAGAAGCATATGCCCGTTGAACGCTCACTTTTATTTTTGTAAGTAAATTGGTTTTTCATTGATCCACATTTGAATCAACCGATATTACAGGGACCACGGTACAACAATGGACAGTGTATTTTTTTATTATGCCAGATGTTAAAAATTTGAATATGTTTCGCCAAATTATTCTAAAAGAATTTTAATAGGGAGCGATAAAAAGCAGACTTCTGTTTATCATAACTAGAGGTTAATTTCTTCAGAAAACATATTTTCGCCACATAATTGCAAATTCCTATCACTGCAGAAAAAAATAATGACCTAAACCAAATCATTTTGCTTCCTATGACTAACTGAATTTAATTTTGCTTCCTATGACTAACTGAATTTAAGTGGCACCAGTCGAATTTATTGAAAGTTATAGTAGTACTTTTCCCCAAGAAATATGATTGTATATCGGGATAATAGTCCCATCACTCGCACGTTAAAGTCTATTTAAATCAGAATCGACGAATTTTTAAGTTTTTAATTTGCATATAAATTACTCGATATATTTTTATATATTCCAATTTTGGAGAAAATCATATACAACAACTAAAACATAATGAGCTTAGTTTAGACTTTGATCGCCGGTTTTCTCTACATGGACATTGTCATCGTTTTGTTGCTAGTCTTGCCCGTTGCCAGTCCGTACAGTTGGAATCGCTTCGTCAAATCCAAATTTCTGGCAATATTTGCACAGCAGGCGCACATCTACTTCTTCCTGATTATGGGCGTGTTGACACTGTTCTTGTTGGATACTGTTCTTGTTGCGCATCTCGCAAGTACTCGAATAGCGAACACAGCGGTGAAATGCATTTGAATGTAGAAATGCAGCACAGCATGCGTTTATTTCATGCTCAAAGGAATTTCTACATTTCTGCATTTTCGATTTTCCTCGTACTTGTTATACGCCGCTTGATAACACTCATTTCCGCGCAGGCTAATTTATTGGCACAAAGTGAAGCCTCAATGAAGCTAGGGCAGAGCGCAACTGCTGCTGCACATTCATTGTTAGCTGACAAGAGCAAAGGCCAAAGAGGCCAGTGCGGATACCACATTGAACGAGCTCAACAAATTACGCGAACAAGTCCACTCACTCACCGCTGATCTGAATAGAGAGAAGAAAGACAAGGATGCGCTCAAATAAGATTCCTATGGGAAATACAATATTAAAACATGTGAAATTTCTAATAGCCGGACACCCACTGTCGCAGTGGTTTTTGTCCAGTTACGGGGAGGAGCAAAAATTTGTTTGTTTCAAAGGCGTTGTTCGAATCGCCCAAATGGCGATTGGCGATACAAAAGAAAAATAATTACGATATATGTATATACATAGTAAATACATATATGTACTCACATTGTCCACATGGATACATTTTTAACAGTGTATCCATGTGGAGTATGCTCCACATGGATACATTTATTTATTTATTTTAAATATTTATAATCAGCAAAGTGTCCCCCCACTCCGTGCAGAATGAAAATAACAATTTTCAATGTGTAAGCTGATCTAACCCCACTATCCTTGCAATTACTTTGTTTCACCTTTGTTAAAGCAGACGCGGCCTGAGGTAGACGTGCCAACGTCAATGGTTATGGCCGACAAACAACTGTAATTACGTAATTGTATTTCATAAATGCGACATGCGAAAATTAGCAAAACAAACTTGCTCGAAATTACGGCTAAGAAAGGCCGAAGAGGCAAGTTCAATCAACTCTGTATTCAACACGAGAGCGATTTAAAAAATTAGTGTTGTTCGATATGCGTGCGTGAAATTGCAATAAAATTTTTGACATTTGTTGCTGTTTTTATTGTTTTTGTTGTTGCAGAATTGTTGTGTCACAAGCATCGGTAACTACGACACTGCGACAACAATCGACCGCATGGCAATCGCTAAAATGTTGTTGCAAACACCTTTTTCGAGTGGCAATTTGTTGACGCTGTTTCTCATTTGTTGTTTGCCGTTGCACTCAGCACACAAAATGAACGCAACAAAACATGAAAACACAAAGAAACACGTCGAGTTGAAGTGGATTTTGGCGCTAAACAAAATGGTAAAATCCATATACAAAAGTTATAAATGGTGTGTGGAATGAGGGTGTTGAACGAAAAGGCGAGCGTGGTAAACAAACTAACTCGTTGCAGTCTATGGCTCGAACAAGCAATGGCCACAGCAGCAGCAGTCACCAACAACAATAAAAAAACAGCAATATTTCAGTTGCATGTAAGGCGTAAAGTAACAAACAAAAACAATGAGCACAACAATAACAACAAAAGCAACAACAAAAGTGTCATACTTTTTGCGGATGTAATCTGCATCAAATATCTAAAGAATGAGTTAACAGCGCGAGCAGATTTTTGTTGTTGTCCTTTTTGTTGCATGCTTCTACTGCAACTGCTGCACTCAGTTAGTCATTGACATCACTATACGAGGATCATTCAATAAGTACCCGAGAAAAACTGATCTGGAAAGTTGTTCATAATTTTTCATTTTTAAAATATATGATTTAAGCAGCTCTTGAAAAAAGTTGGGCTCTGTCCCCTTTAATTTTTAATAGCACTGTAATACCGTCACCTGATCGTCTATTAGTAATATTCAATCTGTGGCCATTGGGATAGTATGTTTCCACATAGCTTACGCAGCATCTTCACCCATCTTCTCTTTATCGTAAGAACTCGACTCATAAACGTCTGCCGATCGAAACACTGCGAGTGACAGATGACAATAAACGCCGATAATGACAATTTCTCCCAGCCACCCAACCTATTTTCAAATACGGGTATATATTGATCGACCCAGCTAGTTGTTACTGCTGCTATTGTTGCTTTTGTCGTAGCGGAAACATTTTATGGTTTTTTTCGCATTATACGCGTCATAAGTGCCAAAAAAATATAAAAAAATATATATGAAAAAAAAAAAAATCGACCGATCAACACGAAACCAAATTGAAAGAGAAAAATGTATCTGAAATTTTAAATCGGTTCCATTTAATATCCCTCATTCTGAATCGCGTCGAAATGCTTTAGTTTTAATGCTATTTTTATTGCTCCCATTGCATTTAATTTTTTTTGTACTAAATTTTTTCATATTTTTTTATCTCAAAATTCGATTTGTTGGGACAATAAATTCCGAAGTCGTAGTTTCGAAACAATTGTAAAACCATTATTGAGTGCATAAATTTATCTCAATTTCAGGAAATTGATATATCGCGGGTGCAATTTGGAAATAACACAAATAAATGCTCACATATGCGCGAACAACAGTCGACAACAGCAACCACCACATAACTGTATATTTTCCAATTTTTCCACTTAGATTGCTCCACATTTTTGAAATTAACAATTTGCATAGCAATTTTGCTATTAGGGTTTTCACACTTTCATAAATGCTGTGTGGAAGTAATACTCGTACCTGTTAGATGCAAATTTCGGTGTACAAATTTAAAATGAATTTTAATATATTGAATTTGATTGCCAAATATAATACCCCAAGAGTTTTTAATTGGAAATGCGAAAGTTGTTTTCTTCTATTCGACTTCAATGAAACTGCATTGAAACCGGGACTAATCAAAATAAAGTCTTCGTCAAATAGTTAACTAAATAGTCAAATAGTTTTTGTCGTCCGTAAGAGCAGAATTACTAATAAAAATAACTTACAATTTACTAGAACGTTTTATGCTAAGGTACTGCAATATTACCCAAGAAAGAACATGTCTTCTCTAGTATTCTCCAGAAGATAGGTTACCTTGCTTTCTTGAAACAAGCCTATCTGGCAGCGTTCTGCGTTGCCACCTTCCGTTTGAATTAAAGTTAATCTATTTAAATTACGGAGTGGTGAAATTTATTTATTTATTTATTTTTTTTGTAATGGGAGACTTAAAATTTTTCCTTGCACGCCAAGTCGTCTTCTTATTTTGAGTTAAATGCATTTTTATTATGATTATTATTATTTTAGTAAGTAAAAGTAGACGTTGTTCCGCCTTTTCAGGTTGCATTGAAGAAAACTTTTGATTTGGATTAAACTTTTTTTAATAGTTTTCTTTGACAAATTCGAAATGATGAATATTGATATTGATTTCATACAAATAATCAAAAATTTTTTTTTTCTTTCCCGACTTTTGCGTTATTACCCATGACACTTCACCGGATTATTCGACAGGCAATTCCAGAGTTTCTCTGAAAATTTCATCATTATCGGTGCAGAGGTTTCGGCGTCTATAGCGGACGCAAATACAGACATACATATATATAAATATATATATACATATAGATTTGATCATGTTATCTCTTTTATCTCTGTCTGGTTTAACTAAGTAAACAATTTAAACAAATTGAACATACTCGTACTCGTACTGACATCGAATCACAACAAATAAATTGTGCGTCAAGCAATCATTGAAGAAATCTACAGAGATAACTCTACGATATCTTAAAACGTAGCACACCTTATACATATTTATTATTTTTTTGATCGATTTAAAGTATTTTTGAATATAATTTCGTTGTATCATTTCCACTTCTTTGTCTCTTTCTTAATTCATAAAACATCGGAAGCCTATTTCGATTCGTCGTAGTCTGCAATTCGTGTGCTTCCGGTGCTGAGTCGTGGGATTTAATTAGTGCAGAACTGGCAAAACATATTTCTTGTTTAATATAGACAGGCCAACGTAGCAGCAAAAATCCGCTTCATGATTGCACAACTACAGCCCACTTAGTTTGTTGTTTAATTTTAGACATATATGTATATATAACTAGCTAGACCCGGCAAACGTTGTTTTGCCCCCAAACAAACGCATTTGTTAGTATTGATAGGTAACAAATTAATTCAACAGTTGTGTGTTATTGAAAATGTTCATAAATTTTTATTTACGTACAACCTTTATATAAAATCGTAATGCATTTAAAACTTTGTTAGTGAATGGTGAATGACAACGCGTGATATTAATACTGTAAACAAAAAGAGCATAAGTTACAGACAACATATTTTGGGTGGACCACAAAATAGAAGAGATTGATTTTTCAAGAGATTCTATAAAATTTGAATGAGAACTCTGTGCCTACTCTGTGTACGTATCAGTGAGCTTTCTGTATATAAGTAAGCCTGAATAATAGAAATAAGTCCACCCCAAGACCACCTACCAGGTCCAAAATAAGAAAAAAAACCGATAAAAGCTCGAACAGAAGATAAAAATTAAAATAAAAATTAAGATAAAAATTTGAGCTCGATAGCTCTTATGGATGCTTAGAACACCCGTTTCTAAAAAACAAATGCCAAACGAGTTTCATTTATATATATATATATATAGATAGATAGATATTTTCTTTGTTAACAAATTTGCTTATTCAAATAATTTATTAGCAGCTGCAGCGTTATAACAATTGATCATGGAAATATATATTTTAGCTCGATTTGATTGATCTCACAGCGCGTTCGCTGTTCAATCAAAGTTGTAATCAAGAAATGTCCAAATAATACATAAGAAAAACATACAAAATAATAACAACAATAACAAAAAGCAGAAACAACAAAAATCTGTACTTCATTGAAACGCAACTGACAAACAAGCGAAACGAGCCACAGCGAATTGTCGAGCTTTGACTGGTGAGCACCGCTTTCGACATCGCTGCGAGGGGGAAGCACAGCGTGTGACCAATCCCCCTTTAACCGTTTTAATGATACAATTTAAAATCAACAGCAACTCATGATTTTGCATATTTTCAGCATTAAAACTCCAAAGTGTGTTGAACGATTGCTTGGTGATCCATGCTGAGGGAGCTGTGCGCATAAATTCAGCTCCAGATACATTTGTTGTTGTTCTTCTTGTTGTTGCTGTTGCTGTTGTATATTTATATTTCTGTTCTCTTCACTTATTTTTGGTGGCGATTAAATGGATGAAGCCCGCCTGCTGAGATTTTGCCACACGTTTGACCAGAGTTGTAGTGCTTGCTTTTGGTGGTGTCTAACGCAAAGCCTTCAAATAAAACAAGCGGCCCAAGCAACGCCAACAGCGAAAGAACGCATAAAAAGAACGAAGAAGTGGCAAGTTGCGTCTGAAAAATCTAATCTATATACTCGTATACACACAATTATAGTGTAATTCATGACAGCGTTAGTTTTAATTAAAATTTGCACTTCCTTTTTCATTCGCTCCTACAAATGAGGATGCCACACGAAATCGTCACAACTTTTGAAGGCTTTTTCATTCAGAAATTTGTCTCTCGTGCAATTTGTCTTTCGTTCACTTGTTCGAAATGATGAGGTTCATTGCCACCAAAGCGCGAAAAGAAAATAAGCCAAAAAAAAAGAGAGGAAAAGTAACGTTAAATTCGGCTATAACAAAGTTGTAATACTCTTTAGGCAGTCGCCGACAAGTGTACCTGCGTTTGAGCACACAACCATATTACAATATTTATGCGAAGTATGATCGTTCCTGTTCCTGAACTGTAGCTACTCCAGTACTGAGCACTGAGAGCCTTATGATTCAGTAATGGGTTGGTGAAAATTTCAGCTTGATGAATCAAAAAGTGAGAAACCACGCACAGATGGACAGACAGTTGTTCATGGCCCGACTTATTGCGCTGATCAAGAATATATACATGTCGACGTTATTATAAAATAGTATTCACTGTGCGTAGAGTATAAAAGGACGCAGAATTCAAAATGAAAATAAATCAGTGAAAGATACAAGATACACAAAATTATTGCCGCGATTAATTTGCAATGCTTCATGAAAATCTGCAGCTAAAGCAGCTCAAACAAATTGCATTTTATGAAAAATTATGCATGGCCACGTAGGGACCACCATGCATAATTTTTCATAAGCTGACTCGAGAATTTTTTGGCATAAGAACCTTTTAATGTGGTTGCACGTAAGCATGTGCGTGTATTGCAAAAGCCGGCTTAGGTATAATCAGTTGCTGCATGCACCATTGACAACAAATCTGACACTGGCACTGACTTTGACTTTGACTTTGGCTGTGTATCTGACTCTGACATTGATGTTAATTTGTGGCGTCTGCCGTGTTGCATCGGAAAACTTGTTTGCCTTACTAATTGCTGCTTGTTCATGTTGTGGTCACAAGTCGTTTGCCATGATTAGGTAATGGCGTTAGGTATGTATCTGTGTGCTTCTGTGCTTTTCTTTGTGTTTGTGTGTGCATGAAGTAGTTAATTTATGTCTTTATGCGCAACAAAGTGAGATTGCTTAGTTTATTTCCGTGAGTGTGAAATATTTTTCATGTTAAATGTTGGCGCTTCTTTATCCTCTACGTTTTCATAATTTAATTTTCAAGGGTTTCTTGTTTCGTCATAATTTGGGTGCAACATGCTTTTTCTGTATCTTGTGTAATGATCCATGAAGTCATGACTATAGGCATCTTGTTATACGAGCAGCGAATTACATTATTCCGACATTCCGTTTTTCTTATTATTTGAATAGATATACAACATCCACAAAACTATCATTATTCCCTAAACCAAAAAGCCGGTGATATTTTTTCACATCAAAATTAAGCATCGTCTTAATAAAGAATTTTATTGAAAACCAATTAAAGCATTCAAGTAAATTCATACGACTATTTTTCAAATATGGATCGGACCAATAAAATTGCAGTCTATCTAATTTTGTTCTCATAGATAAGCATACTTCAGACATCTAAGCGTTGTCGATTCTTAGATGAAATCTCAAGCTTTTTCGAAGTACATCTCGTTCTTAATTTAAATAAATAATAAAAAGATCAAAGTTAAACGAGATTCTGCATACATTGTAACTGAATTAGCACTTTGGTACTAGGCAATTCGCTTATTATGGGATAAATATTGATATTTTCCAAACAGTGTCACCGAGAGCGAGTTGATAGCCGCCTTTCGCAAAAAATTCAACATTTTTCAGTCTGAATGCTGTTTGTGAGAGCTTGGTGTAATGCATAAGAACACCCATATAAGCCCTTATGAACCCATACACCTTAAAGCTGAGAATTACACAAGATAAGAGTGTCTCAAGTTGATTATTGACACATAATTTAACGGTGGATTAATTTTTTTCCACTATATTTTGGCATAATTTTACTCTTCTTATTTCAATTACACTCCCACTATAAAATGTGTCGCTTGTGTTAATAACAAAATAACTTGGTGTAACAAATTATTAGGTCTGAATGTATAAAACAGCATAAAGAGTCGAACAAAAATGAGCCACAAATCATTAAAGACACGCACGCCGAAATACAAGAGCAGCAAATAAATTGAATTTCAAGCCGCAAATATGTTAATTTGATGTGTTTATTAAAATTAATTAATTTACTTTACTAAACAAAAAACCGCATGTGAGCGAAGCAAAGCGAATGAACTCAACTGAACTGAACCGAACCGAGTGGCGTCGACTCCAGTAAAATGACGGGCGAAGTGGGGTGCTTCGAATTTGAGTGGAGTCAAGTCGAATCAGTCGCATGTGAAGTGTACAGGTTTTTTACCGTAAGTGCGAATGAGTTGATGCTTCTTTTTTCATGCCAAACCGATCAAAAATACACACATACATGCATATAATTTTCCTTTTTTATTTTCATATAGTGTTTTTTATATATATAATATTTATATATAATATTTACTTATTTTTGTTATCGTACTGTGCAAGAAATACGTGAAAATAAAGTTATCATGCACAGGCGACAAAGGCAGATACAGAAGTGAATTTCCCATGTGGTCGCTGTTGTGGCACAAGTAGAAAAAGAAGTAGAAGTATCTCTTAGTGACTGAAGATAACTATATTCTTTTTATATGATTTCAATAAAATTGCAAACAGGTGCTGCCACACCTAGCAGCAGAAGCAGTAGCAACAAAGCGAGTTGGCGAGTGAATGAACGAATGAATGAATTACAATAAAGCACGTGCTTCATCAATTCTGTATAATTGTGAGTAAAATAAGGAATTCAAGCCGAGCTGCGCGGTTTTTTATTTATAATTTTTTACTGCGCTTGACTTCACTCCACCGCAGTTCAGCTGAGCGAAGTTCAGTTCACTTCACTTTGCACTTCATGAACGGTAATGACAGTAAAGGTTTTTAATATGCTGCACAGCAGGCGTGCAGATACGCACACACAACACACATGCCCACATTTATATTCTGTTTTCGTGTGTGTGTGTATATATGTATGTGTATCAGCTACCTGTTGTCACCGTTGGACTGCAACTCACTCACTCGACCGACGCATTCGGTGACTTTGGCACAGGTGCGTACGCCAGCTCCTTGTAAAGCTTGTTGCTCATTTTTTTTCTTACGTTGTTGTTGTTGTTTTGTTGTTGGGAAATTTCTGAAAATTATTTGAGTCAGTTGTTAATTGTATAATTGAAGTACAACATGCCATTCGTGTTTCAAGCGAGGCTATTTGCGCTTTGATTTATAACTCAACTCAAGCGCAAAAATGTCGATGACTCATTTTAGAGCCCAAATTGGATAGCTGTGTGAAGTAGGCATGCCATTTTGGTATGACTTTGCACAACGTTTTCTAAGTAACTAACTTTGGCAAAAAGACAATGATAAAAAATTTAAAAAAGGATCGTTTGAATTACTCCAGCAGAATGCTTACTTAGCACAACTCGCTTCGCACATTTGTGCAAAATTAGCTAAGCATGCATGAAATTTATTCTGCCATTTTTATCTGTTTTTATGGAATAAATTTGTAAAGATAGTTTTATCTTTAAGGTAATGAGCGTCAAGTGTAGGCGTGAAAAGTTGAGCAGCCAACTGAAAATTCATACGAAATATTGCGGTATTGAGGTCACTTGAGAAGGTATGAAGAAAAAATTTGCAGTCGTTGTGGCACAAAGATCGGCACACAAACAAAGTCACACACAGAGACCTATATAGCCACCACATGTCACTTGCTGACTTGTGAAAGTAAACGTGCTACTTGCAAAGTTTCGCGATGCACGGTGTCTCTCTTCTCAAGCCCACCACAACGAATGCTGCCTTTGCCCTTTTGCCACGCTTTCTTTCTAACTGTACCTTTCATTCAAGCTGCTCAACTATGCTTTGTTCAGCTCAACCACTGCATTCACTCAGATATGCAACAGCTGCTGCTCGATGGCTGCAACACTTTGAGTGCCTGACTGCGTCTTAAGTGAAGTCGTGATAATCTTTAGATATTTATCTATAGCAAATTACATGGCCAACTTGTGCGCTTTTCCACGCCTCAACAAGTAATGAAAAGTTGTGCTTTGCTTTTTCATAACTTTTTTCCTAGTCTTCCTTCAGTAAGTTTCTAATGAAAAGCTAAATCATCACATGCAACATGCTGCAACACCATCGGCTAAACCCAAAAAGAAATTGGAAAAGCGCAAATTGGAAGCAAAAACAAATTGTGAAAACGCCCAAATAGCCCATAATTGGAGCATTTGGGCTCTGACTATAGTTCGAGATATGGTTATGGTTTTGGGTTGAGGGCATTCCAAGCGTACGAGTAATGATTATATATTGGAACGTGCAGAAAATATTTTTTTAAAAATTATTCAAAGTTTTGAGAACATTTTAGTTTGATTTGTGAATTGTGAGCGTTTTCATTGTTTGCATTGAAAGTTGTATCAAAAATAAATGGCTGGAATCACACATTAACCATTGATCAATCAATGTTCTAGAGAGTAGCAAACACACTCCAGGCCTAATGAAAGAGAACATCGACGAACAAGATATGTTGATGTGAATATTTTTGAGTTTGGATATGAAGTCAACTAAGATTACGGTTTGCATTACCGCGAAAATGTCGGCATTGCTGTTCACTTAATTTAGCGAATGGCAAAGTTAAATTGCTGACATTGCATTCACCATTTGTGCAGGAATTCCTAATCCTGATGAAGATTCGCTGCTCTTCGATATTGGCACGAAAAACATGGTTCATGGACCATATCTAATTTTTAGATATCATTGGTGAAATTTAAACGTTTTTTTTTATTTTGCACAAAATTTATTTATTTTTCATTATTAGTCCAACTTCCTTGTAATTTTTTCATTTTAATTGTGCGAAGTAAAATTTGGTTTAAAATGCCGAGAAGAAGGTCACATCTCAATAACGAACCAAAGCCTGAAGCACGACGATATAAGAAAGGCCCAATGCCAAACATTACATCCACTTGGTCGCTAATATTTTCTGCCTATAAGTACTATTTCCTATTAATTTCCTAAGTTATTTCCTATTATACTACAAGCGACTATTTCTGGGTTAGTCTAGCGTTCATGATGTTATACCCCTTTTTTATTACTTCAATAGCGTTAACTCATTAATTTTCACATCAAACTATTTTAGCCAATTTACATCATAAGTCATCGCCTTTGTAATTATACGCCACAGGGCCTCCTAACAGATTACAAAAAATCAGTCAAAGAAATAATTTATTGACCTCGCTGTCAAAACGTGTTAACTAAATACGAATTAATGAAGCACGCATTAAATTAAAAGCGAAGTAAAATATATATATATATATGCATGTGGATATATATACTTCACTTTAA
Organism: Cacoxenus indagator; assembly: GCA_035041755.1. Classification (NCBI taxonomy): domain Eukaryota; kingdom Metazoa; phylum Arthropoda; class Insecta; order Diptera; family Drosophilidae; genus Cacoxenus; species Cacoxenus indagator. The sequence goes on from JAWNKX010000067.1 coordinate 2,232,512, forward strand.
TTTGAAAAAATATTAAAATACTAAAAAATCATTTTCAACGAATTTTATTTGCACCACGCCCACAATTCGTACCAGAGCTTAAAGCGATCAAAATGAACGCAGCAAAAAGACCAAATCAAATCAAATCGACCAACAACTACAACAAAATCAGCATTGAAGGGGGAACAACTAGCAACGAAACCAATCAATTCGATAACACTTGAATACAAAATGAGGGTCATTAATTTTATGCCAAAACTACTACGCTGAAGTAGCGGCGTAGCGTACTTAAGGCCAAAAAGAACACACCGAGCGAAGGAATGAGGCAACAGCGGAGCGAAGCTCAGGGTACTAAGCCGCATGACAGATTTCTATAAAAGTCAGTACGTCTCTCGTGTGTGTGTGTGTGTGTGTGTGTGTGTCTGAGTGTATGTACGTAGTTGTGTATTTGTATCTGTGCATACGTGAACATATTTCGCTAGCTCCGGCTGTCAATGTCGCGTTTTGTACATTTGTGCGTCTCAAGCCGAACGTCGATCTGTCTATTTATTAGTCTGTCATTGTGTGTCGTTGCCGTTGCGTCTGTCCCACAGCTGCCATCACAGTCAATCATAACCCGTTTCGCATTGGCGTACAAATCAAATACGCTGTTATCGTCCGCTTGCGGCGGTCTGACAGCGACAGCCATCAGTGGCAGCCGGCGCAGCAGCCGCAAGGATCCAATATAACAACAATAATAAGATTAACAAGAGCAGCAAAATAAGAGTCGTCGAGTCGTACAAAACAGGCTGTTTGTATACAGTACTGACTTAAACCTCAACTTCAATTGACTGCCAGCCCGGACTGACTGCCTGCTGGTTAACCAAGTCGACTTCGACATTTGTGGTACGTGTTTGCTATAAAAATGCGCCTGGCACGCCTCATCATCAAACGACAACGAATACACTATAACAACAGCACACGAGGGAGCGCCCCCCGTACTAACAAAAGGAATGCCTCATGCCACTTACTTTTGCTGAATATCGACAGAGCAACTTATGGCGAGATTCTGGCCGATTTTTTTATGTTCTTTCGTAATAGTAATTTTAATTGCGCGAAGCCATTTACAGTTAGACCTCTGTCTTTTACTGATTCTTTGAATTCATAAAAAATTTTTGTTTTCATTCATTTCATTATTATAAAATATTCATATTTTTTATTAAGCATTGATGATGAACGAAATGTTCTCTGGCACTTGTATATATATATATAATAAGATGTCTTTTTACTTTTGTCGACAAATATGTATCTATTCATCCATGTCTATTTTGTCCCCTTCAAAGTATTCATAGCTGAGTATGTATATATATTTCATAAATTCAAGGTTCTTTTAATTTTGGGAACAGGAAAAAGTCACAGGGAGCCAATTCCGATGAATACGGTAGCTGAGACATGATTACGGTTTTCTTTTTGCCTGACAATGACAACATATGTTAGGGATAATAAAATAAACAAAGCTATAGCAGGTAGCCCGAGAAAAATGAAAAGTCGCCTTGATCCGCTAGACAAGAATTTTGCACGAAGCCTTATTTCTACCAGCTCTACATTTGCCAGTGCTGGTCAGATCCGTACAAGAAAAGCACCGATAAATAAATAGGAGTTGCTCGGGATTTGTGTAGAATGAAGGTGCATACAGTAAGTTAAAACTGTACGGTTTAGTCGCGTTGAGGCATTTTTGGTGGGGCAAAATCTTATGAGATGCCTTTTCTTACTTACTCTGTGTTCATTCATTTCATTTTCGTGTTGAACATACATATTTTGATATTGATATTGATGGTATCCATCCTTTCCTTTCCCAAAATACCATCGGGTATTGCGGTGCGTCGTACGAACCGTAAATGTATTTGTATGAAATCGTATTTACAGGTCTGCTCAACGTGTAACTTTGATAGGTCCGCTCTCACCTGAATCACCGATCGTAATTACAGCAACTGAAGATACTTTGTCGTCCTAGATGATGATTCAATGGTTGTCAATTGTCTCAATTGTGTTAAAACTGTTTTAAACAACTCAATAAGTTGATGTTCGTCGATATCGATTAGCATGAACCGTTCTCCATTTATGCTTTGGGCATATCCTTCTTCTGATTCTGAAATGAAATGGGATGAAATGTATGGTTGCCTATAAGATATATACAAATACAAACAAATATTAATTTTCATATTTCTTTCTTTCTTTCTTTTTCAGTAACCCTCTTGCGTTTTTATGTCAGGTCAATTCCTTATTTCCTTAGTTCGCGCTATTCGTTAATATTCCTCTCTTCATCGTCGATATATTAAGCGCGTTATGCCTCTCAAAGTTAGTATTACATCAGCTGTAGAGAAATTTCTGGTAATACATTTCCCATACTTATACAAAGATTCTTCCATTAAGGAAGCAAAGATTACTTTTCCATTTTGTTAAAATGCAAAACTCATAATAAAAAGCAACAGGTGCGGTTTAGTTACTCATTAAGGAAGTGTTGAGATCTGTTGTATCTTAAACTAACAAAGTTAATATCCGAAGTGGTGCAAGTGCTATAGGGGAAAATTACAAGAAATGGTTCGGGAGTTGGACTGCGACTGCGAGTAAAAAGTGATGTTGGCTGCAGTTAATGAATCGCCCAGTAAAACGCTTAAGCGGCTGTCAGATAATTTATCTGACTTTAGACAGTTGCTTTTCTTACTTTTATACTTCTTCTGTCTCTCTGTCGATGTTGTTCTTTTGTGTTATTAGGCATGCCAGTCAAAGTTCATAATGCCTTCCTTTCATATGCGCAAAGTCAAGTTAATACCTCAGCACAGCTTAATAAGTTCCGCCAGCCATCCATCGAAACGTTGACGACAGCGACGACATGGACGAAGACGTTGATGCTGATGGGGCAGGCTTTGACTTGGTTGGTGTTTAATGCTTGTAGCATGGCAGAAAGCAAATTATTGTAGCTTCTGGACGTAGAGCTAGAAACCTTAGGCCGCGGTCTAAAAGAAGGCGAGTTCAGACGAAAAAGCAAGAGAAAACAACAACATCAAATCTCTTTGGAAATCAGCATGATAAACAACCGAAGCGTTCTAAACGGCTTCATTAATCTTATTCAGCGGTGACTTGCTTGCCGCGGCATGTCTATTAAAGCCTTGTAATGCGGCTGCCAGCACAGCACAGCAATGCGCAATACGAGTATAGCGCAATATAGCTCATCCTTACAGCTACATAAGTACATAACTCTCAGAGTTGCCATTGGCATTGCCAAAGGCCGGAAGAGTAAACGAATTGTTGCCGATGTCAGCTGCACGTCAGTTCGCTCGTGAACGATTTTATGAGCCAAAGCGAAGTCGCTACTTTCAAATGTGGTTGGATTTGCCACGTTTCTGGGCAGTGAAGAGAAGTTACAAAAATTTAAGGTTTTCACTAGCAAAAGATACTTTGATGTATTTACTGATTTTTATTTTTCCACATGAACTTCCAGCTAATTTGTAGCGACTGTCAGAGCTTTGATTGCTTTCCTTGCTTATATCGCGCCTTGTCATAAAACACTGACCACTTTCCCGCCGCCTTATCATTTCATAATGAATTTGTTTTGGCAGCTAATAAATAACGTAAAACGTGTTGCTCATCAACATCATCATCACGACCAGAAACATCGTCATCATTCTGTTGGCGTTGCTGCTTCTAGCTGAGGTCCATACCCACTCGCTCACTGGACCAGGCAACCCACTGTTGCGCGTTCCTGGGCCGCGATTTGATTTAGTGGCCCACAGTTTAGTTGGTTTTTAGCTTTTGCCCTTTTGCCAAGCCATGTACTCGTATTGTACTATCTATGTATCTTGTCGCTACAGTGGTGTTGTTTCTTTTGTATCTTTTGCTCGCAATAAACGACAAATTGTAATTTGATTTATTTCAAGTAAATTACTTTGTAGCGCTTTAGTGTAATGCGCAACTAAAAAAAAAGACCTCAGAGTGTTTCATTGTTGCGAGATATATATGTATATTTTTTTTTCTAGTTTCTTCAAAGCAAGCCACACGCCGCCTGGCTGCTTAATGGTGTTGCCACATCGAAGGGCATTTAATATTGAATGGGTAGAGTACACGTAATTAGGTAAAACATGAACACCGCAACATTCGCAAACGATTACTTACACTCGACGCATTCAAGTGCAACGCATGAATGTGTCAATCAGATGCTCGGCTCCATAACTCAGAGATTCATATTACATTTGTTATATTTTTTAAAATTTTTTAATTAATTTTTTATTTTTTGGTGGGAGTGCAATAAACCATTTTGACCGTATTAAATAACCGCAAACACGAAATGTTTAACTTTTTTAAGAGGGTATATCGGCAATGACGTCGACGATGGCGATGACTTCGATTTCGTTCGCATTGTATTGACAAACAAACAAGCAAAAAAATTGTAATTGAGTCGTTGAATTACCGCATTGCGCACTGCTTCAACTTTGAGTTAAGTAAGCTGCAGCAGCAGCAACACGGAAAGTCCGCGGTGGTGGTGGCAGTCAGCGAGTTTGATTTCGACTTCAGCCCAAACCATGCCGCAACTCATTAACACACCGCATTGCGAGGCGGTGCTTTTACAGCTGGCAAAAGCCAAGCGAAGCCAGCAAAGCGAGCCACGAACTCATTGAACCGCAACAAGCGAAACGAGGAGCAACGCAGCAAACAAACAACAACAACAACAAACAACAACCGCCAACAAGACCTCAGTTTAAACAAGACCAAAACAAGCCACGCCAAGTCTAACCAAGCTGTAGCTAAAGCTGAAACCCTGCAGTAAGGCAGTGAGACAGGCTGCAGCATTGAATGAAGCCAGTTGCGATACATTTGGACTGAGCCAATGAGCCAATGAGCCGACAGTTCGTTCAACGATTCGATTCAATGTTGTTGCAAATATTTGGCGCAAAGGTAAAGAACATCAACGTTCAACTTTGCTCTACATTTCTAGTCTTTTTGTTGGTATTGTTGTTTGTTGTTGCTGCTGCTTCTGTGTTTGCTGATTACAAATTAAAGCAGGAAGTTAGTTACTCAGCCACTTGCACCACTTTCGGTTGCATTAAACCAACTTTCTTCTTCTTATTTTTGTTGTTCCCTTTTTTTGTTTTATTTATGGGTCTGTGTTCATTAGGTTTAGTTACATGTAGCTTCCTCTTCTAGGGTTGCACAGCATTGGGTGGCTTGCAGCAAATTAATGCAATGCAAATTTGTGGCAAATGTTGCTGACATTGTCTGCTGACCTGATTCCCAGTAGACACGAAATTGTTCCTCGTTTAATTCTTCCCTTTCCACTTCATTCTACTTTGTTATATATTTTTTTTCATTTTTTTCATTAGCGTTCTTACCGCCAATGTTGGAGCGCAGTGCATGAAAAGTTTCGTGGTTGCACTTTTAGTGGGCGTAGCTGAAGTTCGAAGTTGTTGCCTTTCTTGTTCGCCGATTTGGGTTACATTTAATGAGCAAACACAGTAATTATGCAATCTAACGGTTACTTGGTAGTCACAAGAGCTAGGCGTGAAGTCGAGCATGAACGTGCGTGATCGTGTAAGTCAAAGTATTCCAAGAGTATACACACTTTGGTAACATAATTTAATAAAGAAATGTAGTGCAAATAGCCTAGGTTCACAAGGTATGGGAATGGTAAGTTCAGCAGTTAAATCGAATCCTTTCGAATCGAGTACAATTCACTTAAGTCCCTGATTTGTTTGAGTTTCGAGAAATGAGACCACATAATTGAATCAGTGAAGGTGATGTTAACAAAAATACATACAAACATGGGCAATCTTGCAACTGAGAGCAACCCAGATTCTAAAATTTGTTCAATTCAATTTAAAATCAAATCTTGCTGAAATGGATAAACAGCTTTCCACTTTGAATTGCTCGTATTAAAAAAGAAATTCAAAGTAAGCAGCCAATCTTTGATTTTTGGCAATCTCGAAAGAGATTAGAGAAAAATTAGGGCGTCAAATTCTTGGGTTTCACCCTCGTTAACGACGACCAAACGAGTGTCTTCTACTTCAAGTGGTGTAATAGAGGAACGGCGAAGTACTTTAGTAGCGAGAAACTCATATAAAATACTAATTTTGAAATAAAAATATGAAAATATAAAAGAACATTACACTTAGTGTTAAATTTGAATAAAAAGTATCTATGAATAAACATATAAAAATTATTTGTTTACTTCACCATTGCCTTTAACATGAAAAATGTCTAGACTACGGGACATTCAAGTGCATGGAAAACTTTCGTGCGTGATCGGTAAATGCCCCAAAAACCCGGACGGAGAGTTTTATCAGGTCTATTTGCAGCATTTAACGAATTTTATCGAATTAGACATTCATATCGAATGACGCTCTACCAAACATTAAAAAGGTAAACAGAGCAAAGGAATGATATCTCCAGAGCATTTCTTCGTTTCGTAAATGTTGAGTCAATTTGAAATGTTTCAAATCATTTATTGACAAACTTAATTTTAACATAGAATTATACGGAAATTACTTGATTGGAAGTCATTGGGCGCGTTCAGCAGAAGTGTTTGATGACCTTTCTTGATGCTTTTCGCTCATTGTTAATGCCCAATTCAAAATTTCGATAAAAATTTAGTGACTGCGATGGCTAAAAATTAATCACAAAAATACTTTGATAACCTTGATTCAATCAGCTGTTTTCCGTTTGTAAACAAAGTAATAAAGACACAAAATTTAAAATAAATAATTTGAGTGTTGTTATTAGTTGCTTGGAAAGTGAAATGTAATGATATTTATTTATTAATTTTTGTTTACATGTATTTATGTTCTTAATATGTATTTATCAGATGAGTGGAATGGAGAATAGGTTAATTGTTGCAAATTATTTAAAGCAGAAATTAAAAAGGCTATTTGCGATGTAGCTAAACACCGTAATTTTACATATCTAGCATCACTGCGTTCAGAGAAAATGATGAGTTATGACTTCTGCTGAATGCGCCCATTGCTTCTTGCCGTTTCTAATTAGATATAAATAAGGAAATACGAATTAAACAAAGCAAAATTTGTTACTAATAAAAAAAAAGTAATGGGGAACAAATACAAATACAATTAAACTAAACTTAATACTTAAAACCAAACTTACCACTAACGTTATTGAACAATATCATTAATATGATTGTAATTACAATACATATCATAATTATAACCTAGTTCTAAAGTTATCATAAAGCCGATCCAGTCTGAACTCACTCAACGTTATCCTTATCATGTAAATCAACGGTGATGACAAAGGAAAGGTTCTAAAGCTGTGCATAGGATAATTAAAATTTTTTTTTTTATGCCACGACTTTTGTAGTACTCTTTGTATTCTGTATTCATGCCGGCGGTCGAATTTCAACCACTGGGAGTTACTAATTTGAAATTTTTTGATGTGACAATTAGCAATGTTGGACCGTAACGGGGCCCCGTAAAATATAACAGTTTGGGGGAATAATCTAATAGATTAATTTGTGGTCTATATTAAGACGAGAATTTATATTTATGTAATGATACAATATCCTAATCAAGACATTAACTTTTTTATTGATAAAATGGGCGTGTTCACTGAAATCACACCAAAGTACTTAACCTGGCTTTCCCACCTCACGTCTATCATATTGTATGTGGCTTTTGCGCTTTCTAAATAAAAAGATAGATGAGTTCTACGAGTAGAGCATATGATTGCAGTTACATCCGCGGAAATTGAAGTAGTAAAATCTCTTAAGGATAGAAGGTCGGATCGGCGATAGGCCTGACCCTTGGGGGAAACAGCTTCTAAATCAGTAGACTAAATCCATAGTCTGTTAAACCCACTCGATTTTGCTCAACTTAGCCTAACTGTTCGTCTGTCTGAACCTTCTACCATTGCAAACTAAAATATAAAAACGATCTTATATAAAATAAGGCGCAGTTGGGCACGGCAAACGTATTTTCTGGCTCTTGTTCTTAAAAGTTTTGTTAAGAAAAATTAAATTTGTTAAACTAACTATCAAGACGGAGAATACTTAAAAAATTACGCCTGAAATAATTCTTTCCTACAAACAAATCATGTACTTTTTTCATCACATACGACATACGACTCAAAAACATTCATTTCTCAACTTCTTAATTATTTGTTGTGTCGCATGTCAAAAACGCTGTAACACAGAATGTGAGCCTGTTACGGCCTGACAGTCAGTCGTATCGCTTGACAGTTAGCACGTGTCCAATTAAAAGGTGCAAAATCGGCAAAACTTCTGATTCGGATTCAACTGCAACTAAAAGCAGCAACAGAAATAGCAGTCAATAGCAAATTTAGTTTTTTGTTAGTCGTAGAGAAAAACACAAATTGAAGTCTTTCAAAGTAATCCGGATTTGTGAAACGAGATACAGAACTAGCGCAACATTTTTTGTAGTTTTTTTTAGATGCTCGCCATTGTATTGCCTTCGTTTTTAAAATGTTTTTAAACCAACGCTCTTGCACTGAAATGAAGCTGATTGGGTGAAATTGTACGTCTAACAAATGCGACTAATTTCGATGGTGGCGTTGAGAGAAAAAAGAAGAAGAAGAAGTGTTACTCTCAGAATATGCAAATAAAAACGAAGAATTTTGACTAAATGTACAATAAAACAAAAGAATCACAGCCATTCTGCAACCGAGCTCACGCGTTTGAGCGCATTTCAATGGAGAAGCGCGAAGCTGGGCATGTAGCCGTGCATTCAATTCAGCTTTGCGCAAAAGCTGAACTGAGCTGAGCTGAACTGAGCCGAGTTGTGTTAAACTAAATTCTTTCTTTTGTTGTTGTTGTTGCGGTAGCGCTAATTGTATTAATTATGCAAATCGTGTAAATTATATTCCGACAGCCATTTTCAATGGTTCACTGAACCCGTTCACTTAGTGCCGGTATCGAGTCACACAACTAAGAAATAGGTCAACATCAAAAGATCCAGTTACGACAGCTAGTATTATCATATCAGAAATACACACACACACTGCGAAATGTAAAAATTCAAAAGTTTTGAATATTTCAACGATAAATGTTTGACGGGGACCACCGACCGGGCGTTCGGTTAATTGCCGAAATGTAATGCTTTTCGGGAAAAAGCTACTAAAATGTTAAATTAAATGTCGATTAAGCAACAAGAGTCTGAGTGCGTGTGCGGTTTTATATATATTATTTAATGTTCGTCAAATTGGCTATTTAGTGTATGAATGTTTGTGTATGCTTCAACTTACTTGTCTGTGGTTCGCTTTGGTTCGTTCTTGTTGCGGTCTGCTGCTGCTCTCTCATAGATAGCAAATGCCTTACGACCCTGAGTTGTGGATGTTAATGCCGAAAATGGCATTACATTTTTTCGCCTCATATACTTACGAGTATGATAACATTAACACGCATTATATGCATGTAAAATAGCAAGTCATAACAATTATGACATAAAACGACAATTTATGCTTCAGTCGCCTCAAACGCCTGCGTTTTGGAGCCAAACGGCTATCACAACTACCAAGTTTCCGCTGGCCTTGCTTTGTAATAACTGCAGAGCAGTGGTGGGCGCTGCTTTAATTGACTGTATGGGCGTAAAACCGCTAACCGATAGCCACGCATATTCAAAGTTTAATAAGATTTTCGTTACGGCTTGTTAGTTCCATCGAACGCTGGATATTGTAGAAACGCCCAGGCGTTGATGTTGAGGAGGCCTCTCCCTCAACCTGCTTAAAGTTTAATATGACTGATTGTCACCTTACCGCATCACTTGCAGCCATGTTGTTTTCGTTTATGTTGGCTCACTTTGGTTCAGCTCGTTTTTACAGCTTAACTGACAATGGTGCCAATATTGCCATTTTACATAAAAGCACATAAAGTAAAGTACGATGTTTGATCGTAAAACTTTTTACGACTTTTATCCTGTGCGCCGCCTAAAAATATACTCCTCTTCTTTGCTCCCATATGCTAGCACCGACTTCGGCTTCAGCTGACGTTGCCTTTGCTCTTTGTTGTTGATTTCGCTTCAAAGGCACTCACTCTCGTTCGCTTAGTGTATCTGACAAAGTCAAATGGATTTCGTGTTTCTTACTTGACTTTTACTCCAACCGTGCGCTTGCCTTTCTTCGGTTGCTGGACATTTGCGCTTTGGTGAACGAAATTCTTCGGTCATATAAAATTTGTAACACGTGTGACTTGAATTTGTTCGGCGTTGTTGTTGCTGTTGTTGTTTGGTGCTACTAATCCATTCCACCCTCATACACTGGCATTTCTCTAACGCCCACTCCATTTCGAGTTTGCTCTATTTCCGTTCGTAGATCGGTGCGGGACTAGAAAATTTATGTTTCTAAGGCAATATCAGGTTTATTGTTCAGCACAAAACACTTTGGAGAATTACGAATTCTCTGCGTTTCGTAGATGTTCATACGTTGGTATCTATGTGCTCGTTGTATTCGTGTGCGTGGGTATGTGGTAAGGAAGTTCCTTATATATGTTTAGGTAATAAATGTGAATCGATTGTTGGCTGGGCGCCGCAATTGACAGGTGTGGGCTACACGGCTACTCATGCGAGTAGCAAGTTGAGCAGTCAATTCCAAAAATCCGAAACTTAAACATTCGCAGTTGCTTAAAGTTGTAATTTAAGTGTTCAGCTATAGAAATTATTTCAGGGATGAAGTTGTTTAAAAAATGAAGTACTATATTTTTTTTTTCATAAGATTGACAAGATACTACATCTCTACACCAGCTGCAACCGCACTAACGAGCTATGAACGTTTGTCATTTACATACATAGACATGTGGTTTGCCTTCTTGCACGTCTTGAATTCACGGTGCAGATTTCAGCCGCTCTAATTACTCTTTTAAGCAAATAATTTTAGGAGAGTCTAAAAATGTCCATAGGCAATCGAATAGCGTAACTACTTTATCAAAAAATCCAAAAAAAACAGAATTCTTTAAAATAAAGCGTAGATAATGATGGACATTTGGAGCCTGTCCATGTGCACATTAGTCTGCCACTTTGATTCTGGAACTGCGCCTCCATCCATATAAAGGTCAACATGAGAATGTTGGTGCCGATTTTAGAACATTTTATCTTCTTCTTCAATTCAACTTTTATATCGCCCTCTTGTCGTTGTTGTAAAATCTTTGTATCCTCATAAAGAGGAAGAGTCATCGCGATTTATTTCTTCCTAAAATATGAAGCCAAGTCTATCGCACTTAATTATGAGTGCTGCGTCCTCTCATGCTACATCTAAACGCTCCCTTGAAATGTATGGATAATTACCGTAATAGTATTGAGACCATCAAAAACTTTTCGTCACTCCCATAGCCTTTAGTTTACTTCAAACAACAAACAATTCCCACAAACTCAAAACCTAAGAACAGAATCTTTGAATATAACTAATTTTGCCTTTAATTGTTGATTTATGCTGCACCACAAGCTTGTTACCTATGAGGCGAATGCTGCTTGTCGCTCATTTGACGCATCACCACCCACGAAAAATGGGAATTACAAAATTGTCACCTTGAACCATTAAAAATAACGGCAACTGTAGCACGCCACAAGCGCATGTTCCACAAATAAAGCACTTCGCTTGCTCACTGACTTCCCTATTCATTCATTCATTCATTCATTCATTCATTCGCTCATTGTTTCACCCGATCGTTTGTCGTAATGCAACATAAGCAAAAACATTTACATGCTCATAAAGTTAATGACATGCGGGGAGTGCCGCCGCTCAACCGGAGTTCTGTCTTTCAGTCAAGCCGTTATACCGTCATTCACTCACTCATTCATTCTTCCACGCTGTCATTCATTTTTTACACAGAATGCAAGAAATTCAGAACTCATTGTGGACTTCAAAATGTTTGTTTGTTAGTTTGCCTCTTTTGTTGCACAAACACAGCAGCTGCGCCGGGGTGTTGGCAAGAAAACGACTTAAAGCGCTTGCATTGTGTACGAGGTGCAGCATGAGTATGTGCGAGAGAAAATTATTTTAAAAAAATATATAATAAGAAAATCGTAATTTTCAGGGATGCAACACGCCAGGTAAAATGTATTTTCCGCAACATGACGAATGAGATTATTCTATTTCACAGCCAAGGCAGTGGAACAAAGCCATGGAAAAAGCTATAAAAAATAACAACCAAAGGCAGCAGCAACGAACAAAGCAAACAAAATTTTGCCACCTTTGCCCCAATCCTAAGGCAGAAAATGTTGCTTGCAGTTTCAGGTGGTGCTGTGTGTTGCCTCGTGCTGCTGGGCGACAATTTAAGCGAATTGTATTTGTCTACAGCGTCAACCTCTTGACAATCACTCACATACACAAATCTAGCGACAACAACTTCGAGGACCGCGACGACGACGACAACGACAACGACAACGACAACAACGACGACTTGAAATCAAAGTCAGCTTCAGCATTGGAGTTGGAATTCATGCCACTCAATTGAAGTGGCACTGCGTGGCGTGGCATAAAGCTGACGGTGACTATGCGTATGAGAACATCTCTGTGACGAATCCGCTGCACACCCAACTCTCAAGCCCACCAGCACGCCACTCCACGTCAGCTGAACTTGAGTACAACCATAGTACAAGCATAGCGTAGAGTTGTCCTTCAACGCTCGCCGACTGACTGACTGACTACCTAACTGGCTGCCTTCACTGCTCACCGCCTCCTGCCTGAACTGCCATCCATTCAGCTACACTCGCTGCACTTGGTGTTTTTTAACAAGTTCCCAGGTCTGTGCATGTGTTGGCGCTTAAATATTTTAATGCCCGGCGAGTCTTGCAACGGCAGCACCACCAGCAACTGTAAATAAATACTCATACATCACATCGCATCACATCGCATCACATCGCATCGCCTCTCAACACAAAAGGCGCGAGAAGACGAAACGGTGTGCATGCTGCAAGAATATCTTGTGTGTCATTGCACTCACATGATGCTTCGTGTGTTCCTATTTATTTAGCATGCCGCAAGGTACTTTGAAGATGCTTTCCTGTCGACCTGACACGTTCAACACATCTAAAACAGAATAAAGAGATATATATTTATATAAAACGAAAGAGATGTATGTACCTAAAAAAGTAACTCAATTCATACAACAATTGAAAAAGTCGAATAGTTAAATATTTGTCGACTAGTTCAGCTACTTGCCGCAATTCGAAATGGTTCAACAAAATTAACTGCAAGTCAAATCGCTAAGGTAGAGAGGAGTGCAGATATGCAAGTATCTGAGTTTTTACGCCTCGGCGTGCGTGGGTGTGTTCACTTAATCAGAGGCCCTTGAGGCAAGATGCTTCATTACAAAATTATACGTGCCAAAAATACCAGAAACACGCATGGCTCACTTATGGTTTGAAAATGTGCGCAACGAGGCGGAGCGAGGGGTACCGCGTCTGAAGAGTGTTAATTGCTACAAATGCCTACGACCGCTGCCATCGGCGTACCATCGCACAGGAATGAATGGCACTCCTTGCTGCATGCATCTCCCCGGTAATAATCTGTGAATTTATATTTCCACGGCGTCGCATTTCGTGCCATTGGCAGCACAACGCTCGACGCAAATTTTCAATTTCTTCACTTCATTCGGCATCAATTTGTGTGTGTTTATGGGTGTGTCTATGTGCTGTTTCGGTCTAAGGACTAGCTTTTTCTTCTACTTATGTTGATATGCCTACCGATACCCGCAGCCCACTACCTGCCGTTAGACGCCGACGGACCTTCCCAATGCCTGTCGTCGTGCATGCGTAGTGCCAATTATGCGCTAAGTACGAGTTTCATCACATTCGGGCATAAAAATACTGACGAACGTAGAAGATAATTGTTATTGCTGGCGAGTGTGCCGCGAATTTATCGCCACAAGTTAAACGAAGTAATTTTCGAGGTGAGGGCAACTCTATTCAACGCGTCTCCACTCGACTCATCTCTCAGTTTAGACGGGCAAACTTTAATTCACTCGTCGAGCGCGTCAAGATGAACTTCACTTGAATGTTCCTAGTGCTTAGCGCAGCGAATGCACTATGCATTCGTGCATTACGGGCTCATTGCCTTGATGTAAAGAATTTTGATTAACAATTGAGGAATTTCGGAGTCAATAAGTTGAAAACAAATCACCCCAAAAGAGTAGGTGAGCATCCGGACAGTAAGTGAGGAAAAACTATTTCTATTTATAATGTTTGTTTCTATTTATAATGTACACACTTAGTTATGTTCACTGGTTAAAATAAGAATCATTTAAACAATGGGTTTAGCTAAGTCAGTTTTTTCCAGTTCGTTTTGTTCACGCTAGTCATTTTTAAAATTAGAACAATTACTTCCAACACTATAGAATTAGTGGAACTTTTAATTAGCAAACTGACGTCAAATTTTCCCCAATTAATGAGTACCGCGGTCATCGAAGCACTATATAATGTGAGCATCATATATTAAAGCTACGAGTATAAGTGATTGCTTGAAAACTTCCCACGCGAATTCCCTTTATTTTTTCCGAGCCATCAAAGGTATCATGCCATTTTCCTGTTCACCAGCCTTCAAATCGCACTCTTCACTACACTATATATATGTACTTCCACCTGCTTCAAAAGGTCATATATGTAATATGTGCTTGCTATTTCCACAGCACCAGCAACAGTCCATTACAATGGATTTTTTTTTCAGCATAAGTCATGAGGAATCCGCACTTCGAATTACGGGTTGAAACCACATTGCCCCACATTATTCATAAACACCTGTGGGTTCCCATTATTATTGCCAACCACTCACTAAACTGATTAAATACAAATATTGGGCGCGTTCCGCAGAAGTGTTTGATGACCTTTTTTGATGCTTTTCGCTCATTGTGAATGCCCAATTCAAAATTTCGATATAAGTTTAGTGATTGCGATGACTAAAAATTAATCACAAAAATACTTTGATAACCAAGTCATCACATTTCAATCAGCTGTTTTCCGTTTGTAAACAAAGTAATAAAGACACCAAATTTGAAGTAATTAATTTGAGTGTCGTTATTATTTGCTTGGAAAGTGAAATGTAACGATATTTGTTTATTTAATTTTTGTTTATATTTGTATGTACTTATGTTCTTAATATGTATTTAACAGATGAGTGGAATGGAGAATAGGTAAATAGAAATTAAAAAGGCTATTTGCGAAGTAGCTAAATGCCGTAATTTTACAAAACTAGCATCACTGCGTTCAGCAAAGACAAACCAGTAATCAATTAAGTTAGAGAAAATGATGAGTGATGACTTCTGCTGAATGCGCCCATCGTACAGCTGACAGCGTACAGCAAATAAGAGAAAAGGTGCCAAATTGACAATTTGACAAATATGACCCCCCAATTTATGTGATTAGAAAAACGCTGAATACTTTTGCCCAATGCCTTATCAGTTATACTTAATAGCATTACAGAAATTTTTTTACCAATTTTTAACTTGAGGAACAGAAAGAAGATACGCTGAGCTAAATTTAATGAGATCGATGACACATATTGCCTGCTTGACCTTTGGCCAAAGTCGGCTGAGGAATGACGCCAACAGCGGCAACACCTTTAAAAGGAGGTTGAGGAAGTGATAAAATAGAATATGCTCTACTTTAAAGGGGACAAAATAAATTTTGTTGAATCATCAAATATTTCCGAATACATCTGCACATGAAGAAGTACTTTCAGCTTTAAAAACTTCCAAACTTCAACGCTTCTTTGGCCCTTGCTCTCCAGTTATATAGCACTTTCATAACATGACTTTATGCCCAAAACAGTCTTCTATCAGCTAAGAGGCTCTTTACAACCGTTTCCGACTCAGCTGTCGCAAACAAAACACAAAACGGGGGCAATAAGTAAGGTAAGCCGTAAAAAGGAGAGCGAGAAAAATTGAGTTTAATCAACATTAACCCGAAGTGCACTACATTTTCGTTTTTGGCTACATTATCCAGCTAACACCCACTTTACGCGTTTCATCCTACTTAGTGCTGCTTCAGCAAGTCAAATTTGTCGACACACGATTTGCACCCGATTTCGATGCTGCCACGTTTTTCATCATCATTACTGCGTTCTCGACTACTTTCACATCAAATTGCACAGCGAACACAAAGTAATAAATAATTTCGTTTAGCAGCTTAGATCCTTCAACACTTCCTCCCATACAACACACTCGTTCAATCACTCACTCACTGCAAGGGAGGCAAGCGACAGGCAAAGACAGCTATTGCAGGGTCTGCCTGCCAACACTTTCAACTTAACTAGCAACTTTACGGCCTTAGCAGAAAGGAGGCAGTCGAGCAAGCAGTTTAGTAAGCAAGGAAGATCTGATTTTGGTTGTTCTGCTGCTCGTCGCTTACTTCACAGTTGTCACAGTTCGTTTGGGTGCAAACAAATGTACTTAAATGACATAAAAAGTCTGCCTTGAAATATGAAAAATTGCTGTTTGAGACATTTTCAGTTATTGATCCGAAAAAGTTGTTCGCTTAATTTTAATAAACTGAGCCTCGTGGAAAAGGCAAAAGTATCTCAATGCGTCGTGTGCAACTGAAATTGTAAATCCGTGCGGCCGTAAATGACTCTGTATTTGATAAACGTGAGTAAACAAGCAAGCCCCTTTCTATTAACGACTTGCTCATACCGAGGGTATCCTTCTTCAAGCGTCTTATCGCAAATCACACACAGCGACTCTTCAAATGGAAATTATTATGATTTCATTCCAATATTAAAGATGGTTTTTTTTTCGTGTGTTTGCTCGTCTACTTAAGGTCCTCCATCGCTCATTGCAAAGGAAATCACACCAATTTTTCCTCTTTTTTTGATAAATTCCATGTTGGCTTTGAGCAGTCTTGTGCCTTGAATGATATCCGTTAAACGAGGCAGTAATGCATAATGATGAGGCAATCATGAATATTTATGCGATAAATTCCATTTAACGCTAATCAAAGATAGATCAAGTCAAAGTTGGTAGCTAGAATCTTTTATATCAGTGCGGATTTCGGATGAGACCCAGTAGTAGTAGCGTTAAAAAATTATGCAGACCCTCATTCTGTATTTCACACGACTTTAATTAAGAAATGAAATTGCACAATTGTCATGATATTAAAGCAATTTGAGTGCCTAGAATTTATGGCATGTAATAAGGTAGAAGAGTAGAGTAGAATGGAGCTGATCTGCGTAGGCCAAAGCCGAGCGAGCAGCAGGGAATGAAAAATAAAAAAATGCTAGCTTCTATGCGTTGCAAATTACAAAACGCAAGTCGTAATTTCCTTTGGGTGCTACACAGTCTCGCTTCCTCTGTTGAACACACAGGCACTCACGCACAGCAATGGCACGACACAAATACATTTGCAAATACAAAAAAAGAAGGTGGCACACAGAGCTCTCTGAGTTGAATGAACCCATGCTCAGCGCAACTCGTCTTGATTCGTCGTCAGTGTTTCCCGACGTTAGTACCCCCTATGCCGAACATAACGACTGCAATTAAAAACCCGTACTTTTTATGATACCCGTATTCCCTGATTCACCAGAATACATATGTACGAGCACGCGCTGTTGGTGGATTTGATTCATAATTTTCTACATACTTCTCCAACTTTTTTTAACTTTTATGTTTGGATATTTTTTTAATTGCATTTAGCTGAGCGACGTGACAGAGTGACCAAGTTTTGTGAATGTTTCTTTTAGCCTTCGTTTTGAAGCACACCAAACACGCAACATTTCTCACCCACTGTTTTCGTTGTTTCTTCTGCGGCAGTTTCGATTTCGGGAGTTATGACTATGATTATTGTTGCGGTGTCAGAATTCCATATCATCAATCTGCAATAGACAGGATTAATATTTTTTTCTGTTTTTGTTTTTTAATTTCGTGAGAAAGGCGTTTGGGCAATGAATATTGAAATGAGTCATGTGTCCCTAGATAGATGAATGAATGACTGGGAAATATGTGACACAGTTAGAAGTAGACAGAAAAACAAACACTTAGATAAATTGGTAGAAAGACATATAAAAATACATGGGTTTATAGAGATGTGTGGCAATGTAGACAGACAGAGAGATTACCTGACAGATATATATATATATATATATAATTCATTAATGTTTGTTATACATATGAAAAGAACGACATGACTTTTGCACACACCCAATATATGTGTTTTGAGGAAGACACTATTTTGTGCACCCTCTGCCCAATTATCTAAACAAGAGAGAGGCCTATAAGTATTTAGTTTATTTCGTGATCAGATGTAAAGTAAGTTAAAGTATATCACAACAGATAAGTGGAAGCTCGAGGCGGCTGGAGAAGCTGCGCCAACCATATGGGAAAAGCTCAGCCGCACTTCAGATGGCGAAAGATCCGAAAACACTATCCACCTTATCCATAGATATAGATAGATATTATACAAAGATAGATATAATGCAAGATAGATATACAAATGCAAATACATACGTAAATAATATGATATGATAGTATCATAAGGATACCTAAATTTGGTTTTTTGACTTACTAACTGGGAAGTTATCAAATGAGTTTAAATATACACGCTAATTGCAGGTATTCGTGGTTATAGGAGTACTCTACATGAAATAATGAGGTATATAATTTTAAGTCATTTTATAAAATAACGCGATATCCTAATCAAACTGAAGCTAAGCCAATGGCTAATAAACAAAAGAAGATACACAAGTAGCGACGTCTGCATTTTGAAGTCACACCCAATTTTGTAAAGAAATGTTGCATTAATTAGTAAAACTATGCAACTCACCTAATGAGAAAAACCAAACAAATTTTTTACGTGGAAAGCATCTGTTGTACACGCCATAAAAAGCAACTCTTCATTTTTTGTACACAAGCATTATTCATATGAAAAAAGTTTAACAAAACAGAAAAAGGTAAAAGCATCATCGCAACCACATCGTCAACGCCTCAAAAAGATGACAAGTCACGGAAAAGCTGAGTTATAAAAAGAAAAGAAACAAATTCCGTCAATGCAACTGAAACTAACTCCAAAAGAGAAATGTAAGATGTGTGAAAAGCTAACATGATGTCGCGATTCATTATGCGAATGCAGATTAATTATTTTTTACACAAACGGTAGCAAAAAACATAACTAACAACACTAACGACGGCTACGACAAAGTGCAGCAAAGATGCATTTGCGTCATGTTTTTGCTTTAAGTACTTTCATCGCAGCATATGAAATGCAACAAAAATAAAAATAAAAAAATAAAAAAAATTAACAAAAAATTGAAAAGAAAAATAAATGCAAAGAAACACAAACTTATACGGTTAGTTTTGTGGCACAGTTGTGTTGCATGCAAAATTTCATAATTATGCAAAAGTTTGTACTCGTAGCGCTATCAGTTCAAAAGCTGAAACTACGGCTTCATATTAAAGTAAAAAATTAAAGCTGAAATTCTCCCATGAACTCCGCGGCCTTCTACTAACATTTGTTCGCGATTAATAAACATTAAATTCGAAATCGAATGTCTGACAAAGGAAATTAATAAAAAAAAGTTTCATTAAAATCGAAGGTATTTAATTGTGATGAAATTTTTGGTGAATTCGAAACGATGATAAAATCAGTCCTAGATCTTCATTCTTCCAAATTTTCTGTGGGAAGAAATCAGCTTAAGCGCTTAGCAAGGTAAGAACATGGTCATCGAGTAAATGAGACTGACGTAAAGCGTAGAAAGCAAACAAGTATTTCTCAGGCGCGACGAATTTGGTATTCATATATGATCTAACAGTCTGTTATGTTGCGAGAGCGCAAAGGTCAAATTAAACAAAGAAAGCGACCGAACGAACACAGATGAAGTAAACAACAGAATAAGATAATGCTTTGCCTTAACATGTTTACATCTTCATTCTATATAAATCCCGAGCAACGCCGGGGCTAAATAAATAAAAGTATGAATTAATAAGAGAAAAAAAAGTAAATAGGAAAATAAAATTATAAAAAATTAAAAAATTAAAATAAATTAAATTTGCGAAATGGACTTTGATAAAATGTATACAATAAATAAACCCGAAGACGCTGAAAGCAACAAATTTAACTGCGATGTTTAGCGTTACTCAATTTTATTTTACGTTTTCTGTGCTTTTCTCATTTAAGCTTATCGCTTAAGGCGACCGCAATTATGAAAATGAAATGCCAGCGTCCAACCGGGGTGCAACATTGACGCACGCTGCTTGCTTGACTTGGGGCAATGTCGGCAAGTTGGCAAACAAGCAAGAGTTTGTTTTGTTGTTTTAGTGATATAAAATACGTTACAGATTTGACAAACTATGGCCAAGTCAGAAGCAGAAATTCACAAGCAAACATGGCGACAAACAGGCAGATGATTAGATTAATGCTTGATTGCACGGACGAACAAAAAGCCAACTAAATAAATAGTCAGTGTCGTATTGTGTGTGAACAACTTCATCAGCAAGTGTGGAGTCGACCAATGAACTGTTACAATGAATTGTAAGGCCAAAACTTATTAAACATTACTTTCGAACCAGTTCATACGACAAAGGTATAGTGTAGTAGTGTAGTGTGCGGTAATGTTGCGTTGTTTTGGCGCTGAGTTGCTGTTGCCTTATCTGTGGCACGCCATAAGCTGGCCACGCAGGTCGTTGGCACAACTCAGCTCAGCTCAACTTGGCACCGCCAGCAACAAAAGTGTTAATTAAACAGCGATGAAGCGTTGCAGTTTTAGTGATCACACCGCATAGAGAAACACTCGCCCGACTAGTTGTAATTGTAATTATTGCATATGCATAAAATAAAAGAGATATATTAATGTGAAAATAAAAATGTTAATTGATTTTTTTCGTTTTCATTTTTGCAGTTGGTATAACAAACATCAACATCCACTGAGCCGAACCATATCCTGCCGTCTAGAGCCAACATAAACACCTTCAACGTCCAGCAATCATCAACATCGAGATCGTAGCAACTGGCAGAATAGCGAAAAAATACGCATTTCAAGCGAAAGAGATACTCGTTAAAAAGTACAACATGAACGTAGAAACATATTGTCCTACAACGCGCAAAGTCCTCATTCAAACTCGTCAGCCGATGTTGCAACTCGATATTTCTTTATTTGAACAAATTTATTGATAGAATTATTGCAGCGCATAAACATTTTGCTTTCTGCCGTATATTTTTTATTGCTTTGGCGCACTCAAAAAACATTCACATCACGTCAGCCGCCATATAAAAATGCAATGAAAGATAATATTATTTTAATATACACAAAATCATCAACAAAAGCGCCAACGAATAAACAAGAGCTTAAAACATTTTCGATAAAAACATTTTTATTAAATTTTTTTTTTGTAATTACACATATCTTTTAAACATCATTTTGCTTTAACGGACACCTTAAAATCGCGCGATTACAACAATTAACATGAATTGTCTCTGCCGTCCCTCGCGGATTATGCCGGTGCGCATCAATCTGCTGGACGAGACGGAGTTCATACATGAAATCAAGGTGAGTTGGAGTAATAACATTCATTATATTATCTTAAAACAACAACAATATTTTAATGGAACCCTTTAATGGAGCCTACCATACACTATAACGCATATGATACAAAAAGATCGCATTCTCACAAAGCCTTCGTAGAACCGTCACCTATTCGGCGAAAATTATTATTGCATTATGTTGGCAGAAATACATTTTAGTGCATAGAAAACAATAAAATAATAATAATGGAATGACACACTAAGGTACATAAGCACAAAGGGAATGAATGAATAATGAAGATTGATTTTATCCATAAAAATAAATAAATAAATACAAATAATTGATGTATTTTTTTAACGTGATGTCCTTCTTCTCAATACCTTTCCTGCACCATTTCCCCTATTTTTTGATATAATTTGTCAATATACAGACTTCGTTCTCTCACAAAATTACAAATCTATCCGCTATGAAAACAAGAAATAATCAAGAAGCTGTACCCTCCATATACGGTGATCATAGAAAACACATTCTCCTCAATTCCATCCGAACTCCAGTTTTAGGTGTCACAGAAAACTCTTTCGGTAGGATTCAAAACCTCCACATGATAATTGGTTATTTTTACCCATAGGAACACTTTTTTAAACAAAGCCAATGATACGAATTGATAGATTATTCTTTTTTAAAGTAAACTGTATCGACCTTTTGAGCATTTAATTTTAATTAAACTATTAATTTACCATTTTACAAAATGGCTAGTAAACCGTCTCTAGTAGGCAAACCCAATCGAGCATAGAGATGCAAACTCGTTTTAAATTGAATCTAAAATTTTTCGAACATAAATTGTGTTGTATATTAAAGTAATAAAAATAATAATAACGTTTTATGTTTAAAATATTAATTAATCGCGTATTCACTGTGAATTTAAAGTTAAGGCTAATTCCAAACTTGTTTCAAGTTGGCATGTTGCAAAAAGCAATAATCGGCATATGAATGCGAAGTTGAAGAAGAGGAAAACAAGTATTAGCAAAGAAAGCGGGATTTTTCATAGAAATTAATTCTTGCAGGGGACAAGAGAAAACAAGAAACCATTTTTGAAAAACTTCATTGTTAATGTAAACAAATAAACAGGTGAAAAGTGACAGTCACAGAAAACAATAGATTTATTGCACAGAGAAGATGTCGAGTAAATTGTTAAATTTAGTGAGGAACACATTTTCAACATAAATATTTTCTTTTGCAATTTGAGAAGTAGAATTGTAATAATTTCATTTCTTAAATGTTCTTTAATGGCAGCTACATTTTTACGGTTTTTTATCGAAAATATTAATACTAATTAGAGTAACAAATTTTAGAAGAATATTTGTATATGCTGACAGGCCTACTAATATCCTATTCACACTGGGCTATGATTCGAATCAATCGTGATTCGGCGATAATTCGTATCATAATCGACAACAACCAAAAGGGAAAGTGACGTCATTCAGGGGTTATTGTTGTAAATTGATTCGACTGTAAAGTTTTTGGTTCAAAATTGCCATTCTCAACAGTCTTCTTCTTGTTTTTTGTGCGCCAAAGCAATAAACAGCTGGTCATCCCACAAAGCCATGGTGGGAGAATGGCAGATGATTTCATAATGCATTAAATTGTAGTCACTGGTGCTGAAGTCAAAAGTAAAATCGGCAATTTGACAAATCCACATTTCACAAATCGCAACGCGTGTATAACCCAAACAAAAAACTGCTGATCATTATTCCGAATTGACAATCTGAACGACAAGACGCGTTATCGTCATTCAGTGCAAAGTGAATACACTATATGTCAACCCTAACATTCAGTTGAAGCTGTTTGGGTATTGCATAAAAATGTTTCGAATAAAGAAAACCTCTCGAAGTCCTTTTGCAAAACTACCGAAGCCGAAAACTCTGGAGTTTTCTGTAACACCCCTGCTATAGAAGACTATCAAGGGCCCCGGCGCTGCTCGGGATTTGTGTTGAATGCTGTTTGATAATCGTGTTAACCAATTTTTTAGGGCATGTAACCGACATGCTCATTTGCGTTCCTTCTTCTAGTCGCTTTTATAATGATTCCTTCATGTTTCACACAAAACTTACTTTTATAAAAAATAACGAACTGCTTTGACTTCATTATGACTTTATTCCCAGAAGATTATTAATATGTTCTTAGAGCTAACAATAAATTTATTTTATACAGAGTTTAGCTATACAATGTGGCTTTCTTCTGAATTATATCTATCCTTATTATTATTACAATTTCATAAGATCATAAATTTAAATTTAGCAAGGAAAATTGGGAAGAGGAAAAAACCTTAGAACTGCTTTGAGTTACAAAGCTTTTCTTGAAACATAAGCTATAGCAATTGGATGGAATTTCCCGACTTTCATGGTAGAATATCGCTTCACAAACTTTAAATACAAATTCGAATCATCTTAAAGCATAAAAATAAACTGGAAGTACTACTTAAGAGACACTTTGAACGCAAACCTTCTATTTATTTTTTAAGCTTAAATAAAAAATTATCACAAATACTCAAGATATCCTGTCAGGCTTCCTGGTCAATCCACTCTTAAGCAAACTTCTACTGAAAATTTAACTTTATTAATATAAATTTAATAGAGGAGTGTGTTTACACAACTAGCCCTTTGTCACAACCAACAAGAGCAACTAAAACAATACGAACACCATAGTTAGACGAAGTACTAAAGAATTGCATGCTTAACATGAAATATGATCGAGGCTCATTGAAACTTGAAAAATTTTCTCTCTCCATAAAATCCCCAAATGCATTATGTACGCCTTTTAGTGTAAATATTAGCCACATAAGCATAATGAGAGAGGCAGAGTAAACTGCTAAAACAGCCGTTGAAACGTGTGGGACTATTCACTGCTCCATCAGCAGGGCAGGCGCAGTTTTCCGTGATTTATGTCAATTTTCTCAAAGTGCTGCTGCACATTTCACACGTACTCTAGGAATGAGGTTGTTTAGAGAACAACAGCAACAAAACAAACAAAAAAGAGAGAAAAAAAGAAACAAGAACACCAAAAAAATTTGTTTGTCATCGTTTTGTGACGTCCTCAACATGCTCGAAATGTCCTTTTTCTAGTCTGTTGTCGCAGTTCAGCGTAGTTCAACTCGGTGTGGTACACTTCAGTTTATGTGTGTGTATGTGAGTGTGTGTGTGTTTTGCCCTCATCAATATTTTAGTGCAGATTGTGACTTGACAAACATGCCAAGTGTCATCATTCACACGTCACATGCTGGTGCCATTTGTGGCCCACATTTAGGCGCACACTCACACACACACACACGCAAGCCACACATGCACACACAACATGTAGCGCGCTGTGCTTTAAAATCGCACACGTTTGCCAAATTAAATGGCTTCGCTTGTTAACACTATGTCGTACGTACATATGTAGGTATGCTTGCGCGTGTTCAGTGAGTGGAAAGCCTTTCTGGGTGCATGAATTTCTATAACTGTGGGTATTGCAAGTAGGAGTATCTGTGTCTGTTGGCTTAATATGAACGGCTCTTTGCCGCTAGACAAACAAACTTTAGTGAACCCCTGCCTGGGTTTCTTCATCCATAACATCACTTTGTCTGTCTATCTATCTGTCTAACTATGCGTCTATCTGTATATCTGTCGACTTTATGCGATTTAGTGCGCCAACTCAATTCAGGCATACTCAATGCCAAATGTTTGCCAGTATTGATGATAATATTCTGCTGATTTTGCATGCTTGCTTTAGTTGGGCGTCATTTTGCACAAAAATAATTCCATTATTTCACCGCTGTGTCCCGCTCTGTTCCAATTTTCGCAGACGTTTTCAAAATATTATTCTCACAAGAAATAGGTTCTGATTAATAAGAGAAATAAAAAGGCGTGTAATGCGATACACCAACAGCCACCAGCCGAGCAACCAGCCGCATACATTATGAAACATTTCCTTGGCATTATTGTTTATTTTTAATTGAAAAACATTCTCTTCTTGCTTCGCTCTCACACAAATCCAATTACTTAAGCCGAGTAATTCGAGTCATAAATCAAAAATTTTGCAAAAAAAAAAACAAAAACATAATATATATATATATATATATATATATATATATATTGAAACGAATAAAGTGAAACTCTCAAAGACAGACGACAACAACGACATCATCGCCAACTGAAGTACACAAAATCTCGTGCAGCATGGAAGCTGTATACAACGACTTTGTGGAATGTGACCTCAAATAGGTTTTTGGCCAAATTACAAATTGCAAATATTACGCCACATAATCACTGTGTGTAACAAAGTCACAGTCAATGTGGCTCTTTCATTTCTGTGTATATTTCGGTTTGATTGTGTGGCGAAGCGTTTTTGTTCATATGCATCTCATTGATTGACTGACTGACGACCTGGATGAATGCGCAATTGGAAAATATGTAAATGCGAAATTGAATGGTCATCGCCACATGAAACCTCAAAAATCAAAATGATTCAAAAAAATATGCGTTTGGTAGCAAGGGGAAATGTTTGAAGAGACTTTTGTGAGATTTTCAAAAATTTTGGAATTTATGATTCAAAATTTTGCGCATTGTGTGGCAAGAATTTTCGATTGAAGTTATTTTAAGTTGAAATGAAATTGTTTGGTTTAAACAAGAATAAATCAATAATAAGCGGAACTCATGATGAGTATCAGCAGTGACTATGTAATCCTGATTGTATGTTCCAAAACTATGAGCCAGTATATGATATGGTATGTAGCTGATATTTCCCAAACTAAAGGCAGCAAGTTGTAACCAAGACTTTCAAAACTACTCGTATGCTGTGGAATGTTGGTGCGGACTCTCAGTAATCATAGAAACCGTTTAGGCGAATCAATTGAATTCGTTATTGCTTCAAGATATGAAACCTCAAAACCATGTGCAGTTGTGTTTTTGAACCATGGTTAAATCAGATTAATATAATATAAGATAATCATCATTATCTATCTATCTCTATATCTCACTATCTCTCTATTTGTCAAATTATTTATATAAATATCTAACTTTCTACCTACCTATCATATAAATCTGCTGCAGCGACTACTCCAAGTTCTTCCTAGCCTAAGGGTCCCAAATACCAATTTCCCCATTCTATAAAATAATTTAAATGTCCTCGACTCAAAAATTTATTTACACCATTGTCAATAAATTAGTAAGATGACTAGTAAAACAAACAAATATAACTAGGTACACTGTCAAAAGGAATCTTGTCAAGTTGTTAATGCTATTGAAGTTCTTGAGAGTGTTGAAAATCCAATAACTAATGTGATAACATGTCTGAGCATAATAATAGTTTCTACATGGCTACGATATAATGATATGATGAGATATGGTATGATATGATATGGTATGGTATAATATGATATGATATGATATGTTATAATATGATATGATATGGTATGATATGATATGATATGTTATGATATGATATGCTATATACATGATAGATGAAACGGTATCAGTGTTATTACGGAAACATCATCACAAACATTTGGAACTTTAACACGACAAATTTGTAAATGAATATTAATGGTTTTATATGTCGACTACGATTCACAAAATTGTAATTCCCTTGTACCGAACTTAATTGCTTCAATTTGATGCACCACCAAATGTAATGTCTAATATAAATATTAAAAAAAAATCGGGGGAAGATTCTGTCCGGAGCAGAACAGGTCGGGTGCAGGGTAGTGTACTGAGAGTTAGCCAGTCAGCGGGTGGCAGAGCTTTTACATGGATGTTCAACTCAAACAACTCCTCCTCGAAACAGATTAATTAAGTTACATTAAGTGAAACGATATAGTTGCTGAGCAAACTGCTTAACTGACAAAGATCACAATATTCGAACTCTTCGTCATATCCAACCACCTGGCAGTTCGGAACTATTTACAACTCGTAGTACAGTCGATCGGTCAATTGCCATAATTATTTCTTAACTGCACGTTTAAATAACTATTTTGGGTACTTGTTCTTGTTGCCAATATCTTCGAAAAGTACATCGTTAATGCCAATTATTATGAATATTAATGCAGCACTCTATCCTGCAGCAATGAGCGTGCATCACAAAAATTTACGACGTGGCATGTAGCATGCAGCACATAATTACTAACGTCAATGTGATGATGTTGGCGGCGACGCTCAAGAGGACCGCACTAATTATACTTTGGAGCCGAAGTACAGCAACAAAACATTGAAAAAAACAAAATCAAAGAAAACATGAAGAAATGTTCGCTATTGCTGAATGTTGTTATTATTGTTTTTATTGTAGTTATTGTGACCCTAGGCTGGTGATTACTCAAAGTGAGAACGTTAAGGCAGACTACAGAGCAACTAGTAAACCAACTTGTAAGCCAAAGGAGGTAGCCATGGGGGTCATAGCATACGTGTATATTGTGGCTCAAACTAGTCAAATGCATGACTTACTGAACGAGCGACTGATGATTGATACACGCTCGAATTTATGGACGGATGGCTATAAGAGAGACAATGATGAATATCTTGCTATTAAGGACTTCTGAGAAATAACTAATGACACTCCGTTGCATTCTTTCTCGCCACACTCATCTACGAAGTTGAAATGATCGGCAAATCCAACAAAAACTAAAACGAACAACATAATAACAACAAAATATTTATAATCACAGCTCATCAAGCACAAATTTACAAGGTTAGAGTCGCCGTTGATGACGACCACTTGAGGAAAGCTTATGATAAGCCAAGTGCAACAAGCGATTCGCTCCGAATAAGCACAAAATGTATATAAATTGCACATTAGACAAGTAAGCGAAGGCGAGTGTGATTTGAGCGTATGCCAAGTGGAGCACGCTTAAGCAGAGTGTGTTGCAAGTGTTACGCTTCAATTGTCGAACAACTTGCATGCCTTCTACGAATGATGACGTCGATGCTGCCACCGCTTGACTGCATGCATTGCTATGCCAGTCAGCCACTTTGTGTCAGTTAGTCAAACAACACTTAATGAGCTTCAACTTCTATTTACCACAAAATTTATACGCGTACACATGCCCACGCACAAACGCTGAAAACACTTTGGTGCTTGGCCTCTGTGTGCGGCAACGCTACAGTTTCGTCCTCACACTCACATGTGCGTACATTGCCATTATAGAGATTAGCATCGATAGCATTGGCAGCGATATGCAACAAGAACAAATAAAAATATTATGTAGGCAAATGTCGGCAGCGGCAACGACTCAGTGTCGCTTTAAAGTGCAACGAGCCAGTCGCGCGTGTCTTTCGAAATTGACTACGCTGATATATTTCAAATAACGCCAACAACAACAACGGCAAAATTGAAGGGAAAAGAAACTGTGACATGTCTGCTCAGCCTCCAGCTGAAAATGTAATTTCATATACACAAAATGAGCAACCACCAACACTTGCCCGTTTCGCACTCCACCATTCAGCAATCATCAGACTGCCAACCGCTCTTTGGGTCTTGACTGCCTGTGAGTGCATAGACTGCGTTTACTACGTTAAAATCTGTTTTAAGTGCGTTTAAAGCGCCACCGGGGAGCACCGAAGCAAGCTGAACGCTGAGGTCTCCTGACTTTGACGGCTGATGTGCTCTGACAAATGTTTATGTTGAAGCGTCTCACGTTCGCCTCATGTCTGTTAATGACAACGCTGCGCCATTGCCCAGTTGCTTGCTCTTGTTCGATGGTGATGTTGCTGTGGCTGCTGCTGTGTATTTGCATTTCATGACATAAAAGCTAAGAGCTGACAGCTGACAGCACACTGAAGGAAATAAAAAATTAAAATTAAATTTAAAAAATATAAAAAAAATCAGACCCTAACCAACCAATGTCCCAAACGTGTCGTAATCGATATTTTATGATGTGCCTCCTTGACTCAATGATGTGCGCTCGCCACGTATGAGTGATTTTAATTCATGTGACTGCTGCATAAAGAGTCAGCCGACCAACTCGGTAGCAGTCGATAAAGCGCATCATTGATTCGCAGTTTAGTGGGTTCTCTTCTTCAACGGCTTTGTCTTATTTATTTACATTCACTTGAAAGTAGCGAGGCAACATGCTTTAAGCGCAGATCATTTAATTTCAATAGTCTTTAAAAACAAAACAAACAAAAATTCGTCATCCATCAATCTTACACACTCCAATGACATCTGTGTTTGCTGGTCCCGGTGTCCAGCGGCAAATGTGGCGCGGTTCTCCCGTAAGTCAACTTGAAGTGGTACGAGCGGTTTAGTTCAGAAGGCGAAACACTTCAAGTGGGCAAGTCAATGTTGTCGCTGTTTGGATGTAGTTGTTATAAAAATGCCAAAAGGTTACGTAATTATCTTTTAACAATTAAAGTACTTAACACACACATATATATCTGAACCGCAAATCAATGATGTTTGCTCTTTTTTTGACTTTTTGTTATTTTTTTTTAAAACTTTTGTGTGGGTCTTAAAGCCTTTTTTATTTGCTGCATAAATCTTTCAATATACATAGTGTGCTTTAACACGAATGTGTGCACAAATGTCGAAAGAAATTGTATACTACTTTAAATGGCCAACAATTGTTAATTTTATTCAAATGGGGTCATTTGAATGAACATGTAAACGGCATGTGGTGAGTTCTTTACTCGCGCTGTGTTAAGAAGTTGCTTCTTTATATGATTCCTGTATTTTATAGCAAACTATATTTCATACAAAGTAACAAAGTGTTTTACAAAGCTTAGCTTGAAACTTAAGCTATTGTAATTGGATGTTATTCCCGGTACACTTTCGCATTCAACTTCAATCGATTATTCTTCAGACTATTCCTGCAATTTTCCTCAAATTCGGTCCAGCGTTTCCACACATACACACTTACAACTTAAGTTTTTATCATTTATTATTTTATAATTTATTTTAAATTTAAATTATTATGTGAGTACGTCGTGTGAGTATGTTTTCATCTTCTTCTACATGCGCCGGAAGTAAGTTTTCTGACCCAAGAGCTCGGAAGAGGAAACAGTCTGATGAGTAACGCAGTGGATTGAGTCTGATTAAGGTCACCTATATTCTGAATACCTACACAGATCCTTTTCTATGTTGCTGGTTTGTATTTACCAAGGAGCGCCAGTGATACGTGGAACAGTTGTATCCTAAAAAAGTCATATCGGGATGTATATCTGGAACTATAAGAAAAAGTAAAAAAAATGACCACCGCTGGGCAACATTAGCCAGTTTGTTATAATTAAATTGAAAGGTACGTTTTAACAACAGTTTTTCACCTACGAATTCTGTTAAATACGCTGAGTGCGAATGCTCGACCAAAGGGAAATGTGAGGCTGCGTGGGCGAGCGACAAATATTATGTTACAATGTGGAATATTGAACCGATTTAACTCGGCACGGGTTGCGCAAACGACATGTATAATGAAAAAGGACGAAAAGACAAACTTTTGCTTTATTAAATAAGCGAGTTGTAAAATGCTTGGATGAGCAAAAAGCTTTCAGTTTGTCACACTAAACAAAGGGCTAATTAATACAAATGTTTGTTTTAAGCTTTGCTACCTTCTCTTATATGGCAATGCTTGGTGCAAGAAAAGAATTGTAAACTTTGTAATGTCGTCAACCGAAGCTGAAGTCGGCTATTTGTTAATGGTATTAGCAACCTTTTTATTTACGGATATATATAGCCCAGACAAAGGTTAAATCAGAATAAAAAAGCAAATGAAATGCGGCTTCGACAGTTTGTCTTTTCATTTCGGCAACTTGAAGTTTCGTACGTATGTCTATCTACATATATCTGCTTCACATTCATTCAGAATAAGCACCTTTGAGCTGTCAGAACAATAAGTCACTGTCATGTTTACTCGGGCGTCTGTCCACGTGTCTCACAGACCGCCTGTCAGTATGCCAAGCCACTCAGTAGTGCTGGTTCAAAAAATCGAAACTCACCGAGAGCACACAAAGAAACAACCGCACCAAAAGTACAAAAACGGCGGAGATGTCGATGATACTGTCGGCAGCGCACGGAGTGGTCGCAGCGCCGACGGGACAAGACAAAAACCAATTGTTATAGAGAGAAATAGATTTGCAAACAATTTGCAACAATTCAATCAAAATACTTTATACGCAAATACTTGTACGACACGGAACTGAACTGAGTGCGCAGAGAATATCGCGACTTGACGGTCATCAGATATTGTAACTCACTCACTTGGTGGTCGACTCGATTCAACTCGACTCTAGTCCATTTGACTCGGCTTAGTTTAGTTTGGGCGGAGCAGCCTAAGGCGGGTAAATCGACTTTGTGAAGCTTAGCGAACAGTTGAAAGAATTGCAAGTTGCCTAGGCTGACAGACACAGGAACATTTAGACAGACAGATATAGAGTCTGGTGTACTTTTCGAGACAGCGACTGGCAGAGTCGACAGCCCACATTGTTCTTGCTGTGGCTGTTGTTATGCTTGTTGTTGTAGCTCTTTGATACCACCTTTTTTCCTATAGATTCTTCTGCAGCAAAATTTTCCTTAGATCCTTTTTTCTCTTATAAGTGGCCTTGATGCTTTCATGCGCTATTGAATAAAGAAAGAGCTCCATATAAACAGACATCTGCACTCGAAGATAAGAGTAGAAAGCTACGCAGATACTTTGATAGAACGAGCGCACTTTTGTGTGAACAAAGAAAGAAAATTCAAGGTGAGCCCTTTTATATTTATTTACGGGATAAGCGGAAAATATTTGTAGTTTGTCTCGAGACAAACCGCTGTCTGTCCGGCAATCCATTTGTCTGTTTGTTTGTCTTTCAGTCGCAACTTCACCCCTTTCTTGAAAACCTCTATTCATCCTTCATTCGCAATTTTTCTTTAGCTTTGGTCTTGGCTTTGGCTTCGCCTTTGAAAAGCGAGTGAGCGTTCTGCGTTTTGTTGACAGGTGGTGTCTCCTCCTCCGCTTCCTCCGCTGCTTTACAGAGATTTTGTTTTTCCAAAACAGTGTGTAGTTCGAGAAGTTAGACAGGTTGACTCGGCTTAACAGTTTGAGTTTGGCGGTGTGCCGGAACTCTGTCTGACATTGCGACCCGCATGCTTCAATTGCTTCAATGACAACGTATGAATGATTTAACATAATCAAATGTCAGAATTGCGTTAATCCATATAGTTAGTCAGAGCCGGTAAATAGTGTAAATCAGTACCAAATATATTGCAAGAACTACATTGGAAAATGTGTATAAAAACAAGGCGACTTTATATTTTTTTCGAGAAATATTTATTTAATTTTCAATGTCTATTTTTCTATTTTTCCATTCCTCGCAGCACTTCTGATATGTGATTTTTGCCATGGCGTTTACCTCTTCTAGCGAAGCGATTTTTATTTTGTCAATCGTGGCAAACCTCCTTTTTGGAGAGGGGGCAAGTCCGGTGAATGTGGTGTTCACCATTCGATTTTTTTGGTTGCAACAAATCGGCAAAACACAAAAAAACACGTGTAAGATTGCCAAAAACAAACAAACAAATGGCTGATAATAACAATATATGTTAGGAACATTTGTGCCAACATAACAAAATAAGAAAATCAAAAATCGATAACGTTGCGCGAGAAAAAGTTGCCTTATTTTTTGAACACACCTCGTATGTACAATGTCGAGCACATGTGGATACGTAGTTATAAAATTTCACTTTAAACATCTCTCAAACCCTTAAAAATACGACAATTCCACCCGGTTTCTTTTTTATTTAAACTCTATATTAATACAGAATAAAGAACTCATTACAATTTTACTTGAATTGAATAGAAAAATAAAAATATAGAGCATTAGGTAAAAAGTCTCAATTGTTCTTAAATTACCGTTTTAAGAGTCATATTTTTAATATAATATTTTGTCGAAATACCCTTGCTTTAATGACACTTTTAACTCGAGGAACCGAGTTGAACCCGATTTCAAAGACCAAATTATGTGGTTCATTATCGTAATCTGACAATCGCTGTTTCAATAAAGCCCATAAATTTTCGATCGGACTAATATCTGGGCTCAAAGCTGGCAACAGTATCGTTCAATGTATCATTATGAAGCCAAGTTTTAACGATATTAGCGGTATGTTTAGGACCTCCACACTGCTGAAAAACGACTTCATCCTCTCGACAAGCAGTTTTATCCACAAAAATGGCAAGTTCCAAAATACAAAGATAAATTTTATTTTCATTACACCATTGATTTTAACCAAATTTTCACCAATTGAAGCAGCCACACACCAAAACACCAAAAAGACACAAATGTACATATATTTGTAAAAAGATATTACCACAACAACGCCCGCATGCAATTTTGCGTTCGGTTAAGGAATTTATTTAACTGTATTCTATCGTGATGCGTGATGCGCGACGCTATGCAAAACGTTACCCTATGAAGTTGGAAAAAAGCAGTAAAAATGCAGCTTGGCAGGGATAACGTGAATCGCATTTGTTGTATGTTTAAGCCTCCAAAGAAAAAGGTTATGGCAACAACCCGACAAAGCTGCTAAAACATTACAGTTGCCTTTTTGATTGCCACAGTTTTTTGTTTTTTTTTTTTTTTTGTTTTCAGCCAAAAACAGCGCCTTTTTGCTTGACATCTCCTTTGTATGACATTGCATTTGTAGGCTTTGAGTTTCTCTGCTTACCAAAATACCATTACGCATATGGTTTTTGTCTCCTTCTCTCGTCGTTTGTTTTGTCTCTGACATGTCAAAGGTCAAAGACATATCTTCAATCTTTGCAAAAAAAGCACACTACAAAATTAAGTGGAAAAATAAATAAGCTGGCATAAGTAAGTGGTGTGGAATGCAATATTATAAGTTGTGCTTGAGACTTTCGTCAAAATTTTAAAAAACATAATATTTAGATATTTTTAAAAGATAGAGTGAAAAAATAATTTAAAATACGGAAACAAACGATCTCGTATCATCACAAACTGTAATTAACTTGTGGCTTATTAAGCTTCAGCCATTTTTTTAATACCTTTCATTGTGTGAATATTTTACCATTACGCTAATAACGCTATGAGGGTGAGTTAGACCCCATTAAGTTTATATATTTATATATTTATATATATATATTGTTTCCAATCAGATTGGTACTACGATTATATCCGCGTATTCATGAACAC
Organism: Cacoxenus indagator; assembly: GCA_035041755.1. Classification (NCBI taxonomy): domain Eukaryota; kingdom Metazoa; phylum Arthropoda; class Insecta; order Diptera; family Drosophilidae; genus Cacoxenus; species Cacoxenus indagator. The sequence goes on from JAWNKX010000067.1 coordinate 2,267,068, forward strand.
AAACTAGCAACTCCTTTTTGAGCTAAAGGCCTGAAATTTTCAGTGAAGATTTCTTTTTGTCATGCACTGTATATCACATAGAGGGTTACTCTCATACATACTTATACCTATAGGAAATACTCTTTTATTAATATCTGATCTGTATATCTGATCCGGGGCCCTTGCTAATATGACGTATTATACTAGAAATGGCCCTGTCGTTCCTCGAGAGTTGTATAGAATGAACACGTTGACGGATTATTGGTAGGTTGAAATTCTATGAACAGCGTTTGTTTCTTTTTTTTTTTTCTTTCGCCTTCTTCGTGTTTTGTAGCTGCTTTTATGATATAAATAAATAATAATTTGCTTTAAGCTACAGACATCAAATGTGAATGCAAATTCATAAAAAGACGTACTTGAAAATACTTTTCTCCACTTAAAAATGTTTGGTGATTTGCATGGCATTATCAGCACGAGGTTAAGTCATGCATTGAACGCTAAAATGCCAGTTTGATGGAGTGGGCGCCCTAGGCAACCGACATCACTATAATAGAACTTTTACGATACGGTAAAACAAAGAAGAACTGATTGAAATCATTAAGCTGGCATGGCCATTGGTACGTTGGATTTTGTACAAATCGAATCCCAGTCGATCTATTAAAAGGAAAAGGATTAAAAGGAAGGATCGACACATTATTAAATTCACGAAAAACGCTTAAATCACAAAATTTTTATGATTCAAAAAAAATCCTGGCTTAAAAAGTTCAAAGATAATTTAAAAAGTGGTATGCGGTTACCTTAAATTAATTTCTTTCTCTGTTATTTTCCAAAAAAAATACAAAATCGTGCAGTGCATAGATATATAATGAATAAAAAAGAAAAAAATTCAGATAATGTTTTTTTCCTTGTCATTGAAACCTCTTGTACTTTTTCGGCTAAAACTAATCCTGTCCTTGTAGAAATTTAGAGTGTAGATATGTTGGGTGTACTAACACCTTTCTGATGAGTTCCCTTAATTTTTGACTGGTCTTAACACATGTGTGAGGTCTAGCGGTTTCATGGTGGAAGGCTAGGCCCTTTCAGTAGACAGCCGCACCAATTACGTTTACCCAGGTGGGACCAGTTTATAACACAGCGACAACGTGTATAGAGTCTGCTTTGCGGTGCTTTGGGCAGGCTTATTTAGGACATGAACTGTTCTCGTTTCGGTCACATAAGGGAAGTGTGAATTCCAGGGTGGGCCATTTAAGATGTTCTCATTTATTTACAAAAAATCAAAAATATCTATAAGTCAGAGATTATTTAATTTGGGAACAATGGCTTCATAAATCGGTTGGTTCAGGAGCTGTGTGAAGTCGTGCGCCGGCTAGTTGAACCCAGAAGTGATCCATACCATTTTCATGAACAAACAGCATAGAAAGACCGGTTATTTCCACATAACTCTCCTGATTTACGGTGGTTGTGTTACCACTGCCGTCTTCGCAAAAGAACGCAATTCATCAGATTGTCTCGGTCGTTTTTATTTAGACGCCTGGGATTATTGTGTTCTTTGATGTTGCGTTTGTTGAGTTTTCACAATTCAGAAATTATTATGAATTCTAAACAATTTCATCGCGTTCGATTGCTATAGCAAATAATGATCTAACTAATAAGGCTCACCCTGTACAAGATATTTGTGTTCAACGTAGTTTAGATCAACGCGTGTCTTTGACATCAGATTTTCTCGAAAGAAATGAGGCAGACCAGGTCCCAACTAATCGTTCTGATAAAGCACCTCCTATTTGATATGCCCTCATTTTCCTAACGCAAAGACAGTTGATTAAATAATCACATGGCAGCATTTGATGGCCAGCTCTTCATTGATGTATTGCATACCCAAATTAGTTTAACACTTACAGAGATATCCCTATTTAAATCTAGATATACAAAGTATCTGAAATTACTTTTCCAGCAACCTTTTATGTTATATATAATTTATGATTCAAGCTAAAATTTTGTCACATCTTATCAGCATATCATAGGCATAATACCTAAATATTTTACAATTGTAAGTTACGACCCTAGGGTTAACTATAAAACTAGTTTTTTCAATATTTTCTTAAAAATTTAATTAGGAGAGACAGGAGAGATAACCGAGGCTTGGACAAATATCTAAGACTACAGTGACCTCTTTAATATCCTAGCTTGGCCGTCATTCCTTCTGTTGTGTATGAAGTTGTTGAGTCTTAGGCCTTAACTATTTTAGGCAATAAACCAAGAATACCTCATCCGGTAGAAATTTGGTTCACTGCAATTCTATGGACAGTGGGCATGGTGTGCACTATGGAACTTGTGTTTCGTTGGTTTTTTGAATTTTTTGAGTATTCCCAGCCCTCCGTCTTGCTATGTATTTCGTTTTCTGTAACAGTCGTGAAAAATGACAAACGTGCCATTGTGTGAGTATGTTGTGTATGTCACGTGTGTCCTTGTGTTGGCTTCTATTCTTTTCCTGCGTGCGTGGCTTGCTTTGTTTTGAAAATCCCTTCCAAGGATCCTCAGACCACTGAACGAACAGCTTTCAAGAAATTTCTAAAATCTTATTAGAACTTATCATAGAATCACATGGTTCGACAAATTCAAATATCTTAGGATTACTGGTTCGTAAAATTAATTCCCATTTTTTTAAATTTGTATTATTATTATTTTTATTAATTTTAATTAAATTTTGTCTTTTAAGTTTGCGTGCTCAGCTGACTTTGGAGCGCAAAACTTTCGCGAATCTACCGAGCGCAGCCAACTTTCCTTATTAAAATGTACTAAATTTGAGTGCAGCGAGTTAATTGAAAGGGCAGTTACTTAGGCAGTGTTCAGTAATCCTAATTGGGAAAGGACACGGAAGCAAAGTGGGGTTAGTCACGTTTTGTCTAGCTGCACATCCTTTTGAGATGGCGAGATATTATTTCGCTAACGCTGCTACCTCTAATGCTCTACATCTGCCGACAAGTTAAGGCTTCAGATGAAAGTGTCTTTTCACGCGCGATAGGCACCAAAACTGACAACCACACACATACTTACTACATACACATGTGAAAACCAACAACAGCCACAGCCCTCGTCTTATATTTTCTGCTTTAGCACTTTTCCGCTATTAATTAAGTTCATACTTTGGCAAATGCCGACAGATAACAAACCAAAGAAGATTTTCTTTGGTTTTGGCTTGGTTCGCCAAAAGAAAAACACAAAAAAAGAATTGACAAAAATAAAAGCAGACGAATGAAACAAGAGTAACAAAACTTTTCCGCCTAACGAAGTATCTGGGGTAAACAAGGAAGCTCATTAAGCGACTTTTGGTGGCGCCGACACCAGCATTTCTTCTTCTTATACTGCTCACTTCACTTACTTCCGACTCGACACTCGACACTCAACACAAAGTAACCATTCAACTTCCTTCCTTGCAAAATCGCCTTGCCTCACATGGCATACTCGTATATAACTTAGTATCTGCGACTATGTGTCTGCGCATGTATAGCCACACGAGAGCCATGGACTTACTCGGTCGTACTTAACTCTAAACATCAAAGTAAGCATAATTTGATTAAGACATTTAAGACAAGAGCCACCCAATCATCATTAGCATCAACGTAATCATCGTTGGACGCCTGAGTATCTGCATCTCTCGTTTAGGCATGACGAACACAACGAAGACGACGATGAGGAAATGAACTGAGGCACAATTTTATCTGTGCGGTGGTTGAGCACAAGATATGTACTCTGACATTTGAGTAAGACTGTACACATTGATTGAATGGCGCATTATGAATGCTTGTACAAGAATAGCTGCTCCATTGCCGGCGGCAGCAAAAGTTCATTTTTGGTTACCCCAACCCCATGTGTTGCGATTAATTGTTGAAAATGCAGACGTAGCACTTTTCCTTTTTTCGTTTCAACATTGTGGAATTTATTATAGAAAAACAGAATCCTTTAAAGCGCAAAGTTTCAATTGACAACTTTATGCATTCATTTCAGGCGTTCCGCATCCTTTATCTATTTCATGTATCCCTTTGCTCGAAATCGTCGCTCGCTGCTGCATGTTCGCATAGAGTGTAATAGAATTTATTTATGACACTCATGCACTCCATGCTCTGTCGCCAAGTCACTTTGCACGTATCTATATCAGCGTCTGCTGCTGTGTGTGCCTGTATCTACGTGCATTCATTTGACAATGCGCTTAATGGTAGTCGAGCGTCGACACAGCAGCTTGCCACAAATTCATAAGTCGTAAGTCACTCAATTTTAATGAAATTTATTTGACAATTAGATTCGAAGCATGCAGCACGCACTCCAAAGCAGATATATGGTCGGCAATGCGACTGCGACTGCAACTACGAGCTTGTGTACTCGTACAATATCTGTACTTGTGCATTTCCGTTCTCTGTTCCTTCGTTCATTGTTTCAGCAGCTAGAGCAATTTTCATATTTGTACTAGTTTATGGTTTCTGCCAGTGATACGAAAGTTGTAGTTTATTCGCTCGTTGGGCATTTGGGACCATTTATGGTATTTATATGAACTGTTCACTGTGCGGCATCGTACACCGACTTGGATGTAGTTGTAGTCGCAAGTGCTTATCGAGAAACATACAGTGTGCCCAAGAGTATTGCTGAAACTGAAGTGGCTTGACTCGATAATCATTACATCTATGGGTCATCGGCTTTGTTGGAGTATCTCTTCATATAGGCTAACGTAAACTAGCTGTCGAAACTATTTTCATTAATTCGTTCCTCGTAAAAATACAAATTTAAACCTTTGCTTTGTATAAGTTTGGTGTAAGGCTTTACCCACCCTCGCACAGAGAATGGTACAAAACGGTAAAACCAGGCGATATTTGCTGGCATCGAGTGATCGAGTGGTCTGGCGAAAACTTTGACGATACAATAGTGTACGACTCACTCGTGTACGACGGTCTTAAGGGGAAATGCAGAAAGTTAAGAAGTTAGTCTTTTTCCAAAGGGCGAACCATAGGCGCATTGGATTATTAAATCACGTCATTATTTCTTAAATCCGACAAATGTGTTATGCAGTTTACTGCGTTAAATGTTATAATTTAATTATGAAAAAAAAAGGATTATTAAAACAACTACCCTAAAACGAAGGGAACTCCTGCGGTCAATTATGTCTTTTTGAATACGAGGTGTGTTACAAAAGCAAGACTACGTGCCATGTTGTTGTTGTCAATTAAAGTTAAAACAAAAAGGGTTTTTTTCCTTAGATATGTTGCCATTGACAACCACATTGAATATTTAGTATGTTTTTCTAAAACGTGGATGATACATTCATTATTTTTGTGCAAACACAAAACCGTAATAATTCCTCAGCCACCCTAACCGCCGGGCTTGGTCCTAATTACCACCCTACTAGAGAAAAAGAATTCGATTTATAAAACCACCACAAGTCCTGGATAATCAAATTGAAGGGATTTGTTGGAGGCCCTACGCTCTCTAGTGGAGTAACCAATGAAATTTCATTAAAATATTGAATATTTTCACTCCTAAGTGCGCCATAAGTAGTATACATTCATATATTCCAATTTTTTGACAAAGCTATCTTATTATTGAGTAAGATTTTCCTAGTATAATATAACTAGCAAGAATGAAGATGTAAGCGACAAGTTAATACTTCTTTACTTAAGGCGAAGTCTTATGATTTATGGTCGCTTGAAATGATGGTTGCTGATAATGATGGAGATTATGTTATGATGATGTTATCCAGCATCTATAATCCTACGCAGTAGCTTGTACTGAAATCTCTAAGAATTTTCAGGTTTGAATTGGATGCAGTGAACCAAAGTTGTTTTCCGTAAGTCTATGCCGGTGTCAGTATGGCCTTGTACTTAAAATCTTGCTTCATACGTTGAGCTTCGAGGACCTACAGCTCATATAATCTGGTGTCAACTTCATGGAACCACGAAAAGGAATATTCTGTAGTTTGAATTATTGCCTAATACATATATGTGGGGAAAGAAGAGAGAATGACGACATCACGAAGACGGCGCGAAGCGCGTATTGAAGACGGACGCACAACGACGCGAAACGACGTAGAAGCAGATTATACTTAACTTGTAATATTTCCTAAACTTAAATCCTACATTTTGGGGGCTCGTCCTAACTAAAAAATATATACAACGGGAACGTAGTGAAGTGAAAATTCAACATGTCGTGTTTGTTAGAGTTCAAACAAATAGAAATCGCGCTGCGTACGGTAAAAAAGAAAAATATTGAGCTGTTACACGTAGAGATAATCGCAAACGGTTACGTGCATTTCAAGGATTTGAATATGATTATACTGACGAACGCTTTGAGAAGAAGAGCGAGTACATTGAAAAAAACTTGTCAAAAGAAGATCTCGCAATAATATCTAATTTGCTATATTTGCAACATAACGGCAGTGACATTAAACAGCATATTTTTAAAAATTTGAGGAGTGGTCATTTACTGAGGGACGTAGATTTTAGCGCAAACGATGAAACCGACGACGAAACAGACTACGAAGACGCCGACAAAAATGAAAGCAGCGAAAATAGCGTGAGTCAGGCACACGGCATAAGGGCAATTCGCGACGCATTGCAGACAACGAACATAGAAAGTGATCGTGGGAACGGCAGTGATGGCAGACGGGGTGTTGATTCAAAGGAAAGTAATATACAGACGGCGCCAGTAACTGTAAGCTATCGCGACATGGAAGAGAATATTCGCTGCTACGACGGCACCGAAACCATTTCAATCGAAGCTTGGGTGAGCGAATTCGAAGAAACGACTGAGTTAATGCGTTGCAACGAGCTTCAGAAACTGATATTCGCAAAAAAATCGCTGAAGGGAGTTGCGAAATCGTTTGTATTGAGCGAGAGAGGTTTGACGTCATGGAATTCTCTCAAAAGAGCATTGCTGAGCGAGTTCGAATCTAAAGTAAACAGCAAACTCATACACGAACAACTAGCTCATAGTAAGCGAGGAAACAACGAAGGCATTTTTGAGTATTTTTACCGTCTCAAAGAAACAGCTACACGAGGAAAAATTACTGACGATGTTTTGATGCAGTACATAATCGACGGTATCAATGGTAAACCGGCGAATAAAATCATTTTGTATAATGGAAAAAATATGACCGAATTCAAAGAAAAATTAAGGTGTTATGAAAAAATTAATGAAAAAGATAACTTAAATAAGAATGAAACGCACGACGAAAACAAAGAAAGAAAAAACATTGTGAAGCGAGATGTGAATTGCTATAATTGTGGTGAAAAAGGGCATCTGTCGAATGATTGTCAAAACAAATCATTCGACTTTCTTTCCAAAGCAAAAGGAAAGAAATGCTTCAAGTGTAACCAGTCCGGACACATTTCGAAAAGTTGCAAAGAAAAGGCGGTAGAGGATTCAAACATACTACCACGAAGACGGCAACGACGGGGAAGACGGCAACGACAGCAACGATGATGATCGTTGCAACGACGGCGAAGACGACAACGAACGCAACTTCGGGCATTCGAGTGGAAGCGCGTATTGAAGACGGACGCACAACGACGCGAAACGACGTAGAAGCAGATTATACTTAACTTGTAATATTTCCTAAACTTAAATCCTACATATATTCAGTTATTAAATTCTAATAAAGTCAAAACATATGTAAATATATCAAAAGAATTCGTATTAAATGCTGTTCCCCTATATATTTAACTGCATATGTAGGGGAACAGCATTATTTAACTGCAACACTATTTTATTGAAGTGACTTAAAACTAATCACAAATGAATCATTTATGGACAAAGTGCAATCGCTCCAGAGCAATTTCTCTTTTGCAGAAATCATAAAGCCGGAAACGGAATAATCATTGTTGATTATTGTTCTTGCATCATTGCAAGAAGGCAGAATAAAACACAATAGCAGACGAGGAATACGCTCGACTTGTTCACACTTGGCAGCCATTAAGTTTATTACGAAACGACAGTAAAGCATGCCAATAAATAGAAGAAGATAGACACAAAAGAAAAAAATTAAAACATAAACAAGAGACAGCGAAATGTATTGGCGAAGACAGAAGTCATTGTTGTCGAAAGGACGCACATGGCCCGGTATTTCGTACCAGATACAATAAAAGCAACGAGTTTTGCATCGAGAAGCAAACGATAAATAAAATATTTGAAGAGAAAGAAAAACACACAGCGTGAACTGAAAGGAAGAGGGAAAAATATGGCAAAAGTTAAACTTCAAAAGTAAACTGGCAAATCGAGAAATCGAGAAAAGGATTGAAAGCAGAAATGGTTAACAGACATGGCAAAAAAACTACTAAATAAAACACACACACACAAAGCGTTACACAGTTGCGGTTGTGCTGACTTGCCACATGTTTGTTGAACAATACGAGTACAATAGCGGGTTAACAAACATGCTGACCAAAAGAAATATGGGAGGGGTGAAATAAAGCTATTCACTTGAGTACAGATGTGCTTGACTGCTGTTGCCAAGCCTTTGTAGTAGCGCGCTTACCACACTTGATACGCACGCACGATGGTACGCAAAGGGTCAACTTCGGGTCGAAAATGAACAACGAGAACCTCGCGCACACGTAAGTGTGAGCAATGAACCGGCGTTTGTCGACCACACATAAAAACTGACAATAGTTTGGTGTTTGTGGTTACTGACGGTGACCTTTTTCAATTTTGGTGGAACCCACACATACGCAGATTTGCCATTTTTATTGAGTAAATGCCCCGGAAGCAAACTCAATGTATTATGAAAAAATAAGTTGAGAAATTTAAAAAAGGAATTATAAAAAAACAAAAAAGTATCTGCAGATGACATGGAAAAGAAGATGGAACAATTTTTTAAGGCAACACAAATTGAATTACGCACAAGCGCCGTTGAAAAAGCAAACATAAAACTCATTGATTGGTTAAGGCCGTGAGTTGTTTGTGGCGTTGTGTCTGCCGACGAAAATTGCGCCGACATGCGACTTGAGCCTTTGAATTACATTTGTCTGCGCCTTTTTTTATGCGCACTGTTGACTGTTGAACACACAGTCAAAGGCGCACTTTTCCAATTGAGTAATTGTCGCTTGTTCGATTTTGGCCAACGAGCCAGCCAAGCCAGTCGAGCCAAGCCGAATATTTTCAACATACGAACGAGCAAGCCATTTCACTTAGCAAGCGCCAAAAAGCCACATAGGACGACATCGGGGATACCCTCAAAACGACGTAGGCAATTTTCAATTCGATTGCAACAGTTTGTCTGCGTTTGACTTGGCTGCGCAACCATTCACTCAGCCATGCATCAGTTCTTCCAGCGATCCATCGATACGTCTATATACTGAAGCATTTTTTAGGTTACGTCCTCCATTCCCGTTCTTTGCGCTTGCCTTGCTTGGTTTTTGCTTTGTGCTAAACGAACAATTTTCTTGTCTATTTTCAGGATGATTTGCCAGGGCAAGCATTGCTCGATGTTGTTTTTGTGAGGCTCAATTTAATCGAGACATCATACTTTGGCATACGTTACATTGATGAGGAGAATCAAACGGTAAGTGAAGTGCAACGAACGCCCATACAACCAATACAAGAAACAGAGCAACGAAAGAACAAGTAGTCAAGTCAAGCCCGCTCCGCCTACAATTTTTCCGCCCAATGAATGTGCAAACATATTGGGTTTGCTGCTTTTACTTGAAATTCATTTCGTTTTCATTGAAATTCATTGAGGCGAAATGAGGGGGAAAAAGGAGCACGACGCCCTTGAAGCTTTCTTTGCAAACACACACGCCACGGACACATTGCTTGCCACATGTGCCACGCCTCATCGCGCCGCTCTTGGGTGAATTATACAATATAATTTCGCTTTTCATTGGCTCAATGAATGCAATGGTGAAAGCAGACTGAAGTAAAGGCAGCTGCCATCGCCGATAACGACAACAGCCTGCAAAACTTCGTCTTCGAAGGATGTCGTTTTCCTTCACTGAAATTCACTTTTCATGCCTGCGCTTAAAGGGGCGACCATCGTTGCGTGATTTTTCATTTTTTGTTTACTTTTCCGTTTTCCGTTTATAATTCATGCGTTTCGCCTAGACAAACGAGATCTATAAAATTCTTAGCCAACTCGGTTCGGTTGCCACTTCCTACTTACTACAGCGTCGGCTCCTGCCTTGCATGGCTTTGTGGGCGTGTCTGCTTTTTGTTTTGTTACTTTCAGATTTATCTCTTGGGTTACATGACGCGGCATGCCACACCATGTCATTTCTATGAACGCACTCTCTCCAACTGTTACCTTATATCTAGGTGTCTTTCTTTCTTACAGCACTGGCTGGATCCTGCCTCACGCATCTCACGCCAACTGAAACCAAAGTCGGATCCTTATGACTTATATTTCGGTGTTAAGTTTTATGCCGCTGACCCATGTAAATTACTCGAGGAGATTACAAGGTAAGTTTCGTGTCCTTTTCGAAAGTAAATAACATTTTGCTCTTGTTTACCTCACTTTACAAATAAGAGTAAATTCGCATTTGTGGCGCTTTAAATTTCACTTAAATGCCAAAAGGCCTCATAAATTATTTTAACCTTGTGTTGTGGCAAATGTTGTCGCTCCCCTATCGTCTGTGTCTGCATGTATGTGCAGGGCACACTCTCATTATGCAAATTTGCGGTGCAAATTAAATTTGTACCGTCGATGGCGATAATAATGCAATAATCAATAAATGAAGCATGGATGCGTACACATAACAACATCTAAAGGATCGAGCGATAATGAATGCATTTATGAACAGTTAAAACAAAATAAATTAAAACTATAAATGCTAAGGGCATGCTCATACTCATATATAGACATTATAACGTTTTGCACGTTCTGGGCGTGTTTTCGTTTGGATGTCTGCGCCGAAGTTTTCGCTTGAAAAAATTTCAATTGAATCGAATTTTTTTGAGTGGAGTAATCAATTAAATTGCCGTGAAGTTGACATAGTAAAAATGAATTCTGAGGAATATTAAACATAGACAAAATTGATATTTTTAAGTAAAAGATATGCAACGAAAATATTAAAGATGCAACGTCAAATGAAGACGCCAAAAATATCTGGAGTGACATGCCTCGAGGCAAAGTTCTCTGCTCAGTGAACTAGGGCTTAGGCTGACTTACAAACAGCAACATAGATATATATTATACTAAGATAGTCAGAGGTCACTCAGCTCTGTAATTTTAAATCTAAGAGCTCTTAAAGCTATAGTATTTTCTTGTTTTTTTTTGTTTGTCCTTCTTTAGTCTACTAGGGAACATAGGGCCTCTCACAAGTCTATTCAATTTATTCATAATCGAGACTGTGGTGGTTGCGTTAATCAAACTGCCACTCCATGCACATGATAGATGTTTCTTGGGGCAGAGTAAGTGATTGGCCTGTTGCTGCTGTGTACAGCAAATGTTTCGCCATCTATGGTTTCCTGGACAAAGCCTCTCATTTTTTATGTTTAATGGCGAATCTGACTGTACAACATGACCAAATATTTTTTTTGGCCGAGTTATTGCCGAGCTGTGGTGCCATATGGCGGTAGGAGGCGCCCGCCAGCATGTCGTGTTTTATGGGCGATTAATTAAGTATTACTAATCCAATTAATAATTATTATTTATTAATTAAATTAGTTTATTATTTGATTAATTAATTGCTTAGAAGAAGGGCATAAATTTTTGGGGAGACGGTAGTAAAGAGGAAAAATTGAAAGTGTGGACCGCTGGGTTGGCAGCCAAGTGCACTAACCCCTAGTCGACCTAAACTACAGTATGTCCTTACATAACTATAGTTATGTAAGTAGTACTGCATCCGGTAGTATGATTCGCGGATGTTTTGCATACGGATTATCGATGTAACGCACAGTTTCTCGAAGAGAGAGAAAATATTGCCATGCAAGCCAAAATTTGTCCAAAATGGTACAAAAATTATCGTTGACACTACACGACACTACGGACTCCAATTCAGGCCTTCGCTCATGCTAGGCTACCACTCCACTCAATGCGCTGTGCCGCCGTTGTAAAAAATATAAAATGGGTTCTATATTTGAGATAATTTAATCGGAGTTTATGTGAAACTAAGACAGGACCAATGCAAAATAAATAAAGACAATCGTGTGTGTTGCTTGCACTATCGTTCAATAATTGCTGGTAAATAGATGCAATACTCGATGTGTATCTTTCTCTGTAACAACGACATAATGAAAAGGAATAACGAACCTTTGCAATTTCACACTATGAATGCCAATACGGCAGATGTCCATACGCTGGAAAAAAGAAGCAAAGAAAACAATCAACAGAACTCCAAAACTATGAATTTTAAAATGGAAATTGATTTGGATGAAAACCTAAAACTTGCACATACTCGCACACATACACACATTCGCCAATGCAAATTGAGGTATGCGCCCGCTGACGGAATCAAATGCAATTTTCGCATTGAACTGGGATGAGTGAAAAGTTGGGAACGCAAATGAAGCTGTTGTGGGAATATTTGCATTTTTGGGCAATAAGCGCGGGAATGTGTATTTGCACTCTAATATACGAGTAAATCAAAGAACAATAACTGCCAGCGGCAACAGCAGCAATTTAAACCAACACACTACAGAACGATCAACAATGGGTACTCTGCATTTCGATATGTGCATTCATCTGCGCCCATATTAGACCATCGATCGAGATGGGGAGGGATTGAGTCGAAACTCCACTGACGTATAGCCATACGAACTGCGAGTATTATTTTCAAGTTATTTTAGCTTGTTCAAAGTCTGCGGTCAACAACTTCAGTTGGGAGACAGTCGCAGCGTTCGCTATTTCTCTCTATATATATATATATATCTCTTTCTCTCTCTCTCTCTCTCTCTAGCTCGGATGTAAGTAATGGCAATTGAAATTCACTTTGTGCCTCGAACATGTTGCATTTGTCAATAATATTGACACATGACGCACTTACGCACATATACATGCACATGTGACATCGAGTGTGACAACACCGCGTATGCGAAATATTTCAAAAAGCATATCATCGCCAAACAAGCAAACAAACTAACAAACAAACGATGCTGACTTGAAGGGTGTGCGTAAATAAATGTGAAATATGATTTCGAACGCGATTTATTTATTTACTCTCGTAAACCCATCGACGACAACAAGCAGCGACTCAACGACACAGCAAAGTCAACAGATATTTGTAGATATTCAATAGTTAGGCATTATATGATAAACACACGTATCGACGAACAGCCAACATCAACAAGAATAACAACAACATCGGAGATGGTGATGGCGATGGTGTTGTCACTAATTTTTGCTGAATAGTGTTTGCTTGCTTGTTAAACTGTTTTGTTTGCATTTATGCGGAAATCATTGTTGATGATTAAATGTCACTAACTTCAGTTTATGTCCCTCCCTTTTTCTACTACCAACAGATACCAGCTCTTTTTACAAGTCAAACAGGATGTGCTGCAGGGTCGACTGCCGGTCGCTTTTGAATTGGCCGCCGAGTTGGGCGCTTTTGTTGTGCAGTGTAAGTTGGAATGCTTATTTTTATTGTAATTCTTTTATTTATTTTTTCATATTTTTATTTGTTTTATGCTTCATAAAATATTTTTTTTTCAAATTCAACGAACTTGAAATTGCGAAATTACCATATTGCCATATTTCAAAATGGCACAAGCATAGATAAGTTGGCAAGTGGTATTATAACATTCCTTATAGGGGCGAATGCCGTTTTAATGCTTTTTGCCTATTAAGACACTTGAGTAAATATTTCGGTCGTATAATTTCAAAGTTCATTAAGCTTGCGACTCCAGTTACCCCAAGTTCCCTAACTAACGATTTCAAAGACGATCTATGGCAATTTCGACTTCGATTTTGTTGGTGATTTTGTACAATAAAATTCCGCTCATTTGCAGCTGAACTTGGCGATTACGACCAGCGGCGCCATTCGAAAGGCTACGTCTCCGAGTTCCGCTTGCTGCCCAATCAGAGCAGCGAATTGGAAAGTCGCGTCTCCGAGTTGCATCAGCAACTGAAGGGGATGTCGCCAGCGAGCGCCGAACTCAATTATTTGGATAAAGTCAAGTGGCATGACATGTACGGCGTGGATCTGCATCCAGTGTTGGTAAGTAATAAAAAAATAAGTTAAGAAGTGTCAAGGAGAGTAGTGTGCTTTACACCGACAACTAGCGTCTATAGACATACATTCAAACACTCACACACATCGCGTCTAATTTATTCGACTTACTTAACTCGTCCTACCGACACCACAACCATTCAGCCGCACAGACCATATAAGGGTCACCGGGGTATCAAAAAGTTTCATTTCATTTCACAGCAAATATTATAAATCATTTAACAAACCAACGCTTTGTTTCCCTTACGCAATGATTATCCTTACGCAATAGCTGCAGGAACAGTAGCCAAACTAGCTCCGTGCTTAGTGACACGCCTTCGCTAGTCTGGCTGTCTGTTTCTGAAATACACCTCCTAGTATTTCCCCATAATGGGCGCTCCACTGGGTAAGTTCACACTTCATTTGCATTTTTTATTGCCCTTTACTTTAATATCAAACCTTAATAAATCAACACAAGTGTGAGGTGGTTGCTCGGTCTCAGTAAACAGGGTTACTCGTGAAAATTAACCCTTATCATATACACCGCAGGCAAAGTTATATAGTTTCTGCATTTCGCATTATGGTACTACATTGGGAAAAAACACTTCAAATGGACGAAAAGTGAATTTGAAATAACCGTTGACGATAGTGCTTCGTACGTCTTCAAGTATGAGTATACAACAAAAAGGACCAATACCACAACTAAACCCTTAACAAGTATATATAATATACGTTTTACAAATTTACAGAGCTAGGAAAATTATTGTACTTTGAATATTCCTATCACCTATCCATTGGAGTTTCGGCTCCCATATTTCAAAATTAATGAGAGTAGAGAGCGGTATACGAAAGGTTACATTTCTCGGGTGTGCAGTGGTTAGTTGCTAACAAAAGTGGGATACACCTTTTTTTATTAAGTGGTTGGCAAAGGATCTAACTGCAAGTATTAAGATACATGAGATACATGAGATACAATCTCTATATGGTGTAACAGAGTCCTTTTCTAAATACCATAATTCATATTCCAATAAAATCGTGGACCAAATAAGATGGATAGTAAAAGCTCGTAGGGTTGGACCGTTTTAGTAAGCCTCATCCATTACTGGGTAGTTGTTGAAGTCGCAATAATACAAGTATTCTGCACAATTTAAGTGTATCCAGGAAAATTCATTACGTATCATAAATAAAATTTAAAGTGTAACAATCCTTATAACCCTTAGACTCTCATTTGAGTCAATAAACAGCAAATAAAATGTCGCCAGAAAAAGGGAAACGCCTTTACCTAACTCCTCTTGCAAAGTTATCAGTGTGCCGCCACCTTTTACAGGTCCACACAAACCATTGGCTTTCGCAATCCCCTTAATGCTCCGAATGCCCAAAATATTTTTCGTGTTTTTAATTAACGAATTAAATTACACACAATTCTTTTTAATGTCTATATATATGTTGCTGTATCTAGCAAAGCCGAATCCACCCACGCAATGCAGAAAAACTGAACAAGGACATTTTTCAGACAATGGACAACGGACACAACAAAATGCTACCAGCTTGTTTAACAAATTTTAGAAAAACAAAAACTTTTTGTTGTTTGAACTTCTTTTGTTGCCAACTTGCACGGAGCTACTAAATTCAACTAATTTCTTCATCTTTGTCTTGGGCTGATGCTTATTCTTACTTCTTTTTCGTTTCATTCCAGGGCGAGGACAGCGTGGAGTACTTTCTGGGCCTGACGCCGAGCGGCATCGTCGTGCTTCGGAACAAAACGACCGTGGCTCATTACTATTGGCCGCGCATTGCCAAAGTTTATTACAAAGGACGCTATTTTATGCTCAGGATAAGCGATAAAAATGTAAATTTTCCAACTTGTTTTTGCTTCTCCTCTTTAGTGTTTTGAGTATTTTTCTTTTCCTTTGTTTATTTATTTTATTTTTCTCTGAGCTTATAAACGCGTTAGTTTCTCAACGCAGTTTTCAGTTCATTTTACTTGAAGCTAAACTTTTGTGTGAGTGTGTAAAGAGCGGCCAAAACGGGGGCCATAAACATTTCGCACGTTGACGCCACTTTGGCTTTTGACGCTCAGCGGGTTCAGACATTATCTTCTTTTTTAGAGCCTGCTTATCAAAGGAGTTGGCAAAATGTAACTTTTTGGTACTGTCATCTCTATCGTCGTCATGGCAATGGTTGCCTTTAAGAGTCTCGTTAGACGCGCTGTCAACCGCCTGAACTGAACTGAGCTGAGTGGCTGAGCTGAATGGCGTACATTGTATCGCTGCCACTGAAGCTTTGTGATATTCCTAGTCGTCTATTTTTCTATTACTTTGGCGCATTCTGGCATGGTTTGTTTCGTTAACAGCTTGTGATAATCAAAAAAGTTTCAGTGCGTACGCCGCCAAACTTGTCACAAAAGAAAACTTTGGGAAGTGTTTTCTTGCGAGCATCTTCAAGTGCAAAAATATGCGCTTCAAGTCAAACGTCGACACTTTTTTCCAACTTCAATATCAACGTCGGCGGCAATTGAGCATTCATGCGTTGCTTGCTGAAGCTGAGTAAATTTTCGCAGCAGTTTTATTTTTTCGTTACTATTTCATTTTATATTTCTGTACGAGTTTATACTCTTCCCGCAGAGAATAACATCACAACTATGTCACGAAGTTTGTAACTTGGCCAACTAAACGCAACGAGTTACAAATATCAATGTATCCGTCTGTAATAATATGAATTAGTCCCATACACGTGGACATAAATAGCATAACTATTTGCATGCAACTTGCCATATGCTGAAAATTTTTGTCGGAAACAGTCGCATCCAATCGGTGAGAGAGGTAGTCTCCAACTCTGTTATTAAAATCATTCTGAATTTTTCTGCCTACAGTTTAATCACTCAAAATAGGACCTTAAGCAGATTTTCTCAAAATTTAAAAATTCTAAAATTGTGCAGCAAACTCTACCTCTACTCATCAAAAACTTCTTCAACTATGCATAATTTGTATAGCTCTAAAAAAATGTTGTCTTCGAAATCGTTGCGCAGGTCTCTTCAAAAGTTCTCTAGCATCAAAAAATATATATTAGAGATCCTTGGAACAAACCCTTTAAATGATATATCACAGTGGAAAAGACTGTAAAAGTGGAACAGACTGACACACGAGTGATCCTATAATGGTTCCGTTTTCACTCAAACGTACGGAACCCTAAAAGATAGATTTGCTTCCCACGTGTCATGTGTAAGCAGTGAACATTGTAAGAACGAAAGATTACTTGATCGTAGGCGTTCCATGTGTCAGCCTAAACTTCTTAATGAAACCGTTATTGCTTTGTTTGTTTCTTGTTAAAATTTTAGGTGTTAATAGCCACAACTATTATAGAAGGATATTGCTACTTTGGCATAACCGATAATTTGAATTAATTTGTTATTTTTCTCCCTTCAACTCTTTTCGATGAGAAGTGGACACAAGAAGTTTTAAATGCCAGTTTTCGTTGGCTGTGACTTCATACGGGTTTCTCTTTCGTTTTTCTTCACAGAATGAGCTGAGCACTTATGGTTTCGAGACGCCGCGAAAATCCGCCTGCAAACATCTTTGGCGCTGCTGCGTCGAGCATCATACCTTCTTCAGACAGGTGCGCGTCGCACCGCTGCCGCAATCGCAGTCGAATAACTCGGACTTATTTCAGTTGGGTTCGCGCTTCAGATACAGGTAAGTGAGCCGAAGCGAGTGGAGTTTGAATGAGTTGAAGTGGCACGTGTGTGACAAACGAGCAAGATAGATAGAAATATACGAGTGTGGCATTGAAAGCGATTTTTATGACACATTTAAGACTGTTGGCTGCGTTAAAGTTTCATTCAAAATATAAATAAAAATCGTTTAAGTACAAACCAAGCCCGCGCCGTACTACGGTTGATGGCCCGTGAAAACCATCAAAGTAGGTACTCCTAAGCTGAAGCCAAGCAAAAAATTAAGCTATAAATAAGTGAGGCCTAGCACTAGCTAGTACTAGCTGCACCTTCCAATTAAAAGCAAACTAAGCTAAGCAAAACAAAAAATCAACATTGAAAGCCCTCACGAAATAACTAAACTTGATTAGCTCATTAAAAACCACACGTAAAGCCATGCAAGTGTGGGTGTTCGCATACGAGTACATATACATACATATGTGCATTTTGGGCTATGCATCCTTTCTACTTGGCTTGTCTAGACGCGCAACTAACGTGATTTACTCGTCGTACATCAAGTTTACGCTCTGCCAACTAATTGCAAGTCCAATAAAAATGCCTGAATGAATACTCTCCTTAAGGCTTTCGTTTCATTTCAGCTCAAGAGCTCAAATCAAGTGTTACCCATGTCTGTACGATATGTGTATATGTGTGCCATTAATGACTCCTTTTTCCGCATTTGCTACACTTTGCTATTGCCCTTGCAATAAGGCAGCAAACCGAGGCAACATTTTTCGACCAAGTCGAAGACTACCAAATGCCCATAACGAATGTGTAAGTTATGTTGAAGAGGCCGTGTATGTGCATGTGTGTGTGTGTGTGTACTAACAATGCGCTTTTGGCTAACCAAGTGAACGGCAGCACGCCATATGTCAGTCTGTCAGTCAGCCAATGCAAATGATGTTGTGGTTGCTCGACTGATGTCATTGCAGCGCTCGTTTAATGTGAAAAGTTTTAGCCATTTTCTTCTTCTTCTTTTTTTTTGTGTGCTTGTGAATTTCTTTTTCAAATTTTGATGAATTTCGTATCTGATTCAAGCTTTAGCACACACGTTTGTTGCCATTTCCGCAAGGTACCAAAATAGCTTACCTCAGCTCTAGAGCAGCGACTCTTGCCGCTTGCTCTTTGGGCGCTTGTTGGTGGTGACGCCTTTCCGTGTCTGATTCGATGTGTAACGACGTTTTGGACCCAGGAAGTTCGACATGCAAACTTTTTGCCATTTTATGCTTTGCATTTATGACGAGTTTTATGTGGCCACAAGTTTGCTTTTTGTTTGCCGCTTTTTCAGCATATTTTTCTGTTCTTTCGTGGACTTGATTTTTTCCTTGGCTGGTTAGGAGCAGCTAATGAAGAATTTCCTCCCATTTCACCGCATTCGCAACCGCAAAGTTTCGCATTTTTACGACGTTTTTGTGGTTACAACATTGACCATTTGCCCTTCTGCTGTTGCTATTGTATTGTTCTTTCAGTTGTGTAATTTTGCGCTATTTGAGTCAATTGTTTGTGTACTTTGCAACTTAATTTTTTTACTATTTTTGTATTATTCCATTTTTATGTTGTTGCCCAAAACAACGCCACATCACCAACATCAACACCATCAAACAACTGATCGGTGAACCCCGCTTGTCCCGCATGTGTGTAAACCAACAATCCCCAAACAGTTGCCGCTCGGAGAAACAAACGTCGCCGACAACAACGAAGGATGCACTCACAGCCGCCGCCGCCGACGCCGTTGGCGTTGGACGCACACAGCCGACGTTCACGCGTGTACCCTCGAAGCGCCAGCCACGACGGGTGATTGATGACTTTTATAATAGCCTCGCTGGTGGTGGCGGAGGCAGCAGCAGTTTGGCCAACAACAGCAGAAGTAACATGAGTGCCATCAACGGCGGCAGCAGCGGTATAGGCATTGGCGATGGTTCGCTGCTAGGCAAGACAATGCCCAGCAATGCCGCTGGGCTGCCAACACACGCCATGACGACGTAAGTACTTCACTCACTCATTCACTCACTTGCACACCTCTCTCACTTAGCCCTTCGCCCTTGTGTTTGGTGCTTTTTCCGTCATTTATTTTCATTTCGTGCACAAACAGTTTTGATTTACTTCCGCCAAAAAACGCTCCAGCGCCCCACACCAAAAGTCGTTGGCAGCATGCACCATCGTCGAATCTCCAAACATGCCACGCCTTCACCTATCGTATTTGTCCGTCTCTATACATGTATACATATATGTTTTTATGTTCTTATTTTTTGGCAACTTTTTGTCTGGTTGCGCTTTTGCTTTTGACGACGAGTGTCTTTTTTAGCCATTTCGGTAATAACATTTTCGTCGTGTTACGCCGGAAGTTCTCTTTTATGTCTCTTATGCATGCCGTTTCCTTTGATCGCTGTTTAATTTTAAGTACAGGTTTATTTTCCTATTTTTACTCTATTGAAATATTTTAATTTTTTCTGGGCAGCAGTTTCAATTTTGGCGCATGCATCAGTTATTGTCTCTATGCATGCGTCTACGCCTTTGTCACTCCTTTTGTGTGTCAATTCGTCTACCATATACCACTGCTGTCTATCGCTACTGTGTCCCCTGTGATTTCGACAGTAGCAACATTTTTATTATATAATTTACCACGCTTAAAAAACACTGCAGACCCCCCAAAGCGATGAATGCGTTTCAGTGATGGCGACGCCATTTTATTATCTGTTTGTCTTTGACATATGGCATCAAGTACCCTTCGGTCCACCCATCCATCCGTAAATTCATCTGTCCGTCCACAGCCAAGCGTACTCGAATGTGTTTGTCTAAGGATTTTTTGATTTCATGCTTAAAATCCATTTAGTTCCATTTAGCGGCAGTTACTCGTATATTGTCTGTCTAGACTGCCGTTTATTAAGCACTTTATGACGCTCTTTGTGTGCAGATACAAAATTAAGTAAACAGAAATACTCATAAAACTGAAATATTGTAACCGATGTTAAGTATTTCGAATCTAAGCTTTTGAAGGGTCTGCGATTTTATCGTTCAATTGATAGGAGAAATTGGAATTTCATGTTCTACATAAATGTGTTATAATTGAAGAATAAACTATTTAGAAGGTATACATAAAATTAGATGTATGTGGGCATGTGTGTATGGTCTATATAGATTTTTGTGATTTTACTAATACAACATTTTTGCGACTTGCATAAAACATTATTGTGATTTTAAAAGAATAGTGACGTGAGCCGGATATTATTAACGTGAACGGCCTTTTAGGTTGGAGTGTCTTGCTGCCCGTTGCAGCAGTCGTGTTTTTTTTTCCATTGACTTAGCAGTTATGCAATGACCACACACTGATCTCATATGGGGCAAGCCCAAGTGTAATCAAAATTCACCCAGTTACATGGTAGACTGGGCTCAGCTGGTCTTAATTGCTAATTTCTTTGGTGAACATGCGATACCAAAGCTAATGTCTACAAACTACGTATTGGGCTATAGATAAGAACATCATCAGCCTCTAACAAATAAGCATGCAAGATGAACTAAAGTGAATATTCAACTTAACTTGAGGTAAAATAATAGGATAGATTTTAAATTACCACAAGATACAGAGACGGATATTAGGTTTTAGTGCAAATTGTTTGATTGACATAACACGCGAAATGGATCATGCAGCAGATATGTATTTCTACAGAAACCAATAGAAATTGGAATATAACCTCTAGTAACCCGAGGAGGAACGTTAAAGTTCATGCTACCAAGCAAAAAAGGAGAATAGACACTACCAACAATTAAATTATGCAGAAACCTCACACCGAGAGTAGTTCTACGAAGGTAGTTGGATAAGCTTTAGGCAGCATCGATAGGATGGAAGGTGGACATTTGGATACCAGTTACGCAGTGCAAACAGTAAAAATTGTTTTTGTATTGATTCAATGCGATCGCTATAAATTCTAAACTGGGGATCCCATGCACAAGATGCATATTAGGTCTAACTAACTAAGGATGTGTACAGCAATTTAGTGGTATAAGGATAATTAAATTCTTAGACCACCGTTTAATGTACCCTAACACACCCTTAGCCTTATTGAGGGACGAGTAAATGCGGCATCCGAAATGGATCCATCAATACCCCTTGATCATTACATTACATTCATTGCTTACATTTTTCACAATTAAGTGAAAGAAAGTTTATAGAGCACCAACGATATAAAGAGTCAAGGTCATCTCGAAGAAACTTTAAATAGACACGAGATAAAATAGACATGCATAGTTTCACATCGTCAGATTACATCAACACGTGAAAATGTTTAATAGCAACTGGCAAATCGTTTATAAAAATGTTGATTAACAACGGACCAAGGTGACTGCCCTAAGGGACACCGGAGGTTACACAAATAGTCTCGGATGTGACTGTTTTAAACAAAACATTTTGAGTTCTGGACGTTAGGTATAAAGTAATCAGACTGACCATGTTGGGTGGAATACCAAAGGCATCCAGTTTATGAAGAAGTAAGGAATGACAAACACTGGCGAAGACGACGGCCTTACTAAAATTAGTGTAAATAACGTCCATTTGGCGCTGTTGACATAAACTAAGATTAACTAGAAAAGTAAATTCTAGTAAATTGGTCGTAGTTGAACGTTATTTAGTAAACCCATGTTGAGAAGTACTCAAAAAAGGAAGAACGAAATGCTGAATCTGATCGGTAATTATATATATGTTCAAATATATATATAACTTTATCGGAATCTTTCACCAATGAAATGACTTCCTTAATAGCAGTAAAGTGGGCATTGTAAACCGATTTATCGGATGTAGGTGCAATATAGGAGAAAGTTAAAAATAGGTGTGAATTAGTAAGCGATACTTTTACACAAATGAACTCAATGTCGTCAGTATTGTTAATAGACACTGTGTCTGAGGAATACGATTCCTTGACAGAGATCAACACTACGCCACCAACACTACGTCCAATACGATCTTTTCTATAAGTTGTGAAACTACTTGGCTTGGATCTTATAAATCTTGTTATTGAGGGACAATTTACTGGATGGCCGTAGTAACCAGTCAAGCCTACAAAGCTTGGCATAGCAGCATGAAATGCCCGAAATGCCCATATTAGCCCGAAGTAGCGGACTTGATCCACCTGCGAGATGACTAGGGAATCATAATTGATAATTGGCACATAGTTATGGTATGGAATGGAATGGACGAGTATGCCTGTTGGCAGTCCATTGCTCGTCACGTTGGTCGTTAGGCTTCTCTCCTTTATCATTCGCAGTATTTTCCTCGCTGTCAGAGTCGCGACTCAACATTTGGAACTCATTGATAGGCAGCGTGGTAATGAAGAAAGTTTTTTTTTTTTCTATTTCCAAAATATGCCTTTAGTGTTTTGGAACAATTAGATCTTAAAAGTTTTTTATTTTTATAAAGATGTAGGGGGGAATGAAGAAAGTGAAGAGAATCCATTAACAGGTGCTAGATGGATTTTGTTATTGCTCCTCGAAACATCTTCGCTGCGGGTACTTTTGGAGCTTCTGGCTTGATTTGATAAAAAAGTTTTCCTTTGAGTGGTTTTATTACTACATAGTTATGATTCCGCCGCTTGGTGTACAACAGTCCTCGACGTACGTTCCTCCTGATTTTGATGGCGGAGTTCATCGTTAGTGACCAGTAATTTTTTTATTTTTACATTTCCTTTTTCACTCCACTGGGGAGCATTGACCCTTCCACAATTCTATTCAATTTGATTATCCAAGACTTTTGGTGGTTTCACAAATCGATTAAGGCTGTCAAATGCGGTGTTCATTGGCCTGCCGTTATTAGTCCTTGGTGATGATAGTGCCATTTAGCGTCGCCAAGTAACAACATTACCACCTACCGTAGGTTGGAGGAAGTGACCCAAAACTATAAATCTCGCCTAACCATACAATGACCTATGACAATAAATTGTTCCTCCAATGCGATTTGAACCTAGGCTAGGAAATACCATGAAATACTATGAATCGGACCAAAAGTCCTCGTAATGCAACAGTGATAGGAACTACAAGGGTTGCGAATTATTTATTCAGAGGCAGCAAAATTGGCGAGCTTTTATAATTATAATTAGTACTTTGAATGTAGACTTGACACAAAGAAAAATTGATTACGAAAATTGCTGTCTTCAATAGTTTACGCATCACTGAAGTTAAAGAATTTCACAGAATTTCTTTAATTTTGTTTTATAATATTTTCCATAAAAATCGTGGAACTATAAGAGTATGCGTTACTCCTAAAAGCGCATATCAAATTATAGATTACACTACACAAGTCGCCATAAATTTAAAATTATATAAATAGAATCATGCACCTTTCCGATTTATGAGCACTACTTGATTCCACACGTAATTCCTCTGGCAACCGCACAAATAGGTTGTCATTTATTACCGGCAAATAAAGAATGAAATGCATCCGCGCAGTAGATCGAAACCACTGCTTGTTTGGCCAGGCATAAATCACGAGGAATGCCGCGAAGTGGGAACATGAGCAGGAACATGAGTTTCTGCTGATTGCCAAGGTATGCAATTACTCAATTTTACACACGAGCACGGCAGAACGCATGGTGCGAGCTAAATTGCCATTAAAGCGATTACAGTCATCATCATCATCACACTGCAACAGTCTAAATATTGGGCAAACAAAGTAAGAAAAAGATACAGAAAGCAACGTGCAGCGTCATCAGCATTTATGTTTGAACAATTTAAATTTATGGCAAAATAATTCAAGTTCAAAATGACAATGACGATCACGATGTTTTTGGTTGTGCCTCTATCATTTCAGCAACTACGATAGTCCATACCGTTCGACATACAGCATACCCACGAGTCTGGGCGTGCGGCCCTATCATCAGCAACAGCAGAATAGCAACTCAACCGGTTATAACAACAACGAGAGCGGTGGCGGAGGTGGCAGTAATTTGCAAACACCTGACTCACCGCGAAGTACAAGAAGTGCGCCGTGGCCGAGGTCACAGCAACGTTCGCTATTCGGTCATAATCCGTCGAGTCCGCGTTCGGTACGTTCGGCGAGCGCAACAGGTGGCCATCATCATCATCATCAGAGTCATAGCCATCATCATCATCATCATCAGCAGCAGCAGCAGCACAATCAGCAACATCATCAGCATCACCATCGACAGCAACGAGCCTCCTCCTCATCAGCCTCAACGCATCAGCAACGCTATCGTTCCAGTTCCGTTGAGAGCCATTCGTCAAATGATTCGCGTTCCACACGTAGGTGAGTTGAACAAGCTGTAGGAGATAAAATACGAGTGTGAGTATGAATTTATATGAGATAGGGTGCTAGCCAACTCGATGCGATGAGTTGAGCTCAGTTGAGATTGCTTGAGATAAGTTGGGCTGACTTCTAGATGAGCTTTGACGATCGCGGTGAGCCTCAATCATCCATCAGTTACAAAATGATGATTGTGCGCAATAACCACTAATTTGGCCAAAGCCATTTGAAGCACTTGGGGATAAATTCCTTTTCTTGCTTTATTTGATTTTCTGTTTATTTTTTCCTTTGTTGTTCATTTTTTGATGCTGTATTTAGGCACAAACATCGGCATCGTCGTACTTCCGACAATGAAAGCGAGTTATCGCGTGGTTCTGGCCGATCCGGTCGTTCACATCATCGCAAACATCGCCGTTCGCATCGGCATCGACGTGACTCAGCGAGTGGTGGTGGTGGGGGCTCAGATCACGATAGCACACGTGGTCGCAGCTACTCGGGACATCGCAGCTCGTCAATGCGTAGCGGTGGCTCTACGGAGCTCATCGATTCGACCTCGCAGTGGCGAGAGGTGCAACGTCGACAGGCCGAGGCTAGTCTGGGTCAAAGTTCCGTCCAACAAGCGAGCGTATCGAAGAGCAGCATGGTAGCGCGTAGCCTGCACAGCAATGACAGCCACTCGGACACGCACTCGCATCACAAGTCACGGCGTCATCGCAAGAACAAGTAAGATTCGACTTTACCATGGAGTAAAACCGCGTATTCAAATGAGGCCTTTCCATTTCAGATCACCATCCGAATCACGCAATCGTTCAGTGTGGTCAAGCGAGTTGGCTAAGCATTTGCAATTTGATTTGGTGGATACTACTGGCATGACGGAGGATCAGCTACGAGAGATTCCCTATACCGTAGTCGAGACGAACTCGAAGCGTTCCAATTCGAATCTGAAGATTCACAAGAGCAGCAGTAAAAGCAGCGTAGGCGCAAAAAGCAACGGTTCCGGTAATACAATTACCAACGGCAGCGGTTCGGCGAGTGGTCACGCTAAGAATCGCGTGGATCGCATTCGCGGGTAAGCTAAAGAGACCAAAGTAGATATAAGAAAGTGAACTTTTCTTCAAGTACCAATTAAATTAAAAATCACTTAGCCTCTACTACCAAAGTTCCAATCAACAAGAAAACGGTGGCACCAAAAATGGTTCTATACGCTCGGCAAGTACGATTTCATCACGCGAATGCGAGCGTAATAGCGGCTTAGTGCGGTAAGTGGTCGAAATGGGCCATTTTCGGGTGCCAATATATAAGGTATTTGCCTTTCTACCTTCTCCCATAATACGATAACTTTCAGCATGATGTCCAGCATGAGCATGGGTGATTTTATATCGCCGACTGGCTCGAATCTCAGCCCAATGGAGAACTCGACATTGCGTGTCTCACACGAACACACCGACTCCGGCCTGGGAGCTGATCAGGATTATGCCTATTCCTCGGAAAGGTGAGCAATTGGACATCATTGTTAGATATTTGTTTTTTCACAACGCCCATCCACATCCACAAATCCGCAGGTCCAGTGACAGTACGAGGTACGGCACGAATAAGTCTTCTGGTGCTTCAAGTGGAAGTCATCGCAAGTCGGCAGGAAGTAGTGGCAGCACCTTCAATAGCCTCATGCAGCAGACTGTGAGTAATCAACAACAACAACACCAACAACAGCAGCGACAAAATACCTTTATCGCACAACGCCAGCAGCAACAACTAAACCAAAATCAAAATCATACCCAAAACCAACAACAGCAAACCAAGCCAAATTACAGAAACTCCCAAACTAACCAAAGTCAAAGCAATTCACTGGCGCCCATACACAACACTTCCCATTCCTCATCATCTGCAGCAGCATCGGTGGCGGTATCGACTAACACGACTAACAATACCGGCAACAGCACTGGCACCTGCTCCGTTTCGGGCTCTAGTTCGGTTAATGGCAAAAATCGCCTGCTGAACTACACCACATTCGAGAACAATCAATACAAGTTCAGTCTGAACAACGCACTCGGTAAGAATGGCGGCGTCGCCGGTGCCGGAGCCGCGGGCAGCAGCACCAATCTCATGTCCGTTGTTGGTGGCGCAGGTATTTCTGCTGGTGCTGGTGGAGGTAATACTGGTAATGGTGGTGGTTTTGGTAACAATAGCACTAACAACAAACAGCAACAGCGTCGGCTGGCTAGCTTTATCGAATGGCCGAACACGCCGGCCGCGCCTTATTACTACAACGGCCCGCCCACATCGAATATAAAAAAGCGAGATGCCAAATCGGACATTGGCGTGCCCACACGTCGCCTTTCCGGTCAGAGTTTAAGCAAAACACAACTACTCAGTGGTGGCGGTCAATTAGCGAATGCCAGTTGTTATCCCATGCAACCAGGTGCGGCTATGGGTTATGGCGGCTACGGTGAATTTGGTGGCGGCGGCAGTGCCGCTGGTGGTAGTGCATTTGGCACAGCAGCAGCCGCATCCAGTGGTAGGCATGGCTACATGGGTGGCAGTGCTGCTGGCGGCTATGCTGGGCTACACCCCGCCAAGTCCGATCTTTTCTTGTCGTACATACACGGTGGCGGTAGCAGTATTGGCGGCGAGTACGAGCGTCCCTATATCTACAACTACAAGATGCCGCAGATGCCGGAGTTCCTGCGCACTACAGCGTGTGGTTCGCCAAAGCCACCGCCAACAGCGCCGCCATCGTCGTCGTCAGCCTCTGCCACTCAGCAAACATCGTCCGCTTATCATATTTCGGGGGCACAAACTGCCGATCTGCCGCCCCTGTACGGTGGTTCGGCCCCTGCCACCGATGTCATGTATTATCAGTTCGACAGTAGCAGCAAAGCAGCAACGGCTGCTGTGTCAGGGCCACCAATTTGCCAACAGCCCAAATCCTTGCTTAACAAGGCGCCTAATGAGCATCGCACTGGTACATCGGTGTCGTCAACGTCGTCGGCGTTATCGGCGGCGCACTCGGGCGCTGTGACTGCAAACGCAGTCGGTCCATTAGTGTATCTGCAACATGGTCAGAATGTTTCACCATCGAATGTCACATCTACACAGCAAACTGTGAGTAAAGATTTACGTACACCTTTCAATTGTTGTTGTTGTTGTCAATGTCGTCGTCGTCATTGGCGTCGACTCTGACTCTGACTTTCAATTTGAGTCGAGAGTCGTCTGCGTGTTTGTCGCATGTTGTAACGTTAACGTGTCGCATGCCATCAATTTTATGTTTTGTTTTGTGTTTTCTATATTCTCCTCTCCTAAGACGACCCAGACGTACCAAGCCCATTGAAAATGGCAGGCTTTTTGGCATTTCTCACCCACTTGTCTTGGTTCGCCAGACACTTCTTTTGCCACTAACTTTTTCTTTGTTTTTTTTTTTTTTTTTTTTTTTTTTGTAGAATATATGTTGCTCCCATTCCATATAATTTTATTATATTTATCTGTTTATCTTTTTTTTGTGATTAACTTTTTTGTACTTAAGCGTTTGTTGCATGTTTGATGGTAGTTCTCTTCGTCGCGCGTAATCTTAAAAATGTGTTGTCCTTTTTTTTTGGTACTTGGAGTGCGAATATATTAACCACTTAATTTAATAGAGCCACAAACGTACAAAAAAGCACCACAAAAGTTCATGTAAAAGTTTAATTGCAAAAAATTTCACCAAAACGGAAAATATTCGGAGCGAAAGCTGTACATAAAAAAAATATTATTAAATTCATCCCAAGATTTCATTTTTATTTTAAGTCTAATTGAGATGAGTGCATCCTCTATTGACAATCGTGTATCACTCTTCAAGTTAATGATTATCTTATTCGATCCGGTTGTTCACAATAAAGGTTTTCATTCGCTTTTTGTTCAGATTAAAGCACATACAAAAGCGTTATTTTGGCAGGTAAACCTGGCTGAGCAATACCAAGTTGCGATTCATTCGGCTACATCCACTGTTTTCGATTATCATAGAGGGCACATTTTCAATTTACAGAAATCAAGCGGTTCTGCGGAACTTAAACATCTGTAACTCTTCCTTTGCCAATCTGCTGCAAATATTCTTGGGTGGTTAGCCATGTTTATTTAGGAGTGTTTAACAGTTCCTCAATTGTCTGTTACAGACTTATGTCCACTTCTGTTACTAAAATATCATGCATGTGTCTTGCTGTTCGATACGAGACAGGAAAATCAAAGTTACGTCTCTCAATTCGCATGTCATCCGAAACACATAAAACAGACATAGACAACAGAAAATATAATTTCATTATTTACACATTTGTGACACAGTTATGATTTTTGCATAGCTTTGAAGTACACAATGTGCTGCCAAATGATAATCAATGTTGGCGCAGAATCGGCATAACTTATATGTACTTCATAACAGACAAATGACTATGTAACATGCTTCCTACGAAATTCAAAGGCAAACTTGTCTTTCAAAGTTCATAACATAAATTTATATACAATTTTAAAGGTGGGAGTTTGTTTAAAACACAAAAGTAAAATGCAGTCACATGTGTCATCAATACTGTCATTGGGTCGAACTTGAATTAGAATACTAAAATATATGTATATATGTACATTCGTATAAAAGGCGAAAAACAAAGAAATAAATCCTCGAATAATCTTCAAATTTCATAATACTTAAAAGGTTGCCCACAGGAAAGAGAGCGATAATAGGAACTTTTCACTAACAGCTTTTATGTTGATTACATGTTGTAAGCAGATAAAGTAACTCAGCCAAGCATGTTCGGAATGCTTGTGCGGATATCCGTATATGTTTTTTTCCTCTCTCTAATGCACAAAGAAAAAATGACGACTTTGTCTGTTGCCGCATAAAGACAGGAATTTAATTAACTTAAATTCACTTGTACACACACACACACACACACACACATACACACACGCACAACCAAATAGACAAAAAGCAATTTTCCCACGCCACAGGGCGAAGACACTAAAAACGAAAAAAGCCCCGCACACGCCTTGTTGAAATTTTCACATAGACGCACTCGCAAAGTGCAAGTATTGTTAACAAATTCGAGTTTCGTTGCTCTTTTGCAAATGTTTTCACTCACTTTTACATGAAAGCGATGGTAGATATTTATAAATATCAAAAGGTCTTTATTGTGTGTGCAATGTGCAAAACACTCGTAGATTTTAACATGCTCAAACTGATGAAAGTATCCGAACAATCTCTTTATTAATAACACACATGGTTTCGCTTAATTAACAGAAAATATTTATTTTCACTTCATGGATACCATGAACAAATCTCTCGCTGTGTGTGAGTGTGTGCTCTGAGCTTTATTATTAGGCAAGTTTATGTGACATACAATTCAAATAGCAAAAACAACATTTTGGAAAAAACGAAAAGGAAGTAAAATCTTCTAAAGCAAAGCTAAATGCATATATATGTGGCACTTGATTATCTCTGTACGTGTGTGTATGCTCAAAAATGGCCAACTAAGAACATTCCAAAAATGTTTGGCATAATTCTGCGATAAAATAAATTTTGCGAAATTGTTTTCTTTCTAAGCTTGCTCAGCTATCCATGGACCTTGAAACCGTACACACCAAGGAGAGCAAACCGACAGACAGAGTTAAGCACACAGATAGACAGATAGAGAAGCGGTAAGCGAAGCGTACAAAGCAACAACGCACAGGGCATCAAATAAAACAAGCAAATCAAAAATTATGACAGTAAAGCAAAGCAGCTCAGTAAACGCAACGCGAGCAGCACAGGCTGCCCAAGCCCAAGTAGACCAAAAAGGCGCTGAAATGGCAAAATACGCGCCCAAGGCGCTGGCAGAACGCAGCTGGACTCAGCTGAAATTCACTCAAACTCAAACAACACAGCAGAATTGAATTCAAGTGAAGTAAAACTGAATTGAAAGAACTAAGACTGTACTTAATTCAACTCATCCCAACTCGAAATTAGCCAGCCCAACTGAACTCAGCACTACTCAACGCAGTTTTACTGAACTCAACTCGAACTCAGTTTGGTTTCTCCGCACTTAGTCCAACTAGAAGGCAACGCTCTGAGTGAGCTCTGAACCCAAACTCAACTTAACCCAACACAACTCAGACTAACTCAGTTTTGAAACTCTTATAACCTCACTGCAGCCCAACGCGGCCCAACTGAATTTAAATTCAACGTAGCCTTAGAGTGAACTACTCAGCCCAATTGAATTTCTCCAAAACCAACTTATCACAATTCAGACAAATTCAACCCAATTCAACGCAAAACAACTGAAGCTCAGTTCAACTCACTCAGACCAAACACAGCTAAGTTCAAGTCCTCTCAACTTAGCCTAAGCAATACACCCCAACAAAACCCAACACAGTTTCTATTATACACCCAAGGATAGTTGTAGAATTTGGGACGATGATCACAGTCATTGAGTCAATAAATTTGCGAATTAATGTGGCAAAGTTTCGATTGTTGTCTTCATTCGGGTTGCTCCAAATTTCGTGGAGATTTTGGTTTTTTTCTAGTTCATGTTTCTTTTGAGGATTAAACTCCAACAACCAAAGGAAAACAACAAACGAAAATGTTACTATTTATCACTTTGTTCTTTTCTACATCCTTGCTGCTATTTTTGCACGGTTTGTACTGCCTTAAGCAGATACTAAAATGTTAGATTAACCCAATTGGTAAACAATAAAGGGCGACTTATGATGGTTATTGAATTTTAAGCGTTTAGACAGTCTTTGGACAGCATACAATGAAATATGCATGAAATATACAAGTGGAGGTGCCGTGGGTGATTAGAGATAAGTTAGTTAGGTTAGAGATAAGTTATATAGGAATTTATTGGGTAAAGGGGGTGATATTTCATTAAACATAAATGGGAATGAACAAATTTCAAGAACATTAGCATTTTTGTGACTTTATATTTTGTTTCATCGCCATCTTATAGTTTTATTCATAACACTATTTTTACAAAACAATAAGTGTGAATGTGCTTAATCTATATAAAGAGACCAAGATATTTTATTTAGCACCCTTTTACGCCTAAACCATACAACTGATTTTGATAAAAAAAATTGACCTTTCGACAAGTTTTCATTTGCAGATTGTCACAGCATACATTTTAATAAACTTAATTTGATGTTGTGGGCGTAAAAGTAGTTAAAAGTTGTCACATACCAACTACAATAAAGCCTCACACACACGCTTAGCATGACACAACTATACTACTAGAAAACATTAAGGGTCTTCACGAAACGTCGTATATATATAAAAGTTATAAAGTTATAAATTTACACGCTACATTTCGTGACCAATTTAGTTTTTTGACGTCGTAAACTGTTCATATCAGCTGTTGTCTTATACACAAATGTAAACAAACAATTTGAAAATGCCGAAAATAAACAAAAAGTTCTTCTTTTTTAATTGAAATAACTACATAAAATGCCATAAATTGTTAATTATATTAAATGCGTAACACAAGCACTTTTCAACTTACTTCTGCTATTTATTTTATCATAATTACCAAATGATTGGGCAGTCTTACGATTCACAATAAATATAAAAATTCACAATAATGTTGTCAATACTCAGAGTTAACAGTTTATCACACTCAATTGTGTAATTAGTTTATGACGTTGTTAACATTTTTTTTTGTATAGAGCTACGGTCAGTTTGTTGAGGACGTTATAAAAATATAACACTTATAACATATACAATACATTTACGACGATTCGTGATTACCCTAAGTGATTTGACTATAAAAAAGGCCAAATAATTTAAAGTCGACAAAAAAGCAACAGACCGAACGCAGGTTCGAACCCATGCACACGGCAAATCAGCCGTACTCTCTACTCACTACGCTGTTAGGGAGGACTAAATGTCTTTGCTTAAATAGCCTCACTCTAAATGATAAAACTGCATATTAAGCGCCATGATTTTTGTGATTTCTTATTCCACAATACGTATAAATAGCTTCGCACTCAAAATACATTTAAAGCAGTTATCAATAAATTATTGAGTGATATACTCTAATTTATATATTTAAACATGCAAGCAAATGTTTTGAAATATCTTTAAAAAATTATTGACAGTTCATCCAGTTCAGGCGCCAACGGACTGTAAAAATACAAAAATTCATTTGAAAAAAAGGACCTTTTCATTCAATAAAGTTCAACTCCACAAATATAAATATAATAAGAATATATAAAAAAAAACACAATGGCCGTGAGCATTTCCATTGATTTCTATTTGATTTAATTATGCGCATATATTTTTTTACAGCCTTTGTTTCCGCATTCATATGTGACCATTTGCATATGGCGGGTTTGCCATTTTTTTTTATTTTAATTTCTCTAAATTCTTTATTTCCTGACTTCGCATGAAGGCAAAGTGTTCGCTTCCTGCATTTGTTATATTCAATTTATTTTTCATTCATTGGGATTATTATTTTTTCAAGTTATTGTTTGGCCCTCCTAAATGGTTTATCCCCATCATTGTCTGTCTGACTACCGTATTTGCACGAATTCGTGAACAGTTGTGCAACTTTGATAGAAAAAAGCTATGATAAAAAGTTTGCTTTTATGCCACTTCGTTTTATATTCCGTAAGCTTTTTGTGTAAACGACAGAACATTATATTTAATAGTTTTTAAAACAGTTGGATTAGTAGAAAGTTTAGCTGTATTGCTACACTGAACCTGCAAATTTTTTAATAATGATTGCTTATATGAGAAAAACTAAGAAACACTCTTGGTCGGACATTCAACGCAAGCAAAAGTGGCGTTCGATTACTGAAAACATTGATTAAATATTGCCAATGAACAAATAGAATAGATGCTCTCAAGGATAATCTCTCATAAGGCTACGCTATACCTTATTTTATATAAAACTAGACCACCTAATATGACTTATTTTGTACGGACACGTAACATTTGTTGCAAACTAAGAGGAACTAAAAAATTGTTGACCAAATCTCAAAATAAATGGTAGCAAAATAATACCCTTTAAACTTTAACAGGGGGTACATTCAAATTTTCCTCAAGATTAATGTTAATGCAACGAATGCCCTCCAAGCGAATACGTGGAATTGTCGTCAATTTGAAAAATGGTTCGATAAAATTACGATTTTTTTATTTTTGTATAGTCAAAGGTAATAGGTAAAGTCACATAAAATTTAGTATTTGGAGTTCTGCTCTACGTAGTCAGTGGGGAAACACTGGATCGATTTGATGTGCGCTTCTAGCCATGAAGAGTGTTTGCTACTGAATCTAGCGATCTACTCTGTAACAGTTTGGATCTGAAGAACACAGAGTAAAATAATATTTAATATTTATATTTAATCCCCAGTAAATAAGTAAGTCTTCACTGTAATTCTGCCAAGTGCCACTCTGAGAAATTGTTTTGTATATTTTGAGATATATTAACAATTAAGGAGTCGAATCAACTGGTCTTATTTGGCAACAAAATCCATAAAAAAGGAAGATGTGCACATAGCAAAAACATCCACATGGCAATTACTTCTGACACGCCTGTTGGTCAAAATGTGCATGTGAATTCTATGCAGTCACGAACCACAAAATGACCCTGGCAGTGAGCAATTGCATATAAATTTTAATAAATGCTGGGTGCCCACGTCTGAAGGCTATGATCAGGCACGAAGGCCAACAGACTAAGCTGAACTGCGCTAAGCTAATGACAATCCTTATGTGGTGGCGTGTAGTGAATGCCTAAAAGTTGGCAATGAAACAAAACTAATTCGAGGGGAGTAGACGGCATATTCAAAGGTGTGCCATTACCACCGCTAATTATGCAGCGTTGATGAATGCCAAAGCGAAATTTAATTAAACCAACCTTTGCCACGCAGTCGTAACTTGATTAGCAATTGGCAGAAGGAGAATCTCGTATTTCGCTTACGAAATGCCGGGGCGAAAAATGTTTATTCAAGTTACGAGTTTTTCAGACTGAACCAAACGAACAAGCAACTCGAATTGTCTGTTTGCGTACATGTTTCTATTAAGACTTGATTCATGTTTTCACTTAGTTCTACCGAAAGCTGAAAATCACAAGATCTGTAGATACAAAACCATTCACCGAGCAAGCAAGACAAATTCATTTAAAACGAGATGGCAACAAAAACCATTTTCAAGATATATGCAATTTTAATTAATAGTATATCAAACAGCAAAACATGTCCTCCTACACACTCACACACACAATATTTCTAAGGTTTCGTATGTGTGTGTTTGCAGATATAAAGATACAAAAGGATGTTTGTTCAATGGACAAACAATTTCGGTTATGACGCATCAGTCAAACACATACGAATATTCTGGATGATTTGATTTGCAAATGAAAATGTTCTTGACTCGAATCGTTAGTGAGTGTTTGTCTATTGCAAACTGTCCATGTTTGTGTGTACAGTGCGCTTGTATCTACAACTTAGTTTAAGTAACTCAATCATAATGGCGAACGTGCCTCAAACAAAATTGTGTGAACTCCTAAGTGAATTGCGTGCACAAAAGCAGCATAATTTGATTGCCTTCAAAAGGGTCCGCATATCGTAAAAGAAAGGTCAATAAAGGTATATTAGTTAGGTTTTATTGCAATTTCTTTTATATAATTTCAAACAACACGCGGCATTCACATTTATTTGAGCGCATAAACACTACCGAATGACAAATTTTCACTCGAATATTTTCCAGTTGCCAATGGCGATAAACAGGTATAAACCATGCTAACCTGTTTGCGGTCGGCGCGCGGCTTTTATGTTGAATCTTCCCTGAGCCATATCGAACGCGTTTTTTGTTGTAATTAAAATTTTGCAGTTTGCAACATTGCAAAACTCATCGTAAGTACTTTAGTGACGAATTTGTCGACGGACACTCGTATTTTGCCGGCGAAAAAGTGCAACTTTGAATTTCATTTGTGGTCTCTGCACATTTCTCATTAATTAATTATTTTTTTGATTACGTCGAACACCTTTATTTATTGCAATTTCATGTAGTTTCAGTATTGTATTCGATTAGTGAATTGCGTTGTACATGAAAATGTGTAATTGTTCCACATGTTTATGTTAGCTTGAACATTTGTGGCAGTAGCCGCTTATTCAATCAGAAATAAACTTGTGCATAAAAAAATTTTCTGCATACTTTTAGGTTAGCATCAGCAGTCATTGTGTAGTATTGTTCAGAGTGGCATAACTCATGAAATATCTCATCTGATTTAAACCACTGTTATAACTCCATTTTATTGCAGCACTATGAGAGTATAAAATACAATCATACAACAGATACGAATATGTATATAGAAACTGCTGTTAGACATATTTTTATATATTTTGTTGCATACTTATGCCAGCTTCTTTCTGTCAAATTTCGGCTGTGTAGAAATATTGGACATTATGTGCTTTATAATGAGCCTCTAGTTCGGAGTAATATTTTTCGACCGTAGACTATTACAATTAACATTATTATATGTTACCCATTTTGTATTTACCGTTACAAATAGCTTCGAAAAATGATAATAATTCGAGTATGGAAATACAGTTGGTAAATTTGTTGTTGTTTTTTTTTCAGTTCTTTGGGCAATTCATACTAACATATATAGAAATTCTCCACTTTTGGTTCCCAATGCGTAGCACTCGTAATTTTAACAACTCTCGTTAAAGAGGGTATAATTTATGAATTTTATTAGCTTCAGTTCGAACAAGTGAAATGGAATGAAATTCGAATGATGGGCAATTAGATATTTCCAGATGTTTGAAAAATGAAGAATATTTTTAGGCTTTCAATTACTGATGGAGTGGAGAAAAGCTGTGAAAATATTTAGCATGGGCTTGATAGTTCCACTGATATCGTACTGTATGAACACTCGCGAAAATGCCAACTTGAAGAACTCAAAATTCCTAACAAATTCCAAAATACCACGTCACTAATAAAACCCCTTTTGAAAATAATTAAATACATTTGTGTGTGTTGCCTTTCCAAAAATATTTATTTTAGGGTTAATTTAAATATGATAATAAATGTGTTTTTGCATGGTTTTTGAATGTTGGCATGTGACAGTATTGTAAGTAACTCTAAATTGAATTGTGTTTTATTTACAATTAAAACAATGTGATTTAACACTAAACCAGGCAAACAAAACACGAACTTAGTTAACCAAACAAAAATTCAGGTTAAAAAAAGTGCAATTAAAAATGCTCCGAAAAGCCTCCTTTGTCATTTTTCCTTTCTAATTCGATACAAAGAGGGGCCACGCGAGCATGCCCATTATGTTGTAATAATAATGTTGTGTTTATGTTGTTTAATGACTACTCTTGTCTAAATATTTTGGATGCAAATATTTAATTTGGTATTAATTTACGTATGATATTCATTGTTGTTATTTAGTAACGCATGTCAGCATGTTGCGGTTCTCTAATTGTGTGCCATAGACGTGTAGCGTACCCCAAACCCCGAGCTAAAAACCTTGTCTATGTTTTACCCCCGTAAATGACCAGAACAACAACAACAGCAGCAGCAGAAACGCGCCACCCCTGGTGCATTCTGCGTCGTGCAGTGAAGATGATTTGGAGGAGCAACTATTTGCGGCAGGTACGCCTGAACTGTTGGACGCAACAACGACAAATGATGAAGATGATGATGATGAGGATGATGAAAATGAAGTTGATTACTGCATTAGTGTCTATACAAACGAAGATACAATCGAAGATGTTGACGAAGATGAGGCCGCAGCCGCCGCTGCCGAAGCGCAGGACATATTTGATGTGAATGCACCGCTCATGTCGCCCACGGGCAGTGCCAGTGGCGGTGTCAGTATCGGTATCGGCAGCATCAATAATAACGCAATGTCATCCATACAGCAGCGCAGTGTTAATGCAACGAGAATGCAGCAACAACAGCAGCAAAATACTTCACCCACGTCCCTATCCGCAAGTGCAACTGCAACCACCACACACAAATCCGCAAACACATCCGTTTCCGCTTTAGCCAATATTAATCTCGATAATTGCAATGCGAATGTTTACCCCAGCAACTCAGTCTATGCAAACAACCCAAGTAACCCAAGCAATCCATCCAATTCGAGCACCAACAACACCTCTTCAATAGCATCGACCACATTGACCACAACCAACAGTACTCAAATCAATTGTCACCCACTGAATGCGAATAGCGAAACATTTTTTGCTGAGCAACAGCAACGCCAACAACAACTTCTACAACACCAGCAACAACAACAACAACAATCGTCTACAAACTTCGGCAACACGAATAACACGCCCCGCATACAAAATCCCAATTCGAATATGCTACAATACCAAAGCCAAAACATTTCCTCCAGTCTAGAGATAATCCTTTCGCCACTCATACAAAGCACACGACGGTAAGTCCTCAACACATGTCTGCCACCAAAAATACAACAACAGCAACAACAAAAACGCAGTCGAAACCAATTCAAGCAACTTACGCATCGCAGTTCAATAGTTGAACTTCATAGTTGAGCATGTTTTGAGTGCATGTCTGCGTTTGCCCCGATCTTACATTCTATTTTTACTTCATTAAATTTGATCAACTGCGTTTTGAGTTCGCTTGGAAGTAGCTTGAGATGTGTAGACTTAGAATGAATATATGTAGGCTGAGAACTGAAGTTAAAATAAAAATGAGCAGGTCAGAACTTATAATATGCCTTTTCCATCTATGTCGTTCTCCAATAAACCGGAAAGTCATGTCTTCACAAATTAAACAAAAAGTCATAATAAAATTCCAGACGAACATAAAAAACTTCAATAATTTCACAACGATATTATCTCCTGAGAGGGACGAATCCGTAAATTAGGAACCGTTTCTATTACTCCCTCTTATACACTCCATCTATATAACGATATTACTCGTTTATTATTATAAAATATTTTGTATACACTTTTTAGCCTTACTCTCTCGCCTTGAAAATAAGTAAGTAATTAAGGCATCGTTAAAATATTACACGCGCATATTTTTTAACGGAGGCTTTTAAAAGTTTCTAATACTTATATTGTTGGTACCATTATAAGAAACTAATAATCACAATAATAAAAAAATTATGAAAAGTCGCTATAAATTCACCACTTCCATAATCATAGCAGTCACATGAAGAGAAAGTATGGTTGTATTAAGAGAGTGTGTCTAAAATCACTAAAAGATATTTGCATATGTATATGTATATAAAGTGAACTTATATAAAATTTGAACAGTCTGTTCGTTTATATAATAAATATATTTAAATGATATTTCGCCATTTCATTATACAGCATTCATAGTTACCGCGAATTTCATTTAAATGTTGCCTCCATGATGCATACAAATTTGCCAAATCCGTAAAATTTTAGTTTGCCACTTTAGTCAATAATTTTTATTTTTATTATTTTAGTTTTTTTAAATTACTTTTTAATATTATTTTATTTTAATTAATTAGTCATATTTTTTTTTTAATAAGTATTATATATAATTATAATTACTGTATTATTTGAAAATGTCTTTTATCAAAGGCTTTAGAACCATCAGGGTTGTTATGGAAACCAAGTTGTAATCCCTTTTTATAGACATCGCTTTTATGTTTAAGTAAATATTTTTAATAAAAAGGAATTAATTTAGTTATATTCTAAAAAGCACACGCAAAAAATGTGAAAACGGTTTTACGACACCAATTTCCGATACTAATTCCGATTCGAACATGGAACCGATGAAATCGGAATTCATAACACCAAAACCATTTCGTTGTCGGTTTTTCCGGTAATTCCGATTCCGACAACAATCGGATTCCATAGCAACCCCGAATATTCTCGTGTCCCAATATTATATGTATACAGAAATTGTTGTAATATCTGAGACACAATTTTAAAACATTCGAATAGAAAATAATTTAAATCCAAAGGTCGCGGGGCACTTGGCTGAAGTTGAAATGAGCAAATGACAAACACTATTTCGAAGAGACACCATTTCACACATACCAAACAATAAATGGACGGTAACGAAAATTAATTTAAACTATTTATCAAACGCTAAGTGAATAATTCCCAAGTAAAAGTGACAATAGCTCATTAACATGCTGACAAACAATGAACAAACAAGGCAAACAAGGCGAACTCAAAACGGAAACGCGCCAAGAGGCAATAAAGTGAGACATTAATGTTAAATGCCCGAGCAAGAAAGGACAACGAAAATAAATTTAAGTGCAAAAACCAAAAGCGAAAAACGAAAATGTAACATAAAAAACAACAATAAATTATGTATGAATGTTCCCGTTAGGCGGCAATTGTCGTCTCACCGGCGACATTTTCAGCTTTGGGCTAAGCGAGAGCTTCTTCAAATCCATTTCGAAGGTCGCGTTTCGCCCTTTGGTGTTATATATCAACTGCCACACGCGCACCCTCGGAATCGTGCTTCAGAGAGCAAAGCGCTGAGAAATGTTTACGCGTGCAGTGAAGCCGACTACCAATGCGACAGCCGATTTTCACATGAGTAGATAATCCCACGGGAGTTGTTATTAATTTATCGGGGCAAGAAAAACACAAGATATTGATTTAAATTTTTTGAAGACACTTTAAAGCAAAGGAAAACGAGTTGCAAAGGGCTACCAAAAAGTATTTAACTCAAGCCTGACTGGATTATAAACATTTTGTTGTTTGTCGCATTCCCAATTTGCCATTTTGTCTTAAATTTGTCGTCGATTAGATCATATTTGTGTTAGATAAAAATGGAAGAGGCAAATAAAATGTATTCATAAGTCGCTTTACATCGACGCTACAAACAACGAAATGGCAATTTCGCAAAAAATTGTCACAAACAACCAAAAGCGACAGCAAAAAAAAAACACAAAATTAAAACAAAGGCCGAAAAGAAACACAAAAATGTGTTATATGTTTTTGTTAAATGACTCAAATATGTATGTACATACGTACATAGATGATATGATAAATACGCCATTTATATTTATAATGACGCGAATGGAACAGTTCGCAAAAACAAATGCCATGAATACTTGTATGCAATGAAAGCCTACTAAGTGACCTTCAAAACTCGATAAGCGAGTATAATGCGCATAAAAATCGA
Source organism: Cacoxenus indagator (assembly GCA_035041755.1). Classification (NCBI taxonomy): domain Eukaryota; kingdom Metazoa; phylum Arthropoda; class Insecta; order Diptera; family Drosophilidae; genus Cacoxenus; species Cacoxenus indagator. The sequence goes on from JAWNKX010000067.1 coordinate 2,308,215, forward strand.
GTGAAATGTGCTAAAAATACATACATATGTATGTATGTATGTGCCGTACGTAACAACCGTACGTAATAACTAGCACACTGACAAATGCACAGACATACTGTCTAACTGGCATTAGCCGTAAAAAAGGGGAACATAATAGACGAAAAATATGATGACTGACGAAAACGAAAAGTAAAGTCAAGCACACTCACTTACACAAACGTACAAGGAAGAAGCAACGAGCAATGTCGGAATTATCACAACACAACAAAAGATACAACATTAAAATATACGACTGCGTTGGCAATGATATCCTGATGATGATATCCTTGTGCCGAGCGCGCACGCAACGCATAAATATAAATTAAAATAAAAAGCCGACCGCGAGCCGAAAATGCCAAATGCGTGCGGAACAATGTGGAACGGCTAAAGACACACTTGGCTAAATATAAGACCGTATCTATGACAGCCAAGTGTGTGCTGTATTCAGGACTATATGAGTTGGGGTTTGTACGCCCTTTCAGCGTGGCTCATTTAATCGCGTGTTCGTTGTTTCTACCGAATTGAATGTATGCTACATACTCGTATATAATAAAAACCGCTGAAATAAATGAAAAGTTTACGCATTTCAGCAGAAAAATTGCTATAAGTGTATGTCACAATTCTAGACTCAAACACGCACTCACAAACAGCCAGATAAATAAACACATGTGTTTATAATAAACATTAAAAAATTGCTATATGAGCGGCATTATTATGCGGCATATACAACTTGCAGCATCGCCTATAAAATTGGACCAGTTCTCTGGCAACCTTAGAGGCAAGAGTGGACTCGTGCTACTTGTGATCTGCAGCATAATTGCGCTAACCGTACTCGAAACCACTTTAATTGACAATTGCTGATATAGTGTTGTTTGCAGTTGACAATGGGTGTCGTCTACCTAATCAAAATTTAATTTATCAGTCAAGCCTACTTCGTAGCGTACAATATTCATGACCAAGCCCAAAGTAAATGTAACGTATTCTATAGTCCTTTTGTTTATACTCGTTTCAAATGTTACACTCAAGATAAGAATACGTATGACCACATAAATTCTTAACATTGTTGTCGCTTGGGCGCTCTTACTGTCTGCGTATTCATTTTATTTATTTAATTTTTTTTTTCGGTTTTCATTTTTTCATTAAATTAAGTAATTATACTGGGGTCGCCATGTCATTAATTTTCGGGGGCGCCATTTTCAATGCGTTGCGCTGAAATAGTTCATAAAGCGGCGCACTTTTCATTTTATATACTTCTCTGTGTAACAGAAGTGTACGAAAAAGTGGCGCCAACTTCAGTTGTGTGTGAGTGAAATTTGCATTGTTCCTTAAAGTAATGTTTTCCAAAAAATATTAGACTTTCGGCGTCCATATTGTGCACAACCGCCATAGAGCTGTGCGTGTTTCGTGAACTATGGTTATGGTAGATCTCCATCACTACAACCAATTTCTGGACATAACATCATCGATGCGTTAAGTTAAATTAACTCCGCCCCAAAGCCATCTACATATATAATAAGCATTAACGTTTAGCATCGGAACATTTTTCTTAATATAGATTCATCAGACATTCGGTCTCGAATTTGACCAATATTGATGTTTTAATACTCTCATATAATTTATACAAAAAACTTGAATGGAATTTCCCGATTTTTCCGGTGATTTCCACCAAACTTCACTCGATTACTTCGCAGACTATTCTAGAGTTTCCCTGAAAATTCCATTACAACTGGTAAAGGTGACACAATTATAATGATAACACTCATTATTTCAGTACTATTGGTATCAATAACCTACCCTGCGCTTCATTAGAACTGCATAAATTTCTAATGGAATTCAGAATTACTTGGAGGCTGATTATTTTCTAGTCTACTTTCAGCCAAAATAGTCTTCTACAGATTCTTACTAAAAAAAGAAAGTTCATCATAAGAACTTAGCCAAACAAAAAGGAAGCAACAGGGATCGTAAATTATACAATAGCAGTTCAACATAGCTAATCTTTTTTATAGTAAGTGAGGTAAGAAATCCCCCGGTCGGTAGAAAGAGCCATCTGCTCGTTAGGTTAAAGTTATTTTACTATAAACTTAACTTTAAGTAAAAGTATAATTCCATACTAACACTAGCTAGACCCGTCAAACGTTGTTTTGCCACCAAAGAACGTAAGCGCCTTTGTTAATATTGATAGGTAACAAATGTGTGCTATTTTCGAAAATCTTTATAATTTTTTTATTTTACGTACGATCTGTATATCGTTTGCATTAAAAACTATGTAAGTGAATGGTGAATGATAAAATGGCTGCATTCATTTTATGCAATAAAACAATATTGCAGTATATTAAGAGAAATAATTAGTTAATTTCTCTCCAAAAGATTTTGTTTTGCGATCAAATAACCAACGAGAAAAGGGCCACGCTTAAAAGCATTCGAAAACATGTCAGAAAACCAATATAAAATAAATTTAAAAAAAACACGTTTAAAACTTTTGCTTAGCTTCTTTGGTAATAATATATTAGTTGTAGATCCGTAGAACGCTTACTTGTAAACACACACGCACATGGCAAACAAATAAAAAATTTACAAATGCACACATATATTTGCACATTATTTTGTAAAATATACACCTGCTTACACACTCATATTTATAAACAGTAAACGAGGAGATCGAAAACATTTCCGAAGTAATAAAAGCAAAAAAACAATTAAAAACAAAACTTTTGCACATCTACACACCCTTCCTCTTTCTTTTTTACAAACGCATTCTCTTCCTTTTTTCTCCTTTATACAGAGTGCAATAGTGAGCGAAATGAGTACCGAATTGTGAGAATTAGCTAAATTTAATTTGCAATAGCCAACAACGCCGCCTCCTGTATCGACGTCAGCACCGCCGCCCACGGCATTTTGCAAACTTTGGCTGCAACAGCAACAGCAACTGCAAAAACTGCAACAGCCGCAGCAGCAGTTGCTGTTGGAGCCGGAATTGGGGCAGCATCAGCAGCCACATCAACAAGCCTGGCTCTAACAAACAACCACAAAAGTAGTTCAAGTTAAACGAGCAAAGTGCACACCAACTTTTGTACCGCAACTACGACTAAACTGCAATAAACAACATTTAAAAGGAGCAGCAGTAACAGCAGCAGACGCAAAATGCGCAGAAAGTAGTCGAAAACATAATATTATAACACTGCCAACTCATAGTGCGAGGTGAGTGCGACGTAGGCGTTGGGGCATTTTAATGTCCCCTTTCTTGCAAATTAAATTCCAATTTCATTTGTAAATAGAGCAATTTTAAATTAAAGTAGTTTAATGATATGTACAATTCAAAATCTTTTAATGTCCAGTGTAAAGGTTTAAAAAAAATTATTATAGCATAAATAATTTTAATAAAAAAAATCATTCTTCTAAGTGTAAAATATTGTATCAAATAATCCAAAAGCCAAAGTCAAGTAAATTGAAGTTATACAGCGGCGAGGAGCAATCCGACATCGACATGAAATGGAGACGTCGAACATAAACCAAATAATGCGAAAATATGTCGGTTATGTCAACATAATGGAAAGAGGAGGAGACGATGTAGAAGTAAAATAGGAGAAGAAAAAAGCATATAAAGAAGGAAAAAGAAATTGTGCGTTATTGATAAGCGGCGCATTTCTGCGTGTGCATGTGTGTATGTGACGGAGATAGCTTGCAAACGCCCAAAAGAACAACAGACTTTAATCGCGCATGGCAAGGCCAAGATAATGGCAGAAACGCGGGCACAGCCACACACAGCCAAACAGCCACGCAGCACATTTCTTGTAGTGGTTAAGCTAAAATCGTTAGCGATAAATATGAATGTTTATTGTTATTTTGTTATATACTCATATATATGCGATAACAAAAGGAAAGAACTATACGTATGATAATCTTATTTATAGTTAATAATAATAAAGTAAGCATTTTTAAGCAAGCACACCTAATAAAGTTATACATTTTATTAACTTTATAAGAACCAATTTAATAAACATTTTAAAAGTACATGCTAAGCATATATAATGGCACATTACGAGTATATAGACACACTCACGATATATCTAGTGCTCTTAAGTAACTTATTGGTCATTTGAAATGTCAAACACTTTATTCCGCCAGTGTACGAAACACAATGAAAGTCAAAAAAAAATTAATATATAAATAAATACGAGTAAAAGAAATTAAAAAAATTAAGTAAGTTAATACAAATAATAAAAAAAATAAATAAGTAAATAAATAAAAAGCACTGCAAGCCCCAGAAAATATGTCGAACATATTATGCAAACCACGTACACTTCTGTCTTTGTAGTTGTGCTTTACTATATAGTTATGTATATGTATATTTAAGCCATTCAAATATATATGTATGTATTTAGTATTACTTTAAAGAATTACTTATACCAAAATGGATGACCATTGCTAATTGGAGCGCCATGTTGAGTCTCTATAAAAATGCTCACTACGTTTGGCTTACAAATTGCTAAACCGCTACGCGACTCAAGCAAGTAGTCTGAACTATTTATGTGAACACTGCCACTCACGATTAATATGATATAAAATATGATAATAAGCATTTATAAACATTTTACGCAATATGGATTATGGACATTTTTATTGAAATCTTATTGGCATAGGGCCGTAATAACGAAATGTGTCTACAAATTGTACTGAAACGTGTTTCGATGGAAAATAAATGGAAAATATTGAAAATATTAAAAACAAAAAACAATTTTTTTAATGAAATAAGAGAAACGTATACGTTTTAAACTTTTTAAGTGATGGTAAACATTATAATTAAGAGTTTAATATATTTATGGAATGAGTGTATTTCGGCACGATGTATGTGTTTGCAATAGCACTGATAATATGCATAAACATTTTACATTAAATGTCACTTTTTTAAAAAGAAATCATACAACGGAATAAAGAACATTTTATAAAAGAAATCACTTTAGTTGTTCCTATTGCCTGTTCGGAGAACAACTCTCTTGGACGGACAGTGCGTCTTATAATTTTTCGGAATAAATCTACACTGCCTGGGCGGACCCTAACGATGTCCTTCAAGAGAGGCGTTTATACCACCCAACCGAACTGCTCTATATATTCCATATATATTCTCGTATATTCCCGTAATACCAAAAGTGAGAGGCAACACCAAAATACCTATAATTTCTCTTCTCCAAAACATATTCGTGAGCATAGAAAGTTTAAAAAGACATCAGCCATAGCGGAGAATATTCTAGGTTACTTTAACACAACTTCAAAAAACACAGAATTGTCCATACCCCAAGAGGTTGCAGCTAGCACACACTATAATCGAAGGAAACCTATTACAAAAAGATTTTTAAACGTAGTTCATAGAGGAAACTTGTTCCGATCTCAACGCTCGCGGATGTTAATACATACTACATATAATGGCTGTGGCCTCGTGTTACACAATTGTCGGATAGCGCTGTTTTAGTACTAGAACCTTCTCATAAACGTTCTGCAGTGTCAGCTAAAAATGTTTTATTCCTATGATAGACAGGTACACTCCGAAATATGACTTCGATTGGATAGCTATTTCTTTCATATTAGACTCCGTACCTACACAGATTAATATATCGCATCCTTATTTCTCGCGATCCTCAGCGTTAAATAATTTTGATTCTTAATTATTTTTTTTTTTTAATAAAAATTGAAAACAATTTTTATTTTTGATTTTAAAAATAGAAATTGAAAATAATTTTAAAAAAATATTAATAAAATAAAAATCATTAATATATTTAATTAATAATTATTATCTTTAATTTTTATACAAATAAGTTGAAAATATAAATTTATGCGCTATTTGTATAACCCATTGAATAAGCAATAATTTTGATATACATATTATATATGTACGACGATTCCATCCTAATGATTTTTTCGACCACATAACTGTTAGTTTCCGTCCCTGGTATATACATATGTTACATTAACATCAATTGTACAACTTAATCATGTAGTATGGATACGTTAAATTTTAATTATTATCAAATATGTAATTTATCACCTTTAGTAAGCAAAGCTCTCTTAGGCCTAGTAAAAGCGAAGGCCCATATTAAATGTTCATCGCATAATTTAAAATTATAATATACAGGGCAGTTTAAACACACCACACAGAGTTATCGATAAGTACTGTGTTTCGTAAAACAATCAGAATGATGCACTGTCCCAGCTACACCCTGCATTAAGCCATAATTATTATGGGGTACCCTGTGTTTATTATACATATTTATAAAAGCGTAGTGTCAGCTTCAAACTGAGAAAGCAAAAAAGTACGACGGGAGCAGTTCAGCAAATTAAAGCTAGCATAACCGATCAGGAAAACTTGATAAATACAAAAAAATAGTATATCTATAAAACGAATTAAAGGTGATTGATAAACTGCAGAGGTAAGTTGGAAAAATAATAATGCAGATAATTGTTAGTTTATTTGCAAGGCTTAAAATATGGGAACATCCCCACTTTTGCAGCCGCAAATTTCCAAAATGGTGGACGAACAGAGGCGAGGCAGTGAAAATCCAGATGGTGACATAAAAAAGTTCAAGGCGAGCGATCCGGTTGAATCTCCGAATGGCAGTGAAACAGCGCCGACAAAGAGAGCGGTCGGCGACGGAAACAGCTGCGGCGACAATGGCATTTTGCAAATGGGCGTTGCCCATATGAGAAAGAATTTACGAGAAGATTTGAAAACTAATGAAAATGTGGAACATAAAGTCGACGACTCTATCAGTGCAGATAGTGACGCGGATCCTAAATTATCAAAGGTTAACAGAGCGGTAATTTGTGATGATTATGAAAAAAATCATAAGCAGATCGTAAGTGCGCCTGATGGTATATCGCAAACTACTGCAAAAGTTTCAACCATAACCTCAAAATACAAAGAGCAAGAATTGAAAACTTCGAAAAATATCTCGTCTAGTGCAGTGGACATGGCTTCATCCGCCAAACAATTAGAATCCAGCAAGTCTGATGCCTCTTTCGAAGAAATTGAAATAATTGGCATGTCCATTGGGTCCATGAATAATAAATTAGGGACCAGTGCTCGTTCCCAAAGTTACTACAAAACCACCAATTCAAATGAACCAGACGCCAGTGCACTTCATAGTTCTTTCCAAGATCACCAAATATTTGACCAAAATGTACAAACAAAGAAGTCTGCAGGGTTATCGATTCCCTTAGCCAAGACAGGGCATGTGCCTTGTTATAGAGCTTACACATCGGATGACTTAGCTACTGATTTCGTTGCCGAAGGCGATGCTTTTTCAAAGAAAGGAACCGGTGATATTTCTACGACCTCTTGGGAATTACAAGGAAAACGTATTTTTATGTACAAACCAGAAGATCGCTATCCAGACTTTTACTACGATACCGATTCATCGGATAAAGTCGAAGTAAAAGATGTAGCAAGCACCTCGTTTAAAGCGACGCCACCACAACTTGTGCAATTTAATAAAAAGCTGCACTTGCCGCGCTTGACTAAGAAGCATTTCGAAGAATATAACAAACTCTTTGAAAATCACGATGCTAAGCAAAGAGAAAAACTTGAAACAGGTTTGCGAATGAAAAAGACTCTCTTTGAGCAGGAAGCAATGTGCATCCATAATTTTCTAGCCAATTTCATCGATTTGAGCGAGAATGGTATGCCAGCTGTTGGTGAGTCCGATTATATTTTAAAAACAGGCTTTCGTGGCATTCTAAAATCAAATTATAATTATGAAAGAAATGTAGCCGATAAGCCAAGTTTGAAATTTATAGATTTAACCGATGATTATGTGGTTGCAGCTTCTGAGTCGGAAGCCGATGTGGGTATAACAAATGCAGCCGATGAGTCAACTTTCAATGTTAAGTATGCCTCTGATAAAGAGATAGAAAAGTTTATAGAGAAGGGTTCTGAAAATCCGCACATTGTTACTGTAAATCGTATAAACCTCACACGCTGTGATCTGCAGCCAATACTACGAAACGGCTGTCTCAATGACCAAGTCATCAATGCCTTCATATCCTTAATCGTAGATCGCAACAAGCGGCAAGCATCTTTACCCAATATATTCGCCATGAACACATTCTTCATGGCACGCCTTGAACTTTCAAGCGATAAATCTAATGAACGTTGTGCCAAAAATGTGAATATATTTGAATTTGATATCGTGTTGGTGCCCGTTTTCATGGAAGGTGCTCACTGGTCCCTAATCTCCATCGACATGAAATCCTGCTATATAACCTTCTACGACTCCTTGAGATACTGTCCTAGGCATACTTTCCAAATGTTAAAAAAATACTTGCAGAAGCAACAGTACAGAATGGGATTGATGGAGAATATCTTCAAGACCAAAATTGTGCATGCACACAAGCAGAACAATTCGTGGGACTGTGGTGTCTACACTTGCATGTATGCGGAGTATGTTTCGCGACGTGCGCCGCTGGATTTCAACCAAACCGATGTATGCAACTACAGGTCAAAAGTCATACGGTCAATACTATCGAACGAGTTGTTGATCTAGTAACAGTCGAAGAAAATTCAAAATAAACTTTTTCAAATTATTTACTTTTGGCTATCATTCTTTTCGATTGTTCTATTTTGTGTTTATTCGGGATTATATTTTTATTGTGTTCACGTGCATGTTTTTTTTTTCCCTTACCATAAAATATACAGATCGGGACTACGCAGGAAGAGAATAAAAGGCCAAATATGAACCCTTCAAATCAAAATCGATCCGCACACGGTTCGATTGGTCCGAACAAAGTGGTCACTGTGATTGCTACCAGCGCTCTAGGTGATAACATGACCGAAATCTCATACGGTGAATCAAAAGTGATCGGCAACGGTAGTTTTGGCGTCGTATTTCAGGCCAAACTGTTGCCCGACAACGAGGTGATTGCGATCAAGAAAGTTCTTCAAGATCGCCGCTTTAAGAACCGCGAGCTCCAGATTATGCGCAAATTGAGCCATGTCAACATCGTGACTCTCATGTACTTCTTCTATTCGAGCGGGGAGAAGCGCGACGAGGTCTACTTGAATCTCGTGCTGGAGTATATACCAGATACGCTGTACAAGTTTGAGCGTCAATATGCGAGGTCAAAACAAACCGTACCAGTCAACTATGTGCGTCTGTTTATGTACCAGTTGTTTCGTAGTCTCGCATATATACACTCCACTGGCATATGCCACCGCGACATCAAGCCGCAGAATTTGCTGATCGACCCGGAAACGGGCGTTCTGAAGCTGTGCGATTTCGGCAGCGCTAAACAACTGGTGTCTGGCGAGCCAAATGTCTCGTATATTTGCTCGCGCTATTATCGTGCTCCGGAGTTGGTTTTCGGCTCGGTGAATTATACGACCAAGATTGATATGTGGAGCGCTGGTTGCGTGTTGGGCGAAATGATGTTGGGCCAGCTAATGTTTCCGGGTGATTCGGGTGTTGATCAGATTGTGGAGATTGTCAAGGTGATTGGCACACCGACCAGTGAGCAGCTCCGTGAAATGAATCCGAACTACAAGAACTTCAAACTGCCACAGTTGAAGCCACATCCGTGGTCCAAGGTATTTCGTATTCGTACACCGGCCGAGGCCATAGACTTGGTGTCGAAATTGGTCATGTACACACCGAATGCACGATTGTCGCCACTAATGGCCTGCGCACATCCGTTCTTTGACGACCTACGCAACGATCCCAATCAGACGTTGCCTAATGCTCGTCCATTACCGGAACTATTCAATTTTACCGAACAAGAGTTGGCAATGGACCCAAATGTCGCACCGCTTCTGATGCCGAAAACCAACATTACACCTCGAACTAAGGCTGGTTCGGAGGCCCTACCTGTCGAACAGGGGTCGCCCAAAACACAGAAAAAGCAAGAACAACAGCACTTGGGTCCCCAAAAACAGCAGCAGCCTCTGCGCCTACAAGAGAACACTAAGCAACAGACTACGTTGCAGCCAGACCAACAGCAACAACAATTACCAACATCCCCGCATCCAGAAGTGATGCAGTTATTAGAGCAACAGCGGCAGCAAGAATTGGCAGGAGAACCGCCAACTGCCTTAGGCAGTGATGGAAGTGCTGGCGACAACGAGGCTGATGAACTGGATGCCTGGAATACCGATGTGTCACGAGATCTGTGTCCAAAGATTTTCACCTTATCGGTTCAGGACATTGGCAATGGCGACGGCGGACTCGTGCTTAACCCAAATGAGCCCCACCAAAATGTTATTGTCGAAAATGACGTCGAACCCCAGAAGGATAACACGAATAACGAGGACGGCTACGTTGACGACGAAGATAACGATGACACTATAGAGGAAGACGACGACGATGACGATGACGATGACGATGACGAAGACGAATTCGATGTGAACTATAGCAGCGGCGGCGATGCTTGACCGTATAACTCACCAAGTTGCCGTCGACGCCCAGGCCAACAAAGAGCTGAGGCCAATACAATTAACTTATTAAATTTAAAGCATAGTTGAATATTAGTGAAACATTGAATTTAGTAATAATAGTTTTTTGAAAAATGTGTATAATATAAACCTAATATACACAAAACATTTTTCAACTGTTTTTTTCAATTAAATATTCAGTTGCTTCTTTCGACCATGAGACACTCGCCCACAAACACCAAAAGCAAATTGAAATACACGACCCGAACGACTTCGTATGCCTTCGACTTCGCCCGAAGTCGTTGCACCGGGAGTATTATCAAATGTATATTGATATTTGCTTCAATCAGCGCACACACTCTCCCATGCTCCCATGTATAACACAATTATAACAATTAAAAATGAAAATAAATGAAGGTGTGTACCCACCATTAAACCGTGACTAATACAGTTTGCTAAACCATGATCACAGATGCTTTGGTAAACTGGGACAGAGTTGCTTTGGTAAAGTGTGAACAGAGTTGCTGTAGTAAACTGCTTATTTCTTTCGGTAACTGTGACCACTATGAGTCCAGCCTAAAGAGAAATAGGAGCAAACAATCTCTCATTAACAGTGCTGAATAAAACAACACAAGCAAAAACAAGAGAAACAAACAATGTAACGGAACCCAAACAATACTGCAACAATACTGGTTAAGCTGACCAATCACAACCAACAGGTTCGCTCTCCTCTCTCAAGACAATGACAATCAAGCGAACAGTGGTGCGGACAGTGTTTCCGATGCAACAAATTTGCCAGCACAAAAAAAAATTAAATCGGTTAAGCCACCACCAATATATGTTCAAGACGTGGAACAAATTAACGTTCTTAGCAATGCTCTAAAAATGTAATTAAACATAATTAAACATAATTACATTTTAAAAACGCTGCAGAATAATGAGGTGCGAATACAAACAAAAGATTCTATCAGTTACTCTACTGTTATTAAGATGCTGTAAGAGCACAGAACGAAATGGATTTAAAGTATTGCTCAGGAATATGCACCACGCCACTGTCATTAATGAAATAAAAAATGAACTTCTCGACCTAGGGCATGAAGTCTTAAACATCCACCATGTACAACAAAAAGTCACAAACAAACCGCTTCTATTATTCTTCATTGAACTGAAAAACAAAAAAAACAACAAAGATATTTATAACAAAACCACATTTATTTTTGAGCCCCCACACCATAAACGCAGCATATCGCAATGATCAAATTGTCAAAAATACGGCAACACGAGAAATTTTCGCACCAGAGATCCGATCTGCGCCGGTAAACACAAAACAATCGACTGAAAAATTGAAGCTAACGGTGAAATAAAATGTGCATTGTGCGGTGCTGCACACACTGCAAACTCCAAAGGAATTGAAAATAAAAAGATTTCCATCCCTTAGAGAAAATAGCCACCAAGACTCAAAACCTAAACAAAATTAAGACCAGTTTATCGTACGCTCAAATAGCTAATGATAAAAATGACACCAATAATGGCGAAAAGAATAAGAAGGAACAACTCACGAATCCAACCAAGTAGACGCATTGACATAAATACTGATATTACTGAGATGAAAGACCTGATGAAACAATTGTTTCAACAAGTCACAAATATTATAAACGTCATAACAATCCTCATATCGAAGATGGACAAACAAAATGGAAACTAAATTAAGGATCATAACTTGGAATGCAAACGGACTGAAAAACCATATTGACGAACTACAAATACTTCTTCATGACAACAGCATTGACATAGCCCTAATCGCGGAGACACATTGCACAAACAAACACTTCATACAAGTTAGAGGGTACAAAGTGTATACCACAAACCACCCCGATGGCACAGCGCACGGTGGAACAGCCATAATCATTAAGCATTGAATAAAGCACGACGAGCTTGAGCTTTACCAGCATACAAGCGACGAGCCTTCAAATTAATGATCTCGTAGGACCGCTCACAATATTTGCTGTATATAGCCCACCAAAACATAATATTACAGACACAGAATATAAGAATTTCCTCAACTCTCTTGGACAACGCTCTAAACACTTGAGTACAGGTGAACCAACTTATCGGCCAACAGACAATAATAAAACACCTGACTTGATAGATTTTTTCGTCACAAAGAACCTGGACATTTGGAAATGTAAAATCTTATCACGATTCGAACTCTCGTCAGACCACAACCCTATAGAATTAATATATGACTCGCACGTCACGCCTACACATGCAAACAGACTTTTGTACAGCAACAGAACTGACTGGCATACTTATAAGGATTACATTGACATTAATTTAATGACCGACATCCTCTTAAATCATATGAGGACATCGAGTCAGCGATGGTATTCCTGAATGACACCATTATGAAAGCAGTCATACAATCGACACCAAAAAAGAAGCAGCAAAATTGGACATTCTACACACAACCTCAACTACTATTAAATAAAAAATGTAAACTACGGAAAACCTAGTCAACCACAAGATCTCCTGACACAAAAAGACAGTACAACAAGACTTATTGTATTGTAAGAGGTTAAAAATGATTAAGGTATTAAAAAACAAACAATTAATATCATATCTCAAGAGCTTAACGCCCACAAGTCAAACGGACTACTCTTTATGGAAAGCTACTAAAGGATGAACAAATAAAAGTAATCATCAGGCTCCTCTAAAAATGGAAAACGGGTTATGGGCAAAGACTAACCTGGACAAGCTAAAGTATTAGCTGACTACTTCGAAAGCGTTTTTACAGAAATCGCCACCAACTCAGATGATTCACAGCTGAACACAGGTATTAACAGAGGTTCAGAACATCTGAAACATGAAAAGACCACCATAAGAGAAATAAGAAAATTTATTAATAATGACATAAAGGAAAGAAAGTCCCCTGGATATGACAAAATAAATGGGAAACTCCTGAGAGAACTACCTGTAAAAGCTATAGAATATCTAAGAAACATCTTTAACGCTATGTTCAGACTAAACTATTTTCCGAGACTATGGAAAATAGCTGAGATTATTGCGATCCCGAATCCAAAGACCGAAGGCAAAGACGCATTAAAAGCAGAGTCTTATAGACCAATCAGTCTACTCCCTGTAATCTCAAAAATCTTCAAAAAGATATTAAGAAGTAGACTATTGCCACTACTAGAACGCTGACACACCATTCCAAATCACCAAGTTGGTTTTCGAAGAAGTCACTCAACAATACAACAAGTGCACAGAGTTACGCACAAAATTCTAAATGACATTGACGATAATAAATTTTGTATTGGACACTTCTTGGACGTGGAAAAAGCTTTTGACAAGGTTTGGCATAAAGGACTCAAATGGAAACTTAACAATATATTCCCTCAAAACATAGCACATCTATTAACATCATATATCACAGGTAGATAGTTAAATACTCGGGCGAATACTCAACCCTTAGAGAAATAAATTCGGGAGTTCCACAGGGAAGTGTGATAGGACCATTATTATATACCCTATACACAGCAGACATACCGTATCCCACTCACAATGATTCACTCGTCGATGATTGCAACGCCGATGACAAAATACTGCTAAGTGCTCATAAAAACATAAATACTGCAACATCCATGTTGCAAGCAGACTTTAATAAAACACTTGACTGGTTTAGAAAGTGGCATATTAAAATAAACAAAAACAAAACAGTACAAGTTATATGCACTACTAAGACTAAATTCACACCAATCCATATAAATATTGACGGAGACGACGTAACCATTCAAAAAGAAGCCAAGTACTTAGGATTATATATTGACAGTAAACTAAACTGGAAACACCATATACAAAAAAAACGTGAACAATTCAAAATGAAAATAAGACAACTGCACTGGCTGCTCAAACCAAATTCAAACATTTCACTTGAAAACAAGCTCCTAATCTATAAGACAATTATTAAACCGATTTGGACATATGGAGCCGAAATATGGGGACTTGCCAAAAAATCAAATATAAAGTTAATCCAGAGGCAACAATCAAAAATTATTTGCACCATCACAAAAGCCCAATGGTATATTAATGGTATATCGCCAACGACAGTAGATGAGGAAATAACCAATTTAAGCAGAAAATACCAAACCAAACTCTCCCAGAATTCGAACGATGGTGTGAACACATTACCAATAGAAGAGCTAACTCGGAAACGAAGGCTAAAAAAGGTGAGACCAGCGGACCTCACATAACACATATTACTGCATTACATTACTTACTCATTGTCAATTGGTGAAATCTTTAATTGTTTATTCATTGTTAAAATTCATGTATTGTTAAATTCCAGTCACAACACTACTTTACAAACTGATTATAAAGTTAAAATTCACCCACTTGTCCTAAATATTAATCTGTACAATCTGTGAACACAGTTACTTTGGCATGTCGCTCTCAGTAGCATTTAGACTACTTTAAACTAGGGATGGGTATCGACCAACAAAACATCGATTAGTGACATCGATTATTATTTTTTTACTAGTTGATCGATATGTTGATTAATTGTTGCGTAAAAAATCGATTAATCGTCAATTTTAAAACAGTGAGAAAAAATCAATTACACAAAAATGTATACGCAATTTAATTGAGTTTAATGCCAATGTTGAGCTCTGGAGCCTTATCCAGAGCTATTTAAAATATTAAAGTTTAATCGAATTTGAACAATATATTTGACATAATTGAGTGTCACAATATTCAAAGGTTTTGTTTGACACAATTGAGTTTACAATGTTTAAAAGAACTTGGAAGAAGCCGAATTGCTCTTTACCAGCGAACTTAAGCAAACGAACCAAAGGTATGATAGCGAATGATAGTAACAGAATAATCAAATTTAGCAAATAGCTATGTGATAATGAGATTAAATCGATGAGACCGGCAAACAAGGTTAACGGAAGAAACGAAAAATATGTGCATGCTTGCTCTCATCGTGCTTACAATTAATACTTATGCTAGACAGAGTTAGGGCTCCTGTACTTAACATCAAAACGAAATTTATGCTAATGGATTCAGGTATCCTGAACCGAACAGCCACAATTGATCAACTGAGATCTCCTCTAATTTTAATAACAGAAGAAGAAAATTAATAAATAAAAAATAATAAATAGATTATACATAAATACTACTACGTTTAATAAATTCCAGACAACAATTTATAGGAGCGAACAAAATGAAACTAATTTCTGTAGTGATCAAAATATTTTTACCTAACATTATAAATTAAAGGTGTATATAAAATTAAGAACTCTTTTTTAAGATGTCTGAATGCACACATAGATGATTCTGTCTTTCTGTCTATACGTCGTTAATGTTTTTCGCCTGTCTTCCATATTTACGATTTTTTTGTTTGTTTGTTTTTCTTTCTTTTTACAAGCCCTATACAATTTTAGTATCCATTACAGTTGAATATGCATTAAAAGTAAATTTTCAACATTCCTGAATTATCACCAAGCAGATTTCCTTTTCAAAAATTAATAAATAAAAAATATGCAGATACTAATTACAGAAGAGATTTTTTTCAATTTTTTTTTTTTTTTTGTTTTCTTTGTAATAAGTTTTTTATATGATTTTCACGGAGACTGGATTTTTTCACCTCAACTATGTCAAAAAGAAGGAAAACAAGCGAAATTTGGCAAATATTTGCAACAATCGGCGACTATATGGCTAAATTCAATATGTGCTCAACAAAATTGTCATACAAAACATTTGCAGAGCAGACACACAACTGTATCTCTCCCTTCTAATGTTACCACCGTGATGATAAATGTAATTTATAAATATGATAAATTCATAACTTCCGTTGTATTTAATCAATTATTTGCAGGATAATATAATAGAAGTAAACGAAGAAGGACAGCCGACAGAAGAGACTTCTCAAACTTTGTTGCACACTAAAACAGCGAGCCAACAATCAAAACAAACGAAAATGTCTTCGTTTTTGGAACGACCAATAACACAAAGTCAAAAAGATATTATTGACAAATCGTTTTTATCGTTATTCATCGACAGCTACCAGCCGTTTAGCTTGGTTGAAGAGGAGTCTTTCAAGAATTTCGTAAAAGCCTTGAATCTAAGCTATGCACTGTCAAGTCGTCATGTTTTATCGCGTTCCTACATACCAGCACTTTTCAAAAAGTGTAAGTCCACAGCTCAAAAGTTAATGAAAGGGACAAACAAAGTTTGATTAACGACAGATTGTTGGATCTCCATAAGTAATGACAGCCATATGGCAGTAACGGCTCATTTCCTTACTGATGAATTTAATATGAAGTCGTGTCTTCTTGCTTGTCCCAATATCAAGGAGCATCATACAGCGGATAACTTGGCGGAGGAACTCAACCATGTGGCAACAGACTGGGACATAAAACCAAAAATTATTTTGGCTGTGTCTGACAATGCAGCCAACATATAAAGTGCTATAGAAAACAAATTAAATTAGCAACACTTAGGGTGTATGGCGTATATAATTAATTTAATTGTAAAAGACGCTCTGAAGATAAGCGATGTTGTGACTACGATTGATAAAGTCTAAATTTTTGTAGCGCAGTTCCGCAGGAGCAGCATATCAAATTTGAAGTTAGAATTTAAAAAAAATTCCGGAAATCTAACACCCTTAAAACTGCTGCAGAATACACCCACGCGATGGAACAGCATTTTTTGCTTGTTGCAACGTTTTTGCGCTTTGGAGAACGCGGTGAGAGCAACAGTTGCGTTGTTGAACACAGATCTTCCGGTCTTGACGTCAATCGAATGGGCATCATTTGTTATTCCCATTGTCAGTGGCAGCAGGCGGCTCTTGACTCTAATTAAAACAAATATTTTGTGTAGTGGTGTAACAATGGCATTGAAAAAACTAAACGAGGGAATTCATAACCGACTTGGCAACCTGATGCACAGCAAAACACTTTGGGCTAGCACATTCCGTGATCCTCGCTTTAAAAATATTCCATTCACAGATGATTGTCATTTCGATCAAATGAAGAAATGGTTAAAAAATGAAGTCGCCCATGATGTTCTCGTATCAAATCCATTTTTCATCGACCGTAATGATTCGCTTCAAAAATGGTTCCATTTCGTTACGTTTCCGCAGCATTTCACTGATGGTTATTCGGTAATCAGATAAGTGTTGACAGATTTACGGACGCCAACACCATCTAGTGGTAATAACCGCGGATGCTTTTTATATGATCTATTATTAATTTTGTTTATCATAAGTTTCCTGTATTTTATACCATCTATCAAGAAAGTGGCGTACATTTTCTTCCTCTTTCATATTGCATAATATGCACAATCTCGTTCTCCTCAGCTGATGTTCTTTTTTAAGTTCCAAAAGCGCCAGTATTCACATAAGTACTCTTATCACCATCACCCCTTCCTTAATGGTCTCCAAAATCGACTATGGCCTCCTAATCTTTGGGTGATGTACCATGTCCAATCTAAAGAAATTACAATCTCCGCCGGGCGATCGACGCTTTTCCCACCTACCCTACTACTTGCATTCTTGCGGAAGCCGATCTAACCACCACTGCAAAAAGAATTTAGGAAACAACTCTGTAACTTATCCCCAAGCTCTACACCACACCTAACCGTTTTCTATGCTCAGAGAAAAAACGTAGTAAATCTAACTATTTACACTTCGATTTAACTATTTTTAGCTATGGTTTTGCTGCAAGAGGTAAAATAGTCAATTTGAAGTGCGTACACTTTAGATTTCAATTGAATATGTATATAGTTAATTGGAAAATTTTTCGTATTTGATTCTAAGAGTAACCATATTGGCATTAGGGTTGAGTAATATTCCATTTAAATATGAGGCATAGTCAAAACAAGATAATTTCATAGTTAATTTAAAAGTTTTTGTTTTTAATTGAAAAAATGGTAAATAAATAATAATAAATAATAAATAATTGATCATTTTTAAAATTTCGTAAAACTTAGTAGGCCAGTTAAATTTGCTGATTTTGCGTTATGGCAAATGTTTACCAAGGAGGAAGGAGGCAGAGCGGATGGTAAAAGAGTCAGCAAAATGTAATTTAATGCATTGTATGTATAACGGATTGTTGTGAATATTACAAATTTGTAAAAGTTAAATTAAGTCAATGCTAGAATTACTTATTTTTACTTACCAACAGTTTCCGCAAGTTGCACCTGAGTTAATAACTGCTTGCAATGGGCGTTTTGTATATTTGATTGATAATATGCGTGAATCTCTGTTTTAAAGATTTCCCATTTGCCAGAAAGCAAAAGTTCCTTCACTGGGTACAATATATTGAAGTCTATCAATAAAATCAATATAAATTGTTGAATTTGCATATTCTAAATGAAATCTTACCAGTTCTACTGCTGAGGAAGTGTACGAAACAAATTATTTTTAATTTTTTGTCTTTTTATAGATATGAAATACTTCCTTTTGCTTCAGATTAAGTTGGAAAGATTGATCGTGTCGCCAATTCGGGACTCGACAGTGCTTTTTAGTATGTAATGAAATATGTGTCAAATTAAATTAAATATGGCATATTAAGATCAAGGTGTTTTACATGTTAAATGAAATGTGCTTTATAGTTATATACGTTTTCCAATATTTTCATAGTTAAATCAAAGTGTATTATAGTTAATTCAAGTATGAAATCAGCCAAATGGTTGCATAGTTAAATCAACTATGAACAAATTTATTTTTACCATGGGTTTTTCCCTGAGTGCAGCTTTAAGTAACGGCAATACAATTAGGCGCTGCGTTACACATTGCATTAGTCTAGGTTTCCCGCCGGTACGCTGCCATCAACCCAACCTGTTCCAAAATCTGCATACCTTCCAACCAAAACAGACTCGTATGAGGGAGTTTCATCAGCCTGCGTATTGGTCACATACGGCACACCTATCAACACCTTCTCAGGAACATTCGTTAACACCGCGGTTTAGTTTCTGTTGAACTATTCTTTCTATTCTTTCTGTTAAATTCTTTGCCAAGAAAGTTTTTATAGCAAATTCATCATGGTCTTGGGCATCGTCTGTAGAAATATTAATGAATGTTTTGCTTATATGACCTAACACAAATTATTGCCTATCGTGAGATAAAACCCTCCCATTCATCTTCATAAGTTTACATATTCCTATTCCAACTTCCCAAACGCTGAGAAGTTATTCTGCATATTTGGCTGCTTTGAACGTTGAAGCACAAACCATCGTATGCATAAGCTAGAACCAAAGTGTACAAGTTAAATACGAATAAGCCGAAAAGTATACTTCATTATTTAAATTCAATTCTTATGTCGACAGTGCTTGAATTTTGCTGTAGATTTTTAGGCAAGCATAAATTTCCGCGTTTCTCTTACTTTCGGAAACAAAAATAAACAAATCCAAACGCAAACCCGCACGCACGGTCACTCACACATGTGAAAATATTCAGTTTGTGAATATGTCTGGCGACGGTTTTAATTGTCCTTTTTGTATCTCAGTATTTGCTAATGTGGTAAAATGAATTTTCAGTTTCATTAGTTAAATTGAGTAAAATAAACTTTTCTACACATTCTCACGTTGTTGTTTATGTTGTCGTTGTTCGCGCAGCTGGCGTCGACATAACTCGGCTAGTGGCGAAAGTTTAACCCCCGTCAGTACATAGGCGCATGCACACACAATTATTGTGCGGTTCTATGGGGGAAACAATAATAAAAAGAAAACAAGACAATAAAGCAAATTTATTCAAACCATAAATTTCATGTGAGAAAAGGTTATGGCCCTGAAGCAGGGCCATGGGCCAAAGCAAGTGAACAGGAACGCCGCGTTGTGTTTTGTGTGCGGCAGATTTTTGTCTGCTCGGGGCTCAACGATTATTTGCACCAACAAACGACAACATTAGCGTATGCCTCGGTGTGAGCTAGTAAAAAAAACTTTTGATGTGGGAAGTCAGTCAACGGCTAAGCAGTCAACCTAGAACTTCTGTCCAGATGTAATCACACTTGGTGAAATATTTGTTCATATAGTTTTACAGCGAATATAATTAAGCACTAAGAGGTAGCACCTCTGTTCGCACAAGGGCAGTTATATCGTAAATACATATCTGCATCTACAATGTATAATTCGTACACAAACACTCATCATTTTGTTGCACAAACTGCTGCAAAAGATAAGCAATCAAACATTTCAACACACACTGCCCCATCCTCACGTACACACACAAGCAAGCATTAGTTCATTTCCGCTTTCCTTTCTGTGCACACACTCTAAAACTCAACCATATACAAAAATAGTCATTCACTGGCCGTCAGACTGACAGACAAACAGACAAATAGACAGACAAAGGTACGTGTAAAACTTGCCTGCGGTTGTTACCTTTTTACAAGTAGATAAATTTTAGTGTAAATGTAGTTTTAATGGGCTTTGTATGAGCTTTGGGTGGGTGGTGTGGTTGGCATATTTGTATTCATGTAGGTAGATGCTCTCCGCTTACTTGGTTTTCATGCTTCTCTGGTTACTCCTCGACTGTAGTTCAACTTGGTTTGTGGTTCTTTTGACTCATTCACGTAACGAGATAATTTTGTACGGGTGTAACTAATTAACTTATTTGAAATGCAGACGCTTTAAAGTTACGGATACTCATCCACAATTATAGAGTAAGGCCTGGCACTGGTATCGACCTGGGCGACTATGTACGTTGAACTGTAGCAACTTAACTTGTCCTAACTTACTTACAATCTGTTATTTTAAATGACAAACCAACGTAGTTAAAAATACAATTAGCCAAGGTAAAATTTCCTTTAATATCTGCAACTGGAAAGTCTACTAATTTTTCAACCGCCGATATCACAAGCTATAGTATAGAACTGAATATCGTGTTGGCATTATCTAAATTCAAACTAATTCCTCTCACTTGTTCCATGAGTTATGACATATTTATCAATAACAATTCCGGAACAAGAGCTTCTTCTACATCTGTGTCTGCATATTTTTTTACAACATCGTTTGTGTTTAAGAGCAACATTTTTTTTTTATACAATTGAACAGAACAAGGCTAAGTACTTGACTAATGCGGAAAGAGAAAAAGACAGAACAGGCAGATAGTGGGCGAATAAGTAGCGACTATGAAGATGGGACTAGAGGAAGAATTGGAGTGGTGAGTACGGGAGAAGTGCAGCCAAGCTTACAAACTACTAACAACCATCCCTTCAGTTTAGGACCCACTGAAAGTAGAAAGCCTTATCTCGGGTAACCGAGATTCAGGTTGCGAAATGAGCGTGGCGGAATGAGTGTCATCTGCAGAAACGTTACTGATTCGCGACGACGTAGTTCAGCCTGCAGACGAACCTTGATCGAAAGTCAGATATACTCGAAAGTTGTTCTCAGCTCACTACCAATTTCATTACAGTCTGTCAATCATAGTTCAATGTGTGGCAACTTAAACACTTTATCAGTTCGATCAAGAAATACTAACGATATAAGGATGTTACAATAACTTTACTCAGGTAATTTGGTTTACAGGTCGATATTCTGAGATTCGGTTTCAAAGACTTCGAACATTTGGACTCTGAACCGATTTCAAGTTTTCGAAGTGGCTTTTTTGGGTCCAGGTAAGATTTAAACACATAAAAATACAAATTTATACTTTGCTCCATGAACCTGCGATGCTTTGGTTTACACACCGAAAAAAGCACAAACAGTCAAGACAGGGCACACCCTACGATGCAATATGGATAAATATTGAGTATTAACGGAAAAAAATTTACAGAAACTTTCAGTGCTACTTGGGCACACACATAAACCGCAAACAGCAACATTTTGAAACCATAAAACTTTGGGAGATTGACGTGAAGCTGAAACTACTCGAGTACTTTGAACATATTTCGCAATCATAAAAAAAACGAAGCAACAGTGAAACGCAAGCACGTGACCAACAAACGTGCACATAGAAAGATTGATACCGAAAAAGGATATCACCAAAGCACAAAAAACTACAACGATGCTTATTTTAGAGAGCAGCGTAGATTGAAGGCATAGCATTCAAAGCAAATGCGGGCGCAGGTTAGTATGCAGCGCCAACGGTGCTTGATGGCTTGAGTGATGAGCAACACGAAGTTGTCTTAAAATGTCTGAATTTGCCGCCAATAGAGCAGAAAGGACCAATGCAAAGCAAAGCAAATCACGGCAAAGCTTTACTGGCCGTGTTTGCATTTTGAATTTTTGCGCTCGGGCGCTCAACGAGAAACGCGAACACAAAGGCTATACTGACACACACACATGTATGTATGTATGTCGAAACACACTCACATATGTGCTTTGGACATTGGCAAAAACTTTTGCGAAAAATTGAAGTTTTAATTGGATTTTCAATTCAATTAACAGATTTGTCAGCATGTAGCAAATTTTATGAAACGTAATCGCTTTGGGTGTGGCGGGTCTTTATCGAATCCCGGCCACAAACGACTACGCTGAGAATCCACGCTGGGGCTCTTACTAGTAAACGTGTGTCACGCCCATTTCGACGCCGTTAAGAGACAACTTGTTTTTACCCCATATTTTTCGATAATTCATACTTATTAGTACGACTATATGCGTTTGTGGGTGCGTACTTGACAGTTTAGTTCTGTTGCATGCCAAATGAAACTTATCAAAATTGATTTGCACCTTTAATGGCTTTTCGACGTAGCACATTTAATGGAAATCTCTTAATTAGTTTGATTTTCCAATCAAGCAGCAGTCGAATTAATTGCTACATCTTATGTGGCACACACATGCACTTAAATGGTCACACAAGGCTGCTTTGGTAGCTATCAGCATAGATTTAGCCACGAGGAGTCCCCACAGCTCACATCGTGCTAGACGTGGGCTGGCCAACCCATAGGGGTGCTGCTGACTATCACTAGCATATGTGGGCTGATGGTTGAAAGTGCAAACGATGATAACAACACAGACATGCCTTGAAAGGGATCGATGGGCACAAGAAACTCTATGAAGCAATGCTCCTCGGTGGTGCCGTAAGTTAGCACGTTCACTTTAGGTTAAGTTTTCCTTCGTTTTTTTCAGGTTACGATATAAAAAATTAAAGATAAAATAAGCCAGCCACTGAATGATTGGCGTAGATGAGCGACTTCACATATCCCCAAAGGAAAAAGTGTAACGGCGTTAAATCACACGCCGACCAATTGATATAGACGTTTAGTGAGATCAATCGATACAAAAAGAGTTCACGCAACAGATCTATAATTTCGAGTGACATGTTCTACCGTCTTATTGAATAAATATGCGTGTATCGATGCCAACCAGACTAGGTAAAAATCGTTTATCATCGTTCGATACCGACAGATTTGTTCATTAACAAAGCCGTTGATCCAAAAATGGGTTTCAACGCTATAGGAAGCGAACCGCGCTACCTACTTGATCTAAACCTTAATATAAGCAATCTAGGCCCTCTCAAACACACACAACAAATTTAATCAAAAACAATCCAGCCGTTTAGGAAGAGTTAATCTCAAAGCATCCGTACATCATGCTGAACGGATAAATATATAGAAAGATGTGTGATATTTTTCTTTTGATAATTAAATGTAATCATTTATCTTATTTATTATTATTATTATTATTATTATTATTATTATTATTATTATTATTATTATTATTATTATTATTATTATTATTATTATTATTATTATTATTATTATTATTATTATTATTATTATTATTATTATTATTATTATTATTATTATTATTATTATTATTATTATTATTATTATTATTATTATTATTATTATTATTATTATTATTATTATTATTATTATTATTATTATTATTATTATTATTATTATTATTATTATTATTATTATTATTATTATTATTACTATTACTATTATTTATTTTTTTTTTAACTGTATTATTTATTATTTTATGTTATTCTTTTCATGTTATTATTATATATGTTAAATCATTTCCAATACATAAACCTACATATGTCGCGGTATCTATTCTTTTCATCCAATACTTGAGCTTCTTGTAAATTGTTAAGACTTGAAATTCATTCAATAAATTACAAGTTACAGTAGCGGTTTTTCCAAATTTCGTGTGAAATTTCAGAACAATTCGTTGATCTATTGTTATAACTAACATCTTTTCGGCGAAACCAAAAAACAACTAATGCGACTGGTGAATTCAACACTTCTTTAGCAGAGCCAGTCTCGTTATTTGATAGCCCCTTCTCGTATAATGCAATATGCATTCTTTTAACTTCGGTTTAGTTAAAAATGCTTTCCCATGCTCTTGTTGTTTTGTTACATTCGCTACGGGGATAAATCAGTAAAGTAAGGCATACTTTTAGGCATAACATGTTTTCTGTGCCGCTAGATGGAGCGCTTTTGTTCTTTGCTAATACCGAAAAGGGCAGAACAACATCGCTAGTAACTTGACAATTATAAAAAAAAAAATACTGTTAAATTTCATGTCATAGCATATTTTATTATTTTATCCTCTTGATAGTATGTGTATGTAAATATTTGGTTCGTATATCACTGTTATCGTTACACCGTTTTACTCTATTTCACATTGTCTTCCTTGTGCTTCCAAAGGAAAATAGACGTGTTTCTTAAAGATGAATCCACGAACCAACATAGAAAAACGTAACTTGCCTCAAACTCATTTTAAAGCCATCGGAAAACTGCAGAAATTGTAGGACTAAGTCGCAGCACGGTGCAGAGCATAATAGAAATTTATGTACACGAAAACACGGTGACGGACAAGGGCCGAAATGCGTCTAATAAGATTTTCCCTATATGGAAAAGTGCATAATTGCCAGAAAAATTAAGGAGAACCCGAAGTTATTGGCCCTGAAATTGTTCATGGAAGTACTAGACAGAAATGTTGTGCAAAAACAGTGCGCTGAGTGTTGCGGGAGCATGACTCAAATAGTCGAGTAGTATAATATTATAGAAGACAACTCATAATTATTTTAAAACTTGCTTCCTCACCATATAGGTGAGACACATTAGTTTTTTTCTACTATCGTCTGACGATATTCAGCGAATTTTATGATTTTTAAATCATGAAAATAGTACTGAAGTCTTTTGTAATGTCGCTATAATGGTTGAATATCAACTACCGGGCGACCACTAGATTCATTTAGATACATGTATAATTCAACCACCTCCGAATTATAGAACTTTAACCCGCCGCTGGACGCTCAATATTTAAGTCAATGTATTGGAAAATAGTTTCACTTGGCCAACCCACGCGGTGCAATATTTTTGCACAATAAATTACTTGTCAACATGGGAAATAATAAGAAGACAGAAAGTTGTGTGGCTATAGCATTAGTTATAGCTATAGAAGTAGTGAGCCAAGCGATTTTCTAAGTTTTTTACGAGTAGATAGTACATTATTTGATGCACTACTCAGCACGAATACACCTGAAACTCAGAAGAAGGTTCCTATAATATGATGCGATATGCTATTCCTCCAAGTCAGCGTTTGTAATACCGACCGAGCGCCCTAGGGAATGTTAGCTGATTTCAAGCGCCACTTAGCTCTCTCCTGTAACAGAGTGAGATAAGCCGTACTCCATGCCTTCAAGAATGACTACTGTATTTGACAAACTACTTGCTAATGCCTCAAACGGTTTGGGTTTATGCTGGATAGGTCTGGCTCCGCAACTCCTGTCAGCAATCCACCAGTCAAGAAGTGCCCTGGAGTTAGAACTTTTAGATCATCAGGTCTTTTTGTGAGTTGAAAAAGAGGTCGTTTGTTTATTATGGCTGCAATTTGATAAACAAGAGTTCTAAGTTCTTCTAAATTGAGCACCGAACGACTTCATTTTGATGCTCCTCATTCAACATCAAATCGCAAAGTTCCTTCAGTTTATTCCTGGCACCAACTAAATGTGTCGCATTGTCGGACCAAATTACCCGAGGCCGTCCACGCAAGCTTACGAAGCGTCTCAACGCCGCCAAGAACGAAGAAGTTGCCAAATCTTTTACCAACTTCAAATGCACAGCTTTCGTAGCGAAGCATACGAATAGACATATGTAACACTTTACCGACTGCCTATTGCGCACATCCGACTTGTAAATGTAGGGCCCACAAAAATCCACGCCTGTTGTGTAAAACGGAGGCTGGGGCCTACGCGCTCTGTTGGCAAACTGCCCATTATATGCTGCATCAACGCCGGTTTTGAACGAAAACATCTTATACCCTTGTTTACAACTTTAACCACAGCCTTCAGTCCGCCAATGGGCCAAAACTTCATGCGAATGCTCGCCAGCAAGGACTGTGGTCCGGCATGCAATAGCCTCTGATGATAATCAACTATAACGCTCTTTGTCACTGGGCAGTACAGTTTGTCTATCGGCAGTACGATAGGATTCTTTTAATTGAAACTCAAATTTGCATTTTCCAATCGACCTCCATCGCGCAATACTCCAGCTTTGTCGATAAACGGGTTTAGAGATGCGATTTTCCTAGAGCGACTGATTTTCCCTCTAGTCTCCAACTCGCTGTAGTCAGGCTGCATAGCTGCCCTTTGTACCATCCAAATTAGTACATTGGTCCTAGCTTCTATCTCCTCCTCTGTGAGCTTAGACGATAACCACCGGTGCGTCTTTGAATTTAGGCAGCGACACACGTAAGCGTATACCCTTTGCGTCGATCGAGGGAAATGAATGCTACTGACTGTATTCAATTCTGAACGTAATTGATTCCAAGTACAGTGTAACGACTGTGGCATACTTTCATCCCACGCCAACTTTTGCTTCCAAAGCGACTGAAGAAACACCTTAGCTTTCAAAAGGACTGGGCCTATTAGTCCAAGTGGGACGTATATCCTTGCCACGGCAGCCAACACTTGGCGTCTGGGGTCACGATCGACAACCGCAATTGAAGTCAATGAAAACAGAAAATTATCCTCCTTTGGGTCCCATACCAATGCGAAAGTTTTTGTGCAACCACTGCCATCACTGAATGCTATCGCTTGCTCCCTGCTAGATTCTTCAACTGCTTGCAAGACCCGCTTGTTGTTTGAACACCACTTTCTCAGAACAAACATTCCTCGTAAAAGCAGCGCTTTTGTTTGCGATATGATTTCTAGAACTTCATCAGAACTGCGATCGAAAGCGCAAAAGTGTCTCAACTAACGTCGGCTGTATTACGGGACCTGCCAACAGCATATCGTTCAGTGAATAACCTGTAGACGTTGTGGCTGACGCGTCAAACACCACACGTAATT
Source organism: Cacoxenus indagator (assembly GCA_035041755.1). Taxonomy (NCBI): domain Eukaryota; kingdom Metazoa; phylum Arthropoda; class Insecta; order Diptera; family Drosophilidae; genus Cacoxenus; species Cacoxenus indagator. The sequence continues at coordinate 2,335,898 of JAWNKX010000067.1, forward strand.
TAGTCGTAGTGGTGTCAGCTTTCAAAGCGCAGTGATGCGGTAAGAATAAGATTCTATGCCAGTTGGAACCGAGTTAATCAGCGTCATGTGCTTAAGGTCGCTGTATTCTTCAATGAATGCCGAATATTCTTGCTTCAGTTGAGGCTGTTTAACCAATTTTTTCTCTAATGTTGTCAGCCGATTTACTACTAGATGCTCCAACCTAACTTGGTTTTCGGGAGAGTTAGCACACTTGAACCTAGCCGCAGCTGTCCCACGTACAACAGGTCGAATAATAAGCTGGCATCGATAAGCATGTCAATTCCCTGAGGCCGATCAAACGCGGCGTCGGCGAGGGTGATATTCGCTGGTATATTTCACTGAGCAGATGACAAGTTTGCTTCAGGTTGATTAGAAATGATTGTAGGAATGAAAAACAGGTACTGTAATTTCCATCGGCTGATTGCAATGATATCATAATGTTCTCTTTCGCAATTATGTTCGATTGACCGAAGCCCGAAATAATAGTTTTGGATTTGCCTTTTTGACTTGCAACCGATTATGCTCTGCATGGAAACAAAATTCCATTCCGACCTTTGACCATGACCACAGCAGTGGCGAGAATAGTAATAATAGTATTCGTGCCATGGTGGCTGCTAAGCAATGTAACAGGCTTAGAGTCAATGACAATAGCGCTTTTAGCTTCAGGGCCAACCGGGCTTTCGATAACTTCTTGAACCTGCTAATTTAAATGAAGCAACTTGATGCGTAGCACCATCTGCCTTCTTGCCAATCAAATGGATGAGAAATCCGTCGAGTATTTCCTCTTTCGTCGCTATAGTGCTCAACGCTCGAAAATGCCCGCTGCTCTTGTCAATATTCTCTCGCAAGTCAGCCGCCGTGCTTTTCAAGCCAAATAGCTGGCTAATATGCGCCTGAAAATACTTTTAATATCGAATCGCCTTATCAATAAAGTTACCGCTTTTGCATAATTTTCGTGACAAATCTCTAAAGACAAAATTGCATCCAGAGCTCTGCCAGTCAAACTCGATCTCAAATGCTGCAACTTTTCGATGCTGCTCAAAGTTGGCTCCTTGTCAACAATGACCTGGAACAATGACCAAAAGTCTGGCCAGTCAGTGACTGCACCACTAAACACAGGCAGTTGTAACCCCGGCAAACGCGTCCTAAGTGCTCACATGCCAAGGGCTACCAAATGCTCAACACGAGTAGACGTGGTTTAATTTTGCAAAGATAACGTCGGGGTCACCAATGTTTTGGGGACAGCAAGCGTTTTTGCTGACCTCTGATTGACAAGCCCAAGAAATGATTGAATTACGAAGAAAAACAAAACGCGCCGAAATGCGAACGAAGCCGAAATGGCTTAACAATTTACGAACGAATGTAATATATTTTAACAAAAGAGAGTACAGCAGAGTTGGTATTTTTAGAACAACAAGAAAAGGCGTAATTCTGTAGAAATTCGTAATTCTGGGGGCTGCTTAATATTATTTTGGACGAATTGTATTATATCATATTGTAGTCAGTAAGTACTCTAATCTGTTAGATATACTACACTACTACTAAACCGCGTTGTGCCTATCGATCCAGGACTTCCACATCGTATTGTTAGTGTTCTGTTTCCCGACCAAATCAGCCAAACGAATGGATCTTAGGTAGCAGAAGTGGCAGAAAACCCGACAATCGCCGCGGATAGAGTTACGGATGCGCCGCGACAACTAAAATACCAAAAGACTACTGATCCAAATGGCATTCCGAACCAGGTGATAAACTTTGCCCTACAACGCCAAATGAACATTTTTGTTGATTTATACAACTACACCCTAACGAAAAAAGTTTTTCGTAGAAGATTGAAGTGGTACTACCTAGAGCTAATACCAAAAGACAATAGTTCTGCTGACGATCAATACGGATACCAATCCCTGTGCATGCTCGATTCGGCTGGGAAAACACTTCTACATTAGCCACTGCAGCAGGCTTACCAATCAGTTTAATACCACTTTGCTTGTCAAAGCAGATCACAACCATATTTTCCAGTTACTTCTAAAGGTCATCCGAATATATGAAACGCACGTCGAATAAATCATCTGAGAAGATGGCACGCGAGTAGCAATAAACCTGACCCCATCTGACCACAACGCATAAGCAGTACTGATCAGCACCAGAAAACAGCTTGAAATTGCTATCAAGTTCCTCGAAGTGTTTCTAGATCACCGCCTAAATTTCAAATAACATCCGAGGTACATAGGCAAAAAAAGCAACTACTGCAAACACAGCACTAACAAGGGCCTAAGCAGAACGCAAGGAGATTGTTGGCGACGATTATCGCGTCTATAGTGTTATATGCAGTTGGGTGAAGGCCATCGACTTTCAATGGCACAGTAGACAGTTGTAGCGGGAACATAATGGAAGACAAAGAACATTTATTTTTCCTTGTCCCTGTTTAAGACCTTAGGGAGATAAGGTCCTAGCTTATCCTACTTGAGTATTTAACCTGATATTTATTCTACTTGAGTTGACTCTCGCCCAGAGAGACTACGCAGTTTTCATAATCGGTAATAATCAACTTCTCCCGCGAAGTTGTAGTTAACGCTGGTTACCTCAGCGCGAAGCAGAGTTTAGTAGGTAAAAGTCCAACCCATCGGCTTTCAATGTTTCTCCCCCCTCTTAAAAAAAAATACAACAACAACAAAACAGCAGACATTGCGCTTCTTTTGGGTTAAGTTTGCGTGTATAAAACACACGTCGGTTGCGCTTGATTTTTATCATCATCATTGCTGAATTTGCGGCTTTGGCATGCCAACATAATAATTATGCTTGGCTTAACACAAGCAAACAATTCACTTTGTCTGAAAATATTTACTACCACACAAAACGAAGCCACACACTCGAACCCTGGCGCACTCACTTTGTGCACTTAATTTTCATCATCTGCATAGACGCCGACGACACCAAAGGATTTCGCTCATTGATTTCAAAAAGTGAAAGCAAGATCCTTATGATATCAATTTGCTTTCAAGCAAGTCGTTGGGCTCCAAGAACGTGAACACGATGAAACGACATGGCACTGCACGAGCATACCACTTTATACTCAAGTGACAGGTTTGAAAGGAGACGACCTGTGAGCGTTCTGGCTGCTCCTTTCAGCGGCGCACCGACTCGAAGATTGGCTTTGTCGTTGCGTACGGCATGCGTACAGCACAAACACACCCGCTTATCAGGATAATTGACGTTGCGTATATGTGGAGACGTCTGGGTGAAACACCCCAACGGGCTAAAAAGCCACGCTAAACCGCTGCTCTCTGCTACGAAGCACATTTTCTGCATATGGCACAAAAAAAATAAATAAAACGCAAATGTATCTATTTGTGCCATTGATTTAATCCTCCTTCATATGTAAGCATCTGGCAACCGTGCCGCAATTTATGGAACAATTTAGTTGAGTGTATTGGCAGGCAGCTTTAGAGATTCTTATACTGTGCTGCGATGAAACATTTACTTCTCATTATCTCTTGTATTTGAAGTTTCATTGTTTTTATTATTTGTTATAATTATGGTGTACTCATAATAATCTTTGATAACCCATTTAGCTGAACGAGTATCGACCAGTGGTCAGAATTGGCCGCCCACATGAATACCAGATAAAAAGATTTTTATTACAATATCTACATTTTTTATTATAATTAGTTTATAACATTTATCGCAGTAAACTACATAATAGATTTGTCGGACAATATCTACAAGTGATGACTGAACACGGCACTGATTGGGTGGAATATATAGTGCGTAACACAACTGTACGCCATCAAAGACTGTAGAACTTAATACTGAGGTGCTTATTATCAAAACTATACGACTACAATCTAATTAACCTTTCTACATCGCCAAATCAATGTTGTTTACAATTACAGAAAAACTTATATACAGAATGGGAGAATAAAAGAAAGCCTTGTTATCAGGTAAAATCTTTGCTTTAAGAAAGTACCGTTCGTATTTGTTGAAATTCTCTCATTTCTGCCTAGTTTCAGTTGTATCAAGACTACACGCTTAAAAGTCAATCATCAGAGTTCATAAAATAACAATTTCAATAATGATTCCAAGTGCCAAGTTACCAAATTTCAAAATATAACTGTTTTTTTTTTTTTTGGAAAAAAATAAGCGCAGGAAATCTCTATCTTATATAGAAAAATCTATATTTTTTGTATGTTTGAAACTAGACAGAAATGAGATTTTTTTTTTATAATTAGAGTATAACATTTATCGCAATAAACACATTTGTCGGATTAAAAAATAATGACGTGTAAAAAATTAGACTTAGACTAAATTAAAAATTATGCTAATTGCGCCGGAAAGGCAATGACATAGAAGTCTGATTCCTTCTTAGGGGGTGAGTGAAGTTTCTTCAGTCGTCGCCTTGTTGAGATATGGGTGAGGGAGAACGGCAGCGGATTTGAGTGCGATAAAAGTCTGGAGTGATAGCGGCAGCTGTGAGAATTAATCACCTCCATAACAGTTGGAACGGAGAGATCCCTGTGCAGCGTGGTGTTGCGGACGTACCAAGGGGCTCCCTGCACTGTTCTGATGTTGTTGGCGGCAGTAGTGCCAAATTTGTATGGCGTAACGCCAAGCAGGTGCCACTCTTTGCAGATAGATGAGCATTTTATGAGTTAAGGATACCTTATTCTCTCAGAAATGAGAGAATTTCAACAAAAACTAACGATACACCTTTAGAGCAAAGATTTGAGTTGGTAAAAAGACTTAATTTGAAGCATCTTGTACACATATAGACTTTTCTACAATTGCAAAAAACATAGGTTGATGCGAGGGAGGAACGTAAAATTTATTAGGTGCTGTATAGTTTGGATACGCACATTAGTATTAAGTCCTAAAAACATTTTCTTACAATAACTGCAGAATTCAAAATTTCGATTTCAGACATATTGTATTATCTTATAGACGCCAGGGTATTTGTAGTATCATCTAGTGGTGAGATAACTTGAACAGTAATAGAACAATGAGAATATAGTTAGGGTCTTCACGAAACGTGAACAGTCTACGACGTCAGAAAACCAAATTGGTCGTTAACGAAATGTGGCGTGTAACTTTATAACTTTTATATATTTATTACATTTCGTGAAGACCCTTAGTATGTTTAAACTTGTATAATTTTGTGCACTACCATATAAAATGACATAGAATATCATTAAGATATAATTTTGGCTAATTTATAATTTTACATTTTACATTTTTTATAGTTTTTTTTTTTTTTTTTTCGAAAAGTTAACTGTGCAATTATTTCTCTTACTTCGAAGTGGTCAGACTTTTTCCAATAAATTATAAAGATTTATTGGAAAAACCCCCTCTTCGTTGGACAAGAAGAACAGAAAATCATGAGACTTAAATAATCCTTAATATTTTTTAAAAAACTTTTGGATTCCCCATATAATATGTAAGTAGTATTTTCGTTCGTGTACTATTCTCCAATTTTGACCTGTGATTTCAGTTCGTTGACCAATGTTTGTTTTTCGTCTTTTTTTCCGTAATTTCTTTTTATTTTTTATCGCTAATTGAATTAAATGCCATAGACAATACATGTGCACACTTTGATGTATAAAATAGCTCGTTGTATTAACATGCCGTCAACCAACTTTGCCTTCACTTCTGCAAATGTTAATTTGTTTGTCTCTCTTACTCGCTCACGTTGTCTCTCTAGCTAATGACATTTTTATTGTATTTATTTATATAAGAAACACCATTTACATTAAAACCATTAAACCATTAAAAAAGAAAACTTAAAGTGCAAAACTCTAAGATTTCATTTCACGTCTCTCACGGCGAAACCAGAAGATTTCAATGATAAACACTATGGTCGCCAGTGTTAATCCAAAAATCAGCACAAGCATTGGATATATTATATATTCAATATTAAAATTGATATTAGAAGGCTCATAATCGTCGTATAGCTCCAAAGTTCCATCCTTAAAGGCTTTGTTATGTACGTCGGCAATAAATTTATTCCATAAACCCGCCTCACCGCAGTGATGTAAGAAGTTCACATAGTATTTTATAAGTGGTGATTCGTTATCCATTGGAGCATGCAATAAAGATCTGTCAAGTATTTCCGGCAAGAACTTTAATAGTGGTACTTTCAGGTTCTTCTGTTGTGACTCATAGAATGTTAGTTTATCGGAATAGGCCATATATATGTTCGTAGCATTCAATTTACGAAGTTGGGCATTAACTACGCTGTCATCGGAAATACAAAGTTGCCTCGCTATGACGGGCGGGATTTCCGACATCAAAGTAATGAGCAACTTGTTCGACATAATACAAAAATTACTATTCTCAATATCCGATACACTTCCGATTAGTGGCTTAAAGAGACCCAAAGTGAATGTAACTGATTGTCGTCCCATGTAAATGTTTGCTATTAGGAAGCCAATGTAATTAATCGTCGCAAGCAGCAAAAATATGGCAACTCTAGAGGTCTTATATAATGGTGTCGGTGTCTGAATAATTAATCCAAAGACTTTTAGAAAAGCCGCACTTGCATCAAGCTTATCGTTTAGCAAACGCTCCATGATTGTCAGCAATGCAGCGCCAACGAAGACAATAGCCAAGACGAAAACATACAGAAACGGTGGTAATGGATTCGTAAAAACAGCATACTTAGTCATACGATTACCATAGGGTACCAAGAGGAGTACATCAAGAACATAGGCCGAACCCGTATACAGTACGTCATCACTCAATGGCACCAATGTCAATCCGAAATCGGCATGATGCGCATGCAGTGCATTTTTTGTGGCCATGCGAAGGTCAGTGTCCGATTGCCAGTCGAGCGGTACCTCGATTAAAGTTCCATTGTAGTGCTCCGCAAAGGACTTAACGAACCGGTAAACATACCCGGAAAAATCCTTTCGTCCATTTAGGTCGGTATACCCAAAGCCGCGCGGTATATCATCGATATTGATGAAACGTACTGGATAACGGTGAAAATTCACATTATAACGAACCTTTAGGGCCGATTCAATGCTCTCCAGCACTAAAATTTTGATTTCAGGAAAAGGATCGTAGCTGAGTAAAGTCGTATTGACCAGTGCAATGACATTTATCCGTCCACACAGCCAAGAATAGTCGTAGATTTTTAATAGACTACTATTCGCCACAATTGAAAATGGCTCATAGATGTAGTACTGTCGTATATGGGACTTCAGATAGGTAATGCTGCGCACTAACGGTAATACATTGTAGGCGTTGTGAGAACTCAGAAATGCTATGATCAAAGCATTGCTGCTGAATTTGTTCCTCACTCTAAGAGTGCTGTTCGACTCGGTTAATATTAATTTCGGCGTTTGCAGATGACGACTGAGAAAGTCGCACTCGAATTCGCCAACGTTGAAAATTTTCACTAAGATATTTAATTGAATGCTGTACTTTTCATTTATTCGCTTAATGCTTTGCAACAAGAACTCAGCACGTTCGGTTTGTGTGATCTTCGCCGAATGGCCTGGATCAAATTTTAATGTCAACACCAGCATAAAAATGAGCACGCTTTTTATGAATCTGTGCGACATTTTGTACGGCTTGAAGTTCAACTACTGACTGAGCGAAAATGCACGTTGCATTAGCAACCCTTTAAATAAATTATACGCTACTGAACGCATTAAAATGTTAAATTTTAGAAAATAATTTACCGACTTTCTGTTAATTCTATAATATTAATTCTGAATAATTTCTAGCAGGTTCGTGTTGTGGACTGAACTAAATTTGCACACTTACTAGCGGTTAGGCGGGGGGTTACTTTTCAATTCTAAACTCACAATAATGATTCTCATAGCGTGGTTTACTCGTAATCAAGCGTAGTGCGAACTGGCTTTTTCTTGTCTCGAAGCAGACTGACAAGTTGCCTCGCACTCGTCTTCTCAATAAGCTGGATTGAATGGGCAGGATTGAAATAGCATTTAAATGATCAAATAACACCAAAAACATTAACTGCATCCATGATGTGTTCTTCTACTCAAAAAAGCACTAGCCTGAAAAATTCACAAGTTCTCCATATGGAAATTACACTGGGGTGCTTTTGTTTTCGTAGTTTATGTCTATGGGCTTGGTACATAATTTGGAAAACGAAAAAGACTTGCACAGGGACCGCTGCTCCTCTTATAGAAATTACTTAGAATACATATCGGATTATTTATGGGATTTCTATTGTCTCGTTCCTTGTGTTACAGAATTCACAACAAAATCTCAGTCAATACAATACAATAAAATACACATTCATACATGCCCTGTTTTGGGTCAGCACTGCGAGTCATGGAATACTTCACACTATTTAAATCGTATGATTTACATTACATTTTTACAGTATGAAGGAGACATCGGATGCCCAAAAAATTACATATATATTCCTTATCATCTGCACCAGGAATCAATTCCAATATTTATGTGATTGAAGAATATTACAACCTTGGCATAACATATCTTGTTTCAATTATTTGTAATTTTTTTTATTTTAAATTATTTATTTATTTATTTTTTTTTATATTTTTTTCCCCAACCACTGGCGTCCAACCTCACCCGCTACCCGACAAGGCGTAGCAAATGGTACACCCGCACGACCTCCCCGCAAGAAGGAAGTAAGGGTTTAGTACTATACACACGTCATTATTCTTTTATCACAAAATGTGTTATGCAGTTTAATGTTAATCGCTAATATCGCTAAGTAATCGGAATCTTCATTTATACGTGGAAACAGAAATGTGTGTTATCTATAGTGTTAAAGTACCTTTGCAGCATTATAGGAACATTTTATAGGAGTAAGATTATCCATCGATAACAATTACAACGAAAAAGTGCACTTCAATTACAAACTTTCGAATTGCCTGTTCTGCCACTCTTGTAGACCAAGTTCAGCAATCGTTGCCATTATTTTAATGCGAAAGAAACCCAGCCAAACAAACAGAAGAGGCGCCGACACTGACAGACTGAGTAACTGGCATAGGGGCATTAATTCATCGCATAAGTTCTAGAAGCATTCATTGTTTCAACAGTCTATGAAATTATAAACTTTATCCTTTAAACGCGACTCTATAGTTCAGCATTAAGGTGGCACAACAACGACGGCGATGAAGACGAAGACAATAGCAACTGAGCTCATAGCCAAGGCGAGTGTCAAATGACGTCTGGAGACGGTAGTGTTGGTGTAATGCCTTACGGGATGAACAGTATACGCACCCGAGTGCGAAATCTTTTAAATAAATTAAAAGGCCCGGTCGTACATGACGCGTAAGCAAAATTATCAACAACAATAGACATGATTAAATGTCTCCTACACGAATGGCGAAGTATGAGTATTCATAGCAAAGTGAAGTTATTTCATAGTTTATCTTAGGCATTAGGCCCTTAGGAGTAGCTGTCAAAACCTAGCCCTGGGGAGTGCAACTATTACAAAACAAGGTATTGAGTTTAATCATTTGGTATCGTGGTATGCCAGCAACTTAGCGGGCGCTAGGGCCAAGATTGCCATTTACAACAGCCGTTACAATGGCCGATGTGTGCATTTTCAACCTGTTGGCCAGTTTGTTGTCTGGTGGCTTAAGCGGCTTCATTTGGACCTTGTTCTACGACAGAGCATGCTGCGTCGGAGCGAATAAGGCCATTAGACGGACACTTTCCTCCATAGTCTGGTTTTTGCTTAGAGTTGTCCTCTTCATTTCAGTAATCTTTGTGTCAATATTATATTATACTGCTTATTACTCGTAATGTAGAAACCTGTAGATAATTCTACGAAGACAAAGAGCACATTACATGCCATCCTGAGCTCTGATTGACGCATAACACACGGAAAAGGATGAAAAAATGTTCAACTCATATTTTCTCAAGCGGCCGACACTCAAGTTAAAGTTTTGAAACTAGATACTTGTTAAAGTTTAGACAACAACGCCAAAAAGGTGCTCATCGCCGCTCAACTACAACTAAGAGCAAGTATGGAAATTTGTACTCTAAACGCAAAGAAATTGAGAAATGAAGTAGTTACGCCGTTGAAGCATACTTCAAAGCGTTCGCTTAATTGGAGAGTGGTGGGGGCAACAAAAATTAAACACTCGCCTGGTCAGGACTATGCTACGCTGGCGAATGAACGTTTTTTGTGCAACAAGAATTCACAAAATTGCTAAGAAAAGCTGCAGATAATCAAAACCTTCTGAGCTATTCAATTTTCGTAACACACTTTGTGGCGCATTCACATTCACTGAGACACGCTCGAGAATCTCTTCAATATTTGTTTTTGTACTTTTGTTTTTTTTGCAGCGTCAGCAAACTTCCGCTTTTGCTGTCCTTGCTGCTGACAATGCTTCGCTGACTGTGCTGCCTTGATGAAAAGGGTGCAAATGATGCTGTTTGCTGGTACGTACGCCTTGACAAGAATGATGTGGCGTTGAAGGGATTTTGGATTTCGTTGTCAGCTCAACTCATTTTCGACTCTGTATAATTGAAAACGCAAGTTCATTTCTCACACTCATAAGCTCAGAGAAAGCGTCTAAAGGAGCTGCACCTTATTGCATTAAGCAGATTTTTGGCAAGTTCTAATTAGTAAAGTTTTGATTGTACTCTGTAGCAGAAGGCAGCAAGATACGGTGACTTTCTACATAAACCTGAAGTAGCACACAGAAAAAAAAAATTTGTTTTCATTCATCACAGTTTACAGAATTTTTGTTGGAAATCGAGCGAAACTTAACTTTCAAATAGTGTTGCACTTTGCATAAAATACTCGTCCTCAAAATCGTAGAACTACAACGGACCGCGTATTGTTATACCTACAACAGTGGGCAATGTAAAGTAGCAAAAGCTGCTTTGCATTTTTATTGACTAAACACGGCAACACGGCACGTCATGAAGACTACGTTACAGCAAAAAACTAGCCTGAAATGCATAAAATTTGCGAAAGTACTGCTCGCATGCACCACACATGCTACCTACATAGAACCGCAGCCACATGCGAGCAATGTGATTGGTAAAGTAGCTTGCCTCTTCACAGTAACAACTGAGCATTAGGGCTAAGAGAAGACAACGTGAAGGCAAACCTACTCGTATGGCAGTTCACATCATTTCCATTTCCCTATACGTGTTTATGCATATGTGTGTGTGTGTTATTTTTTGCTACGTTCTGCCTCTTCATTGGTCAAAAATTGAGCATGCGAAATCCTCTTTGATTCGGCATTCAACGCACCAGAATTTTTCAAAAGGACTTCAAGCGCACATGCAAACGATAACGCAAAATTTGCAGTAAGTGAAACCGAACTAAAAACCCAAAAAAATTACGAACAAAAAATGATAGATAAAGTGTGAGCACTAAAAATTCAAACTGAGCATTTATGAAGTCTCCATTCTAAACAAAATTGCAACCCTTTAACTTGGAACTCCGAAAGTTCTGTGCCATTTTCAAATGTTGCTTAAAGTAGGAGAGTGTAAAAATGGAAAATAAATTAGAAAAATAGATAAATCCAATGTAATATTACAAATGAGGTCTCCACCGTACCAACGTAAGGAACTAGTTATGACAAATTGATGAAAGATGACTGTTTATAAGTAACGACTGTACACGGAAGACAGACATTCTTGAGCGAAAGTTATAATAATATTTTAATAATTGTAAAAATAATGTAGGGTTATTTTTCCATGTCACTTGGAAACCTAACCCTGATCTCTTTCAAAGCTCTATTACTTCAGCATTAAGAGGGATTTGAGTGATCGCAACTATCAGCGGCTCTTCGGTCACTATCTCCATGACAATGAAAAAGAGAGAGATCTGCTGAATTTCTTGGAGGTTTTAATGGAAAATTGTACATAACACTAACAACTAGACCATATTTGTCAACGATTAAGAATCAGATACATGTACTCGTATTGGAGTAGTTACGCAACGGGCAACATACGTGTACGAGTATAAACTTCCGGTTGTCGGGGTTTTCAGAATCAAACTATCAAACCCACCAAAAACTATTTTCTTAAAGACCTTTAAAACTATTTATTTTCAAACTAAATCAAAAGGATATATTTAAGATCCTGTCAACAAGCCCTTTCATTTGATATATACTACAACTTAATCAGTCCAGTAGACTCAGGGCAAATTGGCTGTGAAAGTGCGACAGACAGACACACGAATGATCCTATAATGGTACCGTTTTTAACTCAAATGTACGGAATCGTAAAAATGGGTAAATGTCAAATAGAAATTCGATAACATTTCAGTGTTCATCTCCAGTTAAAATTGGTTATAGATTTTCATTTGGAAGCTGGCACAGATCATCGAAGTCAGACATGCGCGGCGAGCTACGAGTGAAACGAGTTCATGTATGGAACGAGTGCCATCCTATTACCATTCCGAAAGCGATTATGGTGAGGACAGATCAGTAACTATTGGAGAAATATCAATCGTTTGTCGTGGATTGTGTTGTGCGGTTGGAAAGGAGAAGTTGTAATAAATGGTCCCGCCACCAGAGGCTGTAAGCTCATTCGTTTCTATAAGGGGAAGTGATTTTTCCCATTTCCTGGACAGAATACAAAAATAAAACAGTTGTTTCCAAAGAATGTTCTGCGTAACACTTATTTTACGGAACAACTTCATGCCCACCTTAAATGTATTTATCCCCGCATCACTTGCCGTTGTATTGTATAATAAACATTTTCACAATTTCACATCACCATTACACATTCAAAGCCAAATATATAATTTAGTAGAAATGCTATTACCACCACTGGAGGGCCATCAATTCTTCCAAATTTAGTTAATAGGCAATTCGAATGCGGAAGATAAGTAGCGTTGTGCACTCAATGGATTGGATTTGGAAGATTGATTGGAATTGATAATCGCGTATGATTTTTATTTTCGGTAGTACAAAGTTCACCGAACTGACAAAGGCTCGAGTCACTCGAAGTTATAAATCTGACTGACTGAAATTGACGACTTTAGATTTTATGCTAAGATACGGCAACTTCAACTCCGCAACAGATGCAGCTCATATGCTCCTGCACTAATCACACCTATCACCTATGCAAAGAGTTCTGTAATTACTTTTATTATAGTTTTCTTGGATACTCTCTTTCCGTACCATAGGCAGGCAGAAAAAGCCTTTATAGGTCGGATTATTGCCTGTTATTCGCCATTATGCTTTGCCATCATATGTAATGGGCTGCACCAAGAACTGTTGGAGTAACGAAAAAATTTTCACGTCGATAAGTTGACGAATTTGTAATTGTGCCGCTAAAAGTTTGTCACCCAAAAGTCGCCTGGGGTGATCTTCTTCGAGTATTGCAGTTGATTTGATATACTGACGAATTAATTTGATTGAGTGTTGTCCATTATGCTTGAGTCAACGACACCTGCATTGTTCACGCAAGGTGTATGATTTGCTCTTATTTTGATTGTTTCACAAGGCTATAGTTACATTTTCCACGTTGTTTCTCGATTCAATTGTGTTCTAAGCTTTGGACAGTTTTGAGCTACGTTGATCGCCTTGTAGTTTGTGTGTAAAGCAGCAGCTACGTCTGTTATATTTTGTTTTCTGCTATTTACATCAACTTTACTTTAAATCTAACTTTTCATTATCGCTCCGATTACTTTTCATTACTAATGACTTCGACTTTCGTTGATTCCAGATCCAGATTCACTCCACTTTTATGATATGTATTCCATTATAATTTCGAAACGACACTTGAAGATAGATTCAGAAAACACAACGATTTGGAAATCAAAAAAAATATATCCACTAGTTTGTGGACACCAGCATTCTCACTTGCAACTAAAATGGAACCGATATTACTAACCACTCTACTCCTATTGCTATTAGCACCATTTAAGCAAATATTTTACAAAGGGATACAATTGCAACCACACCTACCGACGATACTAGCAAATGCCATAGATTGTTTTTCTTTGATTTCCGTCGTTGTTCTTGTTGCTGTTATTGGTCACTTTTGTTATTCCTGCGATAGGTGTCTCACCTGTTATTTGAAATTTTATCATAAAAAAACCAAAAAAACAACAAAAAAAGAATAGTAAAAACAAAAAAGGATGGCAGTTTTTCATTCACACAATTTGCATAGTTTCTCGCATGCTAGCTTAGGCAAAGTGTCCGTAAAGCTTTGATGCTCGTGCCGGTGCTGTTTTCACATTGTGTGGCATTGGAGCTAGTGAAGGCGAACCTAGTGACGAAGCTCAATGCAACTGAGCAACAGAAACAATGCGCAGCTGACGGTGGAACGAATATAGTCAGGCAGGGAGGAAGAAATAAAGGATATCGCCCGATAGTGTGCAAAAACATTGACAAAACATATTTATATTGGCAAACGTATGTCGGACATCGTCCATGTGCGGTGTACAGCAGCACAACCCCCAATTGCCGAGTGATGAAATGTCGAGAGAGAAAACCCAGGTGTCAACATTCGAACAACATTTGTCGCAGTCACGTAAGCATCAAAGGACTAAATTGTACTAAACGAATATGAGTGCAACGTACAAAACGAAAAGGCTAAACAAAAAAACAAAACAAACAAAAAAAAGTCAATACAGGACACAGGATGTTCGTGCCACGTTCATATCCTGTGTATTTGCATTTGTGCGCAGCGTCCGCTTGACATGTTGGTCCACACGTTAAAGCACTTTTCAATCAGCATAGTCCTCTCAGCATATAAAGTTAGCTAAACAGGCAAAGGGAAGGCAACAGCACCCAGGATATAAAAGGAATGTAGCAGCGAACTGAGCTAAGCTCAACTGAGCGCCGTTTGATTGATTTCTGCCCTTTTGTTGTTGCTGTTTTTTTTGTCTTAGCTATTTTGTGCGAGCAATAGCATTGCAGTTTGGAGCAGGTGCAATGACAACATCAATGAGGGCAACGGCAGTAGCAGCAACAGCTAAACAAACTAATAAGCCTCGCATTGTCGTTGGCCAACAGCGCGTATGCGCAACCACGAGAAGCGGAATATATTTCTCATCTTGTGTGTGTGCATATTAAGTCCCATACAAAAAGGACTTTAGGAAGAATTGTACACTTCAACGATTTACACAGTAGCACCACATGCTCCGAACAATTGACTCTATGTGTTGATTCCCTGGAAATTTTGTGTCAATGATGCATGTCTAGTTAAAATTCTAGGCTAGTGAGAAATGGCGGTGTGTTCCGGAAGCGGAACTGTATTACTTGGAAATTACACTACGCCAACTTGTTATGTTGTCCTATACCAACATAAGTAACACCAACGATAATTTGATAGAGAAATTTGGTACTTAAAATTGCATTCTTCACTTCATTGACTTTTTCGACGAAAAAGCGTTTTAGTTCTCAACGGAGTCTCCTTTTTTATGTCTTCTAAATAATAGGTCCGCTCATGGTCCTCAAAATAGACGTTTGTTTCGATGATAACCCAAACCTCTTAACGCCAAGCCATTTCTTGACGTTCGGATAAAACAAATTGTCCCTGGGACTAAGTTTGGAGAATTCGCTGGATGGAGTAAAAGTTCTTAGCTTTAAATTTTTATAATGCCAATTAGACACGTGAGCACTCGTGCGTTGGAGAAGTACGTTTCCTTCTCCAAATGCCGACGTTTTTGTTTCAAATCTATATCAAATCTGTCCAACAATAATGAATAATATTCGCAGCGATCGTTTTACGCTTTTTAGGGTAATCAATGTGATGGATGATGGATAATGCTGACTCAGCACACGCGTGCTTTCAATGATTTTCAAACACAATAAAGGAGCACGCCCAAAGTTTGGAATTGGTCTAAGAAATAATGAAAAGTACTTTGAAGAGTATCGATAGATACTTACATTCAAATTATAGGTGTGTACGAAAGACCTCTCTCAGTAATAAAACATTATTACCTGATCAAATAATTCTGGAGCCTACTGTTAACTGTTAAACTTGCAATGGCTATTTGAATCTCCCTACTATTTCTAAACCAAATGATAAATCAAAAATATAACTTCCAACATATTTGAAAATGTATACTGGCATTCAAAGCAATTAAATTTTAAACACGTGTCGGCGCCATCTGTTGAGAAAATAACAAAGCTGTTGAATGAAAGCTTCATTATGTTAGTAACAGATGTTAATAGCAGAAAAATAACATTACTTTCATAGCGACAAACCGAACAAACCTTTTGAGAGAATTGTGTATATATATATTTTGACATTATTATTAAATATATATATTAAATATATATGTAATACTCTTTGTCTTTACCTTAAGTTCCGTTCGAGCTCTTCTGGTTGTTTTTTTTTTACCTGAAAATGGCTTTAGGGTGTAGTTATTTGGATTGTTCAGACATTCGTATATACAGGGTGAGCTATATTTGAAGGAACGATCTGGCAATACTTTAACTTTGACAAAAAACAATTGATCGACTAATAACAGCACGTGTTTAAAGCGTCGAACAAATAAATTGATCGTAGATCCAAGTGATTGTCCGGAACTCTATTATCCAGACTTGAATATCCTAACAATCAATCGCCAAGTACAGCAACAGACATTTCACTAGGTTGGAGGAAAATTTCAGCCACGTCGCAATCAACCTGCTGGCCAACAGCAGGCAAACGCTATGACTGATGGTAGATGGTGATCAAGTTAAGAATAAAGACAGTCTCAACATTCTCCCCAAAGCATCACACATATTTACAGTCATCAGCTTCGCGTTTTTATACTCACATTATTAGTTACAGTACGCAACCTGCAATAATGCAAATTAACAATTCAGAAATTGATAAAAAATAAACCGTTTTGAGCAACAACAAAGTGTTGCTTTTTTTATATAGAAGACTTTACTTTTTTGATACAATTCAACCTTAGACCATTTATAGTGCCTAAACCAAAGATTGGCTTACTGCATGGCCATGCGTAATTGTGGAATTTAAGACGTTTACATTAATCTCATCAACGCATCGCTAATTGGTTTCAATTGTTTATAGATTTATGTTATGAGCCAATGTACTCTTAGGAAAAATGTTTATTAAAAATCCATTAAAATTTGAAAAGGCTCAATTGAGCAAAAATGGTTATATTAATGTCAATTTGAGTTTAGGAAGAACCAATCATGGAAGGTGTAAAAGATTTGGACTGTCAAAATAAGGATGAAGGCCTAAGTGATTTGGATAATGCTTACATTATGCGTAAAAAACTGTGGAGGCGATACCGTTAACTTGCATTGCTTCTACAGAACATGTTATTTTTAAACATGATACAATTGACTGGATATCTGTTTCAGACTTACAGTAACCAGGGGAACTAGGGAAACCAAAACTCGTATAACTTTTTTTGCAACTTCACAGACTATAAATAATTCTCCCGAGGTACTGCTCTAACCTCTGTTTTATTCAAATCTTGTCAGCAATTTTTAAACATGATTTGCACATACCCTTGCAACACTACTTATAACACAAAAAGGGGTTGATTTTCCTGGCATGCGCAATTTGACCTTGTATTGTATACAAGCGAAACACATTTTAAATTTTTACCGCCACAATCATTGCCTAAATCAACTTAAGCTGCAAATCAAAGCGCGCGAGTACACGCATCCTGTTTGCGAGCTTGAAGTACAAAAGCGAGAAGCACAAAAAAAACATTCCGCGAAACACACCTAAATAAAAAATTACAAAAACAAAATAATGGTAGATATGCCTCCAATGAAATAAATTTGTTGTTCAGTACTTTCTTAATGAAGGATAGCATTCAATGTTAAAGTATATACAACAACGGTAAAATTGCCAGCATGCAGAGAGAATAAAAAACAAAACAACAATTTTTTTATTAATACATTCGGAAATTATAAACCGTGAATGCCAAGTACACTGCAGTAAGTCGCAGAGGGTTGCGTTATTGTGTAGCGAGAGCGTAAAACATATAACTACGTTAGCGGTATTAATAACGACAGCATCACATGGTCTGCACGTTCTTTAAGAGGCTTGACTGCTGCTGCTATGGCCATTGCTGCTGTGTATCCGTGAGATACATTTTCGCCAGCATGTTGCAGACAGGAACTCTGTACAATTCGGCACGTTAGTGCTTATCAGACTCTTTCTGCTGAACAGTTTTCACATGGACGTTGCCGACGTTAAGACGACGTTTTCGACTTTCTCGACACTCGTATAAAAGACCACATTATTTGATTAGTGAAGTTTTTTTATTTTGCAAAGGAACCAAGCAAAAATAAAAGCAAAAATTTAACGTTTTGTGTATCACCGCAAATTGAAATTTTTACGTTAATCGCGTATCGAAGGCAAGACCAAAAAGCTTTTCAATTGAAGACAGCAAATCACGACTCAACGGACTGAACCTAGTAAGTCGGAACTAATTGAATTTTTAACAGTTGAAATCTATTAAAATACGGCTGCGTACTTCTTCTGCCACAAGTGCCATAATATAGAGACATTACGAAGAAAATCGATCTGTCGTGATTCGCAATTGCCCAATTGCCCCTTTCAAGTCTGTGAGCCGAACTCGAATAGGTTTTTTTTTAATTCTTCTACACTGTGGGTATGTCACAAATAAATTACTCTGAACATTTTGTCAATAAGTTGCCGTGTCGTCACAAGTGGCTATAACACGAGCGTGGGCATTTTTGAGCATATAGAATATTAAGGGTTTCACATAAACATATATACATACATCTACATATTTCAGAGCTTTGCCCGTAATTTTGCAGACAAACGTAAAAGTTATTATTCTCACGCTTTGACAGAACGTGCTAGACAGAATGGCGCGCTTTACGGCATTTTTACTAAACTTAAGGGAAAATATATTTTAATTAATATAATGTTGAGGCTAAACAAAAATTATGTCTCTCTTAAGCGCCGTACAAAAAGTTTTTAACATTTTCGAGCCCCCAAACAAAATCATTTTATTGTTTCATTATTTATAATGTTACATTCGTTAGAACTGTGTTGTGGTTCAACAGACTGCAAATAAAGAACATCTAAAACATAGTTTTCAAAAATTATGCAAACATATTAAAAATGAAATTTTAAGCTCTTTGTTGCAGCCTCAGTAATAACGACCACATCGTTTCACTTTTATTGTCAATTGAAGTAATAAACTTTTGTGTATTGGAAAAAATGAAAAAAAGTGAATTTGCGTGGTGATCAAACAGTTTTGTTTAAAAGTCTTAACACCGCAAGAATTCAAAGCTGAGTTGGATAAAGTTCATGGCACAGTTGC
This sequence comes from Cacoxenus indagator, assembly GCA_035041755.1. NCBI lineage: Eukaryota > Metazoa > Arthropoda > Insecta > Diptera > Drosophilidae > Cacoxenus > Cacoxenus indagator. The sequence continues at coordinate 2,355,111 of JAWNKX010000067.1, forward strand.
TCCTGCGTTTGCAACTACAGTAGCGGCTCGATAATCCGGACAATCAGTGGCAAGGGGTTGACCGGATTATCGAATTTTCAGTTTACCGAGACCTTCTCTTCTTCTTCAACAATTTCGCTTTCTCGTCATTTTCATTGTGTTCTTGTGCGCTTTCATTAGTCTCAGAAACATCATAGTCTACCCAGTCATTAAATTCTCCCTTCGCTATATAAATCTACCAAATTAGCTACAGGCTGAGTGGCGTAGCGGTAAGTCATCTTCATATTCCCACTCCTCATTGCATACGAGTTCTTATCAACACTTTCTTAATTCGCTGGATTTTACAGAAGTCCATGAGCGAGCAGTTACAAATTGCCGTCTTAAAGGGACTATTTCCATTAGATCACTTTCAATGATTACACTCAGCTTTTCAGCCTAATGAACCAAACAACACAACCTCTGATTACGAAGTAATAAACTTCATGGAATCCCCTTGTCAGATGTGTTTTCCAATTCGTCCAACGTCATATGCAGAAGTAGAATAAAAGCAATTAAAAACAAAAAATCACCTGGTTTTAACAAAATTGGTGGCCTCACAATTAAAAATCTTCCTTCGAAATACATACGGCTTTTAACTTATATTTACAATGCTATGTTAAGATTAGAATACTATCCAAGCCAGTGGAAATGCGCTGAGGTTATAATGATTCCCAAATCAAATAACCGGGAAAACTGCTTGTTATCTTACCGTCCGATCAGTCTATTGGTAACTTTCTCCAAAGTATTTGAGAAAATACTTATGAGAAGATTGTTACCAACTTTGGACGAACTCGCCATTATGCCGGTACATCAGTTTGGTTTCAGAAAACGTCATGGTACATCTGAACAATGTCATCGAATCGTCAATATAATAACTGAAGCTTTTGAAAGAAAACAATATTGCTCAGCAGTATTTCTCGATATTCAGCAAGCGTTCGATAGAGTTTGGTGTTTGTATAAAATAAAAAAGCTTCTTCCAGCTCCATACTTTCTGATACTGACTTCTTACCTTAGTAACCGTCATTCTTATATGCAGCAACAAGGTATAACCTTGTGTAACTTCCGCATTGTATGCTATCAATGCCGGAGTTCCTTAAGGAAGTGGACTGGGTCCGCTGCTCTACACACTGTATACAAATTGCGACATACGCTGATGACACTGCGCTAATTGGCACATGTGCAAATCCTTCTGATGCATTTCTACTCATCCAGTTTCAACTCAACAAAATTTAGGAATGGCTTTCTAAGTGGAAAATAAAGGCCAACGCTCGAAAATCCGTACACGTCACCTTTGCTCTTAAAAAAAGACTGTGCCCAAAGGTAAACCTATATGGTAACGATATATCACAAAATGAAACTTGGCGTACACTTGGACCGTACATGGAAAGCTCATATCAAAGCCAAGAAGATGCAGCTTACCCTTAAAACCCGCAAAATGAACTGGCTGCTCGGTTCCAAGTCACAATCGAGCCTCGAAAATAAATTTCTGAATATTTTGCTATGCTAAAAAAATTTTTTATTCCTTTGCGAAATAATTTTGATATCGTAATGCGCTTACGACAGTTCCTCTATCATAGTCAATCCTATGTTTAGCTTTATTTACTCCCATCATCCTACATACTTGTAGACTTCACATAGACCGGTTTATGTCTCTGGGGATGGAACAATCACTCGCCTCTTATATGTATGCGAATGTATGAAAAGTATTTAGGGTAGCGCGCAACCTCTCTATGCATTTTGATAAAAGCTTCTTGAATAAAAACTACTCAAATATGTTTGCGTTGAAGTCCAAGCTGGGTAACCATGCATTTCATAATAGTATCTTGAAATCAATTTTATTTAGAGCGAAGCTCTTTTACACACGTTGCGGTATCAGCTCGCAAAAATCGTCAGATTTCCTTTTAGAGTGAATATATCTATTTAAGGAAGGAAATCGCCTTCTCCTCCATTGCATAGTGGCTAGATCGTAAGTATGCCACGCGGGGGGCACGAGTTCGCATTCAGGATCGATCATTAAATCATTCGTAAAGTTCTTCGCTCCACCCGAGTGTCCCAAGACATTCGCACTGAATTTCTTCGGTTTTTCACAGAAATTGGAAAATATTTATTTTTATATTTTTTTATATTTGTTATATTATTTATTTGAAATCACAACAGTTTGGCAAATTATTACTTTTATTTTTATTTTAATTCGATGTTTTCAAGCATACGGCTGCATATCAAGAACGGAAATTCCAATTTGGCTTTAAATCATTATTGCCGTGTAGTATAGTGGCTTAAATGCCCCCACAGAAAATAGTTCAGCCACGCTAGGTTCTAGATGGCTGAATCCTAGTTATATTTCCGCTTAACTTTGATTTAACAAATAAACTGAATAAATAGAAGAAAAAAGTCGAGGGACTTACAATAATTAATTTTGTAGCAATAACAGCTCGTTAATTTAGAAAATTTAATGTAATTACTTTTAGCACAAAATCGTGATACTAGATACTAGTTCATGCAATTGCTGTGATTTTGTCACATATCCAGCCAACATTGAACTGAAGCAACAGGCACTACACTTGTTGCGAGTATAAATCTCTTAATAGTAGCGCATATGAGATAAGCCCGTGATGAGGAAAACCTAATGGACACGTGAGTGGGAATGCTTGAGAATACAGAAAATATATATGTGTAGAGAATCTCATTAACTTTTAACATTAACAATTAAAATTATACTCTAACTAGGTTTATCGCAATTGATCGCAGATATCAATTTACGACTTTAAAATGCTTCGTATCTTTGCGACGACCTAAATTATTTATCAATCGAATAGTTTCCAAAAAAATAAATAAATAAATATGTCAAAAATTACAAGATTTTAATTAATGTCGACAATGTTGGGACTGGAAATAATGTTTGTCAAGTCGCTGAATCATAGAAGTGTGAATCATTCTCAAATCGCTCTTTGAAGGCTTGGCCGAGCACCAAAGAACTTTTGAAGCGCAAGCAGCAATTTTTCCGAAGAAAAAAAAAGCTGTTTCTAGCGAGAGATCATATGTAAAAAATTTGTATAAAAAAGAACCGATTTTATTTATTTCAATGGAATTGTTTCAAAATTCAATCTAAATTCACTATTTCATTATTCTTATCGTCGTAAGCCTCAGTTATGCCAATTAGCCTTACCTACGGCTAATTGTATGGTATTTTATAGTCACAACATTTAACATTTTCCATGCCAGCATAACCCGTTTTTACAAGCATGTTAAGTGTAAAAAATCCATTCCATTCCATTCTATTTCTCAGCTTTGATTGGATATATTGACCTGAATAAAGACCCTCTCCACTTCAGTATTAGACCAGGGCAAAGAAATCATTTGTATAGCAAAAGCCACTAGTTCCCAAAATCTGATTTTTGTCCTAAATTCCATTGGAATTTTAGAATTTATTTTGGTTGTAAAATTCTGGTAACCGAAAATATGTCAATTTCTTTGAGAATGATGCAATTCTCAGGCAGCCTCTAATTACTAAAAAAAAATATTTCAATGTATGTTTCATATATAAATACATCCCAATCGTAGTTAAATACGTTTGTTTTATTTGGTTTACATGTTCCACTGTGAAGTTTATGCAACATTATCGAATAAGTCTCTCCGATCTTTATCTATGTGAAACACATTAATTTGTTTTGAAACCCATATCCCTGATATAAATTCTTTGTAACGAATTTTTCAAAATCATTTCTCTTATAATGTCAACATCATTGTCCTCTGGAATAACATCAGCAGTTATTTTAACAGTTCTGTTGCATTAGTTGTATTACTTTGGAAACACTCATTTATTTTTTGCATATCTAATAATAATGGTCTCAGGAAAACTAAATATAAACAATGAATAAAATACTTTGGCTTTCTGACATTTCTCTTGATTTGCAGCTGGCAAAACTGCAAAGTTGCTCAATATCTATAAATCACTAAAAGATATGCCATATAATGAAAAAGCCGAGCACATTCTTTAAAAAGCCAAAATTCGCTGGCCGCTGTTTCACATTTTTTCCCGCAATCAAGTCTCAAAAAAAGCTGAAAACGGCGGAAAAGAAGCTGGTTTGGCAACACTGGTCACAAGAGCCTCAAGCAGAATTTTGCCAAAGTCTCAGCAGCACGCCCATTAGCTGTTCGAAACAAGTCAATAAACTCTTTTCCTTTCCTTTTTTTGTTTCCTAATTACTCATTACAAGCGAATTCGAATTCGTACAAGTCATTCACAAGTGTAGCTCAAGGCAATGGAATTACATTTATCTCAAACGTTTCTCCTAATGCGTATATATAATGTATGTATTGTATTATGCCAACCTGAGCTGACTTTTGTAGCTCACGCAAACTCGTACTGGCTTTTTTTCAACATTAAATTGGACGATTTTATTGCTGTGTCTGATTTTTAAATGGAGTGAAATATTAAAATCTGCGTTACGCGGCTTACTTTTTACACATTACCGCCTCGCACAGTTGCATAAGTAATACCGATACCGCATATACATGAGCGTCTATTGTGCCTTTGTTGGCCTCTTCACACTGCGCTCAGCACTTGGCTGTCATTTGAATTAAGCAAGCATCTCTGAATTGTATTGAAGCACACACAATCAGTCGCAATGAGTGTGGGATTTACTTAGAACCGCCTGTGATGAGGATATATTCAATTAAAGCACATTACTATCTCAACATAAGTATTTTGTTTAATAAAATGCGAACTTAGGAATTCACACAGATCGCAAGTCACAGATACATGTGTGTATTGTATTGTCATTCGAACTGCTTCTAGAGATTTGAAAGTGCAGTTCAACAACTAGGCCCATTAGTCTTTGATGGTTGCTTCACATACATTTTTATGACGACCTTATCGAATTCAATCACTGTTAAAAGTAAAAATAGAATAAAATAGAATGGTGACGGACTTGAGCACTAAGGTAGATTTACGAATCGTAGTGAAAGATGTGTATCATGACATGGAGTACAAGACTGGGAAGCATGGAGTAGATCCACTTTATTTGAAGCCCTGATGAAATTTCCCATTATACGTCTCTAAGACACCACGTCTGTTGAATAGAAAATACTTATGTGGCCTCTTCAACATCGGTTGCACTGTTACGCGCCTTCTTTAGTTCGCTAAATTTGCAGGTTTTCCAGGGCTTTAGGTGCAGTAAGCCTTTCGTATATAAGTTAAGCTGGTGGTTAATTTGATTTTAAAATTCACTTCAAATATAATTATTTAACCTTGTAATTTATCTACAACTTATAGTAATCTCAAACGCACAATGCCATAAACATATCCCCATCAAGCAGGCGCCGGCTATTCTTAGTTATATCTGATTTTTAGCACTCCAACAGAAAATGTGAACCCTTAACTTGTAACTATTTTGTAACTATTTTAAATAGCAGAGAGCTTGTTTAACACCATTTTATATTTCATATCTTATATATATTTAACCTCCGTGTATTGTTTTGAATACGGTAGCTTATACAAAGATCAAGTAGTAGCACAGTTAGTGCTCTATAGATCGCCACAAATTTGTTCTAGTGATGATTAGTCGGTCCACTCGCTAAGCACTTTGTTATCTTAACCCATATAATTTTCATTCTAAAATGTGTACACAGGGCGGTTATCCAATCTGTAATTCAAGTATAACCGACATCTGAGACTGGTTCAAAACTGGTTCATTAATTGGCCCGATGGCCCTTAGTTAATCTATTGGCGATTTTTCTCCCGGAAAAATTCTGGTAACCAGGCATTCGCCCCTGATCTTATTTACTTTTCAAACTATATTCAGGTAAGTCTTGTATTGCTAGACTATTTTTAGAAAAGGGAAAGCAAAACCCTTTTGGGCACTGGCTAATGATCCACTTCCATTTTCGTCTACCGGTGCATAGAATTTATATATTTATGTTTGTGGTGTTTATGAAGAGAAGCAACAGTTTGTCTCCAAGTTAATTTATTTATATTTTTTAACCGCCTATTTTAATCGTTCATATATCTAGTCTAACTAAAAGAATATAAGAAAACAATCCTCAATCGATTTAAACCCCTGTTCCTTTGATACATAACATATATGTATGTTGAACCCTACTTTTTGAGCTATCGAAGATAAAAGCGTTTTATTCAATCTATAAAAACTTAACACTTCCTTATCACGTCAAAGGTACATAACTGATAAAGACATCTTATTTTTGTCTATTTTCATTTTAAATTTTGTTGGTTTTTATATGCAAGCACTCCCTATTGGACAACATTTAAATTTAGGTCTTATATTACATAAAACATTTACAATGGATGGATTCAACCAACTACAGACTAAAAATCTTTATATTTGCCCTGAAGTCTTAAGAAACAATGACCTCAAAAATACACTACAAAAAATACTATTTAAATTTTCTTGAGTAACGCTCACAACATATGTACTATACTACTATATACCACTACATGGAATAAATCCCAAACAAAAGCAACACCGACGCTATACACAACTGAAGGCGTGCCGAAACTATTTCCAAAATTACAAGTTCAAGCTTTATGATTTTCAAAAATATACAAAGCGAATTTCAATGTCTTCCATCGCAAACGTTCTAACCACGTGTTTTGTGATAAATACTTTTCAAATTCTTTCATTTCGTAGTAGTGTCAGATACCTTAACAAATTTTACTCGTATTTGCTTAAAATGTCATTTACGGACACTCGACGAGAACTGTCAAAGCGGAAACGAACAACAAGAAAACCCCTGTTTGATTTTACGTCTTTTTGTACAACTCCACCGAAAAGACAGCGAACTTCTGTCACTTGCCACACTTTTTTGGGTCGTTACCGCCATCAAAATTATTATTATTACGAAAATAAACTCAAATTTTTTTCTTAAGTCGCAACTGAACAACTAAAACAAGTTCTGCATTTCATTAACATTTTCGAATTTTTGGCGGGTTGAAGTTCGAAAAGCGGTAATGGAAAGAAGCGAGCCTCTTCACGGCACATGTTGTATTCGAACTCGAACCCATGTTTAACTGAGTCTGAGAGTCTACTACACAGTACTAGAAGAGGTGTATTTGTCCGGAAAATGAAATTGGAATTTTTTTAAATTTTTTATATATACTTAAAATTGTGTAATAGACAATGTTATATTCTTCAAAAATTGTCCTTTAGTAAGGGGAAATTTTAATGGGCTTAACCGCAATCGTCCCACTATTACCACAACACAATTTACATGTTTTCATTTAGGAAAGATGGATTAATGGTGTACTACCTGGAGTTCAGTGTGTACTACCCTAAAGTTAGTATCTTCACTAGTTTGCGACGAACTATTTGCTTCACTCCTTGCTACTTGCACCAAAGTCGTCAGGTCACTGGTTCATTAAACACTAGTTACTGACAGGGTAACAAGTTACTTCACCAGTTCGAACTTCATAGCTATCAAATGACTAGTTTGCTAAGAACATTAATTTTTACATTAATTCATTATTATTTTACATTAAGTCATTAATTATTCAATGAGTCACTATATCGAGTGACTAGTTGCTTCATAGAACTCATTAATTCTACCATTCACTTAGAAGGGGTTACTTAAATGTTTTGTTAAGGTCACTAAGAGAAACGTGAAGAAGACGTGAAGTAATTATATCAACTAAAGATTGTAAACCCAAATTCAGTAGTAAAAAATATACTGGATATAATATCCACTGAAAGAATTGTTAGAAGTCTGCTAGTCTGAGTATATTTCCTAATCCTATTACGTTAATCGTTTAGTATTATGTCTATATTTTAATATATCTTATAAAATAAAAGCTCACCATGTTAATCAATTTGGATTTATCAAATTTTCACTTGCGACCGAACACAGAACTGCCACTTGACCTCCAAAACAGCGCATTCTAAAAGTCATCAAAGCATAACCGACAAAGCTCGTGTGCCAATCCGTATTTGTGATTGCGCTGAGTCTGAGATGGATGATTTTCACTTCTCTCTCAGCAGTCGTCCGGTTCACACGTGTCTGTTGAATGTGCTGCGCAGAACTCATTCTGAATTTCGTCGGGTTTCTCGCTACTACTACGAGTACGTCAGACATCGACATTATCTACCGGGCGACCTTTGCTAAAGAGATTTTAAATCTAATAAACACGTAATTTTCTGGCGCGAAAATAAACCAAAGCCGACTAGGCGTTTGTTAGAGTGTACGCGTTTGAGTGTGTTTGCAAGACTTGCGCGTGCAGCTGCAGAAATTCAACTTTGAGAAGGTATCACTTCAACCCTCGTTGCAATCTTTTGAAAATTCTGAGTAGAAAAGTGTCCAAATTTTAAGCCTCGAATGTCAAAGAAAAGTGTACCAAAAACAAAAACAAAATGTTTGCGCAGATTAAACTCTGCTAAACGCTGCTGTAGGTGCAACAACCAAAAATATTGCAAAGTAAATTCGGACATTAAATAAAGGAAGACATTTTAGCAAATGAACTGTTCAAATATTTACAGCAACAATTTCCAAATATATTATTAAGTAGCATGACGCATTTAGGAAAATTACATGATTTAATTATAAAACTTTGTTGTGGTAAACAGTGTGATAAAAGGAATCCCTTGAGATAATTGCCATTTCTCATATAGCTTTGATAAAACAGTGCAAATTAAATATCAGACATTTCAGACTCAATGCGTATGCAAATATTTAAACAAAATTGCTTGCAGCAAGTAACAACAACAACAAGCACATTATTGTACAACAATTTGAGTTACAGGTTAATATTTGCTCTTTTAGGAAAAAAAAAGAAGAAGAAAAGAAGAAAAAGGAAACGAAGAAAAATAATATCTTTCGTTTATTATCTTAAAATTTACAACATTTACATATACGACTTAATGAATGCAAAGAGTACTCGCGTCAAAAAGTTTTAAAAGTAAATCCTACGAAAATAATTATTACAGACTCCATTAGTATTTAGGGGGTTATTGGTGGTAATCATATCTTTGGTACATTCAAAACGCCAGCACCAGTGAAGTATTATAATCAAAATATTGGTTCGCGTCCATTGAGTCCGGAAAAAGGGATGCAGTTTCATTTGAAGAGTTTGGCATTCAGATACTATCTAACAGTCTATTACGACGCAGATGTTTCGGTCGACCTGGAAACAATGAGCAATGCTTTTCAGTTTCGACAATAACATAACAGGAATTCATAAGATTGTGCCCTACCAAAAATCGCTCAGCGCGACTAAAGAAGTTTTTACATGCCATTGATACCTTCATTCTACAAACATCCCGAGCAGTGCCGGGTCCCTTGCTAGTCTATGTACAAAAGTAGATGTATGTATGTATTTCACCTATAGACTCCGAAACCGCTTATTCAATTTCTATGAAATGTTCAGGGAATCTCTAGAATAGTCAGGAGAGCACAATTAAAATAGCTTATACGATATACAAAAGCTTATGTTATAAGGAAAGCTTTGTAACTTAATGCTGTTTCGTATGTTGTACGAAATATTCTTTTATATGAGATATGAGTAATCATATATAAAAGCAACGACGAAACACGAAGAAGAAATGAACAGAACCAAATTTAGTGCAAATTGGTAAATGTGTTTGGTTTGAGCCAGGTTGAAAAAAAAATTCATTTTGGACTCGGTAATGTAGTCTACAATGGAACTTTCTATCTCTTTTGTGTGCTTCTATTTTTTCTGAATATGGTAAGCAATGAAAATAGAAACATATCATACACAAATAATACATTTAATTGTTCCTTTTATTTTAATGAAGGACCTAAATTCAATTTTTTATTTTTTTTTTTTGTTTGTGCAAAATACAAAAATTTGTTAGCCACTAAAACACATATAGACAGCTAGGGGTGATGAATCAGCCACCTTCCTTACACCAAAGTCAAACAAAAAAGTTACTCGTAAATAGAATATAAAAAAAATAGAGTGAAGCCCAATCAAACCTTTTCAACCCAATCAACATGAAAATAATAAACTGACAATGAAATGACAACAAAATTTATCACAAAAGAAAAAAATAAAAAATAGTGAATGCAGATAATGAGAATGTGTAATTAAGGCGCAGTTTTCGCATTCGGTAATAGTACAAAATCAATTTTTCGAACTATTTCATTTAGTGATTTCAATGTTGCTGTTGCTGGCTTACGATGTGGTGTGATTATCTTTCTCTATATTACAAAAATAAAAAATCATAAGAAATATAAAAACTCAAACTTAAACTCACAAGACGCCATTCACTTTGAATTTTGTTTTTTTTTTTTTGTTGTTGTCTTCGATTTTAATGGCTAGAAACAAATAGTAGCGCTTTCTGCTTTAGTGAAATATTGGCTGACGTCATTTTTGCGGATTAAATCGAACACGAAATTGGCCTGAAATAGATACAAACCAACAAACACATTTGAAGCAATCCACTTAGAACTTTAATATAAAGCCATTAAGAAGTGAAATTTCGTTTGGCTTGGCTAGTCAACTGTTAAGTTTGAGAAAACCAGGTGCGAACAACACAAAAGATGCATAATTTAAGTTCAAAACTCCCTAAGCTGGCTTAACATACTCAAGATTGGGGAAGCCGCCACCTGTTGGCATATTTAAGTAATTAATATCTCATGTTGACCTTCTCTTCAACCAACTTCCAGTTAATAAGTTGTGTAATCGTATTTTTTAGCGAGTCATTTTAGAAATCTTGTAGATAAAAATTCTAAAAGCAAAACTCATTAGTTACTTGTATTTACTTAACTGGTTTTTGGTGACTGATATTGAGCTAGTACAGAAAAAGTGAGTCAGTGGATAGATTTATGCTAATTTATGCGTTTGACATCTAGTGCAGATACTAAGAGTCAGGGTTATGGAGAGTAAAAGAGCGTTAAGAAATAATACTGATATTCACAACCGAATCGTAATGAATCGATATTAAATTTAGTTTTTTTCAGCTTGGTATAACAAGAAAATTTCAAATCGAAGTTGTTCAGCTGTTAAAATGACTAATAACTTGAATGATTGATGATATAGATCTTACCTCCAGAAAATTGATTAACTACGGTTCAAAATATAATGAAAACTAACATATCTTAGCGAACACCCACCGGCTACCTATTGGTGTCCACTCAAAGGCAATGTTCTGGAGGTGTTTAAATACAAAATTTTCTCGCTATATTTTTTAACAACCCAATAACAACCAACACACATTCAAAGTATTGTATGAAACTTAGTCGAAGTGAAACAAGTTCACAACGCAAGAAAAGAAGATAAAAAAGCAAAAACGTTAGCCAGAAGTTTCGGGAAATGTCCATTTTAATTTGAATTCATTTTCTGCCTTTTGTTCTTATTTTTCGTTATTGTGTTTTCTGATAAGTTCTATAAAAAATGTATGGTGTGAGAAAATATGTCTTCCTAGTAGTGTGATTTCACCAAACAATGATTTAACTAGCTGGCTGGAGAATATGGTGTTGAGTACTAAGCGGAAATTTCAATATTCGCTGGTCTGAGGTACAGGATTTACAAAATTCGGCAGATTGAGCGAATATCATTCAACTGTGCGTACTTGCAAAAAGCCAACTGCATCTAAAAAGTCAAAAATAGATAGCTGATAGCTAGATATGTACATAAGCATAAAGCATAAAACATAATTAAAATCTTTATGGATTGGATCGATTTTGATTAAGTTCGTTGTGTGTGTTTGAGTGGGTCCCTAGATTGTTTAGATTCACGTTTGGTTCCGATAGGTAGCGCAGTTGTCGAAATACATGTAGTTATTTACCACTTTTTTAAATGATAATTTCAATGAAATTTTGGGAATGTACATGATTGTGTCGCCATTGTATAAGAGGATAGTTTTCAACATAACAGGTGTTGCCGCGAACTAGATATGGTTTTATTTTTCTATATCTATTTTAAAAAAAGAGTAGCCTGTGCGTTTTTGATCAAAGTGACGTTTTTTTTTATTATTTATTATTATTTATCATTTTATTATAAATCGTTTTTCTATGTATTTGTGCTGTGTAAAATTTAAATTAAAAAGCGAAGAGGGATAATCTACCAGGGACAACTTTAGTTTCTGAGAGACTGCTACTCAAATCCACAAATTTTATATATGTTTGTTCGTATTTTATGGACTGCCGTCGCATTCATTCAATTACAATAAAACGTTGTTAACTTAATGCACTTGCACGCAGATAATAGTCGTAATACAATTCACTTGCAGGAGGCGGTTCATGTGGCGTACCGGCAAATGAAAGATGATTTATTTCATTTTCGAAGCTGATTGAATCAAGCGCTAATTTCGTTTTCAAATCTATAATACTTTAACTGCTTCGTCAAAAAATATCCACCAAAGGTAGAAAGAAATAAGCGATTTCGAGCTTCAAGCACTTCTAACATTTTAATATTGCTGCATGTTAAAGACGATCACAGTTAGTATCACGGACAAATTGTATCTATCTCTCTCTTTCGATTCTACCGGATTCCCACATGCTCCTATTATCATATGTTTCAAAACAAAAATACACACATTTGTACAGGATTTCCGAATCCTTAAGTAGATCCACTGGTGTTCGATATTGTGAAGACAAACATGAGGAGTGAACTTTGCGGAGCATTGAATGCACACTTTCCTTGCATGGTAAACAGCAAATGCATGAAAAAGTATCCCAGAGATTTAGATACACACTCTGTTGGTGATAGCTATCCACAACACGCCGAACACCAGGCAGCAACGCAACGGGCACCAGCTATTTTTATATAAATCTAAACGATATAAACAAATTTAAATTAATTGAGCATTTTACTCCCACATGCGCTGATTCCAGTACAGATAAACGGAATTAGCACCAACGAAGTGTACATTAGTACAACCTTCAAAGAGTGCATGAAATGAAAATATTTTCTGGTTAATTCAGTTATACTGAATGCATGCAGGTAAATTGTAATTGATTAAACATAAACCTTTGTTTTTTTTTTGTGTTCATTTTTTCACAATAACTTATTCGTGATTCAATATCAAATAATAATAATTGGCAGCCTATGCTGCCTAAAGATAAAAACAAATTGAAGACTCAATATTGAACAATATGTTTTTAATAGTAATACTAAATACAGAGAGAATAAGAAGTGACAATATATGTTACCGAATATATTTTTGATTTTTTTATACTCTTTGTACCAAGCCAATCATTTCACTCACTTCATTTTGGTTGAGCAAGTAACTGATACAACGCTCACTCAAAAAGTCGCTCAATCATACCAACCCGTTTTTTCACTCAATTTTTTTGGATGGCTTCAATGAATTAGAATGATTTACTACATTTTGTTCAGACCATAGAGTTCTTGTAAGTGTTTCCGAAATCTATAAGTAAAGTAAGGACTACCTACTTTCTGAATTTTTTTTCAAATTTTTGGCTCAGTAGTTTCGATGGGGGGTGATGAATTTTTATATTTTGTTTTGAATAACTTTAAAACTACTTATTTTGAAATTATAATAAATTTATATATGAGAGATCCTTGCAACAAGCCCTTTCATTTGATATATCACACAACTCCAATAGACTCGGAGCTTACTGTAAAAGTTGGCCAGACAGACACACGAGTGATCCTATAGTGGTTCTTTTTCACTCAAACGTATGGAACCCTAAAAATTGAACAAAAACCCAAGAAATTATTAATAATTATTTAAATTAGACAACGTGAAACTAATTGAAGCAAATCCAAATAAAGGGAAAATCGCACTATAAATAAGGCTATCAGTGTTAGGCACTGCCTCTTCCTATCTTTGTTATATTAATTCAGTTCTAATTCAAATTCACTTAAGGTTAGCGCTGATAATAGCTACATTTAAAGCGATATGTGCCAAAATTATTAATTATTAATTATGTTTTATATATTTGATTTATTATCAATGAAAAAAGGACTGTAACGAAAACCGCAATAAAAAAGATCATATCATTAAATAAAATGAATTATAAAATAAAAATAAAAAATAAAAAGTCGTAAAAAATAAGTCACGCTTATTTACTGTTTATTGAACCCTGTTTATTTCAAAAATAGCATTCATTAACTTCCTACTTTGCATACAGCCTCAAACGAGCACAGTAAACAAAGGCACGAAGAAGAGTGCAAAAAATATACGAGTATAGTATATGAAAAAAATGCTTACTCACATTACAGCACATATGCTTGTCAGATTTGTGTCCGTAGCCTCATCTGCCGGTTGTTGCCAACGCCGTTCACGCGCTGATTTATTGTACAATGCGATTACAAATGCTTCTTTATTGGAAATTTTGACAGCTCCAAAAAGCAAGTCTGTTCTTAATGAGATGCTCATATAGTGTATATATATTTTTGCGTAGCGATTAGAAAATAGGTTAAAACCTTTCACCTACCACAGGATGAGGTTGCGTAAAAATCAATTTTACTCGTACTCCATTTTCGATGGCATGGCATATTATCGTTTCAGATGAAATTGAATTAAATTCTTTAAGACTATATATGTGACACTGCAAAACGCTACAGTGACATCAAAAATACGTTGTCAAAAAAAAATCAAATGAATCAAGTGGCTTACTTTTTATAGACGGCTAGAAAGGGCCCCGCCTAAGTATGACCCTAACCAGGGGCTTCGGTAGTCGAAGTCTTCATTGTTCGACATTTCGCTCCCTCGCAAATTAATAGTTAACGATAGTTCCGTGGGGACTCAGGGTGGTGCATTTCGAAACTTTTTTTTTCAAAACATCAAAGAATTATCTTTTTTATTCAGCTGTTTGTTGGTGCAAATGCGTACAATAATCGATCATTTAAACTAATGAACTAACAACATTTAATCCGCTTTCTTCGCAGCACTTAAGCACCCATTAAGCGTTTGCAAGTGGAGCCAAGCAAAATGGAAACAGACTCGTTGAATCGCAAAAGCTCCTCACGTAAAAGTTCCGTGGTCAACAGCAATGGCGATTCGACGGCAAAGGTGACCACAAATGGTGATGGGGGTGGTGGTGGCGGCGGCGAAGTGACGCTTAAAGCCAAGATGAGTCTGCTTAATGGTTGTACCGTCATTGTGGGCTCTATAATTGGCTCCGGAATCTTCGTATCACCCACTGGCGTGCTCATGTACACTGGTAGCGTGAATCTCGCGCTCATCGTTTGGGTCATTTCCGGTTTATTCTCGATGGTGAGTAAACATGTAGCCGGTGTAGCTGATCCGGTCTGAAATTTGCATACATGTGCAGAATTATTTATTTGTTTTGATTAATATTATTGGAAAGCGTGTGCTTTATAAATATTTATAAGTTAAACGCCCGTTCAAATGCAAATTCCGTTGAGATGGCTTTGTTTCGTAAGTTAACACCTTTTGCGTCGAGTATGGTAATTCACCATATATTAGAAGCAGATCAGATCGGCTTAGAAGAGGTCACAATATATGCCGCATACCAATGTGCCGCACGCACTTCTGCTTACAAAATCGGAATTGTGTGGGCGTAGCTACAAGTTAAAAGCTGCGCGTGTTCTAATATGGCTGCCTTTTGGCATTTGACATGCCGCACTCGTGGCATCATGACTGAACATGCTTTAACTTAATTAAATTATTGAAATTCCATGCGCAGCCAAGTTAGAGATGCTCTGAATCGTCGTCATACTCGTCCTCGTGCGTCAGTGAGTAGTCAAGTAAAAACGGCAAATAACATTA
Organism: Cacoxenus indagator; assembly: GCA_035041755.1. Lineage (NCBI taxonomy): Eukaryota > Metazoa > Arthropoda > Insecta > Diptera > Drosophilidae > Cacoxenus > Cacoxenus indagator. The sequence continues at coordinate 2,370,800 of JAWNKX010000067.1, forward strand.
AGTATACGCCGGAGTGGCACACTCGAACATTTCAGAAGCCGGCTGTATTGACGTGCCACGCAATTACGCCGTAGTGGCTTTCAAATTCATTCAACTCACTTGCAGCAAATTGGATTTGAGTTATGTATTTAACAGCATCGAAATTGGCCCGGCCCTGATTTAATGTAAGTGGCCATTGCTTCACGCCCTTTTTAACTGTTGTATCTCTTGCAGGTTGGCGCTTACTGCTACGCCGAACTCGGCACAATGATTACAAAATCGGGTGCGGACTACGCCTATATCATGGAGACCTTTGGCCCCTTTATGGCATTCATACGTCTCTGGATTGAATGCATGATTGTGCGGCCCTGTTCGCAGGCCATCGTTGCGCTCACGTTCAGTACTTACGTATTGAAGCCTTTCTTTCCGGAATGTCAGCCGCCGGAGGATGCCTCACGCCTTTTAGCGGTTTGTTGTATATGTGAGTATTGCAAATTAGCACCCTCCCTTTCAAAACGTTACAAATTATGCCGACATCAATGGCACGCAATTGCTATTTTCTGTTAGCGTTCTTGACCTATAGTTTAATCTCACCCAACTAGCAAAGCTCACACGCTTTGGACGGTTCTTATCAGTGCAAAAACAACAACAAATATATCAACAACAGAACGCAAATAGTCAGAAGACAATGACAAAAAATTAAAAGTTTTATTCCGTAGATTTCCGCTTTTGTTGTGGTTTAACATTTGAAATCAACAAATGTCAACAAAAAATGAACATTGAACAGGGGCGCTTAGGCAGGTAGACGACAAGGCGCTGAGATGTGGATTTGTGATTAGGTAACGAATCGCACATCGCAAATTCCGAATGAAGAGAAGTTTGGAGAGATAAGTGGTACGCATTTGAAGTACATTATAAAAACTTTTTTGTCACCAAATCTGAAGACCAACTAGAGAATGTCTTATTTAAGATGGTCAAAATTTCAAAATAATAAAAATGACTTCTTATTGTTGAGACACTACCGCACTTCGAAACTTTGTCTGAGAGTGATAGAGTCAGCTATATGAGCAATAATACTTACCAGAGTACCAGAATAAGAAACAAGAATCAGAGGAGACTAAGTAAATTGGGATATTGATTTTCTCATACACATATATAAGTGTATTAAATCTGTATTAAAAATATTTATATTATCCCTGTTAAACTGTATGATTAATATGTATAATATTTGCCTATAGAAATATTTGCCTACGCGAAACCGCTAGAATGATTTTGATGAAATTTCCAGGGAAACTCTAAAATAGTCTGGAAAGTAATAGAGTAAAGTTTGGTATTAACATCTATCAGTCGGAATACATATACTATATATATAAAAAAGGTGGAATAAAGCATCTGCTTCCCTCAGCTGCCCCAACCATTTAGTTTCAATGATCAGTATCACATTGGAGCCAAATCTCTTTCCCGCGACTATTTTTTAGGTCTGCGAATAGTCGCGAATGCTAAATCTGAATAATACTGTGGTGCCAGTGAATTGTGGCGTCTCATTGAACGAGATCTTTGTTCTTCTTCAGTTTTTCCCGATTTGGTAATTCAAACGCTCATAATTCAATTAGCGGTAACAAACAAGGTACATTAAGTATTTTAAAGACAGCGTGCTCTAAAATTTTTCGTGTTTCAACTTGCTCCGTTCCAACTACTGTTGCTAATTGATTTCAGTAACCTTGTGGCTGAAATTGTGGTCTCCTAAATAGTGGGCGAAGAAACGGAGCAAGCGTAATCAATATTTTTACAGATCATTACAGTTGTGTACATAAGTATATACTATATGCAAGATACTATATGTATCTAATTGTTGGAAGCACGGTGGACTCTGGTTACGACGGCAACATTCTCCCCCTCGTAATCAAGCCCGTATGGATGAGCCTCTACTATTCCTTACGGTAAAATACTGCTATCTTCATAGCAGGGCGATGAGCTACACCACTCGACAGTTTCGCTGTTATGGTGTTCACTTGTCCGTCTTTTGCTTTCATTGCTTCGATGACCCCTCCTTTTGGCCAATGATTTCGTGGAGAGTTGTCGTCAACGACTATTACTATTTCCACTTACGACAGCGAAGGTGTAGAGGGTGTAGTCTTTTCAGATGTCACAGTAGCTTGGACTGGAATCTCTGAATAATTTCCAGGTTTGAATTGAATGCTGCAAAGCTGTATACCGTAAGTCCATACCGGTTTCCGTATGGCCTTGTACGGTACAAGCTTGTTTCAGCCAACTCATTCTTTGAAGTTTCAGATCCAACTGCTTTCTCTTAGTCATGTTATAAGCTTACGAGGTGAGACGCCTGTCCAGCGTCAGTTCCAGGAACTCCAGGCGCTTAATGAAATGGTGTCACCGTTAATAATAACTGCAGGGTGAAGGTGACGTACATGAATCTCTCTGCATGCTACAGTCAGATTGTTATCGGTCACCAATAGCGCATCGAGTGAAGTTTGGTGTAAAATTCCATCCAACTTTTTTGTAATGAAATTGAATGAAAACATGATAATATGAATATATGAAAATCTCAATATTGCTGCAGCAGTTGATAGGCCTTTCTGTATTATTATTCCATGCATCATTAACGATGACATACTTTTTAATCCTTCAACTCGTACCTCTTTTGAAATTGTATATTCTTAAGCATCCTTGTAACTGAAAATAAATCACTACTGCCCGATTAATTCACGGCAGATGCTCCCCATGAGAGTCCGATAAGCCTATCGCTAAATGCACAACCGTTGCAAAAACAACCACTAATATGAACATATTTGATAATAGTCGAAGCATTGTATTATATTACATCGATTAATTATGCGGAACTCATAATAACGACCGAGGCAACGACACGGAATCGTGTAAAAACTCTAGATTATTACATCATGCAATTGTAGGAGCGATACCCCGCGGCCGACGCACTCACATGCGTAGTCCCACCCTACTTATTGTACTTAACTTAAGTTTAAATTGATATTTGCCCTCCTGTATTATTATCATTGCAACCCTAAAATACAGAATCAGAATGGGCCAAAGACGACAAGTAACAACTGACAAGCGACAAGCGACAAACAATAATCGTTGACAGGTGACAGCTATAGAAAGTCTAGTTACGCAACAATAAATCGCAAAGAACGAATTCATTTCAATTTTGCAGTGGTCTTAACTATAATCAACTGTTGGGACGTCAAATGGGCAACCGCTGTGCAGGATATATTCACATATGCTAAGGTAGAGTAAAGCACACGCCATAAAAAGGAACGGGATTTAATATATATTGTTCCATTTACAGTTACTGGCGCTCTTCATTATTATTGCGACCGGAATTTATCAGCTTTCCTTGGGCCACACACAGTATTTCACATTCGAGAATACGGACACACGCGTCACATCGCTGGCGTTGTCCTTTTACTCCGGCTTGTTTGCATACAATGGCTGGTAAGTCTAACTGTACTGAGGCTTTATTAGGATTAAGCTATACAATTGACTCCGACTTCTCGTTTCAGGAATTACTTGAACTTCATCATTGAGGAGCTTAAGGATCCAGTGAAAAACCTGCCGCGGGCCATTGCCATCTCCTGTACGCTGGTAACCATTGTTTATGTGATGGCAAATATATCTTTCTACACAATACTCTCGCCGGATGAGGTGCTCGGTTCTTCGGCTGTGGCAGTCACCTATGCTGAACGCGCTTTCGGCATGTTCGCTTGGACCATACCAGGTATATTAAAAGTAAACACATTTATAAACCGTTCAACACATTCTCTAGCCCAGTCCATGTTTACGAATACCAGGCATACTACAATAGCAACAACAACCGAAACCCACCTTATCACTTCACCCCTTTTTCCCTTATTACAGTATTTGTTGCGCTATCCACTTTCGGCGCTGTGAATGGCATTTTGTTGACCTCTTCGCGTCTCTTCTATGCCGGAGCCAATGAGGGTCAAATGCCGGAGATTCTCACCATGATACAAATACAGCGCTTCACCCCTACACCAGCTGTGCTCGCCATGGCGCTACTGTCGATGCTTTATCTAATGGTTTCCGATATTTTTGCGCTCATCAACTATGTCGGCTTTGCGACTTGGGTACGTATTCCTTGTGTTACGTTTCCCATTGACCGCCTTGATCCTCTGAACTTGTACTACAGCTTAGCATTGGTGTTGCTGTACTCTGCCTACCTTGGCTCCGTTGGGCTCAACCCAATCTACCACGCCCCATACGCGTGCCGCTCGTCTTCCCCCTTGTCTATCTCATTGCCACGATCTTCGTGACTGTTGTACCGATGTACGCAAGCCCCGTGGAGACTGGCTACGGCGTGTTGATGATTCTGTCCAGCATTCCTGTTTACTTGGTCTTCATTGCGTGGAAGAACAAACCGTTTTGGTTCCAGAAATCCATGTGTAAGTATCCCTTTTTGTGGCGTAACTGCTATCCTAAGCTATCTCTGCTCTCAAATGGCTTTTTATTGTCAATCCACTTTTAAGTGCCAATTTCGAGCGAGAGGATTTTTATTTATTTATATTATATGTCTTTTGTTCATATGACACAGTGCTAAATTTCATATTCCCAAATCTTTTAGGTGGCTTTACACAAGCACTACAAAAAATGATGATGGTTGTGCGCCCGAAAACTACGGCAAAGGTTTTTAATTTCTCTTTTATTTATTTTGAACGTTTTTTTAATTTATTAGACTCGATTGACTAACACACCATTCACATTGCCTGCCGACAATAAGTTTTCATTTTCAATTGACTAAATTCAAAAAAAATGATATTTTCGGCCATGCCGTCTATTTAATACTCTTCACTCACTAATTAACTTACAAAATTGCCAATTAAATTTTACTGCAGCTGTTTACGTTGCAGAGGGGTTACTGGGTATCTCTTGTCTTGTGTCCGATGGGTTTATATATTGTTCGAGCTTTATGATTCAGTATTCCGATTTGAGTTAACTTAAAATTTTTCAGATTATAATAAATCTTGGACAAAATTATAGTTGATAGAAATCAAGCAGCTACTAAATTGCGCCATTCACTTTTGCAATCCCAATCTCTATTGGGCAAACCTATTTTTCAAAAACAATCCGAAGCTGACTCAAACCAGAGCAAAATAAGTGAATTCTGTAATGTTACGATATTTTCAGTATTGGTTATTGAAATTTTTATTTCTTAATGGTCTGAAAATCTTCAGACTCCCAGTTCTGCAATGAAGAAACAGAAAATGGTTATAACTAAGTATTTTATAAAGGCTTGTATTCTTGAAGGGAAATTTCAAATCCCTAGCTCAGATTATTATTGTTAATTGGGATCTTTTAGAGAGGCATATAATACACATTGCAAATTTGTGGAGCCTGTTATTCAAATTCGTGAGTGAGAAGTGAAAAAATATATACCGGTTGCGATTGTCTTGATTAACTTTTACTATGGTAGTCATAAGATTAATCTGAATTCGAATTTTTTTATCTTATGAGGAACATAGTATCAAAAGTATCACGACAATACGCAACGCAGTTTTAAGAGTATTTATTCTGTACAATTTTCTGCACACTTAGTAAAATTGTTTGCACCGAATTTTCTATGGAAAGTCTTTCGACGTAAAATAGTTCGTAGCTGTTGAAAACTCTGAACATTCGTTTTATATTTAACATTTTTAATACAATTCTAATAATTGTTACATTTACAGTAAGCCTCACACGCTTCCTACAGAAAATACTCATGGTACTCGGCAAAACCAAACCAGCTCAGGTGTAAGTTAAGCAAGGCTCAAACTACTGAATTCAAGTAGAGATGCGATGCAGATTATTCCAAAATCATAAAATTTATATACATATATATTTATCAAATGTCTAGATATCAAGCAAAGCGTTTAAAGTGAAGAAAGAGTTAAATAATCTATGTAAAATGTAGATTCATATATATAGTTTATATAAGTCTACAGGTACAGTAGAGACTTGATAAATCGAGAGCTACAAAATAGTAAAAAAATGTATGGTGTTGTACAAACAAAAAGGAATTTACCAATTTCGATTCATTGAAACACTATTCTTTACAAAATTTGTTTATTGAGAAGCTTTACAAAATGAGAAACCCATCCTGAATTCGTAAAGTATATATATTCAGGATATATGGATGTATTAGGCATAGAGTTTGTTCAAGGCTTTAAAAAATCACTTGTTTCTTCTAACCTTAAGATTTTCACTCCAAAGTTATTTGTAGGGATAATACACAGTACTATGCGTAACCCGCTGATAGTGGCTTGGGTTATAATGACAAGGCGCCAATGGGCGCCTTGCCTTGGCTTACAGTTACTGTTGCATTGCATTGATTTGTGTTACAATCGCTCAAGAAGTAATCTAATTTAGTATAATCGAATGGTTATATATACAAACAATTGTCCATTTTTAATGAAGAGGCAACTTTGTAAAATATTTTTAGTGGTTTACTTGCTAGTCAAGAATTGTGTAGTCCGATTAGTGGTGTCAACTTTTCCTTACCCTTGCCGTTAGAGAAGAAGAATAATAATAAGTGGGCAATTAAAATTTGACTTAAAAAACGTTATGTAATTACATTTCTCTTTTATTTACTTATTTTTTAATTCGCAAAGGGTAGACTTTTGTTTCTTGTTAAAAGGGGCCGCTCAAAAATCGCCAAAAGGGTGCTTACGTAATACTTGAGCGGCCCATTCGTAAATAGCTGAGATTATTTTTTGAGCTCAGAAAAGACTCTCCGAAATGAGAATCCTAAAACGAGAATGGTTTTAAACATAAAATTTTAATTTTCAACCAAATTTTCAATATAGTCTTAAATATCTGAACATTTTAAAACAAGGACAAGGAAACATGAACATCAAAAAATCTGAGAAGAGCTTCTCTGCTTAATGCTTTCTTATTGAATTTTGTTAAGTAAGTTAATGATTTAAACAGCTTGAGTTAACAACAATTTCATTGTCAGACTGCCTCATTTCAATAGAATAGATTAGTGGGTTTCAAGATCTGAAATTTCCGTATGCGTTCCATAAAGAATTATTAAATTTGTTGCATTTGAAAAAAGCAAAATATCTATAAACTTTAATTTTAAATTTAGATTTAAATTATATGAACAAAACCATATTTATACTCATCGACATCAGTACAGAAATTTCTGAAATCAATAGAAGAAGCAACATTTCAATGTCAATGCCAATGCATTCACCAAGCCCACTGAATCGTTGTTTCCAAAAAGAAATATTCATTTATTTAAAAGACTCTATAACTGCCACTTAAAAGATCACAGACCAACGCATTTATCACATATCCCTTTGAAATAAACAAAAAAAACATAAAAGAAAAAGAGAAAAATTATAAATCTATATATATATATATATATATATATACATGGACTCGTATATAAAATGTTATTGTTCAATTCGCATATGCAAAAAAAATAATGATATATTAATGCTTTCAATGTAATAACAAAAAAAAATCCAATGAAATCCATTCAAATAAGTTGACAGGGATTAGAACCTATTAAAACATTTTGAAACAAACTATGTGAAAATATTGTTGACAATAATATTGTGACTGTTTATATATAACACATATATGTATGTATATGTATAATTGTGTATTTGAAAAATATATTTAAAAATATTTGCTGAATTTTAGTCGATGTTACTCATAATTACTCGTATATTACTTCATTTATTGCATAGGCACATGGTCAGGGGGACGTAGTTCACTCTGCCTTGGATAAAGTTGCAAGAAACTGAATTGGTTAAACAAAATCCTTTAACAAAGGATAGCAAACAATATTTGTTAACTCACTCTAATAAGATCAATTAAAACAGTATCTAATTTTGATGCGATAAACTTTTCGTCTCTAGTACACTTTTACTGTCCTTTACAACAAAAATAATTTGAAAACAAAAAATTTGTCTTGAGTCTCACTTAATTTGCGCGACTCTTCAACATGTCCATATGACACCACAACCTCGAAACAGCAGCTACGCACAGGAGTAGCGCCAGTCGAATATCGACTATCTGATCTTGTGGGACACTGTCGCTGGGACATCAAAGCACAGACATTGAATCACAGCGAAGGTAGCCAATAACGCTGGCACGCAGATTCTCGAGTTCCCTTTATTTGTGGTTGACATGGTGGTTGACATGGTTGACGGCAATCAAAACAACCAAAACAAAGGTGACATACAGAAAATTCTTTCACGCTAATTCGCGCCAAGAATTCGCGTTCAATAATTAGCAGAATGACGTTGCTACACAGCGACCTGCGCTGCTACTTCGATGATAATAGCAGACAAATAACATAATTATTATTTGAAAAAAGCTCAAAAAGCTCGTGAGAGAAATGTGAACTCTATATGAATTAATACTCTTTGACTACAACGGTAAGCAACAGATGGGTTTTCACGCTGAAGTGATGTATGAATGAAGTGATTCCTTATGAACGGTGTCATTGGCGGTTCTGGCGTCGCTCTGTGCTTCGAGCTGGATTCGACGATATTCGAACTGTTACTCGTACTGCTTCGATCTAAGTACATTGGCTTTGATCAGTGATTTCAAGGACCCGGTGAAGGTCCTTCATCTTAAGGTGAACATAATTAAAAGAATACAAGAAAGAACGTTCATTTCGATTGTGCCGAAGTTATACTCGTAATACTCTTAATACTCCAGGGACATGCAATTTAAACAATGATTCGTTCAAGAGAGGTATAGTACTTCAAATTCTTCTGTTGTATTTAAACGGATTTCAAGTTGACTTACAGATTTATATGCGGTCCCATCCAGTAACCTGGACCTAAAATTGATGCTCTTCCAATTTCACCAAACTGAAAGATTAGGTAGCAGACGAAGATGGCCAAAACACCTCAACTAGTCTGAGCAGCCCAAGCATTTCTGCGTGTCGGCGACGTCTAATCGAAGGACTCTTTCAAGCAATTATTTATCAGTGTGCGTTGTGTGTTCTTACCCGTGCCAAGGCTCTGAAAAATAGCCAGCGTGTATTCGCTGTCTGAGCGTCGATTTGAAACAATGCAAAGTACACCGTGTGCTGGCGCTGATTGCAGTCGTTAATCTTAAACTGCAGATTGATGTAAACTGCAGTAAAGTGTTTTCAGTCAACAGTCACTGAAAGAGTTCGCGTGTGATTTCCAAGGTTTTGTAATGTATATCCTCGGCGATCAGAGTCCGACTGTTTTTGTTGCCGTCGTGACGTTGCCCGTGTGCGGGTCGTGCTTTGCCCGACAACTGTGGCAGCATGTTGACCATATCGAATTTGCGTACATCAAGTACTCCAAGCTCAACAGACGGCAGCGGAGCATCAACATCGATTTGTATACCTCAGTGACCATGAAGCGCGTGAATAGATTCATATTCATGGTACGTTGCGGCACCACGCGTATCATAGCCAACAGCGTCGAACTCCATATGGCGATAGTTCGACGTACCTACGAGGCGCCAAAGCATCATGCACGTGTCCAACACCTTGACCTCGTGTTCGTTAAACAATTCATCAGCGTTCACGAGCGATTTATTGGTGGCCTTTGTAAACGTGACAACTACGTGATACAGATTTGTATTCTCCAACATAATTGGATTAAATTTATTTTACACAATGAGCTAATTCTAGTTTTAAGTGTAGAAGTATATTTGGTCTCCATTCATATCGCCTATTTTACCAAAAAAAGATAAATACATACATATAAAACAAATTTAAATATATTAAAAAAGGTTCGGCTCAAACCCAACTTAAAATGCACTTCTTAACCTCGCCTTATCTGCGCTTCGAAGTGGAGACTCTGCTCGGTTATCGCTTTTCGTAGGCACAACTGAAATCGCTTGAACTGTTCTAGAAGCATTTTTAAGCTAAGCTGTTCCAACTTATCACGCTTAGCCTGTAAATAGAGTCCCAAAATATGCTCATAACGAGTCCTTTTAATATCTTCGGTTAATAACAGCAGGTCAGAAATAGCTTGGCAATAATCCTTATAATAACGAAACTCATTTGCTGAGCTTTCCACATGACCTTTATAACTACAAGGATCACATTTGATCGCCAAGCATATGGTACTCGTCTTGATCACATAGAAATGCTCAAAGTGTAGCGACATGGCTGAGTAAGCACGTCGAAAAGTTGTGTCGATCTTCTTATATCCAGCGACTAGTTCATTGAGCTGCTGTAAAGCTGAGTCCGCATCAGTTTCTAGTGGTTTTGAGCTCAAAAATGTAGAGTTTAAGATGCGAGAACTGCTTGTGCAAGATGAACTGGAACTCGAAGCTTTTGAGCTTGTGTGCTGTAAGTATGCGATTTGTTAAGTGCTTGAGAACTCTAAAGGATTTGTACAGACCTGCACAACCAAATTACGCCACATAAAGATGCCCTGCGCCAATTGCAACAGTTCCAGCGCACATTCATTACCAATCGTAGCACCATTCGCCTGTAGTGGCAGCTCATACAACAACAGTGAGCGTACATCATTGCCGGGCTTCAAATACTGACCCAAACAAGCCGATAGCGGTGTATGGGCATAGTTAAAAACGCCGCATTTAAAGAAATCGAGTATATGACTCCTTTCCGCAGGCTTCAGTTTACCGTAGTACACAAGCAATACAGTCAGCATCACTTTAAATGAGCCATGCTGTTCATCGGCGACCGCAAAATCAATCTCCAAAGCCTCGTGTCCGCTGACCACAGTTGCACGATACTTATTGAGTAGCCAGCTTAGCAAGCTCCATGTGGTATTAAAGCGTTGTTTAACGACGCCAGTGTTGATGCCAGAGGTCCCCCTATTGTATGTCAAGCCTACACGGGAGGGAAGAGCTTGTCGTCTTGGCTGCTTGAGCATATCAACCAAGTTATCTGATTGTATATCATAATAACCAACTTCTATATACTCCAACTTAAAATTGGTTAAATGCTTATTAACAACGTTAACGAGCAAATTATGTAAGAAGCGCAAATTGCATTCTGCTGTTGTGGTGAAGCGCATCAGACAAGAATTCTGTTGTTCCACAAAGAGATTCTTCATGAAGCTTTCAACTTCCAATTTCACAAGATTATCAGATGATTGGCAAACGCAGTCAAATCGCATATTATAATCAATTTGAATCTCCCATTCGTGCATTACCAAGCGTAGTGTTTGCGCGTCAATAATATGGACTTCGTGAGCAAATTTGTTGTCAGTTGTCGAAGTTGTGCTTTGGCTACCATCCAAATCAGGTGTGTATAGCTGTACAACAACGTGAAATTGTTTGGCGCGTGTGGTGGACATTTTTCGTTGCTATAATTTACCTAGATTAAACCAAAAAATTAATTATTTTTATAAATTGCAAAAAAAATTCAAATATAGAATTGTCAGCCATTACATAAACCACATGTTGCTCGCCGTTATTTAAGCGTTGCCATCTGTTAACGTCGCGCACAAAAGCAACCAAAGCTCTCAAAGCAACACTGACGAAACGACAATCACAAGAAAAACGATAAATAATAGCGCACAATCAGAGATTACGAAAGTTATTGTTTTTGCAACAACCCAACATTGCAACTCGAAAGAACAAAAATCTGCGCAATAATAAAGGAAGTATTATATTTCGCACATTATTTATTTAAAACAAAAAGTTTTTCTACCCGTATAGTTAGAATTGCGCAAAGTAATGAGTTTGTACGTGTATAGGAGAACATCTGCTAGCGCAGAACAGGTAAAACAGCGGCCGGCCGAAGTATATAAGAAAATAGTGTTATACTAAAAACGGGAAAAAAGCAACAACAACAAAAAACCAACAGTATTTTAGACATCTCGAACAAGGAAGAAAACGTACGTCCTTCAGACTTTTTAATGAACAAATCAACATCATGACGACGAAAGAGTCTTTTCGTGAAAGGCAGTCACAGGAACTGGAAGTGATAAAGGTAAGTGCCTTGGGCAAGATAATCGTAATCCTAAAAAATAAGCTTTCTCCCTTATGATACGCAGTCTATTTTCGGGGCCGATGTCGAAGATTTGCGACCGCAAACCACCTCCGGGCCATGGAAGCCGACTGACATAAGAATTTTATTGACGCCTTTGCGAGACTCCTCTAATGGCCACACTCCGGCATACGTAAGCACAAAACTAAGGATTACATGTCCCTCTAAATATCCAAAGGTGTAAGTATATGCCATAGCTCCTTGTCTAAGATGATTCACAATAGTAAAATTCTCGTAACGGTAGCTCGCCTAAAATCGCTTTAGAATCATCCAAAGGTCTACCGGTTCACCAGGTTGATGTTCTAATACAAAAACTTCAGGAAGAGGCGGAAACCCTACGCGGTGAGGTTATGATCTATGAATTGGCACAAAGAGTCCAGGCCTTCCTATTGGAGCACAATAAACCGCCAAGTGGTTCGTTCTATGATCAAATGCTCCTAGAGAAGCAAAAACGAGAGCAGAAAGAATTGGACTTGCAGAAGCAGAAGGAGATACGCGAACGCCAGACCCTTATCGATGAGGTCGAGCGACGCAAAGAGATCTTCAAAACGGAAGCTAAAAGACGAGGTGAACCAAGACGTAGTATGAGCGAATCGAATAAGCATGGCAGCTCGTCGGAGAGCTCGGAAGTCTCTTCGCCCTACTATCGTGGACATATATACCCAAATAAGTGTTTGGAGCACCGCAACAGCGAGACACTTTACTTTCATAAAGTGGGGCGTCAGATCAACCGAGGCTGCTGTTTGGGTGTGTTTTAAATTACGTTATATTAATCCTAATGTTCCCTGTTAAGAAACATTAATAGTAGCTGCCTGCTCTACAGTTCTGAAGAAATATGTTGGATCGGAGGCCAGTGGCCCACCTTCGACATGTTTGGAAATATTTCATCTTTCTTTAGATCATAGTAGTTGAAGTTTTCTTATAAAACTCTTTCTTTCCCGCACTGTCTTCATCCAACCACAATCACTAACCTCACCCTCCTTTACTAGGTCACTCTCAGAAAGGATGCATTGCTTACACTGGTATGGATCTACACTCGGGCCAACTGCTTTACATAACTGAGTGGAATATAAAATACGCACAAATGGAGCATAGCTGCAGTAATGGCGGCAAATGCAATTGGGTACCTGGGGAACCGAAATGCCGTGGCAATCATCGCGTTGACGATATCATAGCATCGATCGAGAAACAAGTCACCAGTTTGGCACAACTCCACCATAAGAATCTAATTCAATACGAGTGTGTGTTGTGCATAAAACGCAAGGAGGGTTTGCTCGTCTATCTCGTGCAGGATTATGTTCTTGGCACCAGTGTTCTTAGCATATCATCGGCTCTCGGTTGGTGCATGGATGGCGCGCGAATGGTGGCACGTGGTGTACTCGATGCGTTGGTCTTCTTGCACAACAAAGGTGTATCGCACAACCAGCTCTTGGATAGTACTGTGTTCATGGATAATGCAGGCATAATACGCTGTACGGATTTCTCGCTAGTACCAAAGTTACTCGAATTGATTTCCGGTTCGGAACATAGCGCAATGGTTGGTGATCTGCCAGCATTGGGTGAGCTAATCGAAAGCCTAATGCCAACGAATAGCCATGAATTAAGAAGTTTTGTTGATAAGTGAGTGGTGACATAAGAAAGATTCGCTTCTGGTTAACTCCTTCTGCCATTTCTAGGTGCTATTCCGATCGAACACTTTCAGCCTCTGAGCTACTTGAACAACCTTTTCTGCGTTCTTGTCTCCTTAGCAACGAGGAAAATAGCAATTTGGGTGTTGCCTTCGTCGCACAGAAGCCCCAACGACGCACCTCATTAGAACCCGCTGGCACTGGTGCAGCACCCACCAAACCCACTAGTGCTGTTGTGCCATTCAACATATCCACAGTGGCCTTGAGTCAATCACGTTTGCGCACCGAATTCGAAGTGATTACGTATCTTGGCAAGGGTGCATTCGGGGATGTGCTCAAAGTGCGTAATATACTGGACAACCGCCAGTACGCTATAAAGCGTATACCGCTGCCGGCACGTAGTCGCCAATTGTACAAGAAAATGACGCGTGAAGTGGAGTTGCTTTCAAGGCTGAATCACGAGAATGTGGTGCGCTACTTCAATAGTTGGATTGAAATGGTCACCGATGAAGATCTTGAGGAATTGGATAAGGATCTCGCTAGCGATATGTCCGCAAGTGAGGAGAGCGCAAGACCTACAAAGTCACCACCTTTGGTAGTTAAAGGGATAGACGATAGCTCCTCCAGCATGTGGAATAGTGTTGTGTAAGTAAGACTTGTAGAAAGCAAAGCTACTACTGGTGCTATGTTATTTTTTTTATAGTAGGAACAGCGTTGACGACTCGGATTCGGATGGCATCGAATTTCTTGACTCAAACGGCGAAGCGGCCGTTTACGACAATGATGATGACGTCGAGCAGACCGAGTCCGAGTTGGATAAGAAGGCCGGGTCACCTCGCCCACCAATGCAAATCATGTATATTCAGATGGAGTTCTGTGAGAAGTGTACGCTACGGTATGACTGTCTATTTGTAGACCAACTGGTTCATCTACAACTGAATTATCGCTCCTTTACCCTTGTTCGTAGAACTGCTATTGATGAAAATCTCTATCAGGATACCGATCGGCTTTGGCGTCTATTTCGTGAAATTGCTGAGGGTCTGGCGCATATACATCAACAGGGCATAATCCATCGTGATCTGAAGCCGGTAAATATATTTTTGGACTCGCACGACCAAATTAAAATAGGCGATTTTGGGCTGGCCACCACGAGCTTTCTGGCATTACAATCCCATTGTAAGTCATATAACCAATATGGATGAGTGAACGTAACAAGTCTACTTTAATATTGAGTTTATAGCGGAGCACATAACGCATTCATCGCACATAACCACCTCTCTCACAGAGGACGGCACTGGCACCGGCAAAGTGGGAACAACACTTTATGTCGCACCCGAACTGACGGGAAATGCTTCCAAATCAACTTACAGTCAAAAGGTCGATATGTATACATTGGGTATTATACTGTTCGAAATGTGCCAGCCGCCCTTTGGCACTTACATGGAACGCGCACAGACCATCATTGCTCTGCGCAACTCGAATATCGTAATACCGGACAATCTGTTAAAGGACAATAAATATGAGAAGACCGTCAAGGTGTTTACTGGACTGACACTAGTCTATATCAGCATACTAACCCATTCCCTCGCCCACACAGATCTTACGCTGGTTGCTCAATCATGATCCCTCACAGCGTCCCACCGCCGAGGAGCTGCTTGCCTCCGACCTCGTACCTCCCGCTCAACTAGAAGCAAACGAACTGCAGGAGATGCTACGACACGTGTTGGCCAACCCTCAAAGCAAAGCGTACAAACATCTTGTGGCACGTTGTCTCCAACAGGAGAGCGATGAGGTCCTCGAGCATACCTATCACTTGGGCAGCAGTCGTGGCATGAAGTCTTGGAACTCACCCATAGTTATCGACGACATTGTCTCACTGAATCCAGTCATCGAATTCGTCAAAGCCAAAGTTGTGAATCTCTTTCACAAACACGGCGCCATCGAGGTCGATTCGCCGCTGCTGTCACCATTGTCCCGTAATTCGATGAATCTAAGCAATTCCGTGCGTCTAATGACGCATTCCGGTTGTGTGGTTGTGCTGCCATGCGACTTGCGCACCCAGTTCGCGCGGCACGTCACCATGAACGGTGTCAATCTGATACGCCGCTACTGCGTGGATCGTGTCTATCGCGAGGAGAAAGTCTTTAACTTCCATCCAAAACAAAACTACGAATGTGCCTTTGATATCATAACGCCGAATGCCGGTAGCCATCTGGTGGATGCAGAGCTACTTTCGCTAGCCTTTGAGATCACAAACGAGATACCCCGACTGCGTGAGAAGAATATTACAATACGCATGAATCACACAAATTTACTGCGGGCGATACTCATTTATTGCAATGTACCAAAGGCGCATTACAGCGAGCTCTTCGGCAACATTATGGACTTCATTGAAGGTCGCATTTCGCGTTTCCAATTCCACTCTAGCATTACGGTGATGATGGAGAAGACACGCACATCGGCACAGACACTGATGGATATGTTGTCGGCGAACTTTTTGTTCACCGGCTCGCGTAGCAATGTCGATGAGTCTGCACTGAAATCGTTGGTGCGTGGCAAGGGCGAAGCGGCCTCGTTGGCAAAGGGCGCTTTACGTGAACTAGAAACAGTTGTTTCTTTGGCCTACAGCATGGGTGTCACCGTGAGTA
This sequence comes from Cacoxenus indagator, assembly GCA_035041755.1. Lineage (NCBI taxonomy): Eukaryota > Metazoa > Arthropoda > Insecta > Diptera > Drosophilidae > Cacoxenus > Cacoxenus indagator. Next base: position 2,387,056 of record JAWNKX010000067.1, read on the forward strand.
TAAGAGCGAACTATTTTGAATTTTAATTTACCAATATAGATCTTGATAGTGCCCCATAAACATTTGGGCCGGTTTGCCAATTAGTTTCGAACGTGCGAGTAGCGGTGGCATTGTGTGGCAAATGATCGCTGATCTTAAACGAAATCGGGTGGAACATTCCTCCGTGCTTGCAGTTGGTGAACGCTACGACACTATGTTGCACGAGTTCCAGCGTCAAGCACAAAGCTTTAATGCCCAACTACCCAACCGCAGCATGCTAAGCGGTGCAGGTCTCTCCTTCTCGCTGGACAAACTGGTTGCTGCGGTGGGTGTTGAATACGCCAAAGATTGTCGCGCCATTGACATTGGTATATGTGTGTGTGGCACTCGGCCCCCGCTTAAAGATGTGACGGCCATCATGCGCCTACTTTGGTCGTCTGGCATACGTTGCGGCATTGTTGAGACGGCCAGTTCCGGTGGCGATGAAGCACAGGATCTAGCCAAGCTAGGCGCATTGCATGTCATACTTGTCGCTGAAAATGGTGCGTTACGTGTGCGCTCCTTTGACCGCGAACGTTTTCAGGAGCGACATCTGACGCTAACTGAATTGGTGGACTTCATACAGAAGCTGGAGGTTAACACTGCAGCCTCTGACTATGTCAGTCAATTGTCCAATACGAGCAATACGGGAGCAAGCAGTGGTGGACGTGGCGACAATGCCCTAAGCACATCCTCATCGAGCTCGAACATCAAAAATAACTACATGGCCAGCAGTCTGAGTCAGCTGCCCAATGTCCAGATAGTCTTCCTCACACACGACAAACTGTCTGCGAATTACCGACGTCGCTTGGAGAATCAAGTGACTCACCAGATGAGCTCAACGCTCACACAATTCGTAAAGAAGGAAACCTTCACTGTGCTCGTTGTGGAGCTACCGCCGCCGGCGTTGAATGCGCTCGTCGGTGCTATCAATCCACGCGCGATTGCTAAAAAAGAGACTGATCAGGAGGTGAATACTGTGATTGAAAGGTGAGTGCGATGTGACATACCTCTCCTAGCCTACTGAACACATATTTCTTACTCTGCAGATTTCCTAAATATAGACGCTATATAACCGATATATACGATGAGGTCGGCGACTATTTGGATGCCACAAAATCGCCCATTGTCGCTTTGTATAGCATCTCCGATTCGTATTATCGCGTTATTATTTGATTAACTTACGATCTACGCCCATTGCATTTCTTAATTTTATGTTAGTTCTTACGTGAATCTATGTTCAAAAATACCTTCACCAAACCGAATCGATGCCAAAATATCTCTGTACTTTTGTATTATTTGTCGAACTTTATGTTTTTTTTTACTACAATCATTTTGTCATTTTACCATTCAATTAATTAATTCATAGAAAGCGCCTCTCATCTTCATTATTTTTTGAACTTACTGACATCTATTTTGATACAATTTTAGACTTAATAAATTTTTACAATAACTACAACAATGTCCACACCGGTGTGGCGGCGGAGGGGAGTTTAGCTAGCCTACTGTGCCGAACCTTCGTTAACGTTTTTATGTAGCGTGCGCCCCAAACTGGAGGCAGTGGATTGTATCACTTTGCGTGAGAGACGCATGAAACCGGAGACCGGATCACGTCCGAAATATTTTACTTGTATCTCTTGACCAACCTCAAGACCCAGGGCGGAAGGATGCGCGATCTGTTGTATGCATTGGATTTAGTACGAAAATAGGTCAGTAAATGCCGAGGTCGACTCACCTTTCGCTGATCCAACTGCGAGTTATGCAGTAGCGCAGGTGGCATGTTCGGATAGAGCACAACCATTACGCCGGTATCGCGTAACTCTGTAATTTTAGCTTTGTAGATGCCACCGAATTCCAAGTCCGGCACGCGCTCTTTGCTGGCGTACGATTCAATCATTTCTTTGGCTTCATCCAACGCCGCTTGCGACGGTGCAAAGATCGTGAACGTCGTCTCATCCTCGGCTGTAAGTGTGGCTCCAGTTTCGACATAGATGCGCTTTACGTGCAGACCACTTGGCCCAATTATTTGTGAGCGCTGAGATGGTTCAATCGTCAGACGCTCCGTGACGGGCCAACAATCCTTGCGATGTTTCCTGTAGAAGACCAAGGAATATTAAACACGAATTTTTTAACTTCGATCGCTTTTACAGTAGATAGTAATGCAGGATGCCTGCTTTCTAAAAAGAGTCTGGTTGTTTAAGAGTTTGAGTGAGAAGCTCTTGAATACTCCTGAACCTCGAGCACAACAGCATTCGCCTAACGGCTGCTTCAAATCACCTTGAGCAACTTTATCGCTTTCCCCGTCAGAAATTCCTACTGCGATACAAAAACAAACACTTTCTGTACTCACCGTGGTTCCCGTATAACATCGCTCATTATGTCCAAAACTTTGCACTTTGCGTCGGATGCTTTTTGGAGTGACTCCATGACCACTTTTAATGGTATGCCGGGTATCTTCAAATCCGCCTGTATTGCTGTGAAACCTTTACGCGTTCCAGCCACTTTCATGTCCATATCACCCATGTAGTCCTCAATGCCGAGTATATCGGTCAGTATGCAGTAGTCGAGCAGATGTTTCGTGTCGTTTTTCTCGAATCGTGTTACCAGACCGATGGCTACACCAGCGGCCGCCGACGAAACCGGCACACCTGCGTCCATCAACGCCATTGAACCGCCACAGACTGTGGCCATTGAGCTAGAACCGTTCGATTCCAGTACTTCTGACGTAAGTCGCACAGCGAATGGGAAATCGTGTGGCAGAGTGGGCACCAAAGCGCGCTCTGCCAACGCGCCGTGTCCCAACTCGCGACGACCGACTGGACCGATGCGGCCCACTTCACCCGTGGCATAAGGCGGGAATTCATAATGCAACATGAAATTCTTCGCTTTCACGCCCGTCTCTAAAGCGGCGAGCGAGTCCAACTTCAAGGCACTGTCGAGCGAATCTAAACTGACCGTGCATAGCACCTGCGTTTGTCCTCGCTGGAAGAGCGCTGAGCCGTGCAAAGGTTTATATAAGTCAACTTGGCAGTTTATATTCCGGAGCTGGTCGTAGTCACGACCATCGCAGCGTCGATTTTCTTCGAAGATTAGATCGCGGAAGATGTCTCGGCAAATTTTGCCGAATTCATCGTTTATCACACTCGGCTCGACGTCCGGAAAGGAGGACCATACTTTGTCTACCACATTGGAGCGCACCTCATTGACAGCGGTGTCACGTGATATTTTGTCGTGCTGGTTGTCTCGAAAGATCTCACGCAGACGCATCTCGCACATGCTCTTCACCGCCTCGGTGACCGCGGGTTCGACTGGTATGGTTGGATCCAACTCACGTTTTTGACGGCCGTAAATCTTTTGCAAACGTTCGATTTCCGCGATCACATGTTGTGCCTCACGAGTGCCCGTTTTGATGGCCTTAAGCATATCCGGCATAAGCACCACGTTACCTTTACCCTCAAGCATAATGACCAGATTATGCTTGGCGGCGGTGACAACCAAATCCAGTTGTGAGGCTTGTAGCTCACGGCGTGTAGGATTAATGATCACCTCACCATCAATGACCCCAACGCTGAAAGGGGAGTAGAGCATAAAAAGGCTGTTGCAGAGTACTGGACACTACAAACCGCACTGCACCAATGGGTCCATTCCAGGGAACATCACTTAAGCTAAGCGCCATCGAGGCAGCATTAATGGCCAACACGTCTGGAGCATACACCGCATCCATAGCCAATATGTTGCACACCAGTTGCGTCTCCGTGCGGAAGTCTTTGTGGAACAACGGTCTCACAGAGCGATCAACCAAGCGTGCGGAAAGTATTTCCTTCTCCGAAGGCCCCAATTCGCGACGCAAATGATTCGTGGGTATGCGTCCCGAGGCGGCGTTCTTCAGTCTGTAGTCCACGACCAGCGGCATGAATGATTGACCCGTCGCAGATTTTGGTTTCGCTACAGCTGTGACCATGACGGCAGTGTCACCCATCTGACAGACCGCGGTGCCATTGGCGAAGCGTGCATACTTCCCGGAGCTCATAATCATCTTGCGGCTGGAGTGGTGTGATGAGTGGTTAGAGATTAACTGCTTTCTGGCTTGTGAGCAAAACAAGTGCATGCCACTCACCCATTATTGAACTGCGCCTCTACTGTGGGAGATTCCGCCCCAAGCACGGAGCCATGGTTGTGCGCGAAACGTTCAGCAGAGCACGTTACGCGACTCAGGCGATGATTTAATAGCCGCATACATTGTTGTGTGAAAATCATAATATAAAAGTGTGCTAAGATCCCAAAAAAGTATATAAAGTATATAAACGATACCCTCTACAATGGCACGTAGTCGACAGAACTCAGATATTCGACCATCAATTAAAGATATTGGCGACCAAAGCAAGTGGCATAAGGAGTTTTTAATTCACTTCCATACGCCTCGTATCGTTCAACTAAAATTTAGCCGCTAAATTTCAATTAATGTACCATACATTTTAAATATAGCGTGCTAGAGAACAGCTGTAAGCTGATTCCTTTATAATTGAGTTTATCGTTATCGTTATGGTTGCATGATTAGAGCAGTGTTTCTCAACTATATACCTTTTTTAATACGAGTAAGGTTTCATTTAAAGAAAAGTAATTATATGTATGAATATGTTTAAATATTAAATAATATGATTTAAAAAGAAAATGTATTTTAATTGCTCATTAATAATATTAATAATATTAATATATAATAACTTGTAATAAACTTACTGTTGTTTTTGTAGTTTTTAATTTTACTTTTAAAAATATTATAAACTATTTTATAGGTAAGTAAATAACTTTTAAACTTTTCTTTTTCTTTGTGTGCAGTCAAATTTTGAAATCCTTCAAGGCATGTCTCGACATAAAAAAAAGGTTCAGATTCATTTTAAGGTTCAGGTTTCACTGATTGACGATAGTTAACAGAAAGTAATGCGGATTCCATATTGTCAAATTTGAACATGACGAGAGGGTGTGCGTGAACACAAGCATGTATGAGTGACACCGGCAATGATCGAGAATATATCAAAATGAATTTGATATCTGATTTGCCCCGATATAAAAGCAGAGAAAAAGTGTGTGCTCACGAACAACTTTCGTCCGAAGCAGAAAATAAGTTCATCATAACGAAAAGTGATTAAAAGTGTGTGTCGCTGCGTCAGTCAACTCGTACACAAAATGATCATGATAAATGGTTGATAATTGTGCCTCAGTATTAAAAAGTTTCTTTCATTTTGAGAGTTCTTTTTTAATTCTTTCTTGTCTGAAAAATGCATTTAGAACATTTCAATTTCTTTAGCTAAATGTTTCTCACACTCAAACATTCGACAGCTGTTTGCACCGAAACGCTACGGAAAAGTTGAAAGAAGCACGCATCCTATGGCAGGCTATGGAGTTTTCTTTATAAGTATGAATATACACAACGTTTCTACCGGAGGCACAAAAAGCCTGAAACGCGTGGGATGCAGTTCCTCCTTTAGCGTTCCATGAAACAATTCAATACTTATGTTGATGTTAACAGAAGACATATACTACGTTTATATGACAGCTAAAAGCGGTTTAGCTAAAATCGGATCGCCGTAGAACAGTTTATTTGTAAATGTGGGTCTTCATTGCGTTTGTATTTTTCTAATGCAGGCTTTCCATGCGCATAAAATGGTATGTGCCGTACCCGTCAGAATACGTTGTTTTAAAAAAAACACATTGTATAAAATAAAATATAAATGTATAGGGCTTATCTTGATTTTTAACAATGTTTTACAATGATTTTTAATGTTTTAAAATGATGAATAGGGACTTGGATAGCGTCGGGTTTAAAAAGCGACCTACGGTTAATGCACTTACTGTGTTAAAGCGCACTGGAAAAGAGTTTACATGTGTGTTTTAAGTAGAAGTGAAACTGCTTTTAGCTGCCATATAAAAGGGTTAATACTTGCATAAACAAATGTGCTAATATAATTACAATATTTATTATTATTATGGTTGTATTATTGATTTTTAAAATTAAACACAACCAAATCATATAAAGTTAGTTAAAAACAAAAGTTTTAATTTAGACTGTATTATTTTCTGCTAAGGCAGGAATACCAATCACTTAAATTTACTCCTCTACAACAACAACACATGTTACAAGAACTATTGCAACAATATTAACATCAAATCCAACAGAAAAAATGCTTGTCAACCTGTTTTCATAGAAATCGATAGCTGCTATTAAACAGGGTACACGTGCTCATCACTAAAGCTAATTCAAGTGGAACAAAATTGAATAGAACAGTTTTTAACATTTTGGTATATGTTTTCACATAACTAAGTACAAACTTAAAAAGGTTCAAAATTAAAATTTTAAATCACCAACTATGCTACTGTTTCTTACGTATCCACCAATATCTGGGTTATGTGCACTATCAATATGGCACAACATAAGCTAGCTGGGCTATCGATTGGAGCTTTGACTAACATATTTATTGAAATCTTACCAAATTTCGATTTTCACGCTCTCTCGGTTCGGTTCGTGTGCGCTATCCGTACGCTATAAAGTACGAAATCTGTTTGAAATTATCCTAAATTAAGACTCGAAATACGTGTAAAAATATAAAAGAAAATCTAAAATACAGTTAATGATTCCTGTTGGTAAGAAGCAGTGTGTAAAATTAAAAAAAAAATAGAAAAACAGAAGCACTAACGCAGAAGCAGCGGTAGCCAAGTATGTGAGTTTGTTTGTTGTATGTGTGTGTGCATTTTTAGTGCGGCGGTGGTACCGAATCAAATGCGGTCAGATAGTGTCGTCCGTCGTTGATCGGCATTGAGTGCTGTTCAAATCATAAAAGAGAAACAATAATAATAAAAAAGCAACACCAAACAAATTGGAATATAAACATAATAACGACAATAAATAAATATAATACGAAAAAACCATCGTCACAGAGTGAATAAACTAATAGCCGGAAAAATAGCAAGTGCAAAAGAGGCGTTGGCGTCTGTTGTTGTTTATTCTCATAGCTGTTGCTACCGAAAGTCGAAAACGTCATTGTCGTGGCTGCGAAGCTAACGTTGCATGTGTCAATCAGCTTTTTGTTGCTCCCGGCATCGTTGATTTTACTTTGTTGCTGTTATTGTTATTGGTGTACTCATTCTTTTCTCTCATAGAATTAATTTCTTTATTATAATTTATGCAAAACGAGGAAAAAATAATTTAATGCTAAATAGATCAATGGTCCCAACATTTGTTTGTTTTCTTTAATTTTCTTCTTCTTCTTTGTGTTTGTTTTATCTCCATACGCACTCTGTTGATTTTGATTCCACTTGGAATTTAAATTCGAATTCGTTTTTATCTACTTTTTACTTCATTTGCTTATCGCGGTTTATAAACGAACGCCGATAGCAACAAGAACAATAACCACAGCTTCTTACAATTCCATTATCATTTAACGTTCTCATCTCACAAATTTGCCACAAAAAACCATGAAAATAAAAACAAAATAAAGAAAAACCTTAAAATAAAAACAAGCAGAATAATAATAATTGTAAATGTATAAAAAATAATAATAATATCTCCCATTGTGCATTACTCTACTATTACTGAATAGATTTATTACGCTAAATCGGTTTAAAAGAAAAAGTTAAAATAAAATTTTGCTCCACCATACGGTTTTGTTCACATTTTTTGGATTGAGGTGAGTTCAATGATTTTTTTGTTTGTACCTATTCTAATTTATATCTGAAGTTAATTTGCCTCTTCGCAATTATAAGTTTAGCAGCACTATTTTTTACAACACTTTTTACAACACATTATTTGTATGCAAAAGAGGTCTTAATGTATTAAACTCCACCTCGAGCTCCACACCATTAAATTGTAATCTGTCGGCCAATATCACTGTTAACAAGTGGTATCCCAATCGGCAAAGTTCGAATTTCTAATTCCTAAGCTCTTGCATAATCGTTCAGCACATACAGCATATGCCTCACTGTTTTCCCCCTAGTTAATGGGGTGATTGTCCTGTAAACGATCCAAGGTTTTTTATAAAATCCATTTTCCCCGGGGTCGAATTATTAATCCGCTACAAAAACAACAACACTTCCCAAGTTTCAAACCAAAGGATGGAACTAATAGAATTATTCAAATTAAATCGCTTAGTGCACCTACGGTTACAATCTAGAAAACATTGCGAGCGAAACATTAATACATTCATACATATTTCACAATTTATATTTTAAAGGCTAGAACAAAATGTTGTTACCTGTTCCTCTGGTTGTTACCCGTCAAAAAAAACAAATACAGCAGTTTGTATGTGAACGAACAGAATGTGAAGTTGTGACTGTTTGTTAATCTGGGTGTTAACGTGAAGTCAAATTATTTGCATTTCCTCGGTAACAAATCGTCCCTCGCCATCTCTCTCCCACTCTCTCTCTCTCCCTCTCTCTCCCTCTCTCTCTCTCTCTCCCTCTCTCTCTCTTTCTATTTCTCAAAAATAGCAAGCACAGGGCTGTTTAATGCATTAATAAAAAATAATTGGCATATTTTTCGTTTATTTAACAAAATACCTTACTTTCAATGGTAAGACAACTCTAATGTTACTGAACGCATTCTGTTCACTTTTCTTTCGGGCAAGTCAGAGTAACACAACCAGAGTAACAAGTAACACCATTCTGTTCGAGCCTTAAGGGACTTCTATACAATAGTTCATGATTCATTAATATAACTCAATCATTATTAATCTATCGTCAATTATTTTGGTGTTACTGCCATCAATTTTTGCACTTTCACATTTTCACATTTCCTATTCACGAAATAAAACATATACAAAATTAGGTAGGTCCACACGTTTATCGCGTGTCAGTCGTTATTCCGTGTTCTAATAATAATGTACTTGGTACAGTCCTTAAATATGTATGATGTAAAAAAAAATATTATTATCGATTATTGGACCTAAAAACCTAATCGATTATGTTAAGACTGGATTTTTAATCGATCATCGATTTTTTTACGCAATAATGGATCGAAGTGGTTATAAATAGAAAATATTTATAATGAGTGAGTTACAAGTAAACAGAGAATTAATTACTACTTATGTTTTACTCGGAATCAATGCCAAAGTAAATATATAATACATAATTAAAAACTCAATGCTTTGTTTAAACGGTTCACATTGCACATAGAAAACAATAGTCCTACAGTTATTGAAATATCAAATGCAACAACGATCTGGAATCAACATCATCGCATGGCACTGCAGTATAAATCAGAAGAAGATTATAACTTAGAAGTGATCCCTTACAATCCCGTTGATTCCTTACAATAGCAAACCGCTCATATGTATTATCTCGCCAAAAAATACTTGACTGTTATTAGCACTTCTTTTCCGTCTAAGCGAATGTTATTCTGGAGCTGGTTGTATATTAAACCAGCAGATTAGCTCCAGACATGTTGGATAATATATTGTTTATGCAAAACATAGACATAAGACATTTATGGAAAACTGGAAATTCTTTTATTGAACTTTAATTCCACTTATTTTAGTTCACATATTATTATTTACTATTATTATTTCTTATTAAATATTGAGTTCGTTTTATAATTTGTAAATTTACCATATACATATATATTTTAACCACTTATAAACACTCATAAGTTAAAGTTGATTTAAAAAACATTTTAAAACATCGATAAATCGATTTTATCTGATTTTGGGGCTTTAGTGAAGATCTATTGTGCTTTAAAAAATCAATTTTACCAAAATCGATTGTTTAAAATTTTTTTACATCCCTATTAATTACACAAGTATATTAATAATTTATTATGATTTACATCGAAAACCGGCTCTTCAAGTCAGTTAATACTTCCGTGAGTACCATATGAACGCCTAAAATTTCATAAAATCCAATTGGCTTTGTTCTTATCTAATACAGATTTTGTTATCTAAAACATTCCATCACGTTTTTTTTAACATATTATTATTATTTTTTTTTATGTATAATGAAACATCTGCCAAAGATATTTTTACGCCGGCGTTATTGATTCAATATGCACTTTTTAATATAACAAATGTTCATCAAAATAAAAGTTTAATATACTTCTAATCATCCTTCAAATCAATTTAAGTAGTCCATTAAAAAAATCCTCAACATTCTTGGTGGGGAGTCCCCAAGTTTAGATATGTTCTTATCCATCTTATCTTGACTTGTATTGACGGACTTCATTCTTCTATTAGTTGGCCACGTCTGGGCAGGAAAGGCTAATTTAGTCGGAATAGCTTCTATTAAGAGAATTTCCTTTGGAGATGCGTAAAAGAAAAACTATATCCTTCTTCGTAAAGTCAGAATTAGCCTTTCGAAGAACTCATGCCATTTAACCGCTTCATAAATCCAGTTAATATGAGCCTTAACCCATTTTCCGAATTCGTCATTTAATTAACGTTGACATTTTGAATAACCAAAGTACTTTTACATTTGTAAGAAGAAATGCTGTAATTACTATAGCCTCAATTACAAGAGATATCTACAATCCCTCTAACACCTACACTAAGTATCCCCAGTTTATTTTTTCGATAAGAAGCTTAGTTTTAAGGAGCACTCTAATTATGTTAGACTAGCCCTAGCAACCAAGCTCAGCATCATAAATTACCTTACACTTAAACACTCATTATTTCAATTAGCACTCTAAGTAATGAACATAATCGCTAATGTTTTCAAAGATAGAGTACTGTATGTCAATTTATGGTAATGTAGCCAAAAGTAACATAAAGCCATCGATTTCGACGGTTCCGTTCCGGAAGTTTCAACGTGAAAGATTCATCCCAAACAGGTCGTCGAAAATTGCGATAAAATTTGGGAAAGGAATGAAGGAGACCGGCATGTCAGCTTCGGAAGCATCGCCCAAGGGCTTAAGATTAGATGAAAGTAGGTCACTTACGACACCAAAAAGTTTCCACTGTTTTTGCCACTAGATGAAAGATGACATTTCAGGCTACATTTTTGGTGAAGAGAGCTGCGTAATTCGTTGCTCGTGTTAAAAGTTATACTGATTTGAATATGAGTGAAATATCTAAAGAAATACGCTAGGAGATGAAGGGAAAAACGCTGCAAAAACATGTCGAAACATTGTGCAGTTTACGGTGAGAATGCTGTTGGCGAACGCCGGACCCAGGAGTGTTTGGCTAGGTTCCGTTCCGTAAATTTCGATGTAAAAGATGCACCTGGTCGGCCTGTCACTAAAAAATTGATTAAATTTTGCAACTGATGAAGCAAGACCGGCACGGAAGCCGTCAGGAGATAGCGGAGGCACTAAACATCAACCATATGACAGTTTGGAGTCATATAAAAAGAGCAGGCTACTCAAAGAAGCTTGATGTTTGGGTACCACATGAAATAACGGTAAGAAATTTAATTGACCGAACAACCATTAGTGAAATGCTGCTGAAACGTAACTAAATGGAACCATTTTTGAAGCGAAATGGATAAAATACAAGTATATCCAACGCAAGCGATCATGGTCAAAGGCCGGTGACCTTCTACAAACGGCTTCAAAGCCTGGATTGACGGCAAACAAGGTTATGTTTTGATGACAAATTGACGGAGCTTGGTTGAGAAGCTTTGATGCATCCACCGTACAGCCCGGACCTTCCACCCTCTGACTAGCATTTGTTTCGGACCCCGGAAAACTCTCTTCATAGTAAAAAATTGGCCAACTGAAGAGCCGATGAAATTCACTTGGCCAAGATTTTCGCTTATAAATCAGAGAAGTTCTATACCGATAGATAATAATGGCGAATATGCATTTGATTGAAATTTCTTTTGAATAAAAAAAACTTGTGTTCAACAATGTACCAAAAAACCACGGAGACTTTTTATATGACAATATATTTCATTCCCTATAATCTGTGATTTTCTTTTGAGTAATGTTATTTCTGTTTAGCACTAACAAGTTCGTTCATCTAATAATTTCGCATATTTATGTTCTCCAGTAAACGTTTTCAAATGTTTAATGACACATAAATCTTCTTTCACAGATGACAACTGAGATTTTTCACATTCATTATCTCTGCTGTTTTTGTTTTCTTCAATATTGTCATCTTATACACATCGTGCAATGTCATTAGCATTCATGGCACCATAGCAATCAAATGTGCATCTATTCCCAATTGGAATCTGAATCGAAAATTCCGTTTAATTCAATTTCAGGTATTTGTTCGATAAGTTCACTCTCCACCTCGGCGCTGTCTGTAAATCCCGACTAAATTGACAAAGAAGCAATAATAAATGTTTTGTACTAATTCGTAAAATATTTGCTTACTTTTTTAAAAGAATTATAAATTGGAGTTGGTTTAAGTTGTTCCCGTACATATTTACATAGTAAATCGCATCGAGTAGCGATAGTTTTTGTGATTTGTTTTAATTATTTCTGATACAGTTCTAAAATGATTATTGCCAAATGTTCCGGGTCATCCATGGAACTTAGTGACATTCACAGAGATAAAAAGGTAACGATAGGGCCGCTTTTAATTTGACCTTCTACATTCTATACAAAATTATGATGAGCATTAGAAACTTGAACTGAAGGCACGGCAAGAAAGCCGGGTACCACCTAGGGTATATACACATATATATATATATGTGCTCAACAAACCTTTCAGTTTTACTTTTATGTCATAATTATTGTCATTATCAATGCCGTTGCGATTTATACACTTACCGAAGCAATATCAGCGACTTCTATAAACTACCGAATATTTTTACTCAGACTGTGCAAACCTTTGAACTCGGAATCCAATTTTCCGGTAATAAAAAAAAATAAATACGGAAAAACGTTTTTCTTCAATAACACCAAAAACAAGAGTTCTTCGAAGCAGAAAAAGCACGTCGAGGCTCAAACGCAGCATTAACAACAACCAAATTCTGAACGATAACAACTACAACTACACC